>BSBM01000435.1:2940000-4140000 GCA_027924585.1 Larix kaempferi
TCGTCATATTCATCATCATCATCATCATCATATTTATCATACTCTTCATGATGTTCATCATCATCATCATCATCATATTCATCATCATCATCATCATCATCCTCATCATCGTCTTCATCTTCATCATCGTCATCTCCATTATTCACTACTCCCTCTAGCCAAAACCCTGTCCTCTCTATTTCTCTCCCCTCGTCTTCCTAGCCCTTACTAACCAAGGCTTGCTCAGTCTCTCTCTCTTCCCTACACCTCCACCTACATCTAACCACGCCTTGCATCTCTCTTTCGCAGTCCCTACAACCAACACCCTCTCCTCTCTCGCTTGATCTCTCCCTCCTTCCCCCCTTAACCATTACTAACCCCCTCTGTCAGTCTGTCTCTATCTCTCCCCCTCGCCAACCCCTTACACCTAACTACCCCCCCTCCTAGCTCCTTACACCTACCTAACCACCCCCCATCTCTAATCCCTAAACCCCTTAACACCAAATCCCTATTTAACCCCCCAACCCATAGAAACTATTAAATAAACTATTGAATAAGTTTTTTTTATTATTTCAATAACGCTAGCGCATTTATGAATAAAGAAACGCGCGCGCATTTTGTGCAATTAGGTACATTATTTAGCCATGCCCCAAACATATTAAATACCCAGGTTTGTTTTCACTATTCAAGAAATGCGCGCGCATTTTTTGTGTACATAACACTAGCACATTATGGGCATACATAACGCTAGCGTGTTATATCCGTGCAAAAAAATACTTTTATCCGATCCCACATTCTGTGTTTTTCTCATCTCGCATACCCGTCTCCCACACAGCACGACATTTCAAAATTAATAGTCAAAGCATTGGAGGAAGCTCAAGACACTCCATCTTCACAATCAACAAGTTTTAAGAGGATTCTATAGTTGGCATTTAGGGGGGAGGATTCCACATTCACAATTACCAAGCTTCAAGGGGATTCTATATTCACAAATTCAAGCTTCAAGAGGATTCTACATTCACAATTTCAAGCTTCAAGGTGATTATGTTACTAATAGCCCATTTCCTAACATCTTTCCTCTGCTCAACCATACACTCGTTTTCCATGGAAAACCACTGCCTCCACATGTAATAACAACATTGTTTTATCGAAAATTGTTCTTCTCCTTCTAACTACATTGTTTTGTCGAAAATTGATCTTCTTCTACCTCTGGACAAGAAATGGTGCCCTTGAGACAATATGGATTGGTCTTCACTGAACAAAACCCTAGCTTCGGGGATGGCCCATTGGAACTGCTTTTGGGGCTTCGAGGCACATTGTGGGGGGTCCCCTAGCTGAATCCTGGCATCCCGGACCCATTGGATTCGACGGATTCGCAAACGGAGCCATGGTCCAGGTGCTATGGGCATTCCTGAAGGCCTTTTGGATGCGAGACAGAACGAGCCATAGAATGAAGGTCATGGCTTGGATCGATGAACCGTCGGCACCATTGGATTCTAGACATCTGGACAGTGCAAGGGGTGCCCCTCTCCTCCAGTCCCATGGCCCATGTGTCATCTTGTAGGTGCATTCTGCAAACTAGGGTTTTGCTCAGTGAGGGACTGTGCAAGTTTTTCCCACGGGAGTCAACTTTGCAAAATCATCCATCGGGCACTTGTTGATGGATGATGATCATGATGATGGTGAGGATGTGGATGAGGGTGAGGATGATGAGGATGATGATCATGATGGTGGTGGTGATGATGATGAGGATTTTGATGATGATGGTGATGATAATGATGAAAGCGATGATGACAATGATGATGGTTTACCATGATAATGATGAGGGTGATGACCATGATGGTGGTGGTGAGGATGATGAAGATGTTGACGATGATGATGATGATGATGATGATGGTGGTGGTGGTGGTGGTGGTGGTGGTGGTGGTGATGAAGATGATGATCCTGATGATGATGGTGGTGGTGGTGGTGATGAAGATGATGATCATGATGAAGATGATGATGATTAGGGTGAGGATGATGATGATGAGGGTGAGGATGAGGATGAGGGTGATGATGAGGGATACAAAACTTGTGCAATTTATCAAAAACAAACATAGGACCATGAATATGTTGATGTTGATGATGATGATGATGGTGGTGGTAGTGGTGGTGATGAAGAAGATGATCATGATGAAGATAATGATGATGGCAATGGTGATGATGATGATGAGGGTGAGGAGGATGAGGATGATGATGAGAATGAGGGTGCGAATGATTAGGATGATGAGGATGAGCATGAGGATGAGGATGATGAGGATGGGGATGAGGATGAGGGTGAGGATGATGAGGATGAAGATGAGGATGAGGATGAGGGTGAGGATGATGAGGATGAGGATGAGGGTGAGGATGATGATGATGATGATGATGATGATGACGATGATGGTGGTGGTGGTGTTGAAGATGATGATGATGATGATGATGGTGGTGGTGGTGGTGGTGGTGATGAAGATGATGTTCATGATGAAGATGATGATGATGGCGATGATGAAGATGATGATGAGGGTGAGGATGATGAGGATGAGGGTGATGATGTTGATTATGAAACCTGTGCAATTTATCAAAACACACATAGGACCATGAACATCTTATTTTCATTCATTAATACAACATTATCAAGGAATATCATTAAACTAGTGAGGTATTTCATTTTCCATGGATTTTGGATTACTTTTGCATTATGACAGGTGGAAAATGGACATATGAAAGAGGTAAAGCACAAACTAGGGTCTTACATACTAGGGTTTTGTAAGTATATGGTTTATATCTTCAACGATATTATGAGAGTGAATTCATGACCAGCTATTCGTTAGCATATTTTAACAAACTAGGGTATATTTGTTACATATATTTGACCATATGTACATGAAGGACCAATGAATTTTATTACACTTTAGTTATGCATTCCTTTCCATTCAATCAAACTGCATAGATGCTCATGTACGTATAGTTTGATGAAATACAATAGCATTGATGAAATGTGTAGCATCTATTAGACTTCCTCTTACTGCCTGAAAATGTCATAGGATTATATTGATGGTATGCATAGCATGTTACTATTATGACATAAGTTTTTTCCTTGAAACATATTTTCCTTGCAACCATAATCATGATCAATGGGTATGAACCCTTGGAGTTGACAAAAAACACAATTTTAAATTAGATATCAAATTAGCATGCATGTGCTAAGTTCATTGAAAGATATTATTAGTTTCTTCCATTAAGATAATGTTTTCATAACACAATGGTGAAATGTTACTTGATCAATGCAATAAATGTAAGAGAATAAGTATTGCTTGAAATGTAATTTTATAAATTTCAATAGCATAATTTATCAAATTTTGGAAGAGATGAACCATCACAAGCACAAGTCGAAACTCAAGAGAAAATATGGAATATATTGATAGTCGAATCTTTGTAATACAAAATATGGGAAAGTAGATGGCCCTTAAATGGCTTGTCAATGTACATGTATCCCTAAGTACAAAAATGTGTACATGTATGTCAAAATACATCTATCCAAGACTATGCAACATCAAAATCAATCTTTCTCTTGTTTTTCCCCGACTTTCCTTTATCGACCATCTCCCTGGGATCGCTCGGAATCTCATAAGTCTGCAAAAAAAATCATTATTTTTATCAAGTAACTACACTAATACCATACCATCAACAAACTTAAAAAATTAACTTATGGCCAAATTATTTATGACAAACACTCACCAAGTCCTCATGGGGTATAGATGTGAGCGGTGTGCTCATGGAAGGCATCTCTATAGTTGTGCGCTGCAATAAAAGATCATATCTCAATTAATTCAACAATTCAACATTGATCAACGTGTTTGGGTACATTGAATAAAAAAACTTGGTCATTAATGAACATCTCACCGCAAGAGGAGACCCGATCAGAACCATGGATTGAGCAGAGGGGCCAGGCACTTCTATCGCTAATGGAGCCTACAATCACCAAATGGAGAAATAGTTAGACATGCATGAATAAACAATATAGTAACATGGTTAAAAGCTATGCATTGTGATTGTCCAAATAGTTACCTCTGTATGACTCATGGCTATTGTAGATGCGGCACTGACTGCAGCATCGATGACCTTTCTTAGGTCATGGGTAGATGGATCTCTCGTGTGTCTGCTATAGAGGACATCCACATTCTTTCCAGGAGTGGCGCCTCTCTTGTAAACTTGTCCCTTTTGCACGTTGGGGATGCGGGGAGATCAAACTACTAACAGTCTTCAACGTATATCTGCTGATGGCTACAATCACCAATACTGACGTAGTTAGAAATGCATTGGTCAATGGAATAGCATGTATTAAGAAACTGAAAATGATGAAATACATACCGATGTACTGTATACATCAATCAATTCTAAGAATCGGTCTGCTGCCCATTGTGTCTCCACGAGCACGCTATCTATTGTATTCCCATTGGGGGGGAGCTCACTAGATGAAATCACTTCCATTTGATGGGGATCTACAACCTGCAATTTAGAAAATTGTAAATATTAGATCGTGTAGCATTGATTAAGTAACATGTGATAAGAAAATAACATGTGTTGAAATAATGTCATGTTGAAATAGTTACCTCAGCATGAGATGTTGTCGCTGAAGGTATGACAACATCTTGTAACTCAGAAGGTTCTATTGCATGAGCCTCTTTGCCCTCATGCCCCTTCTTGTGGCAACTACAAGTTTTAAAATCATTAAAAATATTAGCAATCTATATACGTGTATAGTAAAGAAAAATAATTTACAAATGACACTAAATTGTTAACTAGATCTACTCATGTATTAAAATAATGTCATGTTGAAATAGTTAACTCATTGTGAGTTGTTGTCACTGAAAGTATGACAACATCATCATGCGGTGCTGGTGCTTGGGCCTCTGGACTATGCTTAGCATCATCAGTGCAAAGGTCTTCAACCCCGTGCCCTTCTTGCAGTAACTACAAGTTTTAAAACCATTAAAAATATTAGCAGTATATATATATGTGTATAGTAAGGAAAAATAATTTAAAAATGACACTAAATTGTTAACCACTTACTTACCTCTGTGAAATACCCAGTAAAGGTATCATCTGTTTGGACAGGACCAAAGCAAGGATGGCTGCATACTGTGCATGGGTGGGGCTGATGGTTGTGCTCATGCTGTGTAGGTGCAGTGCCACTACTAGATGCTCCCCGACCACTGGAAGGTGGTTGCTCTACCCCACCGAGAGGTGGTGGATCTACCCCACCGACAGGTGGTGGCTCTACTCCACCCATGGATGGTGGCTCTGATGGCCCTACCTAGTTTGTACCATGAAGATACGTAACAACCACCTGTGCCAACAATAGGAATGACTCTTGTGCCTCTAGCACTAACTGATGTTCAGGAGGCACATCTGGCTTGGGTAGCTTCCTACGAGGTGGAGCTACTGGATGATTGGGATCTATGTGCCTCGCATTGGGACGTTGCTGAGGCATCCCCATCCCAACACCCTGGTACTCCAAGATATCAAAATAGTTAACATGCTTCCCCATCACAAACTCTCCGTACATCTTTCTCAAAAAATACAAAGGCATTTCCCTATTGTTGTGTGGTGGTGCATCAAACACCATGTACCATCGGTCCATCCATTTATCTATGAATGGTTGATATGTACACCACTCAATAGAAATGTGCCTTTTGTTTGCATTAGGGACTTCACCATCCCGTGGATTTCTAAACAGGGAAAATATTTGTTCTTTTGAGATTTTCAACTTCTTTACTTCTCTATAGCTAAGTCCATCTGCATATTGTTGCCTCTTTCTTTCTCTGAAAGTGGCAATATCTTGCAAAGCACTATTAGACCTACTAAAGGTCTCTATCATTGCATCCAAATTAGATGCAAGCATAACATGCCTCTCATCAAAAGTAGTAATTGAGGCTTGAATTTCTCTGAGCGTCTGAATCTCTCTTTGGATGTCATTGTGGGCATCCATGATCGTCACTGCAAACAAAAAATAAAAATAAAAATCATTAGAAACGTATACATGTGCTATAATGACATCTCTCAAAAATAAAAAATGTACAAACTTTGTGCAAGAACAAATACATTACAAACATAAATATCATCTCAGACATACATTACAAACATACATATCATTTCATATGACCATTGCAAGCATACATTATGGGTCTTTGAGGGCACAAGGGTGGAGACCATGCGAGCATAAAGACCATGATGATGTGGAAAAGATATGTATTTTTATTAGTTAAACTGAGGCAGCCTATTGATGGACAAAATGAAGACATGCTGGTAGAATGATGAAGAGATGACTAATGATATGAGCATAATGTTGTGATGTGCATATGGACAGTGTAAAGTGTATGAATGGAGATATGGCAGCAGATTGATATGACATGAATACTGATGACATAATGAAGATGTACAATATGTTGATGTGTTGCTGGTGTACAAACTAAGATGCTTATGATATGTATGGACAAAATGAATTCATGATTATTAGGGCTACATACGATGAACAAAATGTTGATTTAGAGAAGCATGAAACAGGGACATAATGCTTGTTCGGGTTATGAAAATTAATGATAATCAGAATGATGTTATAGACAAATATGTTGGGTGACAATGATGATTGATGTGATCAGTGAGCCATTGTGTCTAACAGGATGGATGTAAAATTTATTAAAATTTTAAAATTTTAAGTTTTGGCATTTGATTTACAAATATTTTTAGGTGACAACGATGATTGATGTGATCAGTGAGCCATTGTGTCTAACGGGGTGTATGTAAAATTCATTAAAATTTTAAAATTTTAAGTTTTGGCATTCCATTTACAAATATTTTTAGATTAGGGCAACATAACAATTTATAAACTTAATGACGAGATGAGGCAACGATTTAGATGCTTACCTTTCCAATCGTTCTTGCAAGATGAATTTGGGATTGTTGAGCCTCCAAATCTCCTCGGTTGAGGTTCTCCGATGCATTTTGGAAAGGCAAGATCGCTCGAGCATTTGCGTTTGGGTAGCACAATGGATGAAATAGTGTCGCGGCCCGCGGCACTGTTTTTTTTTTATATTAACCATAATGCTCGAGCGTTATTGTGATCACCATAACGCTCGAGCGTTATTGTTAATATAACAAAAAAATATAAAAAGCGCGGTATTGTTAAATTCTTATATTAACCACGGCAATGTTTATTTTTTTTGTTATATTAACCATAATGCTCGAGCGTTATGGTTATCACAATAATGCTCGAGCGTTATGGTTAATATAACAAAAAAATAAAAAAAGCCGCGGTATTGTTAAATTCTTATATTAACCATGGAAATGTTTTTTTTTTGTTATATTAACCATAATGCTTGAGCTTTATGGTTATCACAATAACGCTCAAGAGTTATGCTTAATATAACAAGAAAAAAATAACTGTGCCATGGTTAATACCGCGGCACTGTTTATTTTTTTGTTATATTAACCATAACGCTCGAGCGTTATGGTGATCACAATAACGCTCGCGCATTATGGTGATCACAATAACGCTCGCGTGTTATGGTGATCACAATAACGCTTGCGCGTTTTTGGATCCTATCCTACATGTTAAATGACATGGCAGGTTCGGAGCCCGTCATACCTAGCCTCGGCGTGAAAGAAAAGAATACAAATCCATCTCTGGGTTAAGGATGCAGATGAGGGGAAAACTCCAGTCGCGTCTTCCTACTCAGGATGTCCGTGTAAAGAAGAGATAATACCTCCTCGAGGTGTAAAGAAGAGATAATACCTCCTCGAGGGCACAGTTTTTCCATCGGGATGAAGCGAGTTCTGTACAAAACCGTATATGGGAGGCATGTTTTCTTTTTAATAGGTGAAAGCTTGGTGGTGTTGTTGATAACATCGCGTTGGAGAGCTTTCACGGGAGAGGAATCCCTGAGTCGATATATCATTTGGGCGAAGCCTGTCCAGATAAGTAATCCTTGTTTTATTTATTGATCAAGTATTGTGCCCAGTAATTTAATGTATGCATTTTATGTATTAAAAGATGGTCCATCGAACTCTGTAATAGAGTATTGCTACTATGAAACTATAATCCCCACATTACCTTAACTCTTGACATGCATCTCGATCGTTGTATCGTTGACAGAGATCGGCTTAGACCAGCGATCTCTGTAATTCCCTTAAACACCTGTTTAGGTGTTCATTATTAAGTTGACGGAAGGATTTATCGTTGGGATATGTAGTTACTACATATCAGTCTAGTTTATTAATCTTAAAAAGAGAAATAACACTTTCCAGATCTTTTATGGACAGATTTTAAAACCATATCTTGAAAAATCATTATACATCTTAAATACCCTTTTCTCTCTGTCGCTTGATCTCTGTATCTAGAGTTAACACCAACACTCACCGAATCTCGGTACATCAGTGTTCATCTTGTTTAAAAACGCCTTACTGTAGAAACTCGGTATTTTTTTTTATATCTATATATATATTTTTTATTCATATATATATTGGTTTGGATCATAGCATTACCAGCGATGCCTTAAATATTTTCTTTGGATACGAAATTCGACCCAATTCAAATGATAATTATATTTACTCCCGTAAGTTTCAGATGTAAGAAACGGATTGCTATTTCTGACTGTATTTTTAAGAAAGAAACTCATCTCTGTAAATAATTGCCTCCATAGGACGTGATTAAAGGGGTTATTTTCCTAAACCATGTCATAGGTAACAAGTTCTAGGTTAACCATAAAGTAAGGGGATGTTATCATGAGTTTTTAATATTTATATGGCTTAGAAAACAAAACAAAATGGCGTGTATGTCATTTTAACCCTTAGCTCTTTTCTTTTATAAAGTCTTCAAATAGATAAAGTAAGGGATAATAAGGGTATAAGAGGTTATGTTTAGAACTTAACCAATACCTTTGAAAGGGATTGATACTTATAGACCGTTGGATAAGAGTATAGGATGTGTCGATACATTTTAGCTTCGCAAAAAGGAATGTTATCCTTTGTTAAAATATCATAACAATGGTCACATTCTTTTCACTAAACAGTCTTCTCACCCTTGATATATATTCTTAATGTATAAAGGAAGAGATACCTCTAGTTATAATATTGAAAAATGTAATAAATTTTCTTAATGTATGAAGGAAGAGATACCTCTAATTATAATATTGAAAAATGTAATAAATATTCTTAATGTATGAAGGAAGAGATACCTCTAGTTATAATAAAAATGTAATAAATATTCTTAATGTATGTATGAAGAGATGTTGTTTAATATATATATATATATATATATTCTTAATATAAGTTTTAAAGAAAGGAGAAATGTCGTGTAGTTTTGATAGTGAAAAGTGTTTACATACATTTTTAAGAAAAGAGAGATGTACTTAGTTTAATTATTAAAGAGCATATATATATTTATATTCTTAAATTTAAATATATGTTAAAGTATGGTAAGATGTTTCTTATTATAAATAATGAAAGGAAATATATACTTCTCAATTTATGATTTAAAAGAGGTCTTTAGTTTAATTATTAAAAAGCTTTATGTGATAGAGGTCTGACGGAAGGAGGAGGACTCTTGTAGCAGCAACCATGTTGCTAGATGTAATCCTTTTAATTTTTACCTAATAATAAAATATGTACACACCTTTGTGGACTAGCTACAGGTGAACCACGTTATCTTTGGTCTCGTTTATTGTCTATAACTTTTATTATATGTGTATGTTCCCTTCTTGACGATTGTATAATTTTCCTCTTGTATGAGTTATCTTAATAAGTTGATGTTTATAACACATTTGTCGAATGCATCTTGGCAAGGGGTATTTTATGTTAAATGTTGTTTTAAAGATATTTCATGTTAAATATTGTTTAAAGGATATTTCATATGTTCAAAATGAGGACCATAAAGATGTAAGTATTATTTTGGTTCAAGTTTGTAAATCCTCATTTTATGATGGTACTATTTAGATATGTGTTAGTATGTTATCAATGCTTGAAAGATCTCTATGGTTGAAGTTATATTTTTACAAGCATAGTATACAATCACTTTGGCCCTTTACATACAAAGGTTTCATACGAGGACCAATGTAGTGCATAAGAATCACTTAAGATAAAAAGGTAATTTCCACTTGTTGTAAGTATGTGCTAACACCGTTGCATAAATATTCAATGATAAATTTTATGCAGCATTACATGTCATATTTATTAAGTAGAAATTTAAATACTGATTATGTATTTATAATTCCGCAAAGCGTTTTAATTTTTACAAATTTTGGGTTCGTGGCACATCTTAAGAATCGCAACATGATTGTCCAACAAGTAAGGCAAATTAGCAAGCACTATAAAAATACAAACAATTTTATAAAATCAAAGGAGAGTTTCAAAAAGTACTGTAACCTATAGCCTTCCGTGACCGAATTTTTCCCAATACACCAAGTGTTGGTGTCTCGTATAATTCAGCTGCAGCTACAAATAAACTAAGAGCAGTAGCTCCATCAACATCAACTTTGCAAACTGCCTCATTCGCCTATAAGCAATCAGTGGCATGTTATGATACAGTGCCCAAAACAAGACAATTGACCAAACTGCAAATAAGCAACACTTACGATATGCTCAAATTGGCCTACATAGAAAATGATTGGAAAAAACAATCACCATTGAGACATTAAAATATGCTCAAACAATGCAATATCTACTAGCTTTTTTTCTGTATAAAGAAAAGTAAAAAAGGAAAATGATTGGGCCTGCAACATTTTTACCGAAATTATTACACAAAGCTGTGAAGTTCAAACTCTTACTTGCACAAAGCAAATCGTAGAATACTTACCCAACAATCATATCCACCTTAGTATGAGAAAGTTACATGTTATGATAAAAAATATAATGAATGGAAGTGCATCTTACCAATACTTACACAAAAGGAACGAGGGTAAGCTTGAAAGAATTTCCTCTCTTCACGACCATCCTCAACTCCTAAACCCTGCACAAACATTTATATATGGATAAGAGCATGACTCTTTAGATGTTTTATTAACACATGAAAATTAAGTGCAGAGATGAATACATAAAAATTACCCTTGAGTTCATTTAATTAACTGACCTCTAAGCTCCTACAGCCCCATGAAGCACAACACAGAAAGCAATTCATACCTGTAATTGTTGTTGCAATTTCATTTTGTTGAAACAATTATCTACTTGGGACATATTTTTGGATAGTAGACCTAGTGTGATTTGGATTGGTTTGAGAAATAGAATAGCCTCATCCTCCTGGACACGATTTGGATGACAAATTTGGCAAAAAAAATACTACATGATGTGCATGTTGTACAACTGTGAGGCTATCCACTATAAACAAAATATTTAGATGTTAACATTTGCAAGTTCAAAGTCATTCTATTTTCATATTATTTTCATTTTTACTTAATCCTTGCCAATGATGAAAATTGTCTCTCCAAGAACTTTCCACCAATCAGGCTTACACACTTATTAAAATATTTTATTAAATAAATACAAATAAATACTTAAATTATTTCAACATTGGATAAACTATAACAAAGTTTTAGAAATAGTTTTTTATAGAGTAAATTAATACTAAAAAGTGGAACATATAGTCTCTGCCTACGGCAGGGACTAACAATATGCTTATGTCTTTGGCATCTCGCATCTAAGAATGAATATGCGTAATTTTCTTTGGCATCTAGCATCTCAGAATGAATGAATTAGTAAATTAATATATATGTTTTTTTGTTTATATATATATATATATATATATATATATATATATATATATATATATATAAAGTTTAGGGATGTAGCAATTTTAGAGAATCATGAAAAACCATGGAGCAAATTGAAAAGCTCTTTATAACATATTTTAAAGGCAATAGATTTTACCTATTCTCTTCATAAGATTGAGAGCATGGTTTAATGACTATGTAACTAATGTACAAAAACAAGATAAACACATAGGATATAAGAGATTTCCTAAGATTGCTTCATACTCTAGTCAAAACCACTTACAACTTAAACAAGGTTGGCATAAATATGCCAAGTCTTGTAGGCTAAATCATTGGAGAGTTGCGGAATTTAGGTAGCACTTCATAACAATGATAAGATTAAAAGTATTATTGCGCCGAAGAGGCACATTTTACAACCCAATAGGGGGTGGATGTGTAACTCCTTCCGTGCTCATCCTAGAACTGGCATGTGTCCTTTTAAAATATATATATATATATATATATATTATAAAAAATAAAATGTTTACTCAAATTAGATTTAAATCATTTAGGACAACATATATATAAAAACTACATAAATTAGATAAATTAAAACCATGTACATCTATTACTAGAATGCAAATGTTAAGGAAGAGTTTGCAGCTCAAAGAGATTTGATCCCTCTCGGCCCTTGGTAGATCCCCTTTAAGATGGATCTATGTTGGTTATAGTTAAATTTAAGGAGATAATGTGGTGCTAAAAGAAATCAGCATTGTTAAAATAAGAACAAAACAAACTATACTAATTTTTCATCTTCCTAACACAAAGGGGGGTAAAGATGAAAATCACTTTCTCATAAAATACCCTTCATCCACCGACATTAAAACACACTTTCAAAATATTTGTTGCATATTACTTACTTTCCTAACCTTTTAACTCAACATAACAATGGAGATTTAGGATTCCTTCCCTTAAAGCTTTTGAGCATAGAAATAAATTTAAAAAAACAAGTAACTCCTTACCTTTTTAAAATTTGATATAACAAAGTTAGTTTTAGTAAATGTTATCATCATCATCATATATATAAATATAAATTTTCACTCTTTAGAATTATATAATAGAATATACATTAATGTGTTTATATGTGTGTTTATATATATATATTTATATTTATATTTATATTTATATTTATATTTATATTTATATTTATATTTATATTTATATTGAGTAGAGTATGCTTTATTTATGTTTATTACACACTTATTTTTATATTTATAACTTTGATGTTCTTTTCTTAAGATGTATCCATTTCAATATATATTTTTGAGGTGTTCTAAAACATCCTTAATATGGTTACTTTTTTTTGTTATTATCTTAAGTTCGTAAAGTAAATGTTTTTTATATAAATTCCAAAACAATAATATAATATTTTTCACAAAATATAAAATTTTCTACTAAATTCAAAATTTATCTCATGCATTTTATAATTAAAACATAATTTTCAAATTATTACTCTCTTAATATTGAATTTAAATCCTTTTGTTTTCTTCTTGTTGTTCACCAAAAAGAACGAAGGAATGGCTAGGCTTACTTATGGAGGCTAAGGCCAATAACACCAACAAAGGTAACAATCTCTTAAAGGTGCATAAGGCTAGCCAAACAATGTACCCTATTGTAACGAAATATTAAGAATAGAACTTCATTAAGATGTTATCCATCTTTTAACAAACATTATTCGTTTATGCTCTACAAATGTGGATGACTAGAAGTTTACAATCTTCAACCAAACACTTAACTTGTTTGCCAATTCTATGTGTAATCTCCCTAAAACTGAAAAAATTTAAAATTTTTCCTATATGTCTTATCACTGCCTATTTAAGTAGATGTTTAGTAAATTAAATTCAACACTAGGAAAATAACTAGAAGATTTATTGTATAATAAAAATTTGCATAGTTATACTTCTCCTCATGGTTCACTGTCTGATTTATTTATTGTGTTTGGTTTTACTTTATGATCTTGCGGTTCAAGCGATGTAGTGAAAAGATGAACCTTATTAACTTAATAAATGATAAGCCAGTTGGATTGATTAGCTTAGTACCTGTTGGATGCTTAAGGGTCTTTATGTCTGCCTCATGAGTACAAGTCATTCTTTAAATGTTACCACTATGTATACTCTTTAAACTAAATGGATTTTCTTTTATATTTATATTTTACTCTAAGTTATAACTTCTTTTAATGCCTAAGGGGATGGACCTGGTAGCATTGGCCAGGCTTACTTAACATTCATGCTAAAGCCTACTTCATCATTTGTTTTGTAGGTAATTTTAAAGGCCACTTAAGATTTACTTCCCTAGGTTTTAATATCTAGGTAAGAGCTTATCAATATGGTTCTTTTTGCTCCATAACTAAAATGTAAAACTTACAACTGTTTGAATGGAGCTTCAACTATACGAAGTGGGTAACAATTCAAATGCTAGTGGGATTGATAGCGCATTTAATGGTTAGCCATTCGATATGGGGGCCAGTTGTATGGCATTAAGGAACTAAACCCAAAGCATTTGCTTGACTCACTGCAATATCACATTACTTTGTTGGAGGGGAAGGAAGACCAAGGCTCTTCTGGTTTTGGTGGCACCTATGGCAAGACTTGACATGCTAAGGCTCTCAACCAGTTAGCTGGGCTTTCATGAGGTAACTTTGATACTATTGAACTCGTTTAAGTGATTTAGCACTTTATTGTTTCGTTTGTAGATTGAAACATAATGCGTTTTGGGTTGACGTTGGCAGGGTCTTCAGTGGTGATAGCTCGAGCTGGGTGTGATGAAAATCGTAGCTATGGCAACTATGGGTAAGTATGGCCCTTGTGCCCATTTCTTCCTCTCAAGCAAATGGTTTGCTGTGAAGTTTATTTGCTCAGTATGTGGGAATTTTGGGAGTGTTTTTACCCAATAGAAAAACTGGGGAAGTTTGAATCTGAGTGAGGTGAAGGGAGTTGTGGTCTATATTATGAGGCACGTTCTGTAATGTGTAAACATATTATGATCTATGTTTTGGTAGTCTGTGTGGCGTTTTGATTTGGAGAAGCCATAACTTGGATCCTGTACATATTGGTTGAGGTTTTGGCACTTTGGAAGAATCTTTTTGTTTAAATTATAGAAACTATCCTCACGTGACCTCTATCATGGTCGTATACAAAAATGGTATATGTTTTAATATTTTAAAATTTGGACTCTCTATCCTTTTTATTGCTAATTCTGGAAGCGTTTTGGCTTTCCAGAAATTTCTTGTTGTCAGTGTAAAATGGTTGTTTTTAACTATGTTTCCACAATATGGTGATATATGTTGAGCCAATTTACATTTAACCTAGGTTTATAAATTCATTGGAATGAAAACTGGGCACGAAACCCTATCTATATGTTTTATCATGTTCTTGGTTTTTACTTTCGTCAGTTTATGTTTAAGCTTTTGACCGGGAAGATGAAGCTCACTGTAGATTGGATTTTGAAGTGTTTATTTAAATAAAAGGCAAGGCCTACACTGCATGCATAGACATCTTTCATGTGGTAAATTTATTTATGGAAAGAGGAGTTTGAAAAGATCTGGATTGTCTCTATCATGTTGCTTGGTCAAGAGAGATATGGCCTCTGTATAAATTTATGCCCTGCTTTTGACTGATTAAGTTAAAAAGCTTAAGGAATTGCGTAGGATCAATTTCTTGTTTTTAACTTCTATTATGTGGATTTCTTAAGGCAATGCCTAGAATTAGAATCGCATTCGTTTTCATATGCCTTTAGTTATGGCTTTAGTTTTTATGTGGGATGGCAACGATCCACGCTATAGCGTGATCCCTGTATGTAAATCATAGCCCTATCTCTCTTTAGGGTAAGGGAAGGGGATTCAATCCTGAGCTTGACTTTTATTAATAGTTTTTAATTATGGAATATGCCCTAAATTATTTAGCCTATGTAAGGGGTTTTTAATTTAAGTGATAAATGTCCTCTATGCCTGAGTTTATGCTTGGTAGAAAAAAATGCTTTCTATGTTGCATTCAATTTATATATACAAGTATTTGAGGTTTGAGGATGTAGGAAATCTCTGTCCAAGATTTGATTGAGTTAATATTTTTTATTTAAGTCTTTGACACATCATGGGTTTGAATAGTGTTAAAAAACGGTCTCTGTGCTACTACTTGGTAGAGAGTTTGGTTATAGAAGTTTTTATATTAACCTACAACATAAATTCGATTATTATTAGGATACAAATTGAATATTTTAAGTTGGAGTTTAAGTCAAGTGAATTGATATCCTACAGGAGATGATTCCACTGTATTTAATGTATAAAAAAAATGTTTATGAACACTTATTTCAGCTAACTATGGTTTAAAAATATTCAAATAGAAATTTAACTTTTGAATTAAACGATTTACCCAGGAGAGACAATGCCATAATCCCTTGGTTTCAAATAATTAAATACTACTAGGTTACTATGAAGAAGAATCTTGACATAATTAAATTTCTAGATTTAACAGCCTAAAACAAATTGAAAAGAACATAAGAATAACTGATACCTGGATAGTTGCAGCTTGATCCTGCCACTGGTACATACCTGCACACTTTCAAACACTAATTACTGAAAACAAGTATGTATTGATCTGGCTGACCTGTAGAATAATTGAACCGAATGACTTTGGGTCTACCACGTTCCTCCCAACCTTGACCCTGAACCATTCCTGGTTCACTAATGGATCCTCTTGAGCTAGTTGCAATATGCAATAGGAAAATAAAGGACCTAGGGAAGACTGCTTATGATAATCAGATCTTGGAATAATAAGCTTCTTCAATTCTGTGGGAAAATTCTCTTCTCTTACCATAAGAGAATGATAGAAGAAAAGATGATCCCTCACTTTGGGAATTGTCCTTCTTTATATAGGTGAAGTTTTGGAATATAGTTGTTGACTTAATAATATTATTTATAATATTAACTCCAATTTTATTTTAAATTTTGAATTATAATATATGTAAAGAATATTTTCATTAATTCTCACTCCTAGTTTATCTAGGACTTTTAGCTTGTTCCTCAATGATTTGTTTTAGAGGAATCTTTATATTTTATTTACTTTGTTTACAACTATGTTTTTCTATTAATTTAGACCATAACTTTTTCTTTATATACAATATAAATAAATATCTTATGCATATATGTTATGCATAATTTTTATACATAATTTTTTTATATATATAATATAAATAATATCTTATGCATATATTAGGCTAGGTAACTCTAGGTCCCTCTTGCATGTTAGATTCCCTCATTTAACATGGTAATTCCCGTAGTCCTTGATGAGAGATAGAAATGATTCATTTAACCAATTAAATAATTGTGATGGATAATAGTGCTATTCAGAGTCTTCTCGACTCAACACTTTTAAGATCAAGTAACCCCGAGTGCTCTTCAGAGCTTTGGCTCAACACTCTCCCATGGGCGTTACACTAGTGCAATTCCAAAGCATCCTTCTCAACACTAGTACTAGAATGTGTTTGTGAAGCACATATAGAAATACAAATGGCCTGGCATCCGGTATTTATCATCAAGCTTGGAGTGTTCCAAGGCTTATTCCCAACACTTTATGTACATCATTGCTTATGCCCGGTACATAATAAAATCCTCTATGTACATCAAGGCTTATGCCCAGTACATAATAAAATCCTCTATGTACACTAGGGCTTATGCCCAGTACATAGGTCATCCATGTGCTCTAGAGTCCACACTCAACACATATCAAATTCAATCATGCATATCATAACTCTGCACAGTATGTAACAAAGATAATCTCAGTATATTACGGTTTTGCACCCAATCTCATAATAAAACATCAATCAAATACATTGGGGCTTTCTGCCTAGTATATAACAATAACCTGCATCAGTCAGGGTCCATGTCCAAATATGTCTATCTATAAAAAATGAATCATGTGCATTGGGGCTTAGGCCCAGTATACAAAAAATAAATCATATGTGTTTGGGCTTAAGCCCAATATATAACATCAATATAGTCTACAAAATTCGAGATAATACACTATGTCAAATTGAACATTATACTCTTTCTTTGCTTATTCACAAGATATATGAGTGTATATGTGTTCAAGCACAATTATAAAACAACCAATTCACAACTATAATTATAATGTAGAATAGAGATGTATATGATCATTGGTTTTAATATTGTGTGGTTTTAGATAGCTTACCTATGCATAAATCTTGGGCATTTAAATGGCTATATATCTAATGTTGGTTGTAGGTAGATAGTCTAATGTTGAGTTTAAGGACATAGAAGGAAAATTAGGGCTATATCAAAGCTACCACACAATGAAAAAGCACGAAAATCATTATAGTGATCAAGAAATCGAAGCAATGGTATAGTGAATTAAAAGAATGCATTGGTTGAGGGTGGATAGGCTTGGACCAATCAAAGGGAAGAAACATAGGAGTATAATTATTCAACCAATTAATTAAATTGAGAATATGGAAAATACCAAATCGATTGTATAACATGATGTAAATACTAAATAGTAGGATTCATGCCAATGATTGAGAAAACTAACAATTAGGATTAGATGTTGGCCAAGAACTCTATTAAATGAGAAATGTCTTTGTGGTTGTAACCACCAGTTCATAGCATGTATGGAAGTTATTACTCTAACTAATGATTAATTATCCCAACAAAAAGGAAAAATTGGAGATTGGGTTGTGAATGCCAACATGATTCAATTAGAGGTTCGATGCCACAATGTGTTGTAGAATGTATTTTTACACCACAAGAAATCATACCAAATTGAAGAAATTAAACAATTACAAGGAATAACACCAAATTGAAGCAATTACATAATGAAACTCATGCACACATCAATAAACATAGAAAAAATAGATTACCCTAGAAACCCAAATGGGGAAATAAACAAGGATAGGTTCTATTTTGTGTTCGAGAATTTATAATTGGATCTAATATATACTCTCAACAAATATTCATGTATTCTTACTTATTGACAATAGTTTTGCAAATTGCTTTCTCTTAGAGACAATCTTTATTCACCATGGACATGCTCAAATTTTTTTTTTTTTCTTATCTTCAAACTTTCCCATCTCTCTTGGTTATCTTTGCATCAAACAAGCATTGTTAATTATAATTTTTCCTTAAAATGCCAACTATTAAGAAATTTGGTTCATCTTCTCATGGCCTTTGACCTTTAGTACTCAAGAACCATCAAATTCAAACTTTGACAATAATACTTTTTACAAAGTTTCATGTTATTTCAATCCATTCTAGGTCACACCTCCTCATTCATAGTTTGATGGTACCCAAAATCTTCAACTGAAATCTTTATCTTCTTCTTCTTCAACACTTGTGTGCATGCCTCCTTTGATGCCATATATTAGAGTTTTTTTTTGTTTTCATGGAGTTTAAAGAAATCCTTTGAGTCAATTCTTTACATCAATATCCAACGAATATCCAAGATGGGTTCCTTCACTCCAATATTGAAGATAAGATCTAAATAAGAGCTACTTTTGATATGAGCATATGCATGTTATCCATTTCATTGGAAGAGATCATGGAATATTATACTGACAAAGGTCCCTAGACAATTGTTTCTCCTTGGGTTAAAAGTGTGAGAAACTCTTTCTTCCATAAACGCAACATAGTGATGAAGCTTCTAAAAATTGTTTAAGTGTTTTCCTAAAGGAAATAATGTAAACATATGTATCTAGAGGCTTGTGATGGATATCTAGAGACTTCGGAGGATTACAATTTTAATCAATCAAGCTCCGTCCAACCAAATTCGAAATGGGTGTTTTGTATTTCCTTATAGAAGGATTTGTCACTGACACGAATTCAACAACCAGTGGCCATCATAAGACTCCTTCATCGCCTAGTGAAGAATCGTCATCATGGTTTTGAACAAGCTAGAGCCTCAAATGCTCGTCTTGATTTGATCTCCATTTAAAAAAACATTCATTTTCTTGTGTATTACAAAGCTATTGCATTTCCTACATGTCGGATTTGTGTTTGGTAGTAATGCATGCATACTAGAAACTCCAATTACAACATTTTCTAAATATCATTTGAACAGCGGAAGTGCAGTGGCTGATCTGTTGGCAAGCTGAAAATCGTTTCTCTAGTAATATCTCTTTCCAATTGTGTAAATTGATTCCTTTAGCTTCTTCAATGGTCACTTGTTCAAGCTCAGTTCTTTAGCCATTGAATCTGTTCCACATAACGCATTTACAATGCTAAAGAATTGACTATTCATTAAGTCTGTAAAATCCTATTAAAGAACTATTAAAAATCCCCAAAAGCAACAAACAGAGTCAAAGTTCTCTTCTGTAACAAATAATTCTAGTTGATGGCCATTCAAAATTATAGGTCACAAGAATAATGACATTACTCTTAATTTTGTCATCTTCTACTATTTGTCACAGACATTGCTTCTTGCATCTCTTGTCTTAAAATGTATCCATTTCCATATATGTTTTTAGGTGTTTTAAAACATCTTTAATAAATTTTCATTTTTTATTGTTATTCAGAAGTAAATGTTTTTTATATGTAAATTTTAAAATAATAATATTTATATAATACTTTTTACAAAATATAAAAAACATCATGTTTTAATCTTTTACTAAATTCCAAATTTATTTGTCAAACAATAGATGCATTGTAGAAAAAAATGTAATTTTCAGTTATTACTCTCTTAATATTGAGTTTAAAGCTTGTTGTTTTCTTCTTGATGTTAACCAACAAGGATGAAGGAATGGCTATGAATTAGATTGGCTTGCTCATGGAGGCCAAAGGCCAATACCACCAACAAAGTTAACAATCTCATAGGTGTATGGCCAACCAAACGATGAACCCTATTCTAATGAAATACATCATTTAACAAACATTATTCATTTATGTTGTACAAACAGAAGTTTCCAATCACCCACCATTTAACTTGTTTTCCAATTCTATGTCAAATTCAACATTATACTCTTTCTTTGCTTGTTACAAGATATATGTGTGTGTATGTGTTCAAGCAAAATTATAAAACAACCATTTCTCCTCATCACTATCATTATAATCTAGAATATAGATATATATGATCATTGGTTTATATATTGTGTGGTTGTAGGTAACTTAGTTATGCATAAGGCTTGGGAATTTAAATGGTTATATATCTAATGTTCGTTGTAGGTATATAGTATAATGTTGAGTTTAAGGGCATACAAAGAAATTTAGGGTTAT
Source organism: Larix kaempferi (assembly GCA_027924585.1). Lineage (NCBI taxonomy): Eukaryota > Viridiplantae > Streptophyta > Pinopsida > Pinales > Pinaceae > Larix > Larix kaempferi. The sequence continues at coordinate 2,961,019 of BSBM01000435.1, forward strand.
ATCAAAGGTCCTCCACAATGAAAAAGAAAGGAAATCATTATAATTATCAATCAATCAAAGTAAATGTGTAGTACTAGTGTGTTAAAAAGTGCATTAGTTGAGGGTGGGTAGGATTGGACCAATCTAAGGGAATCACTATAGGAGCATGATTAATCAACCAATTAATTAAATCGAGAATATAGAAAACACCAAATTGGTTGTATTACATGATGTAAATAGTATGATTCATGCCAATGATTTAGCAAACTAACACCCTTGAGAACACAATCAAATCAGAACTGGTAAGGAGACAAGGAAATCATTCCAACACCATTTAGGGCTTATCGCCCCCATTCCAAGGTTTATCCATTGGTAGTAGTTTCCATAATTGGTAGAGCAAATAACGTGGAATAGAAATTAAACCTATTTCTTATCTTTAAACCAATTGATAACAACTCATATGTTAATGAAGCAAGGCCTGAACTACGTACAATCTACGAACCCGAACTACAGTCGATCTATTAACTACATATGATCAACGAACTCAAACTATGATCAATCTATTAACTACCACTCCTTACTGCTCCTGACTAACTATATGGCTAGGAACTCCCGCTCCTCATGGTTAGACATAAAATGATACCTCTTCTTACTTGCTTGGAAACTCTACGAACCATGTCGTGCATTGCTTTAAATCCCTTTTGGATCACTTCCTCACCTCTTCAAGATCTCCATTTGGGATCAACAACAACAATATTGAATTTGCTTCACTAGAAAATGAATATGAAGAAATGTTGATGTGATGCAAGCCTGCCTCGTCAAAACAAGGTTCTTGCTTATCATTACACATGACAGAACCACAATTCTCACACAAACAAAATGTAAAGTAGGATGCCATAAGTGGCTTATATTACTTCTATCAATTGGTTACAATGCATAATAACTGTAAATACAAATAACTAACTATTTGTCGGCATCAGCTATTACAATACATAAGTAACTGTGCTTTTCTCTCTGTGTGTGTCGACCTCACCCTCTCCTAGTTTGCTGTGGAACTTTGAGCTATGGCTTGATCTCCTCTGCGTTCGGAAGCTATGTGACAGTTCTCTTCAATCTACAAAACTTCTCCCTGAACTTTGCTCTACAACTGCTTGACTCCTTGAAATGCCAAATCCCTCAACCGATCCCAACTCCCTCGTCTTCTACTATGCTACTGTTGTTCCTGATACCACTTTGATCCCCAAGACATGCATTCTTTGTCAGCCGATCCTTCCATGATCCTGCAGACCTACAACTGTTAGCGCCCCTGCAATGCTGCATAGCCTCTACCTTTGACGACACCTGTCATGTCTTCACCCCATTGCAATAAATGCCATTAAATTCCTTAGCAACCATGAATTACTGCCAAGTACTCACCTTGACTTCTATGCATCCTCTAACAAACTACAGTAAAACATCACATCGGTGATACTGCCTTCCTTCAGCTTCAACTCACCTATCGGCTTGACTCTGCCCTTAGGGTTCGCCAGTCCGCCCCTTCGTCCTCGCTTGGATCATGCCCAAACTATCGATGTCGCGGTTCGACAACCTGTCGATATTCCTACAACTCTGCGAAAACTCGTTGCCTATCGAAATTCACATGCTGGCTCTTGACTTCTTCACTCCTGTCGACTACCTCGACAGTTCCCTGCTCGACTTGTTGACTTCGACAATCAACCTACTCATCCGCACCAATGGTCATCGGCACTCCCTCTAGTCAACTCCCTCATGATGATCAACTTCGATTGATCTTCCTAGGCCCCAATGCTCCTGCATTAGACTCCCTAGGTGAAAAATAACTCAACTTTTCCATCAGTCTCTTGAAATCCTCTTTGGAAATCCATGTCGCCTCCTGCAACTCATCATCTGTCCATTGCACCAATTATTCTTTTCTTCACGAACTGTGTGTACGCCCGACTTTGCATTCCTCTATTACTTCTGCAATCTCCTCCTTGTGTCAATCTGGAATATGCGTTGTCCAGTCAATGTTTGACACTTCTGCTGCTTGAAACTTCCTCAAACTTGTACAGATCTGAGACATTGAACGTTGGTGAAATGTTCAAGCCATTCGGTAGCTCCAACACATAAGCGTTGTCTGAAATATTCCTCAGAATCGTACATGGTCCAATCTTCTTCAGCTTCAGCTTGTTATATGTTCCTGTCGAAAATATCTCCTTCTGCAAATGTGCATAGACCAAGTCTCCTTCGTTGAACGACTGCAGTCTCCTCTCCCTATCGGCTCTCAACTTGTATGTTGCGTTGCTCTTTTCTATGCGCTTTTGCACATATTCATGAACTTCCTTCATGTGCTCTGTGAATGATTCTGCATCTGTTCTTTTCCTGATTTTTGTCAGCAACTCGAACAAATCCACCACTCCATGTGGGATTCTTCCTTGAACAATCTGGAATGGAATCAAACTTGTCGACCAATTCACAGAATTGTTGTATGTGAAATTTGCTTGTGCCAACAAGTTCTCCCACTGCTTGGGTCTGTCGGTTGTCAAACATCTCAGAAGGTTTCCCAAACTTCTGTTCACCACCTTGGTCTGTTTGTCTATCTGCGGATGATATGCTGAGCTAAACTGCAACCTCGTGTCCAATTTCTTCGATAGGGTTCTCTAGAAATGCCCCATAAACTTGGTATCCTGATCCGATGTGATACTCTTCAGCAACGTATGCAATGTGACTACTTCCTTGAAGAATAGTACAGCAATGCCTGTGGCATCACTTGTCTTCCGACACGAAATAAAGTGTGCCATTTTTAAAAATCTGTCGACTACAACAAATATTGAGTCGCTCCCTTGTTGCGTCTTCGGCAATCCTAGCACAAAATCCATGCTCAGGTGCTCCCATGGGGTATTTGGTACCAACAACAGTGTATAGAACCCCATGTTCTAACTTCTTCCTTTTTCCAACTAGCAAAATCTACAATGTCGCACCCACTTTCCGATATCTATCGCCATCCCTTGCCAGTAATACTTTTCTTTGACCAATTCCTTAGTTTTGTCGATGCCAAAATGACCGACTAATCCACTGCTATGCAACTCTTGGATTAGGTTCTCTCGCACTAATCCTCTTGGAGTACACAATTGTCATCCCTTGAATAGGTAATCTTCTTGGAAAAAATAATCCAAGTATGGAGTTCTATCGACACTCCATGGCTCACGACAAGCCTCCCATGCTTTCATAAAATCCTCATCGGTCACATACTCTGTCTTCACCGACTCTATTCCTGTTGCCTGAACTTTCGTTATGTTCAACAATGCAACTCTACTACTCAGCACGTTGGCAACCTTGTTCGACTTTCCTGACCTATGTTGCAACATGAAGGTATATCCCTCTAGGAATTCGACCCATTTCATGTGTCGTTGATTCAAATTTGACTGCATATTCAAATACCTCAGTGCTTGGTGATCTGTGTACAACACAAATTCCTTGGGAAACAAATAATGCCTCCACTTCTTCAATGATTGGACAATAGCATAGAATTGTTGGTCATAGACTAAATATTTCCACTTCACATCATCCAACTTTTCACTGAAGAATGCAATTGGTCTGCCCTCTTGGCTCAACATTGCTCCAATTGCGAATCCACTTGCGTTGCAATCGAACTGGAAAACTTTGTCGAAATCTAGGAGCGCAAACACTGGGCTCTTAGTGACCTTTTCCTTCAACTTGTCGAAATCTTGCTGGGCTGCTTCCATCCACTTGAACTCTCCTTTGTGCATGCACTTTGTCAATGGTGCGCAAATCGAACTGAATCCCCTAATGAACTTCCTGTAGAAAGTGGAAATTCCATGGAAAATCCTCACTCTAGTTGCACTTGTCGGTTCAAGCCAATCCAGTATTGCCTTCACCTTCTCTGGGTCCATCACTAACTCTTTACTCGATATTATGAACCCCAAGTACACTAGTTCTTCCTTCATGAAGAAACACTTTTGTAGGTTCACCATCAGCTTCTCCTCTTGCAATTTTTGCAATACCTGTCAAATGTGCCCCAATTGTTCTGCCCTGGTTCGACTAAAAATCAGAATGTCATCTAGATAGACTATGACAAACTTTCCCAAGAATGGTGTCAGTGCTTCATTCATCAATCGCATTAACATACTAGGTGCATCAGTCAATCCAAATGGCATGACTAACCACTCATATAGCCCTTCCTTCATCTTGAATGTTGTTTTCCATTCATCTCCTTCTCTAACCCGAATATGGTAATAACAATGCTGGAGGTCTATCTTCATGAAGTACTTCACTCCACTTAAACAATCCATCAAGTCGTCCATTCTCGAAAATGGAAACCGATACTTGATCGTGATCTTGTTGATATCTTTGGAGTATGTACACATCCTCCATTCTCCACCTTTCTTCGGCGCTAATATTGTTAGTACCACTCATGGACTCAAACTCTCTTTGATCAACCCTCTGTCCAACAACTCCTGGACCAGTCAATTGAGTTCCTGACCTTATGTCGGACTCAGCCTATGTGGTTCGTTGTTTGGCAGAATCGACCCTAGAATCAAGTCGATCTAATGGGATATGCTGCTTGTCGGTGGCAATGCCGTCGGTGTCTCATCGACTACTATGCTTTGAAATTCCTCGAGCATATTTTCGACTTTGACTGGAATTTTCTCCTCCATTGTTGCACTCTCGACACATGGTCCTTTCGGTATGATAGCATAACACCCCAACTGCTTTTCCTCCTCCGCAAGGAATTCTTTCACTAAACACATCAGCACACGCTTCTCCCAAAAGTTTCTCTCACCCTACTTACCGTCGACTTGCTCCTCCAATTTCGGCTTAAGATTCCTCTTCACGCCATTTTTCCACATAGTGACTTTGTTGGCTCGACCATCATAGATTATTTTTCGATCATATCGCCATGGTCTTCCTAACAACAGATGGCACACGTCCATTAGGATTCCGTCGCACAGTACACTATCCTCTAACTTCCCAACCTTGAAGTTAATCAGGCACTGTCTAGTCACCTTCACATGGTGTCCTTTCTGCAACCATGAGATCTTGTAACGGTGTGGATGTTCTCGAAAATTCAACCCGATCTTGTTGATCACCTCTTTCGACACAAGATTCTCAGTGCTTCCACCATCAAATATGGTTTTGTAACACCATTCGCCAATTTGCACCTTCATCCGAAAGATCAGCTTCCGCTATGCCGACACTTGCTCATCGCGTTTGTCTTCTTGAACCAATGTCCGGCTGACCGTCAGAGTTCGGTTCCTTCTTTTCTCCTCTCTACTACTATTGGATGTCGATTCTTCCCTCTTGTCGACTTGCTCATCTCTTCAACATCTGGGTTTTGACTCCTCTGCAGCATGTAGGTTATATGGGCATTCATATGCCTTGTGTCCTACTCCTCGACACTTGTAACAGATTATGGCTAGTCTGTTAGCTCCCCTTCTGTTGAATTGGCCACCTCGACCATATGCACCTCGACCGCGATACTCACAACCATCGCATTGGTTGTCTTACATTTTCTCCCTTGTTGATGTCCCCTTCGAATGTAAACTATGTTCGAGAGTTTCCTTCCTGTAACCACTACTTTGGTGTTTTGCGATAACAGTCCTCGCACCCCGACCAGTCGTCCTACCTCTAGTCACTGCAGACTTCCTCGACAGTTTCTCTTCTGCCTTCAGAGCTAACTGGTAGGCTTCGCCCACTGCTCTAAATCTCGACATGCTCAATTCATCCTGAATGGCATATTTCAAGCCATTCACATACCTAGCGATAGCTTCTTCTCCTTCATCGGTCTGCCCCGACTTTATCGACAATGTATAAAACTCTTCCATGTACTCCTTCACGGTGATCTCTTTTTGTCAAAAGTTCTGCAACTTCCTGAACAAGGAAATTACATAGTCATTCAACAAGAACTTCCCTTTCAGCTTCGCAACCATCCTTTCCCAAGACTTGATTTTCTCCTTGCCCTTCTTGACTCTATCAACCTGTACATTGTCCCACCACAATGAGGCATGACCCTTCAACCTCAGACATGCAGTCTTAACCCGCTTAGGATCCTCGTTCTGCTCTATGTCGAAGTATTTTTCCATCTCTCTGAACCAGTCGATCAAGTCTTCTGGGTCTAAACTTCGTGAGTAGGTGCGAACATCTATCTTTTCCCGACCTCTCATATCCGTCAGAAGCTTGATGAGTTTTTCCTCTGGTTCATCTTCAGCTGCTTCCTGTGGTTCCACTTCTTCGACTTCCTCGTCGTTGTGGTCTAACTCATCAGGAATACAACCACGCCTTTGGCTTTCTTTGATCACTGTGACTTCATTTGTCAAAGTTCGCATTGTTCGGACACACTTATCGAACATCTCATGATCAACTATGATTGCTATGCCACACGCTCTTTGTCCTTGGACAATAATTCCTCTGTGAGCCATTTTCAACCTCGGCTGAAACTCTCACTCGTCCAATCACAACCGAGTTTCAACAAGCTGTGTACAACTCTACCCAACCTTAGCTGGAGCTATTCAATGTACTTGTAGGCTCAATATTACTGATGTTATTCTACGCACAGGGATTCACTTCCCACTCGATTCAACCGCACTCACTTCTAGGCTTTGATACCAACTGACGCAAGTCTACCTCATCGAAACAAGGTTCTTTCTTATCATTACACATGACACAACCACAATGCTCACACAAAAAAGATATAAAGCAGGATGCTAGAAGTGGCTTATATTACTTCTATCAATCGGTTACAATGCGGAATAACTGTAAATACAAATAACTAACTATCGGTCGGCCTCAGCCATTACAATACAGAAGTAATTGTGGTGTGCTCTCTCTATGTGTCGACCTCACCCTCTCCTGGTTCACTACGGAACTTTGAGCTATGGCTCGATCTCCTCTACGTTCGGAAGCTATGTGACTGGTCTCTCCAATCTACAGAACTTCTCCCTAAACTCTACTCTGCAATTGTTTGACTCCCCAAAATGCCAAGTCCCTCAACTAATCCCAACTCCCTCGTCTTCTACTATGTTGTTGTTGTTCTTGAGACCACTACGATCCCCAAGACACGCATTCTCTGTCAGTCGATCCTTCCATGATCCTGCAGAACTGTAAATGTCAGTGCCCCTATTGTGCTGCACAACCTCTACCTGTAACAACATCTATCATGTCTTCATCCACTTGCATTAACTGCCATTAACTTCCTTAGCAACCCCGAACTGCTTCCAAGTACTCACCTTGACTTCTACACGTCCTCTGACAAGCTACAGTAAACCATCACGTCGGCCATACTGCCTTTTGTTAGCTTTGATCACATGTTGGCTTCAATATGCACTTAGGCTTCGCCAGTCCACCCCTTTCTCCTCGCTTGGCTCCTGCCCAAACTATCGATGTCGCGGTTCGACAACCTGCCAACCTTCCTATGACTCTGTGGAAACTCGTTGCCTATTGACATTCACATGTCGACTCTCGACTTCTTCACTCATGTTGACTGCTTTGACAGTTCCTTGCTTGACTTGTTGACTTCGACAGTCAACCTGCTCATCCGCACCAGTGGTCGTCGACACATCCTCTGGTTGGATCCCTCATATCGATCAGTCCATCTGAGGGGGAGAGATACAATCAGTCCATCTGATAAAATGTGTCTACCTTCGCTCCCAAACCAGGTATCTTCCCCAACCCGAAGAGCCTATCCATTCCCAATATTACAAGCTAGAAGGTCTCCGACCACAAAAAATGATTTTGTTACAGCTTTCCAGATAACAGAACCACCACGGTGAGACTTAATCGGATTCCGAATCCAATCCATAACTAATGCAAGGGCAATGTATTTTTGGATGACAACTCTTGTCCATAGGCTATCGGATTTTAACATTCTCCAAACCCCTTTAGCTACCAGGGATTTTGAGAAAAGATGAATGTTTTTCAGACCCCAACCCCCTAGAGCCTTAGGGATAGCAATTCTCTACCAACAAACCCATGGGGAAACAAAGTCTCCTTTACCGCTCCAAAGAAAATGAAAGCATAATTTTTGAGCTTTTTCCAACGTCCCTTTAGGGATCCAAGAGAGGGACATCCAATACACCAAAATGGCCTCTAAAACTAATTTCACCAGGACCAGTCTTCCTGCTCTCGAAAGCCACTTATGGCTCCATACCTTCAACCGCTTGTGAATTTTCTCAATAAGCTAGTTCCAATCCCGTTTTGTATATGCATTTGGTTTTAAGTGGAACCCAAGGTATCAGAAACCAGCATCAAGGCATAATAATGTATAAGGAAAGATCCTTCGTATAGCCATGATGTCATATTCATTAAGCAAGTGAGTTGATAAGGTGGATTTCCTGTCATTTATCTCCATACCAGTAGCTTGAGAGAAGAGTTGGAAGATGCCATGGAGTGTTTCAATGTCCCCAATTGAGCCAGAACAGAAAATGAGAATATCATCCATGAAAAGTAGATGTGATATACATAAGTCCGGAGCCACTTGAATACCCTGGAGGGTGCCATCCCTACAAGCTTTTTTCAGTGCCTTACTTAACCCTTCTGCTACCAATAGGAAAATTAAAGGTGATAATGGACAACCCTGACGCAAGCCTCTTTCTGAACGAAAGAAAGGAGAGGCTGCTCCATTTATGAGAATCGCAAATGAGACCGTAGAAATACAGCTCATAATCCACCTGATAAAGTCCACAGCAAAGCCCAGATGAGTAAGAAGTAAATGAATATACAACCAACTCACCTTGTCGTATGCTTTTGACAAATCAATCTTGATTATTGCTCCTTTGATTTTCCTTGATTTCATACTATCAATGCCCTCTTGTGCTACTCCAATAGCCTTATGGATTTGTTGCCCTTCCAGAAACCCAAATTGTTCCGTAGAGATATGCTTGGACAGAATAATTTTAAGCCTCCTGGCAATAATTTTGGACGCAACCTTATATACACAGTTGCACAAAGAGATGGGTCTGAAATCACTTAAAGAGGAAGAGTTATCAGTTTTAGGGATTAGGGCAATAAAGGTAGAGTTTAGGACAGCTGGAATCCGCCCAGAGATTCTTGTATCTTCAACCATCTGCAAGAGATCATTCCCAATAAGCTCAAATAGTGCCAAAAGAAATTCAATGGTCCATCCATCCGGTCCCGGACTTTTATCTTTCTAAAAGCTCTGTAGGACTCCCTTCAGCTCTTATTCTGTGACAATTGCCATCAAGGAGTGATTATCTTCCTCTTCCAAAAACTGAGGAAAACGTTGTGCCATTCTGACTACTTCCACAATGTTAGCCTCTACAGGGGCTTTAAAAGGTGTCTGGAAATGATTTACCCCCACACCAGCCATACAATCAAAGGAGGTTTGGGAATCCCCCATTGAGTCCTCGAGGCTCCAAATGGTATTAGACACCTTTCTTCCTTTTGCATATGCATGAAAGAATTTTGTGTTCTCATCGCCAGTTGTTAGCCATACCGCCCTGCTTTTCAAATGCCATGTTTCCTCTTTTTCCAGTAATGGTGTGTTCCTCCTACCTTTTAGTGATACCAGATGTGCTTTTTCTTCCATAGATCCCAGGCCCCCGGATCTAGAATCATATAAAGACTGCAAATCCAATTCAATCGACTTCAAATCTCTGTCATATCTTCTATTCTTTTCATAATCCCATACCTTAATCGGCCCTTTAATGCTTTTAATATTAGCAGAAAACTGATGTGAGGTGGAGAGGGCATCCCTAGGATTAAAAGGTACCCAAAGAGAGCCAACAAGGTCAATGAAGGTCTCATCTTTTAACCAGATTTTATTGAACTTAAGCGACCTGGCTGGTTTAGAAGGTCCATCATGGATTTCCAGACAAATAGGGAAGTGGTCAGATGATCCCCCAGAGCCTACCCACTGCCTCAAGAGGTAGTTTCTATCCACAAAAGAGTCAGACACCAAAAAACAATCCAAGCGTTTCTCAACTCTGTTTTCTCCAGTTCTGTTATTCCTCCAAGTAGGCTTAAGTAGAGAGGGCTCAATGTCCAGCAGATTATTTGTGACCAACTTGTGAGTGAAATAATCAACCAAGAGGTATGACCAAGCTCTGTTGCCCCAAACTTCTGCCGGGCCAAGTGAAAAATTCAAATCACCTCCGAGAATAAGGTTTCCTTCCTGTAACAAAGGATTTGAGAGAAGAGAATCCGAGAAAGGGATCTGGTTCAAATATGGACCATAAACATTTACCACAGTGAAAGGTTTACCAAAATCAAGAGACAAGCAGGACATTCCCAAAGCAGATTCCATCCCCCATAGGTTATGACACAACACCATTCTTGTATTCCAACCAATAGCCTGACTTCCAAACTGACCACGAGCATCCAAGGTAGCAAAGGACCAGCCACCAAACCAACTTTCTAACAACGATTTAATAACGTCGCCAACACCCAAAGTTTCTTGAGGTAGAATGATATTCGAGTGTCCAAGAGATACCACTCTATGGAGTGTTGATCTTTTATGGGGACCATCCAGACCCCTACAGTTAAAAGACATAACTTTCATTAATGCTCCCTTTTCTGGGCACGCACCGCTCTAAGCGCCTGATCAATAGTCACCTGTTTGCCTTCTAGCAGGTCCATCTTGGCCTTGGATTGAGCTTTAGATAGATGAGACTTCATGCCTCTACTTTTACCCATTTTATAGACCCTAGCACCCAACCCTCCCGGGGAAACTTTAGTAAGGGATCGTAAAAAATAACCAGAGTCCGAGGAGGTGGTAGGGGAAGAGGAAGAAGGGGCTTCAACAGGGGTGGGATTAGGTTCAGGGGGTAGGTCAATTAGCATCAGACCATGATTCAGAGGGGTTTGTAGAGAAGATGGGGGATCAGGAGCAATACATGAAGGTTCCACCAATTCCATAGCAGGGGAGAGATTCAAGTTTTTTAACGCCTCTAACCAGTACGGATTTTCCAAAGAAAAGTTTTTAATAACAAAATGAAAGGAAAGGGGATTTATTGAAGGAGGAATACCTGCAGTCGAAGTCCCTAGGCCCGAGAAGGAAGCTGGTTGAGGTAACTCAATAGGTGCTGGTACAGGTACCGATTTATCCCCTTGTGACACATCCTTAACCGGATCCAGATGTAAGCCTCCAGTCACTTCCGCATTAGTATAGGGTTCCGATAAAGCAAGGCCTGTAGAATGAGGAAATTCCAAGGCCCAAAGATTTCCATGCTCAGCGACAGCATCCAATACCACGGTATGGGAGGGTTCTGATGATGTAGTTTCAACATGAGGAGGAGCCTCCACAGCAATAGAAGATTTGTGACTACCACCATTTTTCCTCCGTAAAGGTAGTTTGCACTCAGCAACCGGATCGCCATAGGCATGGCAATGCCAGCATCTAAAAGGAACATTTTCATAGTCCAATTTTTGCACATATACATAGGGTCCCCAGCTGAGAGTAACATCCGGTGCCAACCCATCCCTGATATTTAAATTGACCAAAATGCGAGCAATCTTCCTCTGATAGGTTTGTAGGAAACTATAGTCACCATCCAGATAAGTACCAATCATGTTACCAATACCTCTAAAATGTTGCTCCGACCAATAATGGAGAGGTAAGCTGGGTAGCCGAACCCAAAGTGGGACTAAATCCAAGCGTTCACGGCTAGCATCAAACATCGGATGCCAGGGCTTAATCATAACCGGGAAATGGTCCCAGCTCCAGTTGGAATTTAGAACCCACTTAGCATGTTTCTCATTATGAAAGTTGAAAGCAAGCCGGTTCCAGGTTAATTCAACAACCTCAGGGGGATAGCCCAAATCTGCAACCCAATGTTCTGCCACCCAAGCCTCAGTGGTATGCAGAGAGAAGGATCTGTCCAGCGCCTTACCAACCAGGGTGATACTGGTCATCTTGACCAATTGATGCCACTCAATATCTTCCCCAAGTGCATAGTTATATTTGGTTCTGCTCAGTTTCAGCCAACATTTCCTACCGTGCTTCGTCGTTTGTGTTGTATCATCCGAAGAACGTCCTCCCCAATCTTCAGAACTAGTACCAAAGCCCACACAAGGGATAGCAAAATCTCGTTGTTCGTGAATCTCCAATAACCCCAATCCCGTGCCTTCCCGAATCTCTGTAGAGTTCAAGCCAGGGAGTGAGTCTGAAGAGGGGATGTTAATACTATCTTTTCCATAGAAACCACCGATTGTAGAAATAGAGCCTTTTCCACCGGGCATCGAACCCTTGATGGCCTTTATGACCTGGTCAGAGGACCAAAGAGATGTCACAGCTTCCTTCAAGGGAGAAACCGATGGAATACTAGGTATTGGAGCATTCAACGGCAAAGATCTTGGTGAAAGTGCAAGGTAATTTGATGGTGAAAACCCCAAATCCAGCCGATTCTCACTAGCTGAGAGACCGTCCAAACCGCACCCTGCATTGTAAGCCACATCATGCCACCCGACGCCAGATGGCTGGGTCCAGATAGGCATTTCATTTGACGGGTCAAATGAATAATCCAGCTGATCATCATAGTTAGCCATTGCATGTAAAATGAAAGCACACTAAAATGAAGTAGGTAACAGGTGCAATAAACAATAGTAAAAACTAGGGTTTAAACATTATGCAAGAAAAAACACATGATCCAACGCTAAGGGAATAGTGATCGATACAGGTGAACCGCCACATCGTGGCACCGCCAATCAGAGCTACAGTCGCCAAAGCCTGACAGTAGCAGGCTTTCGACGGCCCTCTGATGGCTAGGGTTCAGCCATGTTTGTTAACCTAGCTCCTCTCTCCCCCGCCCATCTACCATCATCTCTTTTCTCATTATATCAATAAGTATTTATATCTTAGAATTTGGGGTAGACTACTATCTATTCATTTTCTAGATTGAAAGATGATATGACAATTGTACTGTCCAAATTGATTTTATGGACATTGTTCAAAATTATATATTAAAAAAAGAAATAAAAAAGGAAAAAGAAAACTGGCAGCTAATGCATGGATAATAGGTAGTGAAAAACAACCCATTTAACTAAATAGGTAGTTGAGGCATAAACAACAATACCTAATTACAACTAAAATGAAGAACAACCCATAACTTGTTCATGACACTTAACTTGGGACCTATTAAATAACTATAATAATATTCTGCTTTATTTCATTTATTATGATTCTTAAATACATGAAAACCTCATTTAAACGTTTTTAGGTTTCTGCCAACCATATTCAATTCTTGAAGTTTGAAAAACAAATAACCTATAAACGTAAATAAATATATCCCATTTGAACTTTAGTTATTACGTATGGCATATCTGCATTTAAACTTTATTTGTTGAATTTAGAAATTTAAATTACTCAATATCTACATAAAAACACAAAGTATATCATGCTTTTATCAAACTCAAATCTGAAGAAAATGTCAAAACTAACTGATGCATTCGTTTGTTTGGGCGCAACTCTTGGCTTGACAGAATGTCAAAGTATTGACCAATGCAATTCAATGTTTGCAACTCAATTAATTTGCCACGACATTGTGACTGTGGGTAAGTAGTGGCTATCCTTGAAAATATTGTCGATGTGTTTGAATGTCGCGTTTATGTATTACTATCAAAACACACTTGTAGCGATTCAAAACAACGAGTTATCGCAAAGTTGACAACCAACACAAATTTGATCAACTGGAATAGATGTCATCCTTAGTAATCCTTCTCAAGCTCAAACAATCAAAGACATTAATGAAAGAACACAAAAAGTCGAGGAAGTAGTGAATTTAAGGAATTTAATGAAAGAACACAAAAACTCAAGAGAGTAGTGAATTTAAGGAATTAGACTAACTCATGATTTTAAGGAATCGGTTAAGTCTAACTAAACTTGGGAAGTGCCGTTTGATTTATCAGCAGCCATTGGAATGTCTTGCTATTCAAGCTGAATATGCTCATTTACCAAGTTTTTGTAAACGTGAACACTTTAATGATTTCCATCGACTTCGTATGCTCACAATACAATACATCGCTAGTGATAATAAGAGCGATGCAAAGTAAATGTGTCTAACAATAAATAAATAATGTAAATTCATTTTCATTTTAAATCTTTCCTACCACAAACCAGTAAATTCATTTTCATTTTCATTTTCTTTTAATGTATCAATAATTAATAACAGTTAACATATGCCGGTTTTTTCGTTTCGTTGGGGTGTCCGAAAGTCGAGTGTCCGTATCCACATAAAAACTCAAACTAGATAATGTGATGGTCAAAGTCAAATTGGATTAAATTGTTAAAGTCAAGCGCAACATTAGTTCCGCGTTGCCATTCATATATGGTGTTACTAGGGCTTCCGTCGGGTCAGAGATAGAACGCATTACCGTGGTGAGTGAATGTCAATGCACGGCTTTTGTGTTTTAATCTTACTACGACATTGTTGCTGTGGGAGATTGACAATATTTGAAAAGCATGGGAGAATACGAAGTTGATGTATTTATGTGGGAGATTGACAATATTTGAAAAGCATGGGAGAATACGAAGTTGATGTATTTATATATTAAAATACTTGGAACGATTCAAAGCAGTTCATGACCTTCGAACGAGGGAGAGCAAATTTCACAACCCACAACCTCATGCTCAAACAGTAAAATATATTAATGAAAGAACACAAAAGGCTGACTAAACGATAACTTTAAGGAATCGGTCAAGTCTCACGAAACTTGGGAAGAAAGTTTGGAGGCTTTTGCGCGGTTTGATTTCTCAGCCGCTACTGGCCTGGTCAGGTATTCAACCTGAATATGCTTACCTACCTCCTTCTGCCCTTGCCATCGTGTATATAAATGCATCTCCTAGTTTCGTTCAACTTCAACTGATATCGTTGGGGATTACTTCTCATCAATACAAGCCAGTTTGAAAATAATTATTTTTGTTCGTTTCTTGTATTCCCCGTGCCATTTCGAGCTTTCTTGGTCTGTCTGTAGTAGCAAATTAAGATACTAGAATTTTCATTCCATTCCATTTCATTGATTGATTGACGTGAGAGGCAATTGCACTAACGTTATCGTCGAAGAGGGGCCATGAAGACAGGCAGCTTGTTTTTCTTCTTCTTCTTAATTTCAGTAGCAGCAATAGTATCGAATGAAGGTGCAGTGTATGCAGGTAGAATCATGAAAAAGGGAAATATTGTAACAGCCCAAGCTGATACAATTCCATGCGATCATTACAATATCGGCCTTAATGGAGTTTATGAGGTGGCAGATATATTGAAGAATAAACTGCCATCTGGTCCAAGTCCAGGAGTAGGTCACAATTACATCAATTCCGTGGGTTCTGCAAATATGAAGACTAGCAATACCTTGAAGATGAACAAACTTCCATCTGGGCCAAGCGGAGGAGTGGGCCACAATAATATCAATGGCGATGGGAAGGCATCAGCAGATAGATTAATTACTAGAACGCCGTTGAACAAACTTCCATCAGGTCCGAGTGGGGGAGTAGGGCACAGCCTTAACGATTGATGGCCACGAGTAAAATAAAGCCCTGATAACTCAACTCAAACGGTGATAATATGCTTTCTTATTTTGAATGATTCTGTTTCTATGTTGTTCTTCAAATTTAAATAAGAAATAGAATTGATGTCTAAGTATTTATACGATTTGGGTACTTCTTTATGTTGAATGGATGCTTTTTATTAATCTAATTATCATAATTTTGGTTGTATAGACATTAATTGTATTTTTATAATTTACGTATAAGTGTTGGATAATATTGTGTTATTTGTAAATAATTTAGTTGTGTTTATAACAGGAAGAATATTTTTTCAGTAGAAAAAATGCATACTATTGATATTTAATGATGAATCAAATAGTATATGATTAGAGTTTCATCTAGACTGATCAAGGATTTACATAAAAAAATAAAAATTTGTCCAGAAAGAGCGGAAAATTGTTCAACATATAAAAGTCAAAAAACACCGAGACAAACTATATCTCATAAATATTTACAGAGCAATAGGCAACTCTGCAACCCTTCTGAAATTCTTCCCACAAAATGAAACCTTCATCAACAACCAAAAACAATTTAAATAAGATATCAACCTAAAATTATGCTGACGATCAACTAACTAGATTGCAGAATTTTTTAGTATTATAATATTAATATTGTCACCATAAAATATTCATTTTAAATTTGAATCTATAAAATACATAAAATTTAAAAAAATTTACATACAAAGTTTGCCTAACGCTAACCAAAAAAACCAAAACAAAAAACTGATTATGTAACATGGACAATACATTACTTGAATTAAAAGTTCCCTAATCCATTGCACCATCATTACTCTAATCCTATCAATTGAATATTCAATATTCACATGGTTATGTAACATACCTTACATTTATTTGAAAGTTAGCATTACATTATTTCTATTAATATTCAAATCAGTCTCACTTTAAATTTATTTGAAAGTTAGCATTGTATTATTTTTTATTGATATTCAAAGGAGTTCCTTGTATTGTTCTTCCTACCATGTAAGTTGTATGTAACTTTAGTTGTAGTGGGTAGGTTGTGTTCTTCCTACCATGTAAGTTGTATGTAACTTTAATTATGGTGGGTAGGCTTTCTTGGCTCCAAAATTTTTATAGAGCAATTAAATATTTAAGTATATGTTGAAAATATTTATTTTACAAAAAAAACTAAATTCACAACCTATCATTTATATTCTAAAATTTACAACAATACAATGTTATTGAAAAGTGTTCAAATGCATTATCAATATGACAAATTATTTTTTTCATTTGAATTTATGCTCAAACTGAGAATATAATTGTCACAAAAGAATACTACACAATTTTAAATATAAAGCATATTATTTCAATAGAAAAATGTAACATAATCAATAATCAATTGAAATAATAAAAATAAATAAGGACTTTGACTTGGATGAAAATTTTCCCAGTAGATTGCAAAGAAGAAATTGAAGACCAAGACAATATGCATACAATTTACATGACCAAATTGATTAACAAATAATTATAATCATGACACAACTTTTTAATAAGTTTCTTTACATACAAAGATCAAACTTGACGCTTTTTTAAACCAATGAGAGACTTATGTAGGTCCTAATTTGGTGTCGGATTGTGACAAATATGAAACTAATAAACCACCAAATATAACTTGAAAAATGAACTCCATACTCGAGGAAAGACAAGAACATATATATACATATGAACAATATGAAATTTTGTTATTATAATTACAAGCTAGCAAATCTTCTCATATTGTAGAAAAAACAACTAGCAAAAACCTTTATTTAGTATTTGTTACTAATCAATTAACTTTGGTTATATTAATATAAATCCATATTAACTCTAATCATCTATCAAATAAAAAGAGAAATTAAATTTCTTAAAACACAAACATTTTATTAAATTTTCCATTTTAAAAAATGTTTACATCTCAATTGTTTTAAGATGTGAAACAAAAACCTTACACTTAGTCTCTTTTGTTACAAGTGGATATATCATTGTGCTCATTCTCTCATACAACCAAGGTGCATTAAAACATATATGTCCATAAAATATAGGTTGATGTTAACAATGGATCTAATAAATCGCGAGAGGGATCACAAGAGGAAAGGGAAGGCGTGGGGACACTATTATATAATAAAAATTTATTCTTTGAATGGTGAGGCAAATTACAATAATTCAGCGTAACCAAAACACTAATTATGGAACAAGATATCCAATATGCACAAATTGTGTTTAACTTTTCAACATAACTAAAACAAAAATTTAAGAATATAAGAATAAGATATACAATATCCATAAAATTTGTTAATATTAAGCAAAGTATTAAAACGCAAAGTTAAGAAACTAGATATGCAATATGCATAAAATGTGTTTAGCATTAAACAAAGTGTTCGCATGACTAAGCAAGTGTTCGCATGACTAAAAAGGTTGAAGATATTAATTTTGCATAAAAAGTTTTTTTAAGTTGGTTATAAATTTGTTTTAAGGAATTAAAATTAGTGAATTTGGATGATATAATTTTTATAGTGAATTGTGTCTTTATTATTGGTAATAAACCAGAATAGATTCAAATCCTAGGTTTTATCAAGGAGATTAAATCTCCCTTATATTTACTTTTTATTTTGTATTTTTTTTGTTTTCTTTATGGTCGACATAATATTTATTACTTTTTATTTTGTATTATTCTTTTTTGTTTACTTTGTATTATTTTGTTACTAGACAAACACTCAAACTCAACAAACACTCCACAAATGTTACAAGATCTCCCTCATATTTACATTTTACTTTGTATTATTCTTTTTGGTTAATGGCCGACACAATATTTATTACTTTTTACTTTGTATTATTCCTTTTTGTTTAGTTTGTATTATTTTGTTACTCAACAAACACTCCACAAACTCAACAAACACTCCACAAATTCAACAAACACTCCACAAACTCCACAAACACTAGACTAACAATATCTCCCTCATAGTGGGCTGTACAGTGCCTCTCGTCACAATAAAGATATAAATAAATGTAAACTATATATTAAATCATTCAAATCTATGTTAATCACATTTAAATTCGATATTTAAAACATATGTAACTATTTAATGTCCTTGATTATATGGAGTAAATAAATTTATACTTTGATATATTATTAAAGTTTCATAAATAAATTTATACTTTGCTATATTATTAAAGTTTGATAAATAAATTTATACTTGATATATTATTAAAGTTCAAAAATAGGGAGGGTGTCCCATGGGAAGGAAAATGAGAAGAAGAAAAGAGAACATTTTTCAATAGAGGATTACAAAAATTTCCACTATGGTTCATTTTTATATGTATAGAAAATTTATACAATAGCCATGATACCTCCACTCCACCCATACTTGCAAGTAAGTGGAAACCATAATATTGTATTATGTAATCTAGCCTTAAAGGGTAACTTGGGTAGGAAGGTGTGGGTGTGAACGGTGTGGGGGTGACAATTATGATGGATGTAAATAACTAAAGCAATCATGAGGATTTGGTCATTCCAGGAATACCGAGGAAAAAATGATTCATGTTAAGTAGGGCTTCACAACTCTAAAGGGCTGGTGCAAAGTAATGATACCCATTTATGATGTGTTAGTTGCAATGGACTTCCTTAAAAATAGAAATACAACCATTAAAATGAATTTTTAGAGGTACCTACACAACTTTCTAGAATATGGTGTAAAAATATTTTTCTTCTCCCTCCTTCTAGCTATATCTACCTTTCTCAATATAATCACACACCCCCTCCCTCTTTATAATCCCACCCCTCTCTCTTTCTTTCAACCCCCCATCTATCCCTATACCTTAAAGCATAATATTCCCATCTCTCCCTATACCATAAATACTAAGCCCCCCATCTCTCTCTGACCATAAACCCTAACACATTCTCTCTCTCTCTCTCTCTCTCTCTCTCTCTCTCTCTCTCTCTCTCTCTCTATATATATATATATATATATATATATATATATATATATCCTCCAAACCCCTACTCTTCACCCTCATACCCCTACACCCCCTCTATCTCTCTCTCTCCCCTACCAGTAACCAGCTCTCCATCCCTCTCACTCTCTATATATTCCTCTTCCACTACTCCCCCCTACCGTTAACTAGCCACTCCCTCTCTTTCTATACTTCTCTCACCTACTCCTACCACTAACCCTCTCTCTCTCTCTCTCTCTCTCTCTCTCTCTCTCTCTCTCTCTCTCTCTCTATATATATATATATATATATATATATATATATATATATATATATATATATATATATGCATATATATGTATATATATATATGCCCGTAACCCCCAATCTCTCCCCGTCTATTTAAATCCCTAACCCCTAATATCTCTCCCTCTCTATAAACCCCTAATATCTCTCCCTCTCTATAAACCCCAATCTCTCTCTCTCTAAACCCCAATATCCCTCTCTCTCTAAACCTAAAACTCATAATTTCTCTCTCTAAACCGCTGACCACCTCCCCATCCCTCTCTCTCTATATATCTATGCCTCTCCCCCTTACCAACCCCTACCCTTAGCCACCCAACCTCTCTCTCTCTCTCTCTCTCTCTCTATATATATATATATATATATATATATATATATTTGGGGCATCGAAAACTTCATGGTAGATATTTTTCATCTTTTGCATCTTTTCCTTCAAGACTTGACACTCTTTCACGTCTGATACTCTCCCCCTCTCTCTCTCAACCCCTAAGCCACAATCTCTCTCTCTATCTCTCTAAAACCCTAACCCCCAATCTCTCTCTCTCTCTCTCTCTCTCTAACCCCCTAACCCCTAATCTCTCTCTCCAAACCTCTAACCCCCAATCTCTCTCTCTCTCACTCTCTCTCTCACTAACCCTCAAACTCTCTCTAAACACCTAACCCTCTCTCTCTTTCTAAATCTCTCTCTATCTCCCTAACCCACAATATCCCTCTCTCTCTCTAGACCCCTAACCTCCAATCTCTCTCTCTCTCTAAACCCCTAACCTCCAATATGTCTATTTATCTCTCTCTCTAAATCCATAATCCCCGATATATCTCTCTATATATCTAAAACCATAACCCCTAATCTCTCTCTCTCTCTCTAAATCCCTAACCCTCAATATGTCTCTTCCTTTCTCTCTCTCTCTCTCTAAACCCATAACCCTCTCTCTCTCTCTCTCTCCCCCTAACCCACAATCTCCTTCTCTCTCTCTAAACCCCTAACCCCCAATGTCTCCCTCTCTCTCTAAACTCATA
This sequence comes from Larix kaempferi, assembly GCA_027924585.1. Classification (NCBI taxonomy): domain Eukaryota; kingdom Viridiplantae; phylum Streptophyta; class Pinopsida; order Pinales; family Pinaceae; genus Larix; species Larix kaempferi. Next base: position 2,981,755 of record BSBM01000435.1, read on the forward strand.
ACCCTCTTTATTTCTCTAAACCCCTTAAAGATTTCACAATAATTCATGTATGGTACTCTCTCTCTCTCTCTCTCTCTCTCTCTCTTTGGGGCATCCAAAAATTAATAGTAGATATTGGTGAGCTTCTACATATTTTGCTTCAAGACTTCACACTCTTTCACATTCGATACTCTCTCTCTCTCTAAATCTAAAACCGTAACCCCAATATCTCTCTCTCACAACCCCTAACCCTCTCTCTCTCTCTCTCTCTCTCTCAACCCCTAACACCCAATCTCTCTCTCTAAATAACTCCTAGTTTATCTCTCTTAACCACTGAACACTTCCCCATCCCTCTGTCTCTGTATTTATATGCCTCCCCCTACTCCCCCTGCCCTTAGCCACCCACTGACACTCTCTTTCTATATATATAATTTTATAGATATTTTTAGTTATTTTAAATTCCAATATACTATTTACTTCACACTATATTTAGGATCACCCCATAATGGTTACTTATAGATATTTTCTCTTAAGTTTGAGCTGGATTCTTGTTATATATCAATAACATATATATTTTATTAAATGTTGTAAAATGTATTTGTAAATTTTAATTAAAATGAATTAAAATTCCTATTTATATAAAAGCTGGTAAAACAAAGGATCAAAATATAAATGTTCTTTATGGAGTGATATATGGCTATAAATAAGTTTATATATCTCTGTTACATAACAAAAAGATGCATAATTAAAATCAAATGATCAATATACAAGTTCTACTTACTCCCATTCTTACCTATCGTAACCCCAAAGTACATAGTGGTAAAATCTAAAATATTACACCTTATTTATCTTTAAAAAATTCATTATTTCTTCAAGATACAAAATCCAATCCTGTGATAGTTAACCTAATTAACAGTGTTGTATAAAAATTTGATGATTTGGATTTACGATTTTAACCAATGTTTTTTTTCATGTGAAACACCTAGGAATACCACATAGTTAACAACACGGTCCCCTAGAAACATCCCATTTCAACCACAACTTGATCCTAATTAACATGACAATACCCCTCAAACCACATCTTTTCACTGACAATACCCCTCAAACCACACCTCGTCACTAAGAGGAACTTCACAAAGTCTAAGCGAACAATCATAGAAAATGCATTAATCCAAGTTACATCTTTCAAATTTCTATGATTTTACTCATTTAAGGGCGTAAACATATTGTGCTCCATTAAACTATATTATAGGTTAATTCAATGTTAATAAATATTTTAATTATTAAGTTTATTTTTATAAATTTGTGTTGAGTTTGATGATGATTCTTTACATCACAAAAATTTCATCCACCAATTCATACTTTAGTTATGATCATTCAATGGTTAGTAAGATCATAGTTTAAAAATTAAATTATTATTATAAATATCACATCAACCACATAAAAAATTTAAAACACTAACACAATATAGAATTAATTTGATTTCAATTCAATCCAATATAACATGGTATAAATATCCCAAAAATAAAGTGTGTTTAAGATAGGTTAATTGCAAATGGTATGTTTTAACACAATTATGGTTTAACAAATTGATTTAAAAGAAGCAAAATTTACATAATATATCAAATTAGGATAAAATATTAAGTTTCATTATCTTATTCATTGTAGGAAACTTGGGGTTCGATGGCTAAGTAGTTTTGTGCCAAAAGTTTTTTTTTTCCTACTACAATTTTGTGGCAAGAGTATCATTTTTCTATAGCTTCTGTCTTATAGCAATAACTATTATTTCTATTAGCAACTACAGGGACATTTCCACATCGTAGCTCTTGTATAATTAATATATGACGTAACTAGTATTAACAAATTAAGAAAAAGAAGAATATAAACAAAACAAATGTAACAATAGAGGGAAACTCAAAAAAAGTGAAAAATGAATGAGAGGTAAATTAGAAAATAGATTGAGGGAAAAAAAAATAGGGCCTCCAATAGATCTGATCTTCACGAATTGCTGAGAGAAAGTGTCATTCAGATGGCTTTGGCACTTAATACTTCTGGCGGTGTGATTTTAATTTTCTTTGTTTTGTCTAGCGATTCATCATACATAGTGATCCATTATGCCGAACGATCTCCCGAGTTAAATTGTCTCTATTTTTTTCTAGGTTTTACTTTGTATTTTGGCTATTCATATTCATTATGTGATTACTTTTGAATTGAAATTAGGGGGAAACGATTTTTAGAAGCTTGTACCTGATTTCCATTCCACTCTGAATTTTATGTTTTCTAGTGAATATTCATCACATTATCTCTCCATCATTTGACTTTGATCCCTTGTAAAAACCCTAAAGCATTTGATGACTTCTTTTGGGGAAACTTAAAAAAAAGGTCAAGTGAGAATGGCACAACTTCAAGTGCAACCCCAAAACTCTGATATTTAACACCAGCAGTAGGCAGTTGGTAATGGGAGCAACAATCCGACCAACCAGTTCGTATCGACACCTTTGTATGTGGGGGATCTGGATCCCAATGTCACGGATGGCCATATTTTTGAGCTCTTGCAGCAGATTGGCCTCGTGATCTCTATTCACATATGTAGAGATATCAGATCCAAGAGTTCTCTGGGATATGCGTATGTCAATTACAACTCTACTGAAAATGGTATGTCTACAGTCCTTTGTGTTTTTGGGGGTTTAAATTATTTTTTTTTGGTGGTTTATGTATCTGCATATATCATTGAACAATTGGAATTCCATCTGTACATATTCTTTCCACCTTTCATTGATTCTCGGGGAGCCATGGACATTGGATTTAAATATCTGTATTTTTGGGTTTAGTATCTGCATGTATTATTGAACTATTTTTTTTTGCGTTTAAATAAGTACTGGAAATCACTTATAAAAATTTCAATTTACCTAAAATTGCATAGGTCTTAAGATATTCATTAGAAAGTTGTAAGTGTTCAAGTGAAAATGGGCAAGATGACTTTCGCCAAACTATATGAGGTTTTGAGCAGAGAAATTGTCAAAGATGTTCTTTTTATTATGGTTACGGTTGTTGGTGGCATCATACTTACTATATCTCTACAGGTAAAATGGATATTTATTTAGACCCAACTTATTTGACAATGCTATAGACAAAATAAATTTTCTTGTGAAGGGCAGAACTATTCCACGTTCATAGGTTATTTCTCAGATTATCTTTTTTCAGGGTCTTTTTAATCTACGCAAGTGTCAATGCATTTTTTAGTTGGAAGATCTATCATTTTTTTGATTTCCAAGTTTTTAATTTGTGATATTATTTGAGAATCTCTCCTAATCTGGCATTTCATGATCCATATCTATGTAGATGTAAGAAAAACAACTATATCCTTTTTTGTGAATGGTGTTTGCATTTGTATATTGTTGCTTTCTATAATCTACTTTTGTTTATCTTTATGTCCTTGGTTGTTGGATTGATTTTATTTTTGTTTTGAGAAAGCCTTTATATTGATATCATTATTTGCAAGGGGAAAACTTTCTTGTGGTTCAGAAATCCTAAAGGCATTACCAGTTTTGCAAGAATTTTATGGGCATAGCATGCACAAGGTCTTACATGTCGGTCCTGACACCTGTCTTGTTACCTCCAAACTGTTAAAGGAAGACGACATTAAAGCTTGGGGTATTGATCCTTTTAATATAACATCCCCACTAGACCATTCCTGCAAGAATTTGATTTGAAAGGGTATCATCCGGGTTGCTAACATCAAATTTCCTTTACCTTACAAAGCACAGTCATTCCCAGTTGTGTTTGTTTCAGATGTACCAGACCATTTGTCTCCAAAATACTTGAATAAGACACTACCAGAGCTTACTAGAGTCTCAGCTTATTCACTTGTTCTATTTGTTGGTAAGCATCCAAAACTTTCTATGGTCTGCAACCAACCCCTATAATAGCAATTATATTGTGGATGATCTTATTGTAGCTACCTTCCTTTGTGATTGTCCATTCTTTGTAAAGATGAACGCAATTAAACTGATATTATTATTATTGTCAGCATATAGATATCTATTATTGGTATTAGCGCACAAGATTACTTGGCTTATCCATCCACCTAGCCATTCGGGGTTGTGTCCCTCTTATATTTAACTCTAGATTCAATTGCTTTAAAAAAAAATTTATTGTCGAGGAGAACCTAGCATTGTATGTATCGACTTCTTCCCTAGACGAGGCCTTAATTATGTAGTGCAAGTGTCCTGGAGGTATTTCCATTGCCTCTTTACATTTGTGTGACCTCCCTGTGCAAACCCTATTCTACATCCTGAGAATGGGGTCTATATAAACCACAACATTCTATTTTCATAAACATACTATTGGAAGTTTAACTTGTAGGTGTGTGCAGTTCTCTAGACCCGACCACAGATGATTCCATTTCCCAAATTCCACACAGTTGGTCTTTCTAGTATGAGCCATGTTTTGACCAAGATTGTGGGCATGAACCCACCCACTAACTGCATAATATTTTGTAGGAGTATCATCATCCACCATGTGACAAGCCTAGATTAAATTCCTGTCGGAATAATAGATGCTCGAACTTTGAAGTGCCTTTTCATTCCCATTCATTCCCATTGAAGTGTTTTTTATCAATCCAGTGACCAAAATGAGCTCGACCATTGGTCATTCCAGTCAGATTCATACAAACTCCCTTACCGATATTGTCTCCCCTTCTAATGCAATGATTATGCCATACTAGTTGCAGGTTCCAGGCTTTGTTATGCACGTGGGAGATCATTATCATGATGTATATAATCCTCCAAATTCCCTGTACTTGTCTCCATTGACTTGAAACCTATTTTCATTACGGTATGATGAGCAGAATCAATTGAATGGGTGAGAGATTTACTAATAAATTGGATTTTATTATATCCAAGATATTACATGCCATTCAAGCTTCCCTTTTCGGTTTGCACTTATGATTTCTATTTAAGCTAACAAGTTATCTATTTGGAGTTTGCTTCTCAAGGAGAACAAGGTTATGAAAGGAATGCAATCTTAAAAGCCAATTTCTTCCATTACTGACCTATTTTGGGATACAGTAATTTGGAAAGATTGTTGTATTAAAGTTTCTACCAACATTGTTTACAATAGATGAAAAATAACACTTATAATCCTTCCTGCATTATGTTTTGAGTTGTTTTCTTAGCTGAAATTGACACAATTTCAATTTGGTCCTTCCATATGTACGTAAACAAGCTATTATGCAAACAATTTAACACTGAACGATTCTATAAAATTCAAAATATTTCTTAAGGAGAGTATCTTCGTATAAGGGTTGAATCTAAAAGTCGTCAATCAAGGATTTACTTGGAGGCAACTTGAGATATGTAAATTTGGCTCTTATATGTCTTGTTTTCCTGGAGAATGGAAGGGCTTGGATTTTTACTTTGGAATATTTGTTTGAAACATTTATTTTTCAGAAAGAGATATTCAAATTTTGGAATATTGCTATTTAGCATTTGCATCTATTTAGCATGTTATGAAACTGTTGCTTCCATGAAGGACAATGTTTTGATTATTGTTTTACTTTGTTGTTCATGTTCTTCTGGGAAGGAATCCAAGGTCATCATACTTCAAAAACAACAAAATCTATTCAACTAAGCAAAACTAGAAAGCCTGTAAGTGTCACAAGTTTTATTTCATTTTTATTTTGTTGCCCTAGATGGGCATGCCTAGGCCAAGGCATCCTCCTTTCAATATCGATGTCCCTCCTACTCACCTCTTTGATGATGTAGATTTTTTTGGACCTGGACCAAGAAGTATGATGCATATATAGCCCATTGGACCCAATATGGTCCCTCCAATAAATTACATTGGTGCCCTTGATAATACAGATTCAGGCTAGAGGCCTATTTTTGGAGCGGGTAGAAGTTTAGGCAGAGGTTCCTGATCAAATATTGGAGGAAGAGGAGGTTCATTCCCTACGAATGGATTTTGTAGGCCAACTACTTGGCCATCAATTCCTATTGATATGCAAGAAATAGGAAGGGGAAAGGGGTCAGGACACCATGTAGAACTTGATGAAGTTAAAAACTCTCAAGTGGGTTAGTTTAGGGTAGAGTTGATGGTTGGTGTTGAACAAAAAATGTCAGTTGTTGTAAACAAAGCAGATAAAATTCGACAAGGCAAAAGGATAAAATGGAATCCAATGAAGACAAAGAACACTGCCTATGGTGAAAATACTTGTGATGCTCAACAACAATCTGATGGTAAGAAAACAAATGGTGAATATTATGGGAACTCCATGGTTCCAAGTATGACGCATGCTACAAACAAAAGTCAGGAAGCTAGACCTAGTACTACAAATATGATTCATCTCGGGGGCCATGTACAGCGGATTAAGTGTTTGTGTTTGCTGTAGATAATTCATTTTGTGGAATTCTTGTTTCTGATATCCAAAAATCATATTTGTAAAATTTGCTCAGTGCATGCATGTTTGTGGGTGTGCTGGTTGTGCATGTGTGTCCTCATGCTGTAGATTCTTCATTATGTGGAATGTTTTTTGAGAAATATGTATTATATTTACAAGTACATATTTACAATCATACCCACTTAGGTATTTGAACCCAGGTCTCCACGTTAATACATGCCCGATCACCTCCTTGCTTGCCGATAGACCACATTCACGTGTGGAATTATTGTTGCTGAAATCCAAAAATCATATTTGTAAAATTTGCTCTGTTCAAGCTGCTTAAGTTTGTGGCCATTGGTTACAACCTATTATTATTTGTTAGTGAAATCTCTATTATATTCTAGGGTCTTGATAGTTGGTGGCTTGCCTGAGGGTACTCATCTAGCAATTGTTATTGAAGCATTTGAGAAGCAAGGAAAAATAGAGGTATGTATGTTTTTGCAATGTATTTTGTTCAAAAGCTTGATTTATAAGACATCAAATATTGAGACACTTTCTTCTGTAGTTCCCATTTGCTTACAAACATAATTAGCATTGAGTTACAATTATGGAATTCGAGTAGTGGGTCTGCCTTCCTACAATCTGTTGCAATCAAGAAACCGGTCCAATTAGATGAAATAGTAATTTATATTTAGAGACATGAAATTCACAGAACATTATGCGAGAAATGGAAGAAAAAAATAAATTAGGGGGAAGATGTGGACACAAGGAAAATAGTTTGTGAGATATATAATGAAATTGAGTGAAATGCAAAAACATACAAAACTGACTTAGTCAGTACACAAAAGGAAAAAGTCAGAATTTTTTTCGTTGAAATACAATTATTTTGGGACTACTATAGTTACCCACTTAAGACAGTCTGGTTCTGGCCCTTGGGAAATGCCAAAGTGATTATGCAAAGGATTTCTCTGGCATAGAAAGGACATGCTGGGGGGGTGGCTATACCAATATTATCTAAGCTGTGTACCGATGCTAGGCCTTATAAAATCAAGGAATAGGTAAAGCTATTCTATTTAGGCTCAATCACTTCTTTCCATATTTTGGCTATCCTATGAAACAAAGTAGGAGTATTAGCATTTAGGATCTATTTTATAATCATATTTTTTGTTATTGGCATTGGTTGGATCATTGAACAATGCAATGGATGTAAATCATATAATAAAACAATAAATAATATCTAGAATAATAATAAATAGTAATGACCCTATGTTAAATATGATCTAAAGTTAACTAAATTTTCAAAAGCCATGAATCTTCATAAAGATACCCCTTATAGAGTATATTTCTACTCATGACTATCCTCATTGTAATCATCTTATCATTTTTATGAATTATCAAATATATTAGTATATTTTATAGACTTCTTTGTCTCTATTTTGTATAATCACTTTTATACTTGTTACATTGGTATTGGAGCCAATTCTAGGCCACTTCCACTATGAGAAATCCAATGCAAAATTGTTGTTGAAATTCATGGAGGTTGAAATTGGTGGAAGTCAGATTTAGTGGAGGATGAAAATGGTGGAGGGAGGATTTCTTGGAGGCCAAAATTCATGGAGCCGTGAGCTATGAATTCCACAAATAGTCACTTTTATGGAATTCCATAGTCAAATGCTTGTCTTACATTTTGGGCTATGTAAGCATCATATTTCTTATTAAAAAAGTGATCCCACATATTCTTAGAGAAATCATCAAGGAAAAGTAGGTACCTTGCACCAGGAATTAAGGATGATGTCGTAGGAATGGAATAATGTGTGGGGTAGACCACAACGAGAATGGAACCCTAGTGGATTGCTTAGTACTCCATTGGCCTCACTAGGGAAGCCGAACCTTGTAAGCATCAATCTCTTATTTGACTGTGAGATACATGAAATTATAAATGTTGGTTCCAGAATGTCCCAATTTTGCAGATGTTTGTTTATCTTCTTAAAAGCCTGCCATTTTTGGAAACTAAGCTTTAACCTTTAGGATATCCTAAGATTGAGGGGGCCCATTTCCTATATAACTTATGTAAATTTGTAATATAACCTTGAGTACAATTTTGAAAATAGGATCTCCCAGCATCATTAAGTTCTCGACTGTTGTGCTTATGGTTTTGTGAATGTTAGTTGTACATTTGAATGACAATTTGGCATGGATATCATCTGTGCAGGTCGGTCTTTAATAAATTGGCTTAGTTATATTTTATATTGCAATGAATAGGGTCAAATTATTTACTTACTTCCATTCTTTTATAGGACCCATGGCAGATGATATGTTCCATTGGCAAGCGACAATTATGGGACTTGCTGACAGTCCATATGTTAGGGATGTGTTTATGGTGACAATTCATTTTCCAACCAATTATCCATTCAATACACCCAAGGTATATTCATCATGTTTAGTGAGTGCATACTGGGTTGTATAGTACCTCACTACCTTCGGTGCAAAGACCTAAGGGCCATTGATGCACAAATTCAACATGGAAATTGAAACTTGAAGGAGAAAATATAGAGATTTGACAAGAGGATAGCAGACCTGGAAGATAGTTATGCGTATGCCATTTGGAAAAAGTTGACAAGTAACCCAGTTTTGATCATGGTTGAATCCCACTAACAAGTAACTATGCTACTTATCTCACTTGTTTAGTAAAATATTCGACAAGACCTTACAAAGTTTTCTAATTTAATGAAAGTTTTATAATTTAGAATTTACAAAGTTTCAAGGTCTAATTCTTTGAAGGGTGCTAGCTCAATGGAAGAGCACCTTCTTTACAAGCAGGAGGTTGGTGGTTTGATTCCATCATGCCCTAATATTCATAGGGAATGGTGGCGATCACTATTCGTTCTTAAATATGTATCAATATTGAGGGTCCTTAAAAAGGCATCATCAAAATTCATATTTATATATGAAATGGTGATGGTCAACAAATGTCGCCATATATATGCATCAATAGTGAGGGCCATGAAAGTTCCATCACCATAAATCACGGTTGTTCATAAATGATGATGGTCAGTGGATGGTCACTATCCGTCATTATAATCATAATTTGTGATGGACCTTGAATGTCACCACATCACCTATACTTTTGGTGATGCGGCCTTTGGCGACGTTCAATTTTTGGTGACGAAAGCTCTTTTGACCATCACCAAGGAGCTTATGGTGACATTTTTAAACCCTCACCAAAATATGCAATGGTGACGGTCAACGAACGTTACCATAACAATAGTCAGGGCCATGAAAGGTCCATCACCATAAATCATAGATGTTCAGATGAAATGGTGACGGTCACGATCCATCATTATAATTGTTATCAGTGATGGACCTTGAATGTCACCACATCACCTATACTTTTGGTGACGAGGCCTTTGGTGACATTCAGCTTTGGGTGACAAACACTCTTTTGACCCTCACCAATGAGATTTTTTGTTGTAGTGTACCTATCTCTCTCTCTCTCTCCTTCACAATCTCTCTCTCTCTCCCTAAACCCCTAACCCACAATTTGCCTCTCTCTTTCTCTCAACCCCTAGCCCTCTCTCTCTCTCTCTCTCTCTCTCTCTCTCTCTATATATATATATATATATATATATATATATATAAACCCATAACCTACAATCTCCCCCCTCGAACCCATAGCCCCCAATATCCCCCCCTCTCTCTCCCTAAACCAATAACCCACAATCCCTCTCTAAACATTAATTGAGTACTAATGTGTTATTAGAAACTAGTTTAAAAAAAAAATTTACACGAAAAACAATGTGGTGAATGTTCACCCACCACATATTAATGCTTATAGGAGTGTGCATGCACTAATAGTATATGCTTGTTAATAACGCACACATGCTCCTATAGGAAGTTAATAGTAAAGGTTCACTGCAATTAGATGTTGAATGTTTGTGGTGAACAATTGCTAGTTAATGCATATAGGAGCACGTACATGTTAGTAATGCTCACGTTCCTCTGTCTGAAAAAGACATCAAAACTTTTCATGTGCATCATCCATTTCAATTTTAAGTGTTACATGGTAAACTACTTCTAGTTTGTGCGATTTCAATTCTCATCTTCTTCCAGTCACACATTTAACTTGCATTCTTTGGTAAATTGGACCTAGCTCAACCATCTTGGACACAACATCTACACTTGACATTTATCATAGCTTAGTTTGGAATATTGGACCATTCTCATATAATTGTTGCACACATTGGAGTTCATTTGTTTTGCAATGGAAGTAAGGAGCTATTAAAGAAATGTATGGTGACAATTTTTCTACATGAGTTATATGAGTTGTCTCCCCTTGTAGTATCTAATGGTTGGACATGGTGTACTCATTCATATTTAAAGGTTATAAATTGTAAAAAGTTTATATATTTGCTTGATTTTAGTTCAAATTGATATATGTCCATGAATTTTGCAATTCCAAATATCAAATCCATGTAATACATATCATATTTAAGATAACTAATAGAGTAACAAGTGTTTGAAGAAAGACATGATTTTGGTTACAATGAAAAATATGCTATACAAGTTCTTCCACAAATATGTTAATATGAGGAAAAACATAAACTCTCTCATAATTTAGGAAATAAATTCAAGATGTAACAATCATTCTCAAGATAAGGGGATATATCATTCAGTAGTACCTCTTTCCCTTAAACATAGTATGCATCCCAAAAGGGATCATTACATACATTTCACATACAACTATGAAGCTCAAAACCAATAGGCTTGACTTCCTGGAAAAATACAACATTCTAGCATAACCTTGTGCAAAAATCCCCAAATAAATTGTTTACATCATAGGATTTTCATCTCTCTCACATTCAAAGAAAGATGACAAATATTCATTCAAGAAATAGAGGGTTGAGCATAGTACTGAATCTACTACTTAATCCCACATTGTCAAAGGAAGAGACACAGGCCTTGACTAGGGAATATGCCGCAACTTCCTAGAATGATTTTTCCCAAGGAGCAAGATGCACAACTCTCTTAGGCTTATCGAATGGACTACGAGTTGAGGGCACCTTCCTTTATTTGGAAATAAATTGCCAAAACTGATCAAGATACATACCTTGGGCCTAATCATTGATACACATAGTAGAATCCATCATAGTGCTCTATCCTTGTTAGCCTTCAATGGATCCAAATTCAAAATCCGTCACTATTTTTAGATGATGATATTTTACAATTGAAGGCCCACCTTAAATATGGCTTGGGAAACATTTTGATGAGTCACGTCCTTAATAGTTAATAGCTATTAATTATTATTATTACTTTAATTATTATTAATTTCTATTAGCTATTTATTTTTATATTTGTACCATTGCCTTCCCCTTAAGGGAAGCTTTGTCCTCAAAGCTGAGTTTTTTGATGTCGTCTTTTATTCTGGCTTTGTGTTGAGCTGATGACTTGATACATGCAATTTTGATTATGAATACTACTTCATTTTGTTTCTTTTGTTTTGGAATCCACATTAAGTATGTGCTTGGTGAAGTTTTGTTTACGCTTTTGCCACTTGCGTGGTTGTAGCCTTTAATTATTTTTTTCTTCAACTGAACAGACTTGATAGATTTGACAATACTAACTATTTTTGTGATGTCATTCCCAACATATTCTGTGTCAATTCCCTTGAAAGGTCCCCTTTGTACTTAGAATGATCACAAAAGCACCAGTTTTATCTTGTGTCGGATTAATCGTATAGTTGTTCCGATTGATATTCTTTTGAGGTGAGAGGATAGTCAAGGTAGAGTTGAATCTAAAATATCTGATTTCTCAAACTTGATTTCTTTTGCACACTGTGGGGTCCCTCCCTTGGCATTGCATCAATTATCGTTATTGTCGGCAACACTGGATTGACTCTCATCGCAAACTTTGACAAGATCATCTTCTTATTTTTCAAATATATCATTGTTATTTTTGACATCACTATGATATTTTGTATCCTTGTCTTGCCTATTATCTTGATTGATATCATTAATATCATCTTGGTTTCCATAATGGTTTTTTGTATCTTACTCTTTTTCATCATCTTTGTCAATTATGTCATCTTTCTTTTTAGCTTCCTCTTCATCAAAATCCTTATCAGAGGTTCTTGGATTTGGAGATGCTTTATACGAAGATGATGTCGTTGGGGATGTAGCTGTGGATGAGGCAATTTCCAACCTCTTTATGAGGCGTCTATCTTAGTGTTCAACCTAGTCTCCAATTTATGGAATTGGTTTTTTAATTCTTCCACCAATGTTCTAGTATGTGGGGTCATATATATTTACTCCATTTATAGAAATATATAATTATAATAACTAAAGTGCAAAAATAATAATTATAATAATAAGAATTATTATTATTGTTTTGAATTTTAATGAAATATTAACGTAATAATATGAATGTTATTATATAATATTGAATTTAATTAAAGGATTAGGGTTTGGGATGAGATTGAGTAGCATGGCTTGTGGGAGCATGTGGCTGCGGGTGTGGAGGGAGATGAGGGAGGAAAGTAGGGCGAAGGGGAAGTGCGTAGGTGGTGAAAGGGATGTGGAAATAACATAGTGTAGGAGTTGAGGGAGAGGGGGGGACTGCATAGGGAGGTGTGCAAAGGATGGTAGGCGTAGCAGGCGGAGATGTGGTGTGAGGGAGTGAAGGGAATTGAGGGAAGGGGAGTAGCAGAGATGCGTACGCGAGGGAGAATGAATGTTGGTGGGGTTGTGGGAGTCGATGAGAAACATGGTGTGGAGGGAGGATGTGCATAGGGATTTGGAGGAGGGAGGTGAGGTGACGATGGAGATATGCATAGGGCTACGTTCAAGGTTGGGAGGGAATTGGGAGTTGGTGGAGAGGGAAGCACAGGTGGAGAGAGGACGAGCAAGTGGGAAGAAGAGGAGGGATGGCAAGGTAGATATGGGTGCACTTTTGGAAGAGGTGAGGCACGTGATGGAGGAATAGATGGATTTGAAGTGAGTGTGGGGTGTATAGTGTGATATGGGGATGCTAAAATTGGTGTGAGGGTTGCGCTAAGATTGAGTGTGTGATGAATGAGCGTGTATCGGAGGTGAATGGAAATGGATGATGGGAATGGAATGAGAGTGCATGGAGAGAGTATGAAAGAACTGCTTGGAAGACTAGGAAGGATCTATGGAGAAGGGGCGACATGGAGGGGAGAACTAGACCAACTCGACTATGGTGGGTTGGAAGGACCTAGTCGGCGAGCCGACTAGGATCTTCCAACAAAAGAAAATCAATAGTTTTTACATGAAGATCAATATATTTACCTTATAAGATAATGATGAATGATGACCTTACCTTTTTCTTTCATTTTCATTTATTAACGTTATGTTTATGTTACACATTCCATCCATTGTAGGGAGTATGTATATTATAGGTAATTGTGTAAGTGCCTATCCTTGAAAGTATTGTCGTTGTGTTTGAATGTAACGTTTATGTATTACTATCAGAACACACTTGTAGCGATTCAAAACGGTCCATGTTCTTCGCACGAGCTATCGCAAAGTTGAGCACCAACACAAATTTGATCAACTGGAATCACTGTCATCCTTCTCAAGCTCAAACAATAAAAACCATTATGGGAGCAATTTTAATTTGGATGCTAGGGTAGCTTGAGTGATTGATGCATTGAGCTTCATAATGATAGGGTTAACTCAATTGGGTAGTTTGAGTGATTGAGTGCATTGAGTTTTATGCAACATGTTTTTAGTCCATTTTTCAAGTTGATAGTCTTTGTTGTGTGTCTCACTTGATGTCCTTGTGAAATCAAACATCATAATCAACATTAATAATTGCACTAAACTAAGCATTGAAATCATTTTTGACATTAATATTATATATTGTAATAATCAACTAATAAAGTTTTTTTCAAATAAAATATTCATATATACACACACCTTGAGCAGATTAATTTCTACTTGAGATTTTCTTAAAAATGTTAAAAATGGATTTAAACTAATGCTATCTTCAGCTCTACAGTATTGATATAAGATTACACATTAAAAAATATTTAATTTAATTACCTTTGTTTGTCAAATAACCTAACAATTATTTGAAAACAATAAACAACATTATAACAATAAATAATGCAAATTCATTTTCATTTTAAATCTTTCCTACAACAAACCATTAATACCTTTGTCTTTCTTTTAATGTATCAATAATTAATCACAGTTAACATTTGCCGTATTTTTCGTTTCGTTGGGTGTCCGAAAGTCGAGTGCCCGTATCCACATAAAAACTTAAACTATATAATGTCATTGTCAAAGTCAAATTGGATCAAATTGTTAAAGTCAAGCGCAACACTACTTCCGCGTTGCCATTCATATATGGTGTTACTAGGGCTTCCGTAGGGTCAGAGATAGAACGCATTACCGTGGTGAGTGAATGTCAATGCACGGCTTTTGTGTTTCAACGTTTGTAAGTCAAACACTTTACTACGACATTGTTGCTGTGGGTGATTGTCAATATTTGAAAGCATGGCAGAATACGAAGTTGATGTATTTATATTATAACACTTGGAACGATTCAAAGCAGTTCACGACCGAGCGCAAATTTCACAACCCACAAGCTCATGTTCAAACAATCAAATATATTAATGAAAGAACACAAAAGGCTGAGTAAGCGATAAATTTAAGGAATCGGTCAAGTCTCACAAAACTTGGGAATCGAGTTTCGAGGCACTTACGCGGTTTGATTTCTCAGCAGCTTTTGATCTGCTCACCTATTCAACCTGATTATGCTTACCTACCTCATTCTGCCCTTGCCTGCATTGTGTATATAAATACATCGCCTCCTAATTTCATTCAACTTCAACTGATAACCCTGATAGCCAGTCTTGAGGGAATTACTTTTATTCGTTTCTTTGTATTCCTGGTGCCATTTGGAGGTTTTGAATTTGGTCTGTCTGGAATTGCAGATTAAGAAACTAGACCTTCCATTACATTACATTTGTTTGATTGATTGACGTGAGAGGCACCTGCACTGACGTTATCACCGAAGAGGGGCCATGAAGACAGAGAGTTTGTTTTTGTTTTTCTTGATTTCCGTAGCAGCCATAGTATTGAATCAAGGTGCAGTCGATGCAGGTAGAGTCCTGAAAAAGAGGAACATTGTAACAGCCCCAGCTGATACAATTCCATGTGATCATCACAATCTTCTTAATGGAGTTTATGAAGTGGGAGATATATTGAAGACTAAACTTCCATCTGGTCCAAGTCCAGGAGTTGGTCACAATTACATCAATTACGTCGGTTCTGAAAAGATGAAGAGAAGCAATACCTTGAAGATGAACAAAGTTCCTTCTGCTCCAAGTGGAGGAGTCGGCAACAATAACATCAATGCCGTTTGGAAGGCATCAGCAGAGAGATTAATTACTACGACGCCGTTCAACAAACTTCCATCTGGTCCGAATCCAGTAGTAGGCCACAATTACATCAATTCCGTGGGTTCAGACGAGTAATGCAGGCAATACATTGAAGATGAACAATAGAAAATAGAAGATCCACATTTTTCATATATGTTTTACAAGCCGTGACTGGGAGAATTAATAGATACGACATTAACAAGTTGATATATTTTATTTAATCAATAGATTAACAAGTTGATATTTTCTATTTAATCATTTTTTATGTTATAATATAATAACCAAATCTAAGAATATCATACCAAATACCAAAAACATTAAATAGAGCATCATATTTAGTCAACTTAATTTATGTTTATATTCTAATATCCGCATGCACATCTTACATGAATAATCTATTAACTTTTGTTCGTTTTTTGTATTCCTCGTGATAGTGATATTTCTAGATTTCTTTGTTCTATCTGAATAGCAGATCAAGAGATTAGACCAATGATTCTCTTTTTAAGTTATAGTTTAAATGGTAATTACAAACAATGATATGATGGGTTTTTTAATTTTTTGTTATATTTAATTATCATAATGTTGTTTTTAATGATATTAATGCTAAATTAATATCATTACATTTTGAGTGGGTCTAATAGTTAAGAGTATGTGTTTCCTCCTAGAAAGTTACACGTTCAAATTTAGAGGGTTGTAGGGTCTATACACCTAAATTGGATGAATGATTTATAAAAAGAACAATATCTTTAGCATATATGAGAAGGATGATAATAACAAACTCTGAAATTGTGAACTATTTTTCATGGAAAACCATATGGGATCCTCCTCCTTCCTTAGAATATTGAGGTGGAGGGAAGCTCAACCACCATAAAAAACAGTGGTTAATAACCATGAGGAGTTAATGATAATATTTGAACCTATAACCTAAGGAATCATTATCCACAACATTATTTGGGTAGACAATTTAATCAATTGGATTAACCCTTGGGACTACACATGAGTAAAAAATTTTATAATTTTTTGATGGAGGAGTAATGGGGAAGCTATAAGGGAGTGATCATAACTACGATTTAAATGATGAATGGATGAATTGAGATTGTATATGATATGGGAGGGGTTTTAATGACTTGATCAAGATAGTATATATTTCACATGCATGAAGTTAATGTTTTATAGGCCTAGTGATGTGATAGTCTTATCGTTTGTTTTGTTAGAGGAATTATCAATTTAGCACATTTGTAACCTAATTATGGACATATGGGGTAGAAGGAAACCTTAGTCAAGCCTCTTAAAACATTTGAATGTATAGAGAGAAATAATATTGCATTTGATAAGAGGAAGCACTTACATTCAAAGAGTCATAAATGTACTATGGTGGGATACTTTAATGAATTGAAAGTCTACAATTTGTTTGATTTAGACAAATAAATATATATATATATATTTGAAATAGTGTTGTTTTCTTGGGTGAGTAAACTTAAATTTGGAAGAAGATGTAAGTCAATTGCAACAATCGTTTCATGCTTCCATCTTGTGAGTCGATTACTTTGATACGACATTGTTGTTTTGTAAGAATGTGAGTTGGTTGTGGATGTCAAAGTCTGCGATTAGGGAAACATTATGATTGATGGGCATATCATAACGTCCTTAATACTTATCTTCATTGTTGTCATTCAACGGCAATACAGCAGAGTTAATTGTTTGAGTTTGTTGTAAGTTGGCAGGTTTCAAAGCACGGCCATCTTCTTTGCACGAGAGAATTCAAATTTGAAAACCCACAAATTCCATCACTTGTAATTAATGTCCACACCTTCGCAATCCTCCTCAAGTTCAAACAATCAAATAAATCAATACGCGAGAACACAAAACAATCAAATAAATTAATATGAGAGAACACAAAGGGTTGAGTGGGTCGTGAATTTAAGGAATTAGAATACTTGATGAAGTCTGCATGGTTTGATTTCTCAACAGTTGTTGGTCTCGTTAGCTATTCAACCTGAATATGCGTATCCATTAATAGTCATTGTGTATATGAAAACGTCGCTTAACCCATTGTATTATTTTTGCCTTCTAGTTTTATTCAATTTCAATTAATCAGGTTAGTTTTATTCAATTTCAATTAATCAGGTTGGGGATTATTTTTTATCAAAAATAACTAGTTTTAAGGATTTAATATCGAGTTTTAAGGGTTAATTTTCGTTAGCTTACTCAATATAGGTGTGGGTCTCGTCAGTAGAGTGACATGAGTTCAATTCCTCTTAGGGGTGATTTAGTTGGGAAGGGACACCCAAAAACCAGTCAAGTTGAGTCTGGTGTGGTTCAGACAGGGTGTGATTCCCGAGTGATTTTGACAACTTAAATACCCCCGAGTCATAATTTTTCAAACGACTGACAAATCAGAGATATTCGAAAAAAATATATATATTAAGTTTTAAGGGAACTAATTCTACCTAATTTTAAAGAAATTACTTTCTTCTATTTCTTGTATTCATGGTGAGACTTCGAGCTTTCGTGTTCTCTCTTGAATGGTTGATAAGAGCCATGCATTTCTTCTCTATGTTTTAGTTTTACTTTAAATAACAATGGTTATCAAGTGGGTACCTCTTCATTGTGTATGAATTTTTTTTCTTAAATTTTTATTATTATATTTTTAGGTTAAATTTTTAGGTTTATTAATGATATTAATGATTTTAATAGAATTGTTGGAAAGTTAATCAATAATTAAATATATATATATGTGTGTCAAAGATTATAACAAGTCTAATTACATTAATAATTTCGTTGTAGTCTAGTTGGTTAGGATATTAGGCTCTCACTCGAGAGACTTGGGTTCAAGTCTTAGTAATGGAATTTTTTATCGTAATTTGCTTTAAATTTTTCAAGGATACGATGGTCCGTTGGTGGGGATAGATGGATTTCATCCATTCACCTGGGTTCAATTCCATTGAGACATCTTCTGACTTATATATCGAGCTCACGTTTTGCTTGACCTACCATCCACGATATGTGAAGAAGTTTGTTGAGATTTCCTGTCTATGTTAGCTTTCCTTGAAAAAGGAATTTTTCCATCGAAAAAAAAAAGTCTAATTACATTAAAGCCACTCCACACTCTTCAATTATTTTTGTCACTTCCTTTTTTAGTTTTAAGTTACAAACTTAACTTTATTTATATTTTAATTTATTACCTTTATACCAAATTTAATATTTTTAAATTGATATAAATAGATTTACTAGGCATAGAGGAATAAAACAAAATATATGTCATGTGTAGGTTGTTGAAATGGTGACCAGCAATTCACCTCGAAATAAGTTACGGTTGTTTAACTTGCATAGTTTGTGTACCCAAAGGATATGGATAGTTCCTATTATTTTGTTTGTTGTTGAAAGAGATTAATAGAAAATAGAAAAATAGAATTGGGTTGTATATGTAATTAATAAAATTTGTTTTTTTAAAAGGTTATATATAGAAACGTAGAGACAGAGAGGAATAAGTGTGTTATGTATATTATGATCTTCTTTTTGAATAATAAGAATATTGATTTTATTACTGTGTAGATGTTTCTTTTTTATAAAAGGTTTTACCATGTAGAATCTTTATATTTTTTATTTTTTGTATAATTATTATATTCTTTATATAATTGTTATTGATTTGTTTCAGTTTATGCTTTTGCTACCGACAAGTGGTATCAAAACTTAGCTCAAAGTCATATAAAAAAGGCTGAGTGTATTTTTTTATTTATTAAGGTTTTGGAGAATGGACTCTTGCTGGAATGATACTAGTAGATCATCATGGGTGTAAAGCAAGACAGGGAACGATAGTAGTTGTTCATAGCTTAAGGGAGCAATTTGAATATTTCCTTGTATCATCGCCGCTCACATTCTTATAGATCATTAGATCATCGCGCCCACTGGTGGACTGGAGGAGTGGTAACGTAATTCACTTTCTTATAAATCATCGCCCTATTGGAGGAGTGATAAACTTCAAACTAAAACAAGAAATGATATTTCTGTATTGTTTAAAAGTTCGCTGGTTCTATAAAGGTAAAAGTTCGTTGTTTTAAAAGGGTGGATATAGAATGCTTAGAAGGCACACGTTGGAGTTTAGAGGGATAAGTTGGAGGAGTATAAAAGGGAGAGGTTATATAATATTTTTAAAAGGTCTTAAGCATACCTTAAGGTATAAGGTGGACATTTTTATTAAATTTTTTTATTATTTTGTTCGTTATTTGGAAAAAAGTCTTGAAATATTTGTTCCATCATATATAAAAGTTTGGTTTTATAATATTTGGTCTGAGTGCTCGTGATAATGGTAAACACAAAGGTATAGAGTGCCAATTTCGAATTGGAAAAGTTTAATGGAAAAAACAACTTCAAGTTGTGGAAGCTGAAGATGTGGGATCTTGTGGTGCAACAAGCTTTGCAAAAATATTTGGTGCGAAAATCAAAGAAGCATGTGAATATGTCTGACGAGGACTGGGATGATCTTGATGCAAGAGCTCCAAGTACCATGCGTTTGTGCTTGGAAGATGAAGTTTTGTTTAACATGGTTCAAGAGGAGACAACAACATGTTTATGGAAAAGACTGGAAAGCCTATATATGACGAAGTTCTTGATGGACAAGATCTTTTTGAAGAGGCAGGTGTGCACTCTACGATGAATGAAGGTACAAAAATTCTTAATCATCTAAATAATTTCAATACCCTGATTTGTCAATTAGCTAGTATGGATGTGAGATTGGATGGCGAAGATAAGGCAATCACATTATTATGTTCATTTCCTGAATTTTGGGATCACCTAGTCATATCTATGTGGTTTAGCACAACAAAGAGTTTTAATTTTGATACTATTGTGGGCGATTTATTGTCTGAGGAGATTCAGAGAATAAACATGGTAGAAACCTCAACATCAGAAGCAACAATGGCTAGGGGTCGATCTATAGAAAGAGGGGAGGATTCACAAGGTACATCTAGATCTAAGTCAACAGGAATAAATGGCAGAGGAAGATGTTGGTACTACAATAAGGTAAGACATCTCAAGAAAGATGTCTGGAAAAGAAAAGAATTTGAGGACGAATCCAGGAAGGAAGCAAATTTGGTTGAGATAGATTTAGGTATGATTGATGAAGCTTTATCTATTTATAGTATATCAAAATATCGGGAAGAATGGGTGTTAGATTTTGGTGCATCCCACCACATGTGTTCAAGTAGAGATTCGTTCACTTCTTAGAAATATGTTGATGAAGTTTTTTCTTTTTATGGGAAATGGTATTTCTTGTAAAATTGTTGGGGTTGGGAGAATTAAAATCAGGATGTATGATGGTATTGTTAAAATGTTAATGGATGTAAGATATGTACCCAAACTTAAGAAGAATTTCATTTCTTTAGAAGTGTCAAATTCTAGTGGTTATAAGTACATAGGTCAAAGTGGAGCACTAAAAATGTCGAAAGTTAGTTTAGTGGTGATTAAGGCTACACAGATGAGGAATCTTTATAAGTTGGAAGGAAGTATTGAAGTTGCATCTGAGGAAATAGATGTTCCTCCTTGTTTATGGCATCAACAATAAGGTCATATGAGAAAAAAGGAGCTGCAAGTACTAGTAAACTACAAGTTCACTCCAGTCTGAGAATTTTTGTTGTTGAATTTATGCTTGTATTATATCTCTATTGGTTATGTTGATGAAGTCAAGGAATGTGGATTGTGGGATCCTACTCTCCACAATATCAACATTTACAAACAAGTAGTATGTATATGGAACAATCATAAGTTGTTCAAGATCGCATAGGTATATTTGTTTGCAAATTCAAGGAATCATTGTATGGATTGATAGATCCCAAGCAATTGTACATGATGTTTGATCTCTTCATGATCAGCTAGAGTGAGTATAACCATTTTGTTTACTTTAAAAGTTTTGATGATGATATATTCATGGTAAATGTTGATAATGGGCTAGTGCAAGCTAATGTTGGCCACTCATGACGTGTTAGTCGCAATGGACTTCTGGAAAAATAGAAATCTGAATGTGAAAAAGCAATATTAGAGCTACCTACACAACTTTTTGGAATATGGCGCAAGAAGATGAAACGTAGACAATCGGATTACCTTCAGGAATATATAAATATTATTTATGGAAATTAAGTATAACTCCCAAAAAATGGGGTTCTCCTATGGTTGGTATGTTATTTTTTTGAGAAAACATAATGAATATGTTTGCGTTAGCCCCCTAGTTTGGTATTCAAATGGTGGATTTTTGTTAAAAATAATTATATACAGTCGTAGATAACAAGCCGTTCTAGTGTGGTGCTATTTTTCCATATTTATTTATGTTAATTTAAATTTTATTTTTAATTAAGGAAGTTAGCCCATCCCTAAAATGACTAGGCTGAGCGTTAGTCCCAGATATCATGGTCTTAACATAATCAATCAACATTTTTTTTTTTTTTTAGGATGTAGGTTTTTGTGTGTAGTTATGTGGGTTCTTTTCCATTTTCAAAATAGGTGAGCCAATAAAAGTTATAGATTAAAGAAATAACCTACTTTTTGTGTAAGATTGACGTTAGTGCAATTAAGATTAACTAAAAAATAGGAGCAAATAATAGATTTAATAAAAAATTACATATTCAAAATCTACACACATAGTTCTACAAGTGTGTGCAATTTCATTAGCAGTGGACTAGTGTAGCATATGCAGAATCATGCTTGAAATAGAAGAAGTTATAGAATAAGATGTATTTTATAGTATTATATGTATTTTGGAGACCCGAACCTAAAACCATAGCAGCCAAGTCATCCACCACGTTGGTGGGAAATGAATTACTTTCACTGGCACTAGCACCCAAACCGTGGCTCAGATCGTGAATCCGTCAATTCTGGTGGGTCCGGGACATAAGGTTTCCACTAGGGGACCCCCCAAAACGTCCCTCGAAGACCCAAAAGCGGTGCCAATGGGCCATCTACGGAGCTAGGGTTTTTGCACCCCTTCATGGACACTTGGAGGATTTGTTCTGGGGGCACGGAACCCATACTAGCGAGCAAACATGGATTTTGTCGCCTCCCACAGGTCCACGTGGCCATTATGGACCTATCCATGGTGGCCACACATGCCCGAGGGCCTCTGGACGAGAAATGGCCCCCTTGAGTGAATTTGGAATGGCCCTCACAAAGCAAAACCCTAGCTCCGAAGATGGCCCATTGGCACCTCTTCTGGGTCTTCGAGGGACGTTCTTGGGGGTCCCCTAGCAGAAACCTGGTGTCCCGGACCCACCCAAATTGACGGATTCACCAACGGAGCCATGGTTTGGGTCCTACCGGAATCCTAGTTGGGCACCCCAGGACCATTCACTGAAACTTGGGGGATTTGCTCCGAGGCCACAGAACCCAAACCGACGAGCGAAATTCGATTCCATCGGTTCCCACAGGTCGATGTGGCCCTTGTGGACCTTTCCACGGTGGCCTCACATGCCTAGGAGCCTCCATATGAGAAATGGCCCCATTGAGCAAATTTGGAATGGCCCTCATTGAGCAAAACCCTAGCTCCAGAGATGGCTCGTTGACACCGCTTTCAGGTCATCGAGGGACGTTGTGGGGGGACGCATAGCTGAAACCTAGCATCCTGGAACCACTCAAATAGACGGATTCTCCAATAGAGCCATGGTTTGGGTGCTATGGGAATTCCAGCCATGCACCCTAGGGCCATTGAGGGAAACTTGGGGGATTTGCTCCGGGGCCACAGAACCCAAACTGGTGAGCAGACTTGGATTCCGTTGGCTCCCACAAGTCCATGTGGGCCTTTTGGACCTGTCCACGGTGGCCATGCATGCTCGAGGTCCTCTAGACAAGAAATGGCCCCCTTGAGCGAATTTGGAATGGCCCTCACTGAGCAAAACCCTAGTTCCAGAGATGGCCCATTGGCACCGCTTTTGAGTCTTCGAGGGACATTGTGGGGGGCAGGCTAGGTTAAAACCGACATCTTGGAACCACCAAAATCAATGGATTCACCAACGGAGCCACGGTTTGGGTGCTACGAGTATTCTAGTCGATCACCCCGGGGCCATTCAGGGACACTTGGGGGATTTGATCCGGGGCCACGGAACCCAAACCGACGAGTGAACTTGGATTCTATCGGCTGTCATAGGTCAGCATGGCCCTTTTGGCCCTGTCCACGGTGGCCACGCATGCCCGAGAGCCTCCGAACAAGAAATGGCCCCCTTGAGCAAATTTGGAATGGCCCTCACTGAGTAAAAGCCTAGCTCTGGAGATGGCCCATTGGCACCGCTTCCGGGTCTTCGAGGGATGATGTGGGGGTCCTTTAATTGAAACCCGGCATCCCGAGCCCACCGGAATCGACGGATTTCCCAACGGAGCCACGGTTCGGGTGCTACAAGCATTCTAGTCGGGCACCTCGAGGTCATTCAGGGACACTTTGGGGATTTGCTCCAAGGCCATGGAACCCAAATCGACAAGCGGACTTCGATTCCGTCGGCTACCACAGGTCCACATGGCCCTTTTGGACTTTTCTACAGTGACCACACATGCCCGGGGGCTTTCAGATGAGAAATGGCCCCCTTGAGCAAATTTGGAATGGCCCTCACTGAGCAAAACCCTAGCTCTGGAGATGGCTCGTTGGTACCACTTCCGGGTCTTTGAGGGACGCTGTGGGGGGTCCCCTAGCTGAAAATTGGTGTCTCGGACCCATCAGAATCAATAGATTCTCCAACGGAGCCATGGTTTGGGTGCTACGAGAATTATAGTCGGGCACCCTGGGGTCATTCACGGACACTTGGGGGATTTGCTCAGGGTCAACGGAACCCAAACCGATGAGCGAACTTCAATTCCGTAGGCTCCCACAGGTCCACGTGGCCCTTGTTGACCTGTCCACTGCAGCTATGCATGCCTAGGACCTCCGGACGAGAAATAGACCCCTTGAGCAAATTTGGAATGGCCCTCACTAGGCAAAACCCTAGCTCTGGAGATGGCTTGTTAGCACCGCTTCCGGGTCTTCAAGGGACACTATGGGGGTTCACTTATCTGAAAACCGGTGTCCCAGACCCACTAGAATTGACGGATTCACCAATGGAGCCATAATTTGGGTGCTATGGGCATTCTAGTTGGGCACCCTGGGGCCATTCAGGGACACTTTGGGGATTTGCTTCGAGGCCATGGAAGCTAAACCAACGAGCGGCCTTCGATTCCGTCGGCTCCCATAGGTCCGCATGGCCCTTGTGGACCTGTCCACAGTGGCCATGCACTCCCTGGGGTGTTCGGACGAGAAATGGCCCCCTTGAGCAAATTTGGAATGGCCTCACTGAGCAAAACCCTAGCTCTACATATGGCTCGTTGGCACCGCTTTTGGGTCTTCGAGGGACACTAGGGTGGGACCCCTAGCTGAAACCTGGCATCTCGGACCCAACCAGAATTGACGGATTCTCCAATGGAGCCGCGGTTTGGGTGCTACGGGAATTCTAGTCGGGCACCCCAGGGCCATTCAGGGACACTTTGGGGATTTGCTCCGGGGCCACGGAACCCAAACCGGCGAGCGGACTTGGATTCCGTCAACTCCCACAGGTCTATGTGGCCCTTGTGGACCATTCCATGGTGGCCACGCATGCCTAGGGGCCTCCTGACGAGAAATGGCCCCATTGAGCAAATTGGCATGGCCTTCACATTGGGGTCAAATTTGCAAATCGTCGACCAAGCAGGTATCGCTACCGTTCCTAGCTGGAAGACGTTGATGATGATGATGGTGATGATGATGAAGACATTGATGATGATGGTGATGGTGGTGTTGATGGTGATGGTGATGATGAAGAAGATGGTTTAGTGCTAGGGTTTGGGTGAGGGTTAGTGCTAGAGTTATAGATGGAAATTGAATTAGGGTTAGAGTTAGAGTTAATGATGCTGATGAAGATAGTGATGATGATGAAGATTTTGATGAGGATGGTGATGGTGATGGTGATGGTGATGGTGATGACGATGGTGATGACAAAGAAGAGGTGATGATGGAGATGTTGATGAGGAACCTAGGGATGACAATGATGATGAAGATGTTCATGATGATGATGATGGTGATGATGATGAAGACATTGATGATGATGGTGATGGTGATGATGAAGAAGATGGTTCAGTGCTAGGGTTTGGGTGAGGGTTAGGGTTAGAGTTATAGAAGGAAATTTAATTGGGGTTAGAGTTAGAGTTAACAATGATGATGAAGATGGTGATGATGATGAGGACGTTGATGATGATGGTGATGGTGATGAAGATGATGATGATGATGAGGACGTTGATGATGATGGTGATGAAGATGATGATGATGATGACAAGGAAGATGTGATGATGGAGATGTTGATGAGGAACCTAGAGATGACAATGATGATGAAGATGTTCATGATGATGATGATGGTGATGATGATGAAGACGTTGATGATGGGGGTGATGGTGATGGTGATGGTGATGTTGATGATGAATAAGATGGTTTAGTGCTACGGTTTGGGTGAGGGTTAGGGCTAGAGTTATAGAAGGAAATTGAATTAGGGTTAGAATTAGAGTTAATGATGATGATGAAGATGGTGATGATGATGAAGACGTTGATGATGATGGTGATGGTGATGAAGATGATGATGGTGATGACGAAGAAGATGTGATGATGGAGATGTTGATGAGGAACCTAGAGATGACAATGATGATGAATATGTTCATGATGATGATGGTGGTGATGATGATGAAGACGTTGATGGTGATGGTGATGGTGATGGTGATGGTGATGGTGAAGAAGATGGTTTAGTGCTAGGGTTTGGGTGAGGGTTAGGGTTAGAGTTAGAGTTAACAATGTTGATGAAGATGGTGATGATGATGAAGATGTTGATGATGATGGTGATGGTGATGAAGATGATGATGATGATGACAAAGAAGATGTGATGATGGAGATGTTGATGAGGAACCTAGATATGACAATAATGATGAAGATGTTCATGATGACGATAATGGTGATGATGATGAAGACGTTGATGATGATGGTGATGGTGATGGTGATGGTGATGATGAAGAATATGGTTTAGTGCTAGGGTTTGGGTGAGGGTCAGTGTTAGAGTTATAGAAGGAAATTGAATTAGTCATTTCTCTAATGTACATTTTATATTAAAGGTATGGCTTGGTCTAAGGTGGTGCTCTCAAATAGCTATTTAATTATGAAATATTTAACAAGACATGAATTAAATTTAAGATAAGTGTATTGTTGAATATAGTGAGCAATGAGCATGGGGAACCAAGTCTATGAATATGTGTATTGTTAAATATAATTTTATTGGGTGAAGCTATTTGTTCATCGTGTTCTAGCTGCATTGTTGGTTTTGGCTATTTGTTCCCAATGTTAGGAGTTTTTCTTTTTTTTTCTTTAACTCGTGTGTAGAGCTCTAGGCATTCATCTAAAAATTTTCCAATCTATCTATCCAAGTGTCATTATGTGTCATTATCCAAGATATATCTACATATTCATACACATAAATGGAAAGTGAGAAAGGGGAGAATGTAACTTTAGAGCCATCACTAATTAGCCTTTTATTAATCCCTAACAAATATTTATTTTTACAATGTATACCTCTAGTCAACTCTTTATCCTAGTTGACTAGTTGAATAAAGCTACTACAACAATGCCAATAGAGGATTTTCAACACAAGAGATGGGTCTCTAGACCTTGAGCATTGTGATTAAAAAATATAAAGGTTATTAGGACCTAAATGAATATCTACATGCTCATGAGCCATGAACAAGTCCACGGATGACTACACAAGCTCTCTAGACGAGATACATGGCCTTTGCTTTGGATATGGATTCCATTTGGAGGTTTTGTGCACTAAGGATGGGTATTTAGGTATTGAAAATGATAAGGTGAGGACATATGAGGCCTCAAATCGAATATACATGTTTTAAGGATATTATCCATCAAGATTCCCTCAACCCCCAGACATGCCTTTTAAAATAATTTTTTTTATCTTTGAGAGTGATATGGGTGCCAACATGAGGTTTTGACTACTAAGGATGGATCTTGGCATCTTGACCATGATTGAGCTGATGACAATGAGGTTCATATGAATCCAATGAATCTTCCATGGATCATGGGGTAAAATGATGTCTTGAACCATTTAGTTGACTATGTTCAATATGTGTCTTAACCTCCAAAAATCCAAGATACTTAAATTACAAAGAGTGATTATCAATATTACCAAAACATTGAAGACATTATTAACACTAAGGGTCTATGCCAACTTGTGCAAGTAGTAGTTCAACACATTAGCCATGCTTTCATTAAAGGCACATACTAACACACAAAGATCGATCCATATGTAACTACATTAACAATTCTATTTTATTGCTTAATCCAATTGCACCTATGCACACCCCACATGTTTGAACTAATTCAAGTGATATGGTTAACCCTTCCATCCAAGCACACATATGAACTTCTCGTATATCTAGGTTAATTTGATATAATATGTGATGCAATTCTTGTTAGAATTGACTATTATAACCATTCCAAGGTTAAGTATGCAAGAAATCATCATCTCCTATTTATTTTTTGTAGCCCTAAAGTCACAACACTTTGTAATGTAAATATCACTCCTTAGTTTGCTTGGCTAGGTATGTTGTTGCTGAAAGGAAAAGATGCAAGACCCATTCAAATACAAGGGACTCATATTGAGGTCACTTAGTGTCTAGAAATAACATCTATATGTATGTGAGAACTTTTCCATAACATTCTTATCAAAGACAAAATCATGGATGCAAAAATGTAATCAAAGACAAACTCATATACACAAGTGCAAATCCATCTATTAATATGCAAAAATGTTCTAATCATGTACACTTTTTGGAAAAATGGAACATCATTCCCAGCGTCTATATAATGGGACCTCATGCTCCATACAAAAAAAGGCAACTCATGCCCTATACAAAATATGGCCCATGGTGCCCTATACAAAATATGGCAACTCGTGCCCAAAATGCCACATCGTGGCTAGTGTACATAGGAGGGTCTCTCAATCCTCCTGCCCACCCTTGAAGCTCCCAGGTACATCTCCAAAATTGATCTTCCTCTTCTTCATGCTAGAGGAAGCTGGGTCCTTCCGGCATCTTAGAGCATGTCCCCCTGAGCCCTAAAATGACAACAATAATTTGTCAACTTTTCCTGGCAATTATACAAGTATAAAACATAATTTCAAAATAAAAGTAGTTTTCAAATCTTGGATAACTCATCGCATGCGAGACTGTAAGTTGTGAGGGGGTCTCCCTCCTCCATGATCCTAGTCTCTCAGCAATGCCACCCTGCAACATTTAGAATAATCAGATAGATGTTGAAACTAGATGCATATAGTATTTTTCATTAAAATTGAACGAGATTTTCATAAACTAGTCAATCTCATCGTGAACACAATTGGTTGGTGTTCAGGGCTGGCGAATGGAGCAGCCGGCTAGACAGCCTGATCCGATGCTAGGGTGGACGATAAAGGGGAGGATGTAGCCATATCGACAGTGGCTACACCACTGAGGGGAATAGTGGAAGAAGGGGGTGTGGCAGAAGGAGGCATGGATTGGGGTTGGCGAAGTGTAGATGCACGTCTAGGGCTATAAACCCTAGCTAGCTGTAGTATGGATCAGGGCACCCTGGAAGGGGTAGCAAGTGTGGTGGGGAAATGTCGGGGGGGGGGGGGTGAGGTCTATGTTATGGTAGAGGGATGGGTGGTGTGTCGTGGTCGGATGGGGGAGGGTGGGAACATGGGAAACTGATACGGAGGTGGAGCTGGATATGAAACGTAAGGCGGAATTGGATGGAACTATGGTGCTATATAGGAGGGGTGGGCTGGATGGAAGGGGGTGGGGAATGGGGCATGTATTCAAGGGGATACAACTGGCATATAAAGGTGGTCGAAAGGTCGGAGAGGGAGGAATAACGACACTGCCAGGCCAAGGTGCTCGCACCTGCATACACATTTATAACCTCATAGTTTAATATAGAAAAATATAAATATACACGGACAAGTCATCATATTTGAAATTAAATTTATGCTTTAATACACACGATACCTACGCACGTGGAGAACTGCTGGTCCCCGATGGTGTTGGCTAGTCACTGGAGCCTGCAGACACCTGTGCAAACACTTAAATTTTTAGACTGAATTTATAAAAACAATATTAACAATATCAAACACAATGCCAATGAGAATGACAACGATAGTACTTAAAAAACATGACTTCAATTAATTTATATTCAAGTTAGATGATAGTGGTTTGATGCGATTTTGATATTATATAACGTTTTTATTGTATTGGTTCAGTCCATTTGTTCAAGACTTGGTAAAGAACATGGTTGTGGGGATCGAGTCCTTTGACCCACAATGGATTGGGCCCATGATAGGAACAAATGACCATTGAAGATAATGTGACAGGAAGGTTGACAATTTATGCTTGAAGTGTTTGATGGGAAAAGTTGTCATTGATATTCAATATTATGAAAGGATAGAAGGTGGCATGGCATGAAATTAAAATTAAATAAGGTGACAGGGCATTAAAGGTGAGATGGTGAGCTTTTCCTTTTCTAGAGTCATCCCCATGAGTAGGTGAGCTTTTCCTTTGGCCCCAGAGAGATGTGCGGTGCCTCATAAGCGAATGGAATTCATGTCCATTTACAAATTTGAATTGGAAACCTATGTAATGTGTTTGGGTTATTGATGAAGAGTTCCTAGGTTTTGATGTCTTCTTATAGATTTGTAGTTTCCTACAAGCTTTATTCACCCAGTGGAAAAGTATTTGCATCCCCAGAGTGAGGATATTGAGTCCCTTTATTCCCATAACATTTACATCATCAAATAAAATGGAATCTCATTGTTTCAATTTGCAAAGAGATGCTAAATAGCAATTAAGTTAGTGTGCATGTTATTTAATACACTTTAGAGTGTTGATCGTTAGAAAAAGGAAGAAAGATAAATCTTTTTCATGATGAACTTACTTACAAGCTTGAATGTGCCATGTTCTTTTGCATTGACTGAGTAATTATGTGTTGTTGATTGAATAGCTATGTTGTCAAAATGATATCACTTGATTGAAATCATAAAAATCTTGAGTGAAATGAGTTAAATGAGTATTCTTGATGCCAAATGTTTTACCAAGTTGTATTTGAACCAAGATAATAGCAAGGCCCCATAGACCATATTTGTAAGATTATCGCTCTTCCTTATGGGCCTTACATCATTTTCAAAAACTTTAGTGAGAATACATGTGATAAGTTGTTTTACGTTGTTTATATGTCTTTCCTAATAGCATGTTCTAGGAGTAGTAGTATGATTACTTTTAGCCTCAAATATTAGAATAAATTGGAAATCCCGTGATAATAAACTAGGTTAATAAGGACATGAGAAACATCAGGTTCTTGAATTTCTAGAAGCTTGGCCACTATGATTCTCTTTTTCCGGAGAGTTTTGCACAATGTAGTGAAAATTCATAGCAATAAATAGTTTTCCTATTGGTCTCGGTGGATGCAAAAGTGACAAGTACAACATCTCAGTGAACTCAATTGATGCAACAAAGTTAGTAGAAGCATAGAAGTGATTTGACCACCTTTACCATTAAAAGAACCTATTAGTAGAATACAGGGGAAAGTGATAATTACCATGGTAATATATTCTCAAAGTTTAAGCTTGAAGAACACATGGCATAAGGGCATGGAAACAAAGGTTGATTTGGTGGACAAAGTGATGGGCATTGGAGCCATTGGCACACCTATTGAGCCAAGAGTCAAATGACCCATACTGTGGTCATTTGAAGATGACTTGGACAAGAAGAGTACATGGCAAAGATAACTTGGATGATATGGTGACAAATGGCAAAGCAACAATAACACACATGCCATTGGTAAAACATAGGAAGAGAAAGCAAACATTGGATGGTAGTCTGAGGATGAAGGACACTACAGGCATCACCAAAACCCTAGCTGCGGGCTCATCATTGGTCAAGTAAGAAAGACAGATTTTGAAAATTTCTCTCCCACTTGTATAATCATTAGAGGTCTAGGATGCCTAAAGTGAACATGGAAAAATGTTTCTAGTTTTCTTAGGTTTTCATGTTTTATAAGGTTTCATTTTTGTTTGGTTGGATTATATGAATTTATAGCTCTCAAATAATTTAGACAATAATTGATAAACACTACTGTAAAATACAATAATAATATGATAATTACTTACTGCTAATTAATTTGTAATTATTGAGCACAAATTACTGGTAACAGGATCTAATTATTCAAAGTAAAGAAGTTACCTATTTGTATGGTGCCACAATCTCCTCTGCTGCTGCCATGGCTCCATCGAGGTCAAAGGAACCGACGTACTCCCTCCTGGGGGATGGAGACCTAGCCCTGAATAACTGTACATTAAAACAAATAAAGTCAACAATGTGTAATTCAAAGTTAAATATATTAAACAATACGATATCAAATAAAATACAACAAATACTTGAAATTAAATAAAATAATAGCAAACCTGATCCATGAAGCTCCCTGTGGCATGCTGCTACGTATCACCATGGAAAGAATGACCACAGTGAGAACAACGATGTGCCGTTGTTCTAACAGAACTAGAAGGCCCCACCTGGGTTCCACCTGTACCCGGCATGTCCCGGCCACCACCCATAGACTGTGCAGTTGTCTGTGTCTCATCGATGTCCTCCCGAATCTCTGAAGACATGGCCACAAATATGGCATGTCTAAGCAAGTGATGTGAGACATGTCTAACGAAGACATCAATCTCATCTAGGCCGCTACCAAACCTCGATGGCTGAGGAGGGGATTTTGGCTCTCCCTTGGGTGCAGCAAGTCCTCCAAGTGGGTTGCGGTGCGCCTAAAGTCGATGTTGGGTAGAGCCAAGACCGACACCCTAAAAATTAGTGATGTCAAAATAGTTGACATGGTACCCTAGCTCAAACTCAACCCACAATTTTCGAAGGAAATACTGTTGTACCTCCAAATTGTTGCATGGGGGCCTGTCAAACACCATGAACCACCTCTTTCTCTAGTTATCTCTCCATGGTTGGTAAATGCACTGGTCCATGCATACCCAAGGCCTCATCACAGCTGGAGGTTGTCCTATCGAGGGAACTATGAACTTGCTATACAATTGGGCTTTGGTGATGTTGAGGTCTTTTATCTACTCTTTGGACAACCCAGTGGAGT
Organism: Larix kaempferi; assembly: GCA_027924585.1. NCBI lineage: Eukaryota > Viridiplantae > Streptophyta > Pinopsida > Pinales > Pinaceae > Larix > Larix kaempferi. The sequence continues at coordinate 3,014,728 of BSBM01000435.1, forward strand.
AGTGTTCCCTCATTCGAGCCCTGTATTGGCTCAAGTTTTCTATCTCACTGTGTGCAATATTGATTGATTCAATAATGTTTTCCAGTGATGAAGCCAAGGAAACCCGAGAGGGTTCCTTGGTGTTGTTCAATTCATTACTTAGTGCCCTCAATTGATTTAAATCTTGGTGTAATTGATCTTTGCAATTTTCATTCAGTTCATTGTCGGTTCCCATGCTGTCTTTTGAAGGTCGGGTTTCATTGTTTTCATCAGATGGTTCAGGTGAGTTTGACATCTTGTTAGGTGTAGATGGCCTGCAATGAAATTTTCTTGGTTTCTTAATGGATTGTAATTTTTTTTTTAATTAAAATTGAGTTGGAAAAAAAAACAAAAATAACAACAAATTTGTGCTTTGAGGAGCACCTACCTGGACAAATTGTTGGCAAGGAGGTGTAGGGCAATTTGTTGGCGTTATGGGGGCCATGTGTTCTCCAAGACGTGCTTGCGGGGTGCCACTATGTGCTCGCGGGATGCTCTGTGCGCTCACGGGTTTGTCAAAAATGACAAACCCATGAGCTCTGTTTTTTCTAATAAAAAACAAGGGTGCTTACGCGTCATTGATGCATGCGCGATATTTTGTGCGTACACGTCAATGATGGTGCATGCCCCTTTTGTCCATGTGGGCTCAACCACATGGGTGTTCGGCATTGCCGAAGCAGTGACGCGTGTGCACATTTGGATGTGCATGTGCATCGCTTTGTTTTTTCTGCTCATGTGCTGCTGTTGTAGCCATTTTGGGTACCATCTTCATGTGGGTACCCTAATATACTCAAGTTTCAAGCAAGAGAATGGTTGAAATCAATAGGTTAAAGTCTTAGGTGGACAAGGAATTTCAGATGAAGGATCAAGGAGTGAAAAAAAAATTGGGCATAAAAGTACACAGAGACAGGAAAAATGGTAAGCTGTGGTTATCATGACAAAAGTCTACTAAAAGGATACTGATGAAATTTAGTATGAATGTTGTGAAATTAGTAAATATCTCTTTATCTTTCCATTGTAAGCATTCTTCAAGTTTATGTCTTGGTTATAAGGAAGAAAATATGATGTCTTACATACCATATCCCAGTTCAGTAGGAGTTTTGGTGTATGCGATGAAATGGCCAAGACTAAATATTTCACATGTAGTTGATGTTGTTAGACATATGGTAAATTCAAGTGAAGCAATGAAATGGTTGCTTCAATATCTTAGAGGCATGAGTATCAACTGTAATGCTTGTAGTGATTTAGTCTGTGGTTATGATGATTTAAAATTTGTAGGTGTTTTGGATAAAATTAGATTAACCTCAGGTAATATCTCATATGAATTGAAGGGTCTATTGGGTAAGTTTAGACAATTCATGGTAAGGTGTTCTATGGTAGTGAAAGTGTTGTGTATTTGACTAATAGTCCAACTTATCAAAATGGGACAAGACATCATTTTGTAAAACACGTTTTTGATGGAGGTGGAGTGGTCCATACTTGAGCAAATCATACATACATGTTCATAGAATGAGAGTTTTTAGAGAAGCTATAGTGGATCATGTCTTCTCTTGGCTTGCAAGAAGAATGATGAATAAATAAGGGAAATGAGTTAGGTAAATTGTTGTCAAGATGGAGATTGTTGAAAATGATGAATATGCTACGATTGTTTATATTCTATAGTTTGTGCAACGAGAGGATATGGAAACTTCCTATTATTTTATTTGTTGTTGAAACGAATTAACCCAAAATAGAATTGGGTCGTTTATGTAATTAATAAAATTTGTTTCTTTAAACTATGAGAGGAAGGCTATATATGTAAGTCTATACATGCAAAGAGGAACATCAGTTTATGGCTATATATGTAAGTCTGTCAATGCACGGTTTTTTTGGTTTCAATGTTTGCAAGTCAATCAGTTTACTATGACATTGTTGCTGTGGGAGATTGTCAATATTTGAAATCATGGGAGAATACGAAGTTGATGTATCTATATTAAAATAATTGGAATGATTCAAAGCAGTTCATGACCTTCGAATGAGGGAGCAAAAATTTCACAACCCAAAACCTCAAATTCAAACAATCAAATATATTAATGAAAGAACACAAAAGGCTGAGTAAGCGATAAAATATTTAAGGAATCTGTCAAGTCTCACAAAACTTGGGAAGAAACTTTCCAGGCACTTACGTGGTTTGATTTCTCAGCAACTATTCATATGCTCAGCTATTCAACCTGATTATGCTTACCTACCTCATTCTTCCCTTGACAATGTGTATCGCCTCCTAATTTCATTCAACTTCAACTGATAACCTAGCCAGTCTTAAGGGAATTGCTTATATTCGTTTCTTATATTCTTGGTGCCATTTGGAGCTTTGGAATTTGGTCTGTCTAGAAATAACAGATTAAGAAACTAGACTTTCCATTACGTTACATTTGTTTGATTGATTGATGTGAGAGGAACCTACACTAATGTTATCACCGAAGAGGGGCCATGAAGACAGGGAGTTTGTTTCTGTTTTTCTTGATTTTAGTAGCAGCCATAGTATTGAATCAAGATGCAGTCGATGCAGGTAGAGTCCTGAAAAGGAGGAATATTGTAACAACCCAAGCTGATACAATTCCATGTGATCATCAAAATCTTGTTAATGGAGTTTATGAAGTGGGAGATATACTAAAGAATAAGCTTCCATCTGGTCCAAGTCTAGGAGTAGGTCATAATTACATCAATTCCTTGGGCCCTGTGAAAATGAATGCAAGCAATACATTGAAGATGAACAAACTTCCATCTGGTCCAAGTGGAGGAGTTGGCCACAAATACATCAATGTTAGTGGGAAGGCATCAGCAAAGAGATTAATTACTACGACGCCGTTCAACAAACTTCCATCTGGTCCAAGTCCAGGAGTAGGCCACAATTACATCAATTCCGTGGGTTAAGACAAGTAATGCAGGAAATACATTGAAGATGAACAATAGAAAATAGAAGGTCCACATTTTTCATATATGTTTTAAAAGCCATGACTTGGAGAATTAATAGATATGACATTAACAAGTTGATATATTTTATTTAATCAATAGATTAAGAAGTTGATATTTTCTATTTAATCATTTTTTATGTTATAATATAATCACCAAATCTAAGAATATCATACCAAACACCAAAAACATTAAATAGAGCACTATATTTAGTCAACTTAATTTAGGTTTATATTCTAATATCCTCATGGACATCTCACATGAATAATCTATTAACTTTTGCTCGTTTCTTGTATTCCTTGTGATAGTGATATTTCTAGCTTTCTTTGTTCTATCTTGAATAGAAGATCAAGAGATTATACCAATGATTCTCTTCTTTAAGTTATAGTTTAAATGGTAATTACAAACCATTCTATGGGTCTTATAGTTTTTTTTTGTTCTATTTAATTACCATAATCTTCCTTTTAATGATATTAATGCCAAAATAATGTCATTACATCTTGAGTGGGCCTAACTATTAAAACCACGTGTTTCCTCATAGGAAATCACAATGTAGTATTGTTATAAATTTAGTATTATTAGATTGAAATAATTATGGATCCTAAATATAGAGAGATAAAAAGGAAATCTAGGTGCATATTTCTGGTTGTTTATAATATCTACTATCTTAAGTAAATGAAAGGAAATCTAGGTGAAAATCTCTTGTTGTTTAAAATATTTAGAGTTAAGAGAGATCTATGATGTATATATGTTTGTGAACTATTTTTCATGGAAAACCATATGGGATCCCCCTTCTTCTCTAGAATATTGAGGTTGAGGGAAGCTCAAACACCATCCAAAATAGTGGTTAATAACCATGAGAGGCTAATGATAATATTTGAACCTATGACCTAAGGAATCATTATGCACAACATTATTTGGGTAGACCATTTAATCAATTGGACTAACCCTTGGGGTTACACACATATGAGTAGAAAATTTTAGAATTTTTTGATGGAGGAGTAATGGGTGAAACTCTAAGGGAGGGATGATAACTAGGATTTAAATGATGGATGGATGGATTGAGATTGTATGATATAGAAGGGGTTTTAATGACTTGATCAAGATAGTATATATTTCACATGCTTGAAGTTAATTTTTTCTAACCTTAGTGATGTGATAGTCTTGTCATTTGTTTTGGTAGAGGAATGGATCAATTTGACACATCTTCAACCTAACTTTAACCTAATTGTGGACAAATGGGGTAGAAGGAAACCTTAGTCAAGTCTATTATTAAAACATTTGGATGTATAGACATGAATAATATTCCATTTGATAAAAGCAAGCAATTAAATTAAAAAAGATTCGTGAGTGTATTGTCGTGGGATACTTTAATGAATTGAAAGCCTACAATTTGTTTGATTTAGAACAAAAAAAAACATTATTTGCAATAGTGTTGTTTTTCTTTGGTGAGCAAACTTAAATTTGGAAGAAGATGTAAGTCAATTGCAACAACCGTGTCATGCTTCCATCTTGTGAGTCGAATACTTTGATATGACACTGTTGTTTTGGAAGAATGTCAGTTGGTTGTGGATGTCAAAGTTTGCCAGCATGGCGATTTGTTTTTGGGGAAACATTATGATTGATGTGCATATCATAACATCCTTAATAAGTATCTTGATTGTTGTCATTCAACGGACATGCAGCAAAGTTAATTGTTTGACTTTGCTTCATCTCGAATGGGAAGTTGACTTTGTTCTTCGTTGGACTATTAACTAAGTTGGTAGGGCTCAAAGCACGACCACCTTCTTTGCACGAGAGATTTCAAATTTGACAGCCCCCAAATTCCATCACTAGTAATTAATGTCCACACCTTCGGAATCCTACTCAAGTTCAAACAATCAAATAAATTAATATGAGAGCAACACAAAAGGTGGAGTGCGTCGTGAATTTAAGGAATTAGAATAAGTGATGAAGTGTGGTGGTTTGATTTCTCGGAAGTTGTTGGTCTGGTCAACGATTCAACCTGAATATGCATATTCAATAACTGTCATTGTGTATATGAATTAGTCGCCTCACCCATTGTAGGGTTTCTGCCTCCTAGTTGCATTCAATTTCAATTAATCAGGTTGGGGATTACTTTTTATTAGAAATAACCAGTTTTAAGGGATTTAATATCGAATTTTAAGGGTCAATTTTGCTAGCTCATTTGGTTAAGGTATGGGTCTCATCAACAAGGCGACCCGAGTTCAATTCTCCTTAGGGGTGATTTAGTTGAGAGGGGACACCCAACAACCCAGTCAAGTTGAGGCTGGTGCGGTTGAGGCCGGGTGCGATCCCCGGGTTATTTTGACGACTACCGGGTGCAATCCCCGAGTGATTTTGGTGGCCTAGATACCCCTGGGTCATGGTGGCCTAGATATGCTTGGGTCATGGTTTCTCACACCACAAACCACTCCCACAAGTCAGAAAAATTCTAACAAAAAAAAAATCAAGTTTTAAGGGAACTAATTCCAACTAATTTTACAAAAATGACTTTCTTCATTTCTTGTATTCATGGTGAGGTTTGGAGCTTTCATGTTCTCTTGAATGGTTGATAAGAGCCATGATTTTCTTCTCTATGTATTAGTTTTACTTTAAATATCAATGACAATCAAGAGGGTACCTCTTCATGTTATATGAAAATAATTTTCTTAAATTTTTATTATTATATCCTTAAGTTTATTAGACATTAATGACTAATAGAATTGCTAGAAAGTTCATCAATAATTTTAAAAAAAAAATCTCTTTATTATATATTTGAAAGATGATAACCGGTCTAACTACATTAAAGCCACTCCACACCCTTCAACTATTATTGTCACTTGCTTTTTTTGTTACAACCTTAACCTTTTTTTTATATTTTAATTTATTAACTTTGTACCTTAACTTTATTTATATTTTAATTTATTAACATTGTACCTAACTTTAGTTATATTTTAATTTATTAACTTTGTATTATGTTATACATGTCATGTATAACTAGCCATGTGTAGATTGTAACTCATTTTTATTAGTGCTGTAAATTTAGTATTTTTAAATTGATACAAATAGATCTACTAAGCATAGAGGAAATAAAAAAGAAATATGTCATATTTAGGTTCTTGAAAATGGTGACAAGCAATTCACCTCATAATAGGTTACGGTTGTTTAACTTGCATAGTTTGTGCAACCAAAGGATGGATAGTTTCTATTATTTTGTTTGTTTATTGAAATATATTTAATACAAAATAGAATTGGGTTGTTTATGTAATTAATATAATTTGTTTATTTAAACCATGAGAGAAAGGTTATATATGTAAATGTGTAGATGCAGAGAGAAAGAGAGAAACCAGTGTGCTATGTGTATTATGACCTTTTCTTTGAATAATAAGAGTATCGATTCTATTACCATGTGGATGTTTTCTTTTTATAAAAAAATTTTACTACGTAAAATCTCTATGTTTTTTGTATGATTGTTATTGATCTTTTCAGTTTATGCTTCCACTACCAACAAATGATATCAAAACTTGGTTGGAAATCATAGTAAAAAAGATGAGATTTTTTATTAAAATTGCAAAGAATGGACTCTTGCTGGAGTAATACTGGTAGATCATCATGGGTGTAAAGAAAGACAAGGAAAGGTATTCATTGCTCTGTTCACATTCTTATAGATCAAGACAAGAACAATAGTCGTTGTTTATATGCTCTACAACTTGCCTGCGCGGTATAAGATTGCATCAAAAGCTGAACTGAGTCTATAAATGTCTGTTGTGTCAATAGGGTGCTAGTAAACATATCTGAGTGCCTCCAGGAAGCCTGCTGGATGTTACAGCTTTGCTGTTTCAGATAGCTAAATGAGCCTCAGACATTGTGTTTAGGCACATAGTGTTGTTGCAGTGATGAGCTTTGCCCTCCGAAGCTGATCTGCATGTTTGTAAAGTGTTGTTGCCAGAAGATTCAATAAAATTTCTGATGTGTTGAAGCTTGTGAGAGATCTTGGCGCGTTTTGGTATCAGAGCCAGGTTATTGTTTGAAGAGCTTGTGACAAAAACTGATGATCTAAAGAAAAAATCTTATGTTGTAAGTGATCATGTTTTTGCACTAGCTACAAAAGGACATCCAAGGAAACCTTCCCATAGTAAGAGTAATTCCTTAAGTCAATTCAGTGCCGCAGTAGAAAAAGCTGATTTTGATTTTGGAGAAAGTGATGCTATTAGAGCATAAATTGAAACAGGAGAGGAAGGTGAATGAGGAAGAGTAGAAGAAGGAGACTCTTCTTTTCTTTTAGGATTTACCATTGCTTGTTCTAGATGTTTTCTTAGATCTTCATCTGATGACTGGTCTATTTCCATGACCAATACCTTAACCATATCTTTCAATTCTTCAATTTCTTTAACAAGCTTTTTCAAAATTTGTTGTTTTTCCTTGATTTGCAACCTTAACAATTTCTCTTTATCCCTTCTATATCTTTGTCTATCTTCATGACCATTTGGGTAGTTTCTGTAAATATCGGCAGGATTGTATCTTACTGATAAAGATGGTGTTTCCGTCTTTTCCTTACCCTTTGCATATTTGTGTTTATACAGCAAACTCAAAAGTTTCTGTTTCTCATCTTTGAGATCTTGTCTCTGGACAAACTGGTAGACAGGTACAGTAGCTAACTTCAAATCAATTTCAGCTAATTGTTTTTCTAGTGATTGTTTCTGATTGAAGGAAAACATATAAAGAGAAAAATCAAATTCTGGCATTGTGCAGCCCCCTAAATTTGCTTCTTGACTGGATTCAAAACTAGAAATGGAAGAATCAGACTCATAGGCAGGGGCAAATTTAGCTAAAGCAACTGGAGACTCAGAGTTAGAATCAGATTCAGACTCGGAATCATCTGGCAAATATATGATTTCTCCTGAAGGAGGAGGAGAATTAGCAGATAACTCAAACAGATCCCACAAGTGTTGATCTAAACTGGAACACAAGGCAGCAAGCCTTGGATGAGACTTCCTTCCTAGACATTTTCCCGCCCAATGACCTAGTTTCCCACAGATAAAAAAAACATCTTTCTTTCCTTTTTCAGTACGTCTTTTCACAAATCGATGGGAATGAGACTTATATTGAGAACTGCATTTTTTACCTTTATGTTTGTAGCCATGTATGGACTTATGCTTATATGGATTATCTAGATGATATCTTGGGATTGAAGTGTAGAATCCCTTTTTCTTTTTACACTTGCATGATTCTTTTCCAAAATGTCCTCGGTTGTGGGCACCACACCCCCAATCTGGCATTCTGGCAACATCTTTACAAAATCAAGCAGAATACATTTTCTGGTTCCTTTTGAAGTCTTTGCTAACTCAGCGTTCAAAACAATGTTCTTTCCAAGTTTTGAGAATATGAGCATGCAGTTAAGCCAATGAAATTCCCCTAAACTCAATATGCTTATCTTTCAAAGCTTGTTCAACTGCATCAGGAACATGACCTGGAAAACTCCTAAGGTAGTGTTTCAAATAGGAAGTTTCTCCTGACTGACCAGAGGATATTAATAGGTTCTGCATATAACAAAAATGCTCTTCACTTGTACTGAGATCACAAAGTCTTGCAGACATAAAAAGTGAAGCAAGATGGTCATAATATTCATCATCATCAGGACCATAGAATTCCTTACTCAAGGCTTTCAAAATTTGCTCATCTACATCATCTGCAGCAAGCATTTCATTACGGGCTTCCTGTGGCAACCAACGCCACCATTCATATCCAAGGCCAAACAGACCTGCAACTAACTTTGTTCCCAAATTTTGGCTTGTAAGGTTAATGACCTGGTGTTTTTTGTATAAAATCCATTGTCCTAACATTTTGATATCATTTTTAAAGTCAGCTTTGGTTTGGCACTAAACATTTAAAACTGGTTGCTCGGGCATTTGAGACAATAGATTATTCATGGAATTGATTCAAAAATGCAATTGCTGGGAAAAAGTTGTGGATGCATGGGCATCAGGCATATGGACATCAAAAGCAGGAGGAAGACTTGTTTGGCGTGGAGCTGTATTGGAGGATTGGGCTTCATGAAAACTAATTTCTAAAGCAGCCAGTCTTGCAGAATACTATGGATCTAAGACATGTTTGAATTTCTTGAACTTAGATATCCAATCTTCAATTTCTACTCTAATAGCATCACTTTCTCTAAAATCAAAATCAGGTTTTTCTACTACGGCACTGAATTGACTCAAGGAATTACTCTTACTATGGGAAGGTTTCCTTGGATGTCCTTTCGTAGCTAGTGCAAAAACAGGATCACTTACAACATAAGATTTTTTGTTTAGATCATCAGTTTTTGTCACAAGCTCTTCTAACACAACCATTCTCCTATCTACTTTGGTAGAGGCTTCTTCAATTGACATTCTTATTTGTGTAGAATCATGGAGAATATGATCCAACAATTCTAGCTTTGTTGCTAGAGTACTTATTTGTTGTTTCTTCTCTATCACACTGTTTTTCAGAAAAAGGATATCTCGTGCCATGTCAACAAGATTCCTAGCAGTGTGGGTTTGCTGTAAATTACCCCAGTTGACTAATTTGATTTCATCAGACACAGACTAGCCCAGGGCTGACGATTTAACAAGAAGAAACTCTCTCTTGGATTGGCCATCAGTAGGGAATTGACGGAAAGGTTGATCTAGGAGATTTCGACCAGGGATATAAGCCCTATTCTCTCCAACATTGAATTCCATATCATTACCTTGCCTAGGAAGAGAAAACATTCCTAAAGAAGGTAGTTCTTTATTTTTCTGGTGTTGGATTCTCTGCATCATTTTCTTACATGCAGGACAGTCTGCATGCTGGCCATAGTGCCCATTGTCAAACAACCTTGTAAAGGAAGGTTGTGAGGAAGAGGAAGCAGAAGTATTTACATTATTCGACTTAGCTTTAAGTCGAGAATTATTATAAGAAGATATTGATGTAGACCTAATCAGTGGAGGTTGGAACCTAGGGATAGGATATTCATCAGGAACCTGAAAGGAACTAGTTGCATGGTCAAAGGTTAAAGGCTTTGCATTAAAAGAATTGGCTATCCTTTCATTATTTCTTAGCTCATAATATTTGACTTCCCATTGTTTGGGATATTGAATTCCAGTCCAATCAAATGTAACATGAGTGGCACTTTTCAACTTCTCTCTTTCCACCATGCTGTGCAGCTGAGAGATCTGATGCACTTATGATTGGAGAGCAGGTAAAGTATCATTTCCAAACCTGACTACTACACCCCCTTTCAACTGGATGATTTTAGATCTAGTGTCCATATTAAAACCCTTTGGAAGAATATAGGATTTGATTAAATCATAGATATAAGGGTCTGTTAGACTCACTGAATACTTAGGGTAAATCATACCAAAGCTGGTCCATCATGAAGAGGAGCGATGAAACCACTGATGACAGCATCAACAAAATTATTATGTTCTGTATCTACAACAACACACATAGAAGATACTTGGAGATAAGGATGAACTAAGGGACCTAGACCAATTTTAACTGCACCGAGGTGTGCATACTTAAACCCTTGGGCTTTAACCCAATCTATCTGACTCTTATCTAACAGATTGACATTGTGCAGGCTCATCTCTATCAGTAAAAGAAACATCTATAGACGACACCTTAAGCTGTGTTGTAGACTTGAGATTCCACCAGGGAAGACGATAAACATCTCTTGGAAGGATTTGAGGAAAATGCCAATTTTCAGAAGGGTTAAGATCATTGATGTGTATAAAAGAAGAATCTAAAGTGGATGGAGGATTGAAAGAAGATCTACGTTCTGCTAATGATACCTCAGTATCATTTCCTGACTCACATTCTAAGGTGGTGAGCTCAACTGTGTCCATTGCAGGGTCCATGATATTAATGAGGTTAAGTGCTCACTGCTAGTCTCTGGAAACTATGAGGACTTACTATGCCTTCCCATGGCCTAACTGCCTCTCTGACTTTGGACAACCCAACTTATAACTTCTCATGCTCTACAATTTGCTCAGTAGTCATTTCCACTACCTACAAGACCAATTGTAGAATGCATAGACAGAAATATAATACAGAACTTCACAGCAAGTTTAGTAGATATAACTCATACATTCATTCACTTGCAAAAAACATAAAAGATTATACCAGAAATGTAGTGACTAGCTCTGATACCAAAACGGGCCAAGATCTCTCACAAGCTTCAACAATGTAATAGGTGTGGCATTTTTCGACTTCTCTCTTTCCACCACACCATGCAGCTGAGAGCTCTGATGCACTTGTGATCGGAGAGCAGGTAAAGTATCATTTCCAAACGTGACTACTACACCCCCTTTCAACTGGATGATTTTAGATCCAGTGTCCATATTAAAACCCTTTGGAAGAATATAGGCTTTGAGTAAATCATACCAGAGCTGACATTAAAAATGCTATCCAAATGTTAGGACAATGGATTTTATACAAAAAACACTAGGACATTAACCTTATAGGCCAAACTTTGGGAACACAGTTAGTTGCAGGTCTTTCTGGCCTTGCATATGAATAGTGGTGTTGGTTGCCACAAGAAGCCCGTAACAAAATGCTTGCTGCAAATGATGCAGATGAGTAAATTTTGAAAGCCTTGAGTAAGGAATTCTATGGTCCTAAAGATGGTGAAGATTACAACCATCTTGCTTCACTTTTTATGTCTACAAGACTTTGTGATCTCAGTAAAAGTGAAGAGTATTTTTTTTATATGCAGAACCTGTTAATATCCTCTAGTAAGTTAGGGGAACCTGCCTATATGAATAATCTGGATATTTCCACATATATATAGCCTAAATAATTTCAATATTTCAATATTTCAATTGTTGCTGTGGGATATTGTCAATATTTGAAAGCATGACAGAATACGAATTTGATGTATTTATATTAAAATACTTGGAACGATTCAAAGCAGTTCATGACCTCCAAACGAGGGAGCGCAAATTTCACAACCCACAACATCAACTTCAAACAATAAAATATATTAATCAAAGAACACAAAAGGCTGAGTAAGCGATAAATTTAAGGAATAGGTCAAATCTCACAAAACTTGGGAAGAAAGTTTCGAGGCTCTTACGCAGTTTGATTTCTTAGCAGCTATTGATCTGCTCAGCTATTCAACCTGAATATGCTTACCTATCTCATTCTGCCCTTGCCTGCATTGTGTATATAAATACATCACCTCCTAATTTCATTCAACTTCAACTGATAACTTTGAGGAATACTTCTAGTCAGTAATAGCCAGTCTTGAGGGAATTACTTTTATTCGTTTCTTTGTATTCTTGGTGCCATTTGGAGATTTTGAATTTGGTCTGTTTGGAATAGCATATTAAGAAACTAGACTTTTCATTACATTACATTTGGTTGATTGATTGATGTGAGAGGCACCTACACTGATGTTATCACCTATGGGGGCCATGAAGACAGGGATATTGTTTCTATTTTTCTAGATTTCAGTAGCAGCCATAGTATTGAATCAAGGTGAGGTCGATGCAGGTAGATTCCTGAAAAGGAGGAATATTGTAACAGGCACAGCTGATACAATTCCATGTGATCATCACAATATTATTAATGGAGTTTATGAAGTGGGAGATATATTGAAGACTAAACTTCGTTCTGGTCCAAGTCCAGGAGTTGGTCATAATTACATCAATTCCATGGGTTCTGAAAAGATGAAGACTAGCAATACCTTGAAGATGAACAAAGTTCCTTCTGGTCCAAGTGGAGGAGTTGACAACAATAACATCAATGCTAGTGGGAAGGCATCAGCAAAGAGATTAATTGCTATGACGCCATTCAACAAACTTCCATTTGGTCCAAGTGCAGGAGTAGGCCACAATTACATCAAATCCATGGGTTCAGACAACTAATGCAGGCAATACATTGAAGATGAACAATATAAAATAGAAGGTCCACATTTTTCATATATGTTTTACAAGCCGCGACTTGGAGAATTAATAGATACAACATTAACAAGTTGATATTTGCTATTTAATCATTTTTTATGTTATAATATAATCACCAAATCTAAGAATATCATACCAAATACCAAAAACATTAAATAGAGCACTATATTTAGTCAACTTAATTTATGTTTATATTCTAATATCCTCATGGACATCTTACATGAATAATCTATTAACTTTTGTTTGTTTCTTGTATTCCTCGTGATAGTGATATTTGTAGCTTTCTTTGTTCTATCTTGAATAGTAGATCAAGAGATTAGACCAATGATTCTCCTTTTAAGTTATAGTTTAAATGGTAATTACAAACAATGCTATGATGGGTGTTTTAATTTTTTTTGTTATATTTAATTATCATAATCTTGTTTTTAATGATATTAATGCTAACTTAATATCATTACATTCTCAGTGGGTCTAACAGTTAAGTGAACTATTTTTCATGGAAAACCATATGGGATCCCCCTTCTTCCCTGTAATATTGAGGTGAAGGGAAGCTCAACCACCATAAAAAATAATGGTTAATAATCATGAGGGGTTAATGATAATATTTGAACCTATGACCTAAGGAATCATTATCCACGACATTATTTGGGTAGACAATTTAATCAATTGGACTAACCCTTGGGGCTACACACGAGTAGAAAATTTTAGAATTTTTTGATGGAGGAGTAATGGGGGAAGCTATAAGGGAGTGATAATAACTAGGATTTAAATGATGGATGGATGGATTGAGATTGTATATGATATGGGAGGGGTTTTAATGACTTGATCAATATAGTATATATTTCACATGCTTGAAGTTAATTTTTTTAGGCCTAGTGATGTGACAGTCTTGTCATTTGTTTTGTTAGAGGAATTATCAATTTGACACATCTGTAACCTATTTGTGGACAAATGGGGTAGAAGGAAACCTTAGTCAAGCCTCTTAAAACATTTGGATGTATAGACATGAATAATATTCCATTTGATCTAAGAGTCATAAATGTATTATGGTGGGATACTTTAATGAATTGAAAGTCTACAATTTGTTTGATTTAGACAATATATATATATATATATAGATATATATATATTTGCAATAGTGTTGTTTTCTTGGGTAAGTAAACTTAAATTTGGAAGAATATGTAATTCAATTGCAACAATCGTTTCATGCTTCCATCTTGTGAGTCGATTACTTTGATACGACATTGTTGTTTTGGAAGAATGTGAGTTGGTTGTGGACGTCAAAGTTTGCAATTAGGGAAACATTATGATTGATGCGCATATCATAACATCCTTAATACTTATATTCATTGTTGTCATTCAACAGGCATGCAACAAAGTTAATTGTTTGACTTTGCTATAAGTTGGTGGCGAAAGTTAAGCATTGAGCTGTAGAGCATTTAATGTGGCATCTCAGTGCTTAGGGTCCGTTGGATCTAGAGATTCTCCGGATCCAATGGACCCTAAGCACTGAGATGCCACATTTAATGCTCTGCAACTCAATGCTTATATTTTTCCTAAGTTGGTAGGTTTCAAAGCACGACCACCTTTGCACGAGAGATTTCAAATTTGAAAACCCACAAATTCCATCACTTGTAATTAATGTCCACACCTTCGCAATCCTCCTCAAGTTCAAACAATCAAATAAATTAATATGAGAGAACACAAACCGATCAAATAAATTAATATGAGAGAACACAAACCAATCAAATAAATTAATATGAGAGAACTCAAAAGGTGGAGTGGGTCGTGAATTTAAGGAATTAGAATACTTGATGAAGTATGCATGGTTTGATTTCTCAACAGCTGATGGTCTCATTAGCTATTCAACCTGAATATGCGTATCCATTAATAGTCATTGTGTATATGAATACATTGCCTAACTCATTGTATTATTTTTTACTCCTATTTGTATTCAATTTCAATTAATCAGGTTGGGGATTACTTCTTATCAGAAATAACTAGTTTTAAGGATTTAATATCCAGTTTTAAGGGTTAATTTCCATTAGCTTAATTGATTAAGGTGTGGGTCTCGTCAGCAGGGTGACAAGAGTTCCATTTCCCTTAGGGGTGATGTAATGTCCCTTGTTAGAAATTTTATTAAAATGACAATTTTTCACTTTTTTCCATTATTAGACCTTTGACTAGCTTTGAGCTCTAGGTCCCGAAATTGCTCCAATTGCTCCCAAATATTCTGAGAATGTATATGGATGATATTAGAACATAAATATGTGTTTTAGGGATTCCTTTGGACCTTTAAATACTTCTACAAATCCTTTTTCAATTCTAGTCAATGAAGGTAACTTTACTAGTAATTTCCCTTTGACTAGTATTGGTCTCTAGGTCTCAAATTGACTCCAAATGCCTTCAAATATTCAAGGAAGATGTATGAATGCTATTAGGACTTGAATATGATGTTCAAGGATGAAATATTTCCACCAAAAGACCTCTGCAAACTCTCTTAAGATTCTAGACCATGTATGCAATTTTACTAGTAATTTGGGGTTCAAATCCCCTTGGGTTAAGTACTGAAAATGGATTCCCAAATGCCTCCAAACCCACTCAAATTTATGAAAAGATATAGGGAATGTATTAAGGATGTTATTAATGTCTCATGTGCACCATTAATTGATTATTATATCTGTTCCAACCATCTCCCATTCAACTGCAAAAATCACCAATTCGACCCTTGGGGAAATGGCACTATTTCTTCTCCCAATGCAATTAAAATGAGTAAAAATACTTCAAATGCTCAAATACAGTACATGAAACTTGTATACTACATCCATGTCATTATATTTATCACAAATATATCAAATAATCATCCATTCATTCGAAATCATCAGCATTACATTGATTCACAACAAGGTAGTGGGGAAATGGCACTGTTCTTTCATTAAAATTGAGATTTATACATTTCTACTTGGAATTTCGACCTGAAACTTTATGGACATGAATAACAGAGTATTTAATTCATATTAAAAAATAAATGGGCATTAGAAGCTCCCCCAAGGAGTACAATAGCTCACAAAAAATGCCCTCCCTCAAGGATCAAGAATATGCCATCAAAACTGGAAATGGTTGAAGGAGTAAGCTGCAATAGAAGAAACCATGAGCTTCCCATTAGCTTACACCTACAAATAAAGACTCCATTAAAGCTCCAAATGAAAGGTCTAAATGGCCTTTCCAATTATCAACTTGGATGGGAATCTTTCACCCTCGAAATTGGCTAAGGCAAGAAACTAGTCATCCACTAGCTCTCCCTCTTCACAAATGCAATTGAAAATTCTACAAATGATAAAAAGTTAGTTTAATTCTTTGTTATTGAAATTTATAAAGTTATAATGTCCTCCATGGGTCGAATTCATTCCAAGAGACTCATGCCAACTCAATTTGGTAAGAGATTCCAAAGAACGCCACTTGTACAACAATTCCTAGTCTCCCACTTCCACCAAATCACATGTGGAAGCATCTTAGCTTCCCTAACACCCTTGAGCGCCCTCTTGGAGTCTATTTTTAGCCCTGACATGTCATATATGTTATATGTCAGCCTTCAGGTCTGATTTGTGTCATAGGTGTCATAGCATCTTCATCATTGTTGTCATAGAGCTAGGGAATCTAGCCCAAGTGTCTCACTAGCTCCAAATTGTGTCTTCCTCTTCCATGGGAGTTACTCTACCTCTATATTTTGACCTTGGATGAGTTATGCCATGAATAATACCTTTTGGAATCCCCCAAGTATGTTACCATTCACCTTGAATTCGAATTGGTGGGAGAATGATGCCAAGTGTAGTGGGGAAATCTAGCCATATGTGGGTCCCACTTCCTCCATGTGTCTTCATGATCAAATGCCACTTTGATTTTCACTTGTATATATTTATTTAGATCCTTTATTAAATATTTATTCCATTCTAATGTTCAAACATCATTTATTATCTCCATTATTCCAAATCCCAAAGCTTCCACCCCAAACCTAGGAAACTAGTAATTTTCCTCCTTGGCAATTATTTGACCTTTAGCATCAATTTGACGAACTCTAATGAATGTGTCCAATTTTCTTAGGCCATTGTGAACCAATGCAAAATTTGGGACATGAAAAATCCTCCCTTCCCAATATTTCTTGTCCTCAAGCAATTTCAAACATGGGTGTTGAAGAACCTGCTTTCTGTATAATTCTTTGAAGTTGCCATTGAATTGCCCAACCTTGAGTCTTTGAGTTTCCATGAAGATTTTAGAGATGAACCACCATTCACCATTCTTGCTGCTGCACTACTATGATAAAAATCACTTTATTAAGTGGGAAATACATCTCCCATACTTCTTTTTTCCCCAAAAATTTGAAACCAGTGAGATAAAAATTATTCCAGGGTCCCATTGCTTGCATTTCACTCCAACAATTAAGAGTGCTCTCCAACCCATACCATCAAATAAGAGGATTCCTGGATCCCATTTTCTTGTATGCATTCTTCCAAACATCATTAGTGCAAAATATATATCATCAAAGTACATAACAACATAATGAAAATGTACATCAAGGAGGTGCTTTATCAAAGAATCATGAAAGTGCTTATACCTCCAAGCAAGTAGACCACCATTTTCCAAGTGCATACAAGCTTCAAGTGACCAATCAAATCTTCTCTAATGACATAGGTGATGATCCCATGTCCTATAATTCTCTTCCAAATGGATGTGATATGCATCAAAATATTTAGCCATGTAGTCCTTCATCCAAGAAGTGAATGAAGAGCCTCCACTAAAATCTGAAGCAAATAATGAGCATAAAAAACAACGAGACTTCAAAGGACTCAAATAAGTCTCACCCATACATCCATGAATGTGAGAATGATAAAGATGTAACAAAGTATGTGGCTTCCAAAAAACTGTTCTCCCATTATAAATCTATTCACCCAAGTGTTGGATGAAGTTCCTCTAACATCAAATGAACCAAGTGTTGAGAAAGAAAAACCATGAGTCTTCGAGTGACTCAAATGCATATCATAGGTGCATCCATGTAGATGTGCATCATAATAAAGTGAAAAATGATGCTGCTGCAAATGTGAATAAGAATGTGCTCCAACCATATCATCATAAAAAGTAAATCTAGGAGTTCCATACTCCTCATGTGGCACCATAAAAAAGAACCCTTTCACCCATTCTTCATTGAGACTAATGTTGCAAAACATGGAATTGTAGGATGTAGGAGAATTGACTAACTCACCCAAATGATCAAAAAGTGAAGAATTTTCATCATGGGAAGGATCCATGTGGGTAGTATCATGCAACTCCTTCAAAAGTGGGAAACCTTTGTCATAGATTGATTCCAATGTAGAGAAATCATGCTTTTCTTTAAAAATTGCATAACCTTCATCAAGAGACAATTCAAGTTCCTCTTCCACCACATCAAGTGTTTGGATCTCTTCAAGTTCATCTTCAAACACATTAAGCACATTCAAATTCCCACATTTCTCATGATCCACCATGTCATGGGAATCCTCCAAACAATCTACCATTTGACAATCTGAAACATAGGAGGAAAAACAAGTATCTTGCAACTTTTAAAGAAGTTTCTCATTTTGAATTGTGAGCTTATGAATATCCTAATTATTCTTCAAGTATGCATCATGTAACAATTCATTAAGCCCAAACAAATGGTTTCTATAAAAATTCAAAGACATGAAATTACCTTTGATGTGGCACATTGCTCTTTGAATCTTCTCTGTGCCTTCAAGGAAGGATGTTTCCTCTAATGAAGTAACTCTCCAACAAGAATTTGACACCAATGCTTGAGTGTGATGGAGAATGCTAAGGGACTCTTGGATCTTATTTTTATTCATCTTTAAGGACCCTTCAAGAAAATGAGGCTCTTGCAAATGAACCTCCTCATCTTCTTCATTTTTGCTTGGACCAACTTCATGAAACTCAAGTGGTGATGGGGAAGTTGATCTTGGTTCTTCGTCAACTACTATAAGGTATTCATTAGCATGCTTAAGGGAACTTGGGCTTGTAGCAACACTTTCAAAAGTGATCTCTATGTCACCAACATAGAGGTGTGGGCACCCATCAGTAGGTACTCCTTCATAGTTTAAGCATCCATCAGTAGATGCTCTTTGGTTCGTGTCTAAGCTAGAAGGTGTCTCAAGATCTTCCATATTTTCAATAGAATCCTCTTGATGCTTTTGTGATGTCTCTTCATTTTTCTCCTTCAAGCAAGCTAATGCATTTTGCCCCTTGTTTCCCTTAGGATCAATATCTTTGGAATCTCTTTTTGAAGAATTCCCAAAAGCTCTCCTCAAGTGGGACATAATTTCATGCACACATGTATGATACTCACTCCAAGGTTCTTTACAAGAAGGGAATAAACCTTTCTTTACTAACTCCACATCTTCGTTTTTGGGCCTATTTTCAAAAAGATGTTCAGCATAGTACTCAAAAGACATGGCATTTTGTGTATTTTTTCTCCAAGCAAGATATTCTTGATATTTTTGATATTGTTGGGGCAAGGTTTTATATGTTGTTCTCCATCTTTGGAACTCACTCATAGAATTATCCTTGTTTGGTGTGACACACTCATATTCATCATATTTAAAGTCATAATAATAATCTTCATTTCTCTTGAAATTGTAAGAAGTGTTGCATGATGGCACCTCTTCCTCGTACCATTCACATTCTGCGTCATATTGCTCATAAGCATCTGCATATTCCTCATAAGAATTGTACTCATATGATTCATCATAATAGTAAGAAATGACTTCCAATTATTCTTGAATGTATGTATCTAATCCACAGGTGCAAGGACCATGCTCTGATACCACTGTAATGTCCCTTGTTAGGAATTTTATTAAAATGACAATTTTTCACTTTTTTCCCTAGTTAGACCTTTGACTAGCTTTGAGCTCTAGGTCCCCAAATTGCTCCAATTGCTCCCAAATATTCTAAGAAGGTATATGGATGATATTAGAACATAAAAATTTGTTTTAGGGATGACTTTGGACCTTTAAAATACTTCTTCAAATCCTCTTTCAAGTCTGGTCAATGAAGGTAACTTTACTAGTAATTTTCCTTTGACTAGTATTGGCCTCTAGGTCTCAAATTGACTCCAAATGCCTTCAAATATTCAAGGAAGCTGTATAAATGATATTAGGACTTGAATATTATGTTCAGGGATGAAATGTTGCCACCAAAATGCCTTTGCAAACTCTCTTAAGATTCAGGACCAGGTATGCAATTTTACTAGTAAATTGGGGTTCAAATACCCCTGGGGTAAGTACTGAAAATAGCTTCCAAATGCCTCCAAACCCACTCAAATTTATGAACAGAGATAGGGAATGTATTAAGGATTTTATTATTGTCTCATGTGCACCATTAATTGATTATTATATCTGTTCCAACCCTCTCCCATTCAACTGCAAAAGTCACCAATTCGACCCTTAGGGAAATGGAACTATTTCTTCTCCCAATGGAATTAAATTGAGTAAAAATAATTTAAATGCTCAAGTATAGTACATGAAACTTGTATAAAACATCCATGGCATTATATTTATCACAAATATATCAAAGAATCATCCATTCATTTGAAATAATTAGCATTACATTGATTCACAACAAGGTAGTGGGGAAATGGCACTGTTCTTTCATTAAAATTGAGATTTATACATTTCTACTTGGAATTTCGACCTGAAACTTTCTGTAGATGAATAAAATAGTATTTAATTCATATTACAAAATAAATGGGGCATTATAATCTCCCCCAAAGAATACAATAGCTCACCAAAAACGTCCTCCCTCAAGGATCAAGAATATGCCATCAAAATTGGAAATGGTTGAAGGAGTGAGCTACAATAGAAGAAACCATGAGATGCCCTGTATCTAACACCTGAAAATAAAGACTCCATTAAAGCTCCAAATGAAAGGTCTGAATGGACTTTCCAATTACCAACTTGGATGGGAATCTTTCACCCTCGAAATTGGCTAAGGCAAGAAACTAGTCATCCACTAGCTCTCCCTCTTCACAAATGCAATTAAAAATTCTACAAATGATCAAAAGCTGGTTTAATTATTTGTTATTGACATTTATAAACTTCTAATGTACTCCATGGGTCGAATTCCTTCCAAGAGACTCATGCCAACTCAAGTTGGGAAGAGATTCCAAAGAACGCCACTTGTACAACAATTCCTAGTCTCCCACTTCCACCAAATCACATGTGGAAGCATCTTAGCTTCCCTAAAACCCATGAGCGCCCTCTTGGAGTCTATTTTTATCCCTGACATGTCATATATGTCATATTTCATCCTTCAGGTCTGATTTGTGTCATAGGTGTCATAGCATCTTCATCATTGTTGTCATAGAGCTAGGGAATCTAACCCAAGTGTCTCACTAGCTCCAAATTGCCTCTTCTTCTTACATGGGAGTTACTCTTCCTCTATATTTCAACCTTGGATGAGTCATGCCATGAATAATACCTTTTGGAATCCCCCAAGTATGTTACCATTCACCTTGAATTCGAATTGGCGAGAATGATGCCAAGTGTAGTGGGGAAATCTAGCCATATGTGGGTCCCACTTCCTCCATGTGTCTTTGTGATCAAATGCCACTTTAATTTTCACTTGTATATATTTATTTAGCTCCTTTATTAAATATTTATTCCATTCTAATGTTCAAACATCATTTATTATCCCCATTATTCCAAATCTCAAAGCTTCCACCCCAAACCTAGGAAACTAGTAATTTTCCTCCTTGGAAATTATTTGACCTTTAGCATCAATTTGACAAACTCTAATGAATGTGGCCAATTTTCTTAGGCCATTGTGACCCAATGCCAAATTTGGGACATGACAGGTGACTTAGTTAAGAGGGGACACCCAAAAACCCAGTCAAGTTTAGTCTAGTGTGGTTCAAGCCTGGTGTGATTCCCACGCGATTTTGACAGCTTAGATGCCCCTGGGTCATGATTTCTGAGACCACAGACCACTCCCGCAAGTTAGAGACATTCGAATATATATATATATATATATATATATATATATATATATATATATAGTTTTAAAGGAACTAATTCTAGCTAGTTTTAAAGAAATTACTTTCTTTGTTTCTTGTATTTATGGTGAGACTTCGAGATTTCCTATTCTCTCTTGAATGGTTGATAAGAGCCATGCTTTTCTTCTCTATGTTTTAGTTTTATTTTAAATAACAATGCCGATCAAGTAGGTACCTCTTCATTGTGTATGAATTTTTTTTCTTAAATTTTTATTATTATATCTTTAGTTTAAATTTTTATTATGATATCTTTAGGTTTATTAATAACATTAATGACCTTAATAGAATGGTTAGAAAATTAATCAATAATTAAAAAATATATATATATATATATATATATATATATTATATTATATTATATGTGAAAGATGATAACAAGTCTAATTACATTAAAGCCACTCCACACCCTTCAGTTATTATTGTTATTTCCTTTTTTAGTTTTAAGTTACAACCTCAACTTTATTTATATTTTAATTTATTAACTTTGAACCAAATTTAGTATTTTTAAATTGATATAATAGATTTACTAAGCGTAGAAGAATAAAACAAAATATATGTCATGTGTAGCTTGTTGAAATGGTGACAAGCAATTTACCTCAAAATAAGTTACGGTTGGTTAACTTGCATAGTTTGTATAACCAAAGGATAGGGATAGTTCCTATTATTTTGTTGGTTTGTTGTTGAAAGAGATTAATACAAAATAGAAAAATAGAATTGGGTTGTTTATGTAATTAATAAAATTTGTTTCTTTAAAAGTTATATATATAAACGTAGTTTAAAAGTTATATATATAAATGTAGAGGCATAGAGGAATAAGTGTGTTATGTATATTATGATTTCCTTTTTGAATAATAAGAATATTGATTATATTACCGTGTAGATGTTTCTTTTTTATAAAGGGTGTTATGTATAATTGTTATTGATTTGTTTCAGTTTATGCTTTCGCTACCAACAAATGGTATCAAACTTTAGTTAAAGGTTATAATAAAAAAGGCTGAGTTTTTTTATTAAAGTTGTGGAGAATGGACTCTTGCTGGAATGATACTAGTAGATCATCATGTGTGTAAAGCAAGACAGGGAATGATAGTAGTTGTTTATAGCTTAAGGGAGCAATTCGAATATTTCCTTGTATCATCGCCGCTCACATTCTTATATATCATTAGATCATCGCACCCACTGGTAAATGGGAGGAGCGATAACGTAATTCACTTTCTTATAGATCATCGCCCTATTGTAGGATTGACAACCTTCAAACTAAAATAAGGAATGATATTTCTTTATTATACCTACCAAAGGCATGGCAGGTATATTGTATTCGATATGCAGTCAACTGCATATTAGTTTTGCTTTTGATTGTAAAATTTTTACTTTTCCATATAATTTTACATTGATTTAACAATCATATTATTGGTTCATCACTTGGAAGCGTTATTGCCGGAGACCTACTCGGTTACCTAAGTTTTGGTTTATAAGGAGGCAGAAGTATTTACTTAATGCATTTAATGCATTGATAGCCACCACCTTTGTCTTTACAGCCATCACCGCTTCCACCGCAATCTTCTCACCGCCTCCAGCGTCAACATCTACCGCCATTGGAACATGATATGACCTTATTGCTTCTTTAATGAGGTATGAAGAAAGGTTACAAGTTACTTATTGCAAGTGGTCTTTATTTTGCAGTTTGGTTCTTCCTTGGACATATCCATCTTATTGTCGTCCAGTTACTAACCGTAGGACGAAACAAAATTGCAATGCTTCTTTCCATAGTATCTGTTGCCCTACATACAGACACCACTATTTTTATTAAATGCGGGATATGATTCAGAATGACATTAAGTTAGAACATTGTTCTATCATTACTTAATAGTTTTTATTTGGTACCTTTATAGGTTTCGGGATTGAAATGCTGAACGCATTGAAAGTATTTCAGAAGTCTGCATCGGGAGGCATGTTTATCAACTCATCTTATGCACATTGTCAATCTGAAATGTAGGAGACTTGGCTTGCAAATGAATCTGCCAAATTAAATGGATTGGTAAGTTCTATTCCTCTATGACCTACATCACTTAACTTCTAGAAATCATTTTTTACACCATCTTAATATTTTAATTTTAGTTTTACAACTGAAAATAATTCACAGTGAAAACGTAGGTGCCCAATAAGCAAGGAGTGAGGTTTGAGCCGTGAAATCAAAGAAAAACTAACTCGGTTATGCAATCAAAAAAGAATTTGGGTGCCTCATAAACATGGGCTATGTTTGAGCCATGAAAATCGAATGAAAAAAGACTAAAAGAAAAACCTACAAAATCATAAAAGTAACGATCACTATTTGTGTTTATCTATTTATATGCCATGTTTAATGCTTTCAAAATTAAAGCAAGGCTTGTTCCTGAGGTAGCTAAACCTTTTTCGTAACTGCATTGCAGAGTTAGTAGGAAATTGGTACTCTGGCCAAGGTGTTCATAAAATTGACTGTCCATATCCATGTGATTCCACTTGTCACAACCATGTTTTCACACCAAAAGAATATTGATGAAAGGTGGTTATCTCTAATCTTTTCTAATAAAATTGTATGATGCAATAAGATCATATATAGTTCAATGGTTAAAAATCAACCACGGATTATCTGTTATCCTTCACCTGTTATATTATTTATAAGAACTTATGAAAATAAGCCTCTAGCAAGGCATTTAATGTTGTGAGAAAGTTTCATTAGTATATTTGCAATGAAGTACATAACCATTTTAAATTAATTCCTTCGTAACATTTTTCTCAAACAATTTATTAGAATCTTATTCCCTTCATCTGGGCTCAAGTAACAAGGCATTTATAAGGGGTTTTGTGTACTGAACCATTCTGCAGATTTCAGTCATACAGAAATTGTTTCCCTGGTGGTCACGTATTTGAATTAGAATGCCATAACTTCCATTTCACTTGTGCATATCTTGAATTTACAGTGAACATTTTGTCATAGTTTTCATTTTGCTTGGTGGCCACGTATCTTAAATTTTCAGTGAACATTCTGCCATGCTTTCTATTTTGCTTGGTGGTCCAACTATTTTTATTTTTATTTTTATTTTTGACGAATAGTATTTCATAATCTCCATTTTACTTGGTAGTCACATATTTTGATTTTTGGTTAAGATTTAGAGCGTTTCATTTAAATGAACAAATAAAATCCTTTTAATATATATAAAACCAATTCATATAACTAATAATTGTAACTACAAATACAAATAAAAAAATTAGAAATTAAATTGGTTCTCAAACTTCGAAATTCAGTGATTGAAACATCTCTTTTTTATAAATAATAAACATGACTACGATTGAAATAAATCTCAATCTTCAAAAAGAGAATGCACTCAATCTCTGCCTATGGACACTACTCTTAAAAGCTCTAGCTACTCGAGAAATCTAGATTATTTACAACAACAATAAGCTAAACAAACCAATCCTTTTATCTACCAATCTAACTCCTTCTATCTACCCATCTAACCTCGGCAGGTATCCGTTGCCATGCAGCCTTGTTGTTTAAAAGTTCGTTGGTTCTATAAAGGTAAAAGTTCGTTGTTTTAAAAGGGTGGATATAGAAAGATCAAGGGTGGATATAGAAAGGTGAATGATTAGAAGGCACACGTTGGAGTTTGGAGGGATAAGTTGGAGTAGTATAAAAGGTAGAAGTTATATAATATTTTTAAAAGTCTTAAGCATACCTTAAGGTATAAGGTGGACATTTTTATTAATTTCTTTTATTATTTTATTCGTTCTTTGTAAATAGATCTTGAAATATTTATTCCTTCAAAGTTTGGTTTTATAATATTTGGTCTCAGTGCTCGTGATAATGGCAAAGGCAAAGGTACAAAATGCCATTTCGAAGTGGAGAAGTTTAATGGAAAAAGCAACTTCAAGTTGTGGAAGCTAAAGATGTGGGATCTTTTGGTGCAACAAGCTTTGCAAAACAAATTAGCGGGAAAATCGAAGAATCCTGCGAATATGTCAAGCGAGGATTCGGATGATCTTGATTCTAGAGCTCTGAGTAACATGTGTTTGTGCTTGGAATATGAAATTTTGCTTAACATCGTTGAAGAGGAGACAACAATAGGGTCATGGAGCAGACTAGAAAGCCTATATATGATGAAGTTCTTGATGGACAAGATCTTTTTGAAGAGGCAGTTGTACACTCTACCATGAATGAAGGTACAAAACTTCCAGATCATCTAAGTAATTTCAATACCCTGATTTGTCAATTAGCTAGTATGGATGTGAGATTGGATGATGAAGATAAGGAAATCACATTATTATGTTCATTGCCTGAATTTTGGGATCACTTAGTCATATCTATGTGGTTTAGCACAACAAAGAGTTTTAAATTTGATACTATTGTGGGAGATTTGTTGTCTGAGGAGATGCGGAGAATAAACAGTGTAGAAACATCAACATTAGAAGCAGCAGTGGCTAGGGGTCGATCTATAGAAAGAGGGGAGGATTCACAAGGTACATCTAGAGCTAAGTCAACAGGAATAAATGGTATAGGAAGATGTTGGTACTGCAATAAGGTAGGACATCTCAAGAAAGATGTCTGGAAAAGAAAAGAACATGAGGATGAATCTAGGAAGGAAGCAAATTTGGTTGAGATAGATTTAGCTATGATTGATGAAGATTTATCTATTTCTAGTATATCACAATATCAGGAAGAATGGATGTTAGATTCTGGTGCATCTCACCACATGTGTTTCAATAGAGATTGGTTCACTTCTTAGAAATATGTTGACGAAGTTTTTCTTTTTATGGGAAATGGTATTTCTTGTAAAATTGTTGGGGTTGGGAGAATTAGAATCGGGATGTATGATGGTATTGTTAAAAAGTTAATGGATGTAAGATATGTACCTGAACTTAAGAAGAATTTCATTTCTTTAGAAGTGTTGGATTCTAGTGGTTATAAGTATATAGGTCAAAGTGAAGCACTAAAAGTGTCGAAAGGTAGTTTATTGGTGATTAAGGATACAAAGATTAGGAATCTTTATAAGCTGGAAGGAAGTACTGAAGTTGCATTTAAGGAAATAGATGTTCCTCCTTGTTTATGGCATCAACAATAAGGTCATATGAGAAAAAAGGAGTTGCATGTACTGGTAAAGTACAAGTTCATTCCAGTCTTAGAATTTTTGTTGTTGAATTTTTGTTTGTATTATATCTGTATTGGTTATGTTGATGAAGTCAAGGAATGTAGATTGTGGGATCCTACTCTCTACAATATCAACATTTGCAGACAAGTAGTATGTACATGGAATAATTAGAATTTGTTCAAGATCGCATACGTATATTTGTTTGCAAACTCAAGGAATCATTGTATGGATTGATGGATCCCAAGCAATTGTACAAAATGTTTGATCTCTTCATGGTGACCTAGAGTGAGTATAACCATTTTGTTTACTTTAAAAGTTTTGATGATGGTATATTCATGGTATATGTTGTTAATATAGTTCTTTCAAGCAAGATCATGGTTGAAATCAATAGGTTAAAGTCTTATGTGGACAGACATTTCAGATGAACGATCAAGGAGTGAAAAAACAAATTTTGGGCATAAAAGTACACAGAGACGGGAAAAATGGTAAGTTGTGGTTATCATGACAAAAGTCTACTAAAAGGATACTGACGAAATATAGTATGAATGTTGTGAAATTAGTAAATATCTCTTTATCTTTCCATTGTAAGCTTTCATCAAGTTTATGTCTTGGTTATAAGGAAGAAAATATTATGTCTTACATATCATACGCCAGTTCAATAGGATTTTTTGTGTATGCGATGAAATGGCCAAGATTAAATATTTCCCATGCAGTTGATGTTGTTATACATATGGTAAATTCAACTGAAGCAGTGAAATGGGTGCTTCAATATCTTACAGGCACGAGTATCAACTACAGTAGTTGTAGTGATTTAGTCTATGGTTATGATGATCTAAAAATTTTAGGTGTTTTGCATAAAATGAGATTAACCTCAAGTAATATCTCATATGAATGAAAGGGTCTATTGGGTAAGTTTGGAAAATTGCAAGGTAAGGTGTTCTATGGTATTCAAAGTGTTGTTTATTTGACTAATAGTCCAACTTATCAAAATGGGACAAGACATCATTTTGTAAAACAAGTTTTTTATGGAGGTGGAGTTGTCCATACTTGAGCAAATCGTACAGACATGTTCATAGAATGAGTGTTATTAGAGAAGCTACAATGGTGCATGAATTCTCTTGGCTTGCAGGAAGTATGATGAATAAATAAGGGAAACGAGTCAGGTAAATTGTTGTCAAGGTAGAGATTGTTGAAAATGGTGACATACAATTCACCTTAGAATATGCTATCGTTGTTTATATTATATAGTTTGTGCAATGAGAAGATATGGAAACTTCCTATTATTTTGTTTCTTGTTGAAACAAATTAACCCAAAATAGAATTGGGTTGTTTATGAAATTAATAAAAAAAATTTCTTTAAACTGTGAGAGGAAAGCTATATATGTAAGTCTCTACATGCAAATAGGAACAAGTCTTTTGTGTGTATTATGATCTCGTCCTTGAATAATAAGAATATGGATTCTATTTCCTCATTGACGGTTCCCTTTTATAAAGGGTTTTACCACGTAAAATCTATGCGTTCTTTGTGTGATTGTTATTGATATCTTTCAATTTATGCTTCCACTAC
This sequence comes from Larix kaempferi, assembly GCA_027924585.1. Taxonomy (NCBI): domain Eukaryota; kingdom Viridiplantae; phylum Streptophyta; class Pinopsida; order Pinales; family Pinaceae; genus Larix; species Larix kaempferi. Next base: position 3,043,387 of record BSBM01000435.1, read on the forward strand.
CAACATAGGTGCTAAAAATATTTAGAGTTAATATAGAGTTATGATGTTTGTGTATGAAAGTTATTTTTTATAGGAAAAATTATGAAATGTCTCTTATTTCCCAAAATATTTACATGGAAAAAATTTCAACCACCATCTACAATAATAGATAATAACCATAAAGGGATCACTTAATCACATATGAACATTCGACCTAAGATCCCAATTGAACTAGGCTTTTAAGTTACACATATTTAAAAAAAACTTTGTGCCCTAACCCTAGATTATGACATTCTTTTTACAATACAATTTCTTTATAACCTACATCCCCAACCTAGTCTTGAACTTTGATATATAAACATTTATCAATGTAATTAAACAACCTACATAGATATTTCAAATTTTTTTCCTTTTAAATTTTGAATTAAAAATTAATAAACAAATTTATTTTCATATATTTTTCATCTAATATATTTTGGAATAAAAGATTAATGTAAAAATATTCTGTGAAAATCCTCACAGCAGATCTAAGAGATGATGTATACCTCACAAGAGAATGATTATGATTAAGCAAGAAAATAGAATAAGAGTGGTCAATACAGTATAATGAGCAACAGAATAATATGGTACAGTAGAACTCGGATAGAAGCAATAATACTTCACACACACTAACTAATTAATCACAATATGGACAAATAAGTACTACAAGCATGAGGATTCGAATTCCTAAGGTAGAAATTCAAATTAGCCTTCATGGAGTGATCAAAGGATCACTGGTGTAACATCCCATATTTTCGTAAAATTTAAAACATTTTGTAATAGCAATAATAGCTTAATTTACGATAAGTTATAATTGCGAAAAATATTAAATGCTGAATTGTAACAATGTTAATTAAACCTCTGTTTGTACTAAACATGAATAAAATTCTGTTATAACCAAAATGATAATGACAACTTAATTGCATTCATAACAACTATGATTATGAAAGTTAAATGCATGAATAAATTAGACTTTTGATGCGACACTTTTCAATGTATTGATAGATAAGGTTGATGTAATAAATGAAATTCCAGGTTAGAAATAAGACATGAGACATTTTCTTTGAGACGATACTGACAGTTTGCTTCTTTGCTGTCCAAGGGAGTCCTATGAGGGACCCTGAAGCTTACTTAGCTACAATGCTAAAGCATTAGACCTGTTCTATGTGCAGACGACAGGTAAGGAGTATCATGATTGCATTAAATTCCATTCATGTGAATCCAATTTTGTCGTTTTGAAATAAAAATAGAATAAATAGACTATTGCAATTTAAAAGCACACAGGTACGATTCACCTACTTGCACTTCTGCTTTCCAAAGTTCGTCTTGTATTTGAGTGAAAACAACTCAAGTTAGCTTCTTTGAGTAGGCATTTAAATAGAAGCATCATTACCGTAGTCGTCATTGTACTTATCTCGTTCGGTCATCGTTATTGTACTAGCTGATTCTGCCGTTGTTATTGTAGTGAAGATAGTCGTCTTGTTGTCACCATTTAGCTAGTAGTACCAAAAAGTACCATTCCAATGTATCACAAAGATAAGAGTGAATAGGGAAATGGAGAAAGTTATTACTCCCATTACCAAACTATATTTTATAGCATGTACATGCTTGTGAGCTTATACAACATTATTGATTAACTATATAAGTTTTATGGTTCAAAGTTCATATTCACCACTATAATATTTTAGGTCTTAATAAGCGATTGTTATCTTTCCCAAAGACTAGACATTGGTAGCAATTAAATATATGAACAAATGTAAACCATAGATTGACTATAGTACAAACAAGATTTGAGCTATTTAAATTCCATTCTATATCTTGATAAAATTTAAGTCTTATGAATATAATGGTGCAACTATATTAATCCTTGGTTTGATATCAATATTAGAATATAGGTGTAACTATTACAATAGCATACAACAAAAGAATCATATCCAAACTATAATCTGTGTTTACCAACATTGTAATATATTAGATTCGATGGTAATAAAGTGCAAGCATTATAATGAAATGTTATATCGAACATTGCATAGATGTTAAAATACTATGGTAAATTTAAAAGGTTATAATACTATAAATTGCAAGGTTTACAGTCCCGTCGAAAACGCTGACATGCAATTAATGTGAAAAATTGATAGGTTGCTGGATCATTTAACTTGGAGCCCGTCTCTAGCTGAGATAGAGATTGCCCAACAATCCTGCAAGGTTAAAATAATATAATACTATGGCGATGTTAAAATACTATGGTAAATTTAAAAGGTTATAATACTGTAAATTGCAAGGTTTACTGTCCCGTCGAAAATGCTGACATGCAATTAATTTGAAAAGTTGATATGTTGCTGGCTCATTTAACTTGGTGCCAGTCTTGAGCTAAGATGGAGATCGCCCAACAATCCTACATTAAAAACTTGGTACTGCCTCCCTGCTGAGTGGTAATCTCAGAGATCCACGTAGTCGTGAGTTCCTCCATGCTTGTTGTTGTGTAAGGGTATATGCCATGCGTTGATCATGTTGCTCCACTGTGTGCCATCGTGGCAATGTCGACCTATAAATTAGGTCGAGCATTAAATGTTTGACGTCGTTTATTTCAATACTACGATTGCTGGTAAGGTAGAAACTGTCGATGGTGATGGAAATGGGTTGTTGGATGAAAACCCTAACATCTACCGTGTTGCATTTATGAACTTGGAGAAAGTGGTTTCATTGTGTTATTGTCTTTGTTGGAGGTGGCCGATGGGCTGCCGAAATTTTTGTTGAAACCTTGGGAGGGATTCGACCTTGAGACTTTCTAAACGAATGGAAGTTATAGGTCTTAAATATCTGCAGTGGTGTTTCGTTTATTGGAGACCTAAGTGTCTGGTTTGGAGTGTTATCGAAATCATGGTTGAAAGTTTCCTGGTATCGTTCACAGCACCGTTCTTGTCGTTTGTCTGAGAACATCAAGACTTGACCATGGTTTGCGAAGGTATGCGATTCTTCTGAGGTGAAATATTTCTTTGCTGCGTTTCATTTTCATTTTAGAACTGCAGTAAACTTGGGATAAACCCTCATTTTAAATTTGTTTGCAATCAAAGTTGAAAATCTTTGTTCTGAGAATTCCACGATTTCAAGGTTAAGTTTTGAAACGAGTCGTGGGCTCAATCACTGTGCAAATGATACTTCTTTCCTCAGAAAATAAATTTGCATGCTAAATGATAATGGTTAAAAGTCTGTGTAAATTGACTTCATGCTGAAGGTTACTACACTGTCTTTCGAGCTAGAATAGGGTTTGAAGATATCGTTGATGATAAAGATTCTGTGTATAAAATAAACTTCAACCTTAAGATGGAAATGTATGCTAAATTTTTTGTATAATTCTATGCGGTTTGTCTTGATACTGTGGCTTGATAATGTGTGTTCTTATTTGTCCATGTTTGAAATCTAAGTAGAGTAAAAAGTTGAACTGAGATTTCAATAATGTTTTCCAAAGGAAACGAATAGGGTCAAACCCTAATTCATGTTTGTTGAGGATGATAATCTGAACAATACTAAAGATACTGGATTGGTTTCGATCCCAGGTTTGAATAGAGTGTAAAGTTTTGTCATAAAACAATAAAAGAGAAAAGATAAATCTAGCTAGGGTTTTCTTGTTGATACGAGACTCAGATTTACAATAATCACAAAACCGAGTAAGCAGAAAAAGAGAGAAATAATACATGGTAATAATAGTGATGTTTAGTAAATTCTTATCCTTTGTTAAGTTTATTGATAATACACCCTTACTATAGTAAGTAAAAGCAAGTGAATGTATAGAATAGAATTTGTGAAGACTGTGTAAATTACAATTCTGTCCGTGAGTTAATTTCTATGCATATAATGTTGATGAAGTAATTTCAATGATACTGTGTGTGAATGAAATATATGAATATGAAACCTATGTGAAAACTATTGTTTCCAACATATTATAAAGAATGTTTATTTAAATTCAGCAGTCTTAAAACAATATACAATATATAATTTATCTACCTTCCATGGACATAATTTATATGTAATGCAGGATGATTGTACAGGAATTATTTATTGATTGTTTATCATATAACTGAAGACATATTATATATACTAATTATTATACAGAACCTCCTACAATTATTGAACTTAGGAACAGGAAACTGATACATATATGATTATTATATATCTATTGAATTCGATGGCAAATTTTGCCTATCTTCTAATCTATTTTAATTTGCATATCTCTACTAGAGTACGATGCTGCCAAACAGCATGTGGAAAAATGGGGATATTGATTTATCAATTTAACATTAAACATTCAGACTTAAACATTAAGATTCTTTTCGAAAGCAATTAAACAGAATAATACTAAACAAACATAATAGAATTATTTACTAAGAATAAGTTAGGAAATCTTTAAAAATCTGAGAACTCTGTAGGGCAACAAACAACCCAGGAAGACTGTTCCACCCAACCAAACTCCTGAAAACAGTCAAATATTGTCTTAGGACCCCCGAGCCTGTTCGATGAACCACCAGGAGGAAGAAACTTCAGGAATTAGGACTTCTTCTTGTTGCAGTAGTAATCTTCAAATTCTTCAATAGGTAGCAGTCCAAAATACTTGCTCCTACAACTCTGTTTCTTCTCAATGATATGCCAAAAACTCAGTTTTCAATCACCACTAACCTCCCTTATTCGAATCTCTCTTGAAATCACCTGATTTACAAGAGGAAAATATTCTGCCGAAATATTGATTAAGGGCTGCCTTCCCAATTCGAATTTGCCTTTATAGGCTGCCTAGGCCTTTTCAAATGTTACTAGGTCATTAAATGAGCTTCCTGCTCACTCCCTCCACCTGGGGGATAATGCTCTATTTTAGGGGAATTTGTCCCATAACCAACAGTTAGTGATGTGATGCAACTGCTTCCATGTGTCCCATACCTTCCAACAGCTTCCATTCCTCCTAGTGGGTCAGTGAACACTCATTCAATAGTCCTCTTGAGTGTTTGTCTCCTAATTAATTTATTTAAATAATAATATTCAGTAACTACATTCATCCATGATCATAACTGATCATAACTACAAAACTTTGTAATTAAATTAACATAAAGTATTTTTGCAAAATAAAATAATAATTCCCAGAAATTTGGGTAGGTGACATACAACCCCCCTTAAGTCTCAACATCATCTTCAATGTTGGCTAATCACTCCTTGAGTGTTCCTGAAACAGAGTTGGGTATGCTTCCTGCATACTACTCTCCAACTCCCAGGTTGCCTCTTCTGGGCTAAGGTGCTTCCATTGCACCTTCACTTGCCCAATGTTGTGATTCAAGAGAATAGTTTCCCTCCTTCCGAGGACACATGTGATATCCCTCTCTTTTTGTATCCTATTGTTTTGTAAATATGTCATAATTTGTAAGTGGCCCAGGTGAGGAGCTCAAGGCCAAGGCCCCACCTGTGGACCTTGAAAACATATCTAAGTTATTTCCTAAATGTTATTTCCGGCTTAGGTGACTAAGGACATGATGCCACTTAAACAATGAGGAAGAAAACCACTAAGGGAAGAGGAAGACTGGCTAGAAAACCATGAAGGTCTAGAATCTTGATGACGGGTGCCATCTTAGTGGTCTTAGACACTTACAACTATTCACTTAAATTTCTCAAAGATTTAAGTGTCGCATTAAAGCCCTAAAACAAAAGCTAGAATTAATAATAATAGCTTACTTTTGTTAATTATTTTGCATGGGCAAGGAAAAGACCAATAAACAGTACAAGTAAGTATTATGTTCATAATATGAAATAAAGTTATTACTACCATGACCATATTACTGCTAAAATGGAAAAGGGCCTAAGTAGTTCCATTTTACCATAACATTATCTTACTATTATCAAGAAGAGGAAGAGGTAGTTTCTCCACTTAATGATTAATATGTTACAATGTTGTCCTAGACATAGGAAGTATGCCATCATACTCCTTGAATTACCGATTCTACTAGCATAAAGCTAGTTATTGATAAATAAATATTTAATATTTATTTAAGGTTCTAGATATTAGATTCATCTTAATAATTTGTGAAAAGGTGCCATTTATAAAATAACTATAAAGATGTTCATTCATAATTACCCTAAAGGACTCTAGGTGCTGGATCGACCTTTTAGACACCATGACAAGTGCGCCCTCTTTTTTATTTTGCCACAAGAATAAAGGTAGGAATTACCTCTCAAGAATGGAGAATCATTAAGGGGGATATCTCCTCAGTCAAACGTAGCCACCATGTGGAAAAAACTGAACGTCTAAACCAAGCCATGTGTCCCACCGTGGAGAACATTGACTCCTCTTTAAGTTACGAGTGGGAGTTAGTTTTAAGAGGTTGCCACTTGGCATAGTTGAGGAGGTCTTCAAACTTGCCATCTATCTTGGACGAGACACACCAACTCTACCACCGCCAAGCTCTGAAGGGGGTAAAATTTCTTGGTAGAGTTGCTTATAGGGGCGCATACACCTTTGGGAGAGGGGGGGGGGGGGAAAGAAAAGGAAAAACACCTTGCGCATGACAGAGCTTCTCTAACCCGCATGATAGTTGACAACATGTTATGAATCCAATATATGGTAGGCAGGGGTTAGCTCCTGGAGCTTCCCTGTTACTTACAATCCTTGTAATTCATGCAGGGTAGATCGAAGAAGACGATCATCGAAGAGATCGAGGAGGTAGATTGTAAGATGGGAAGACTCCTAGTCACTATTGTTGTAATGAGAATCTCAGATCGAAGAGATAGATCATGGAAGAGACCGAAGAGGTTGATTATCAAAGAGGAAGATCTAAGATGGGAAGACCCCTCTTCATTTCTATAATGCGATCTTCAGGTTTGGTTTCTGATACATGCTCTGCGAAATGCAATATCTAGGTTTTTCTTTAGTGTCTAAGATTCATGCACACGATATGCTTATTACTTAGTTGATGGATCGGATCCTGATCCCATATATATTTAAAGAGTTTATTTTGTTACGCTGTTAGATATTAACCATGATAAATGCAATATGCATCCGAGATCTACTTTCTTAATTCATGAATGTGACAAACCCTATAATATTACTTACCTTGTAAAGGAGATGAGCAGTTTCCGTTGAGGAATTGGATCCCAAGTTGTATTTTATATCTTTGCTATAGGCATTTTTGTGTCAGTGGTAGTTGGGCGACTTCTTTCCAAATCTATTTGACCCATGCCTCGTATTTATGTATGCATGACGAGTTAGTAGGGCGATCTCATCAGTAAGGTGCTCGACTCCTCATTTAACTTAGTATGTACACTACGTATGGAATGATACTTGCTGGCGAATGTGGTCCTTGCTGATGAGAAATCCCCAGTATAAGTACAAGATCGGTGTTGAAATCGAATGGATTGTAGTGCATTTAATTTATGCATGCTGTCGAGCTCCGTCAAGGATCCATTTGCTTTGGGAAGTTTTGTAGATTACATATCTAATTCGTATGCTGGATCTATTGTTATATGTTGAACACTGAATGGATTGAAGTGTATTGGATATTTGTATGCTGTCGAGCTCCGTCAAGAATCTGCTTGCTTTGGGAAATTCGTAGATTACATATCCAATTCTTATACTGGATCTATTGCTACCTGTTGAACCTTGAATGGATAGCAGTTCCAATAATAGTAGGAGAACGCAACCCCGATTCATGATCTCGGTGTAATCCATGGTTGAAAATCTGGCAAATTAATATGTTACTAATTATTTACAGCATAGAGGGGAAGGGACAGCTTGGCATAAGCCCGATCCCTATTTTTATCTTGGTTTCAATATAGATATCAATATGTTGTTTTAAAAATATATATAAATATAAACTGGGTTTCGAATGTAGAGGATAGGACGACCGCAAGGGCCCGATCCATACTGTCCTAGCTTTTAATTTATCTGTTGTTGAATATATTATATATATATGAAGATATGCATAGGCTGGATATCAAATGACAGAACGACCATGAAGGCCCAACCCATACTTTATATTTCATAAATTGTTTGTTGTTGAATAGATATATGTATAGGTTATAATACATGCATAGGTTGAGTATCGAATAAAGAGGACATGATGGCCACAAAGGTCCCGATCCATACTATTCTATGTTAAGAAACTCTATTTTTATATGATTTCGTAGATCAGGGAAATGTTGTTGATTTCAGCATAGGTCCCCAATATAGAAATGATTTCATGTATTATATATGATTAGAATCCGGTTGCAAAGGATTGTGATGGATTCTATCAGGTTATTATACTTAGTCACTGAAGGTAAATCTCAGTAGCAGTTGTTGATTTATGATTGAAAGTCTAAAAGAATTCCCATTAAGTTTTTGCGGATCCTTTTCATATCTTGAGTATGGACTTGGAATGTATCGAAAGTACTCTCAAGGAGAGATGTTGTAAAAGGTGTAAAGTAAGTTTTGATTGTTGAATGTAATTTCTCTATTGTAAGGGTACTCTAGGAGAAGGCCATTAAGTAAAGAAAGTTCAACAATGATGCAGCAAAATATGTTGCAAAATGTAAACTGCTGTCTCAAAAAATGAATGAAATGACCTGCCTTTGTGGATGTAGCCCAATAGGGGTGAACCACATGAAATTGTTCTCTTCTTATGTGTGTATGTGTTATAGTTGTTGATATGTAATTGTTATGGGAATTCCTTGATGTCATGAGATTAAATGTATGGTTGAAGGAGATAGTGGTTCACTTAATGATATAAATGATCAAGGCATGATAAAGAGGTTGCAAAGATATGAATGATGATACGAGTTTCAATGAATAGTTAACCAATGTTATATTTAAAAGATTTTAGTATAAATATGATCTTATCTTTAAAATATGAATAGAGTGTCAGAATTTTTGAGGTATGCTACAAGTGGTATCAGAGCACAAGTTGCTACACTCGGGCCTATAGTGGGCTCAGCATGAAGAAATAAATTGGACGAACCAGGAAAGGGACTCCAGTTGGAAATAAGTATCGAGACAGATTTAGTTCAACACTTGACAAGAGGTAACCGACAAGTTGTTTGGAATCGCAAGTAAGTATGTCCCACTTTCTGAAGCATTATAATAACATAGAATTGTTTATATGTGAACGTTGTTTCACTATGTATTTGAATGAGTGGTTATTGGAAAATATTATGGATGAATATTTCCTCTTACTCTATAATTAGTTTTATGGAATGGCGAGAAATAACTCTTTAGAAAGATTAAAATAGCTAGACTATTGGAGTTATGGAAAATTTATTGTAAGGGATCCTAGTTCTGAATGAAAGGTTTATATGCGAGGGAACCCTCCTAACTCTGTCAACTTGATAGTTTGATTCAAATGGTTATTGCTTTCTCTACATCTCATGCCCTTCCTAAAAGCTGACACCTTTCAGTCTCAACAACCGCTTTATAATAGGAAGTACAGTTTATACATTCTGTTGTTTTTATATAATTAATCGGATTTGATTGACCTAGTCGTCAAGATACCCAAATAGGAGCTTTAGATGGACTACTTAAGCAAACTTAGATCTTCTAGAAAAGATTCGTTAAGTGGGATTAAAAGTAAGTTTAAAGGTCCATTAAGATTTGAGAAAATGTGATGGTATTGAGTTTCAATGATTAAGTTCTTTTCTTCGTATAAAGTTTCTTTTTGTATAAATGCCTTTGACCTTAATAGTAAAAGCTGTAAAAGTGCATGCTACAGGAGGAGCCAATGGGAATAAAGCTTGTAACTGAGGTATTTAATGTTTCCTAGTTATGAAGAAAGTAGCATAGTCTAACTAGACTAAAGGTACCTAAAATTATAAATTAGTATGACTTTTTCTATGACTAGGGAATGGTCAGATCATAAAGGAGAACAATTGTTAGTAGTCTCCTTATTTTCATTATAGTACGCAATTATCATAAGGATGTTGTGTGGCGTTGAAGCACGCTTGTAACCTTGCCTGTAGGTTCAACAAAGGAAATGGTTATGATTACTTAAAAAGGTATGTATTTACCGCTCTAAAGTGTGCAAATATATATATGTAAACAATGCGTTGTTACTTACATGATGTGAAGTGCATACAAAGAAAAGTTGTATAACTAAATAGGAATCGAATGATAAATGGAAAAATATAGTGTCCTTCCAAATAAGTTACTAGACTAAATGGAAAAATATAGCGTCCTTCCAAATAAGTTACTAGACTAAATGAATTAGAGTTTAACCCTAGTCTTTGGATTCATGAGAAGGAAGGAAATTACCGATGAAACAACTCTCACCGGTTCTTATTATCTGTGATGAAGCATTTTGTTATATCTTATACTATCTTCTAATGATGTGTGTATTTTGTCTTGGTGGCAAATTTTGGGTTTAGGTTATTACCTGGATTAGAGTAATGACGAATGCGTTACTTTGAAGTAAAACATATGATCATGAAAATTCTCCTGGTGAGATAATTATTCTTGTGTTTATTGACAGTTTATTGCTCATCAAAGTTTATGGTTTAATTATTTTCTGATGAGATTGGTGATACGGGGATATGACTAAGGTGTATCTAAAAATGAATGAGGTATGAAACGTATTATATTACAACTTTCATATATGAAAATACATGAAGTTGAAGATGGCATAGTTCAAAGTAGTAACATGAAGGAGGATACTTATTATGTCAAAGTTAATAAAGAAAACACCTATATGCTTAGAAGTGAGTTACCATGAGTAGGTAAATATGATATATAGACCTTTATTAATATAAGATGGTTTTGTGATGAATAGAGGTATTTGACATTTCCAACATGGGTACATACCAGTTTTGTTGCTTACTCACAAAAGCTTAGTAAGAAAAGAATGTTTTATGTAGATGGTCAAGTATAGATGATCTTATTTTTCTGCATAGGAAAAATATATTCTTACAAATATTTATTTTGTTACTAACAAGTGAATTTGGCAGATGGTCAAAATTCTGTGGAGCTTGTGCAAAGACAAGAGCATAAATGTTATGCATGGTAAAATAAGAGGGTGAGGATTTAAGATACACATCACAACTGCTATTTATTCTTTTAATGTTTTTATAATTATTGTTGAATAAAGAACTAGACCCAAATTGGTCAGAGTAATCTTATGGTTACAAAATGTAATATGACAAACTAATTGATAAATTCAAAAGAGATTTTCCTGGACTCAAGCGAGGAGGTTTGAGGGGAAATAGATTCCATGAATCAAACAAGAAGGTTTGAGGGGAATTATGTGAGAGTGCGTTAAGGGCACTGAAACACTCCTGAGAAATCAGGGAGTTGACAGCCGCTAGGATTCTTGAAGGAATCAGCAAGCTGTAAAGACCTAGGCAAACTATAAGAGAATACATATGCGGGAGGCAGGACGCTGCTTAGTATGCATGAGAGAAAGTATTGCTGCGTGAGCATTGTGGTGTTAGGAAAGAAATCTGTGAAATAATTGATGTGTGAGCACTGAGGTGTTAGGCAAGAATTTCGAAAGGATTGTTGTGTGAGCACTCGGGTGTTAGAGAAGAATTTCCTGGATCAAGTGAATGGTTTGTTGTGATTAAGTTCATAGTCTACATTCCTGGATCACTAGAATTATGTCTGCTTGTGATAATAAAAGAACAAATAATGAATAAAATATATTCCATAGACTGCAAATGTTATGTTACAATAAATGACTCAGTATTTATGAATATGACTTTGATTATGAAGTTGATGATAAGTTTTACAGTTTCTTTGAATTTTGGTTTTATAGTAAAAAAAAATGCAGGGTGATTGATAGTGACTTGCGAGGAATTCATGAAAGACCAAAGAAGGTAAAAATAGAAATGATGAAGCAAGCAAAAAGGTGACTCAAGAAGAGAGGACGAACTACTAGAATGTATCAACACCGAGGACGGTGTTATTTTTAAAGGGGAGGAGGATGTGATATCCCTCTCTTTTTCTATCGTATTGTTTTGTAAATATGTCATAATTTGTAAGTGGCCCAGGTGAGGAGCTCAAGGCCAAGGCCCCACCTATGGACCTTGAAAACATCTCTAAGTTATTTCCTAAATGTTATTTTCGGCTTAGGTGACTAAGGACATGACGCCACTCAAACAATGAGGAAGAGAACCACTAAGGGGAGAGGAAGACTGGCTAGGAAGCCATGAAGGTCTAGAATCTTGATGACGGGTGCCATCTTAGTGGTCTTAGACACTTACAACTATTCACTTAAATTTGTCAAAAGATATAAGTGTCGCATTAAAGCCCTAAAACAAAAGCTAGAATTAATAATAATAGCTTACTTTTGTTAATTATTTTGCATGGGAAAGGAAAAGACCAATAAACAGTACAAGTAAGTATTATGTTCATAATATGAAATAAAGTTATTACTACCATGACCATATTACTGCTAAAATGGAAAAGAGCCTAAGTTGTTCCATTTTACCATAACATTATCTTACTATTATCAAGAAGAGGAAGAGGTAGTTTCTCCACTTAATGATTAATATGTTACAATGTTGTCCTAGACATAGGAAGTATGCCATCATACTCCTTGAATTACCGATTCTACTAGCATAAAGCTAGTTATTGATAAATAAATATTTAATATTTATTTAAGGTTCTAGATATTAGATTCATCTTAATAATTTGTGAAAAGGTGCCATTTATAAAATAACTATAAGGATGTTCATTCATAATTACCCTAGAGGACTCTAGGTGCCGGATCGACCTTTTAGACACCATGACAAGTGAGCCCTCTTTTTTATTTTGCTGCAAGAATAAAGGTAGGAATTACCTCTCGAGAATGGAGAATCATTAAGGGGGATATCTCCTCAGTCAAATGTAGCCATCACGTGGAAAAAACCAAACCTCTAAACCAAGCCATGTGTCCCACCGTGGAGAACATTGACTCCTCTTTAAGTTACGAGTGGGAGTTAGTTTTAATAGGTTGCCACTTGGCATAGTTGAGGAGGTCTTCAAACTCGCCATCTGTCTTGGACGAGGTGCACCAACTCTACCACCGCCAAGCTCTGAAGGGGGTAAAATTTCTCGGTAGAGTTTCTTATAGGGGCACATACACCTTTGGGAGAGGGGGGGGGGGGAAGCAAAAACACCTTGTGCATGACAGAGCTTCTCTAACGCGCATGATAGTTGACAACATGTTATGAATCCAGTAGATGGTAGGCAGGGGTTAGCTCCTGGAGCTTCCCTGTTACTTACAATCCTTGTAATTCATGCAGGGTAGATCGAAGAAGACGATCATCGAAGAGATCGAGGAGGTAGATTGTAAGATGGGAAGACTCCTAGTCACTATTGCTGTAATGAGAATCTCAGATCAAAGAGATCGAAGAGGTCGATTATCGAAGAGGAAGATCTAAGATGGGAAGACCCCTCTTCTTTTCTATAATGCGATCTTCAAGTTTGGTTTCTGATACATGCTCTTCGAAATGCAAGATCAAGGTTTTTCTTTAGTGTCTAAGATTCATGCACACGATATACTTATTACTTAGTTGATGGATCAGATCTTGATCCCATATATATTTAAAGAGTTTATTTTGTTGCTCTATTAGATATTAACCATGATAAATACAATATGCATCTGGGATCTACTTTCTTAATTCATGAATGTGACAAACCCTATAATATTACTTACCTTGTAAAGGAGCTGAGCAGTTTCCATTGAGGAATTGGATCCCAAGTTGTATTTTATATCTGCGCTATAGGCATTTTTGTGTCAGTGGTAGTTGGGCGACTTATTTCCAGATCTATCTAACCCATGCCTCATATTTATGTATGCATGACGAGTTAGTAGGGCGATCTCATCAGTAAGGTGCTCGACTCCTCATTTAACTTAGTATGTACACTATGTATGGAATCATACTTGCTAGCGAATCTGGTCCTTGCTGATGAGAAATCCCTAATATAAGTACAAGATCGGTGTTGAAATCGAATGGATTGTAGTGCATTTAATTTATGCATGCTGTCAAGCTCCGTCAAGGATCCATTTGCTTTGGGAAGTTTTGTAGATTACATATCTAATTCGTATGCTGGATCTATTGTTATATGTTGAACACTGAATGGATTGAAGTGTATTGGATATTTGTATGCTGTCGAGCTCCATCAAGAATCTGCTTGCTTTGGGAAATTTCATAGATTACATATCCAATTCTTATACTAGATCTATTGCTACCTATTGAACCTTGAATGGATATCAGTTCCAATAATAGTAGGAGAATGCAACCCCGATTCACGATCTTGGTGTAATCCATGGTTGAAAATCCAGTAAATTAATATGTTACTAATTATTTACAGCGTAGAGGGGAAGGGACGGCTTGGCATAAGCCTGATCCCTATTTTTATCTTGGTTTCAATATAGATATCAATATGTTGTTTTAAAAATATATATAAATATAAATTGGGTTTCAAATGTAGAGGATAGGACGGCCGCAAGGGCCCGATCCATACTATCCTAGCTTGTAATTTATCTGTTGTTGAATATATTATATATATATGAAGATATGCACAGGCTGGATATCAAATGACAGAACGACCACGAAGGCCCGATCCATACTTTATATTTCGTAAATTGTTTGTTGTTGAATTTTTGTTGTTGAATAGATATATGTATAGGTTATAATACATGAATAGGTTGAGTATCGAATAAAGAGGACATGACAGCCACAAAGGGCCCGATCCATACTATTATATGGTAAGAAACTCTATTTTTATATGATTTCGTAGATCAGGGAGTTGTTGATTTCAGCATAGGTCCCCAATATACAAATGATTTCATGTATTATATATGATTAGAATCCGGTTGCAAAGGATTGGGATGGATTCTATCAGGTTATTATACTTAGTCACTGAAGGTAAATCTCAGTAGTACTTGTTGATTTATGATTGAAAGTCTAAAAGAATTCTCATTAAGTTTTTATGGATCCCTGTCATATCTTGAGTATGGACTTGGAATTTATCGAAAGTACTCTTAAGGAGAGATGTTGTAAAAGGTGTAAAGTAAGTTTTGATTGTTGAATGTAATTTCTCTACTTGAAGGGTCCTATAGGAGAAGGCCATTAAGTAAAGAAAGGTCAACAATGATGCAGCAAAAGAAGTTGCAAAATGTAAACTGTTGTCTCGACAAATGAATGAAATGACCTGCCTTTGTGGATGTAGCCCAATAGGGGTGAACCACCTGAAATTGTTCTCTTCTTGTGTGTGTATGTGTTATTGCTGTTGATATGTAATTGTTATGGGAATTCCTTGATGTCATGAGATTAAATGTATGGTTGAAGGAGATAGTGGTTCACTTAATGATATAAATGATCAAGGTATGATAAAGAGGTTGCAAAGATATGAATGATGATACAAGTTTCAATGAATAGTTAACCAATGTTATATTTAAAAGATTTTAGTATAAATATGATCTTATCTTTAAAATATGAATAGAGTGTCGCAATTTTTGAGGTATGCTACAATACAATCCGGTTCCACCGGAAAATCTCCGTCTTGTCCCACCTGTACATCATTCCAGTTTACAACAGGAGTAGTATTGTGCACATATTTCTTTAAAATTGATATATGAAAAATGTTATGTATTTTTAGGTTAGGTGGTAAAGCCAGTTGGTATGCCACTACTCCAACCTTAGATAATATTTCAAAAGGACCACAATACCTGGGTACGAACTTGGCACAGCTCCCCAATTTCAATGAACTCTTTTTTGGTCTTACCTTGAGAAACACATGTTCACCCACCTGGAACTCTTTATGAGTTCTTTTTGAATCTGCTTGACTTTTCTGCCTATCTTGGGTAGCTTTTAAATGTCCTTGCACTTGTTTAACAATTAGTTCTAATTCTTCCAATAATTCAGGTCTTAAAACAACTCTATTGACTAGATCATTCCATGAAACAAGTGTATTACATTTCCTACCATAAAAAATTTCAAAAGGACTAAGTCTGGCTGAAGCATGATAATGATTATTATAAGCAAATTTTTCTAAGTGCAGATAATCTTCCCACTTACCAGGCTGATCCTTAACATACATTCTTAATAAATCTTCTAACACTTGATTTACCCTTTATGTCTGTCCATCCGTCTGTGGATGAAATGTTGTACTGAAATTTAGAGTTGTATTCAATCCCTTAAACAGTGATCTCCAGAAGTTTCTTGTAAACATGGAGTCACGATTTGAAATTATTACCTTTGGTATTCCATGCAGTCTAAAGACCTGTTTCATAAAAATCTCTGCAATGTTTGGTGCTTTATGTGTGGTCTTCACTAGTATGAAATGTGCTGCCTTGTTGAGTTTGTCCACCACCACCATGATGGAATCATGTTGTTTCTGATTTTTAGGCAATCCAGTAATGAAATCTATGCTGATCACTTCCCATTTCCAGCTTGGTATTGGTAAGGGTTGCAACAACCTAGCAGGATGTTGGTGTTCAACCTTCACCTTTTGACAGTCCAAGCATTTTGCGATGTATTCTACTACTTCATCTTTCATTCTGGGCCAATAGTATTCTTTTCTCAGCATAGTGATGGTCTTTTGATATCCTGGATGACCAAAATAGTGACTTTTATGCATCTCATTTAATAATTGAAATTTTATTTCTGGTATGTATGGTACATACAATCTGTTTTTATACAATAATAGTCCATTTTCCTTAATTCTGAAATCTACCATACAATTTTCGGAACTGTTATTGGCTACCTTTTCCCTCATTTTTTTGTATTCTTCATCTATTTCACCTTTTTCCATAATCTGATTTTCCAAATCGGTTGAATAATTATTGATTGTTGAAATGAAATTTAGTTTTGCCTTACGACTCAAGGCATCTGCAACTTTATTCTCCTTTCCTTCGATATGCTGAATTTTGAAATCATACTCACTTAAGAATGCCAACCATCTAGCTTGTCCAGCTTTCAGGTTTGTCTGATCCAATAAATATTTCAGACTCATGTTATCTATTAATAATGTAAACTTCCTGCCAATAAGGTGATGATACCACATTTTTAAGGCATGAATAACTGTTAATAACTCTAAATCATATGTAGAGTAATTATTTTCATGTACTTTCAGCTTTCTAGATTCATATGCTATCACATGCCCTTCCTGTGTCAAGACTCCACCGAGTCCATCATTGCATGCGTCTATACAAACTACAAAATCCTTGTTGGGGTCAACTATTTTTAAGATAGGTACTGTCGTCAATAGTTCCTTTAATTTCTTAAAACTCTTAGCACATTTTTTATCCCAAACAAATTTCTTCCCTTTCTTCTGCAAGGAAGTTATGGGGTTGGCAATTTTTGAGAAATTCTCTATAAACTTTCTATAATACCCCGTAATGCCTATAAATGATCTTACATTTGACACATCTTTGGGAACCAGCCATTCATTAATGGCCCTTATCTTGTCGGGGTCAACTGAGATTCCTTTTGCGGAAATTATGTGTCCTAGATACTGAATTTTGTCTTTGTGAAAGTCACATTCACTAAATTTGGCATACAATTGATGATTTCTTAATACTTGTAAGATAATCCATAAATTTTCATCATGCTCTTTTTTTATTTTTGAGTACACTAAAATATCATCTATAAACACAATAGTAAACTTGTCTAAGTACTTATGCAAAATATTATTCATCGAAAACATAAATACAGTTGGGGCATTAGTCAAGCCAAACGGCATGACTACGAACTCATAATGTCCATACCGAGTTCGGAATGTTGTCTTGAAAATATCTTCATCCTTAACCCTTACTTGATGATATCCTGATCTTAGATCAATCTTCGAAAGTACTGTTGCTCCACGCAGCTGATCAAATATATCATCTATGCGGGGCAACGGGTATCTATTCTTAATCGTCATCTTATTAAGCTGGAGATAATCTATGCACAGTCTTAATGTTCCATCTTTCCTCTTAACGAAGATGACAGGTGCTCCCCAAGGAGACACACTTGGTCTAATATACTTCTTGTCAATAAGTTCCTTCAACTGAGATTTTAATTCGTTTAACTCCAATATATTCATTCGGTACGGAGCTTTTGAATTTGGTACAGTTCCTGGTATTAACTCTATGGTAAAATCTAAATCTCTTTTGGGTGGTAATCCTAGAATCTCCTCAGGAAATACATCTTTAAAATCTTTTAGGACATGTATGTCTTCTAATTTCAATTTGTCCTCTTTATCCATAATCTCATCATTTACCACGTTTACTGCAAACATTTGGCATCCCTTCCTAACTGCTCTCTTAACTTGCATGGCTGAAATTTGTCTAAGGGTTACCTTCCTTGGAATGCCTTTTATTTCTACAGTTTTCCCTTCATCATTTAAGCATGTAAAACTTTTTCCGTAACAGTCTAGGATGACATGATGGGCTTCTAGCCAATCCATCCCAACTATAATATCATATGAACCTAAAGGTAAAATATTTCGCATGATTTGTGTTTACAAATGGTTCATGGATAAAACACAGTTCTCTATAAAATCTGAAACTTTCCTCTTTGTTCCAGTTGCTAGTCTAACTAGCCATGATTTATTAAACTTTTCAGTTTTCAGTTTAAGACTTTCTACAACATCTGGTGATATATAACTTAAACTAGCACCTAGGTCAATTAAAACAGTAACAGGATGGTCATGTATCGTACCTTAAATCTCTACCATAGAGATTTGATGATCTCCTTGCATGTTGTCAAGTGCTGCATTAATTCTTGGCATCTCCCTTGCCACGTCTCCAACAGTAGGTTCAGTCTTAATAGAGTTGATGTTGTTTGTCTTCCACCTTGGTAAGGGACATTCTGATGTGTAATGAGGGCCTTGACATTCAAAACATTTAATATGTGTCTTTGGCTCACTGGTCTTGGCAGTATTAGATGCATTTCTCGGTGTTGTAGAATTCTGCTGTGAATTATTTCTTGAATTATTCCCTTGGGAATTTCAATTTTGAAAATTCTTCCTTTGGAATCCGGAATTCCCACTGAATCTGATATTTTTCTTCTTCTGTTCAAAATTGCTTGGCTTCTGATTTTTCTAATTAGACATACCCTCTCTCTTTCGATTTGTATCATAACAGAAAACTGCCTTCCTCATAGCCTTCTCTAATGTTTTAGGACTGTCGTACTCAATTTTGTCTTTAATGCTGAAAGGTAAACAACTTAAGTACCTTTGAATTTTTCTTTTTTCTTCTATGAAGTAGGGTACATATCTCAGTAAGTTCAGAAACTTATTGTTCAGTTCGTTCATGTTCATACCTCCCAACTTCAAATCGTAAAACTCTTTAGATTTTTCTTCATAGTACTGTTCAGATAGATACTTCTTTTTGAAATATCGTTTGAAAGCACTCCAGCTTACATCTTTATCCTTGATTCCCTTTACCCTTTTGACATCCTGCCACCAGATATCCGCTTTTTTGGTTAAGTTATATATGGCCATTTTTGCTTTTAAGAACTCTGAATAGTTGTAGATATGGAAGTATTTCTTCATCCCTGACAGCCAAGCTTCAGCTGTCTCGCCTTTCTCAGTTTCTCCATTGAAAGTTGGAGGTCTTATCTTCTTGAATTCTCCAGAAATCTACGCATATTCCTTATGATTTTTCCTTCTTGGTTTGGAATCTTCTTCACTACTGTCACTGGTATAATTACGTTTCTTTTTGCGTTCTACAATAGCATCTCTGGATATGGTTGAGCTATCCTTTACTTCACTGATTTTGATGTTCTGATTTTTATCAGCGTGAGGCATATCTTCAACCTTTGAAACATCTTCATGGTTTCTTTCTTATTCCTTTGTTTGGCTATGTTCAAACAACACTTGATTGAGTTGTTCTTGATCTTGCAAAATCTTTTCATTATCTAGTTTCACAAATTTGATTTCTGCCTTTAATTCTTGAAAGGCACGTAACAGTTCCATTGAACTGTTGTTTAACTCCCCGTGACCTTCCTCTATATAGTGCTATCCTGAACTGTGACTGTTTGGCTGAAATCTGTCACTTAAATGTTTAGCTGAGTTCTCCATACCTGTAACTGAAAATAAATTTCTGATAACATAATAATAAAATTTTCAAGTTGGTATGATTTTCTGCTGCAAAAAGAATTTTATGCTGTATATAAAAGTTTTCTACTGCGTGTTTGGACCTAATTCAAGCCTAGAGTATGAATCTGTGCTCTAATACCACATGTAACATCCAATATTTTCATAAAATTTAAAAATTTTTGTAATGGCAATAATAGCTTAATTTACGATAATTTATAATTGCAGAAAATATTAAATGTTGAATCGTAACAATGTTAATTAAACCTCTGTTTGTACTAAACATGAATAAAATTCTGTTATAACCAAAATGATAATGACAACTTAATTGCATTCATAACAACTATAATTATGACAGTTAAATGCACGAATAAATCAGACTTTTGATGCTACACTTTTCAATGTATTGATACGTAAGGTTGATGTAATAAATGAAATGCCAGGTTAGAAATAAGACATGATACAATTTCTTTGAGATGATACTGATAGTTTGCTTCTTTGCCGTCCAAGGGAGTCCTATGAGGGACCCCAAACCTTACTTAGCTGCAATTCTAAAGCATTAGACCTGTTCTATGTGCAGATGATAGGTAAGGAGTTTCATGATTGCAATAAATTCCAGTCGTGTGAATCCAATTTCGTCATTTTGAAATAAAAATAGAATAAATAGAGACTATTGCAATTTAAAAGCACACAGGTAGGATTCACCTACTTGCACTTCTGCTTTCCAAAGTTCATCTTGTATTTGAGTAAAAACAACTCAAGTTAGCTTGTTTGAGTAGGCATTTAAATAGCAGCATCGTTACCGTAGTCGTCATTGTACTTATCTCGTTTGGTCATTGTTATTGTACTAGTTGATTCTGCCGTTGTTATTGTAGTGAAGATAGCCATCTTGTTGTCACCATTTAGCTGGTAGTACCAAAAGGTACCATTCCAATGTATCGCAAAGATAAGAGTGAATAGGGAAATGGAGAAAGTTATTACTCCCATTACCAAACTATATTTTATAGCATGTACATGCTTGTGAGCTTATACAACATTATTCATTAACTATATAAGTTTTATGGTTCAAAGTTCATATTCACCACTATAATATTTTAGGTCTTAATAAGCGATTGTGATCTTTCCCAAAGAGTAGACATTGGTAGCAATTAAATATATGAACAAATGTAAACCATAGATTGACTATAGTACAAACAAGACTTGAGCTATTTAAATTCCATTCTATATTGTGATAAAATCTAAGTCTTATGAATATAGTGGTGCAACTATATTAATCCTCGGTTTGATATCAATATTAGAATATAGGTGTAACTATTACAATAGCATACAACAAAAGAATCATATCCAAACTATAATCTATGTTTACCTACATTGTAATATATTGGATTTGATGGTAATAAAGTGCAAGCATTATAATGAAATGTTATATCGAACTTTGCATAGATGTTAAAATACTATGGTAAATTTAAAAGGTTATAATACTATAAATTGCAAGGTTTACAGTCCCGTCGAAAACGCTGACATGCAATTAATGTGAAAAATTGACAGATTGTTGGCTCATTTAACTTGGCGCCGGTCTCGAGTTGAGATAGGGATCACCCAATGATCCTGTGTTAAAAACTTGGTACTTCCTCCTTGCTAAGTGGTAATCTCATAGATCCACGTAGACATGAATGCCTCCATGCTTTTTGTTCTGTAAGGATTATATGACATGCATTGATCGTGTTGCTCCACCGTGTGCCATCGTGTCAATGTAGACCTGTAAATTAGGTCGGGCATTAAATGTTTGACGTCATTTATTTCAATACTACGATTGCTGGAAAGGTAGAGACTGTCTATGGTGATGGAAATGAGTCGTTGGATGAAAACCCTAACATCTACCGTGTTGAGTTTGTGAACTTGGAGAAAGTGGTTTCATTGTGTTATTGTCTTTGTTGGAGGTGGCCGACAGGCTGCCGAAATTTCTGTTAAAACCTTGGGAGGGATTCGACCTTGAGACTTTCTAAACGAATGGAAGTTATAGGTCTTAAATCTCTGCAATGGCATTTCGTTTATTGGAGACCTAAGTCTCTGGTTCGGAGTGTTATCGAAATCATGGTTGAAAGTTTCCTGGTATCATTCACAGCACCGTTCTCGTCGTTTGTCTGAGAACTTCAAGACTTGACCAGGGCTTACGAAGGTATGCGATTCTTCTGAGGTGAAATATTTCTTTGCTGCGTTTCGTTTTCATTTTAGAAATAGCTTCTATCTAACTCAAACACCATCATTTGTCACATGCACGGTTTTAAGGAAGCAAAAGAGTAATGTTTTGGAAAAGGTGTTAGCGTGCCTCAACACCAGTAAGCCTCGGGTCTTCCATAACCCTCATAGTTCTCTTGGACAGTGGTTGAAGTGGTTCTTAAGAATGAGTAACACGCTTGTCAAGGCTCGTCGTTTTCTCTGTCGATGTTTATAGTTGAAGAAATCTCGAAACATGCTTGCGACTCTTGTTTTTGTTTGAATGGTTCTGGTTTTTTATAAAGGGTAATTTTGTGAGACTGACTGGAGCTATGACTTGTCGATGTTGTGGGATATTGGGTTCTTTTAGAACTGCAGTAAACTTGGGATAAACCCTCATTTTAAATTTGTTTGCAATCAAAGTTGAAAATCTTTGTTCTGAGAATTCCACGATTTCAAGGTTAAGTTTTGAAATGAGTCGTGGGCTCAATCACTGTGCAAATGATACTTCTTTCCTCATAAAATAAATTTCCATGCTAAATGATAATGGTTAAAAGTCTGTGTAAATTGACTTCATGCTGAAGGTTACTACATTGTCTTTCGAGCTAGAATAGGGTTTGAAGATATCGTTGATGATAAAGATTCTGTGTATAAAATAAACTTCAACCTTAAGATGGAAATGTATGCTAAATTTTTTGTATAATTCTATGCGGTTTGTCTTGATACTGTGGGTTGATAATGTGTGTTCTTATTTTTCCATGTTTGAAATCTAAGTAGAGTAAAAAGTTGAACTGAGATTTCAATAATGTTTTGCAAAGGAAACGAATAGGGTCAAACCCCAATTCGTGTTTGTTGAGGATGATAATCTGAACAATACTAAAGATACTGGATCGGTTTCGATCCCAGGTTTGAATAGAGTGTAAAGTTTTTTTATAAAACAATAAAAGAGAAAAGATAAATCTAGCTAGGGTTTTGTTCTTGACACGAGACTCAGATTTACAATAATCACAAAACCGAGTAAGCAGAAAAAGAGAGAAATAACACATGGTAATAATAGTGATGTTTAGTAAATTCTTATTCTTTGTTAAGTTTATTGATAATACACCCTTACTGTAGTAAGTAAAACCAAGTGAATGTATAGTATAGAATTTGTGAAGACTGTGTAAATTACAATTCTATCTACAAGTTAATTTCTATGCATATAATGCTAATGAAGTAATTTCAATGATACTGTGTGTGAATGAAATGTATGAATATGAAACCTATGTGAAAACTATTGTTTCCAACTTATTATAAAGAAAGTTTATTCAAATTCAACAGTCTTAAAACAATATACAGTATATAATTTATCTACCTGCCATGGACATAATTTATATGTAATGCAGGATGATTGGACAGGAATTATTTATTGACTGTTTATAATATAACTGAAAAAATATTATATATACTAATTATTATACAAAACCTCCTACAATTATTTAACTTAGGAACAGGAAACTGATACATATATGATTATTATCTATCTATCGAATCCAATGGCAAATTTTTCCTATCTTCTAATCTATTTTAATTTGCATATCTCTACTAGAGTACAATGCTACCAAACAACATGTGGAAAAATGGGGATATTGATTTATCAATTTAACATTAAACATTCAGACTTAAACATTAAGATTCTTTTCGAAAGCAATTAAACAGAATAATACTAAACAAACAGAGCAGAATTATTTACTGAGTATAAGTTAGGAAATCTTTAAAAACCTGAGAACTCTGTAGGGAAACAAACAACCCAAGAAGACTGTTCCACCCAAACAAACTCCTGAAAACAATCAAATACTATCTTAGGACCCTCGAGCCTGTTCGCTGAACCACCAGGAGGAAGAAACTTCAGGAATTAGGACTTCTTCTTGTTGTAGCAGTAATCTTCAAATTTTTCAATAGGTAGCAGTCCAAAAGACTTGCTCCTACAACTCTGTTTCTTCTCAATGATATGCAATAAACTCAGTTTTCAATCACCACCAACCTCCCTTATTCGAATCTCTCTTGAAATCACTTGATTTACAAGAGGAAAATATTATGCCGAAATATTGATTAAGGGCTTCCTGCCCAATTCGAATTTGCCTTTATAGGCTGCCTAGGCCTTTTCAAATGTTACTGGGTCATTAAATGAATTGCCTGCTCACTCCCTCCACCTGGGGGATAATGCCCTATTTTAGGGGAAGTTGTCCCATAACCAATAGTTAGTGGTGTGATGCAACTGCTTCCATGTGTCCCATACCTTCCAACAGCTTCCATTCCTCCTAGTGGGTCAGTGAACACTCATTCAATAGTCCTCTTGGTTGTTTGTCTCCTAATTAATTTATTTAAATAATAATATTCAGTAATTACATTCATCCATGATCATAACTGATCATAATTACAAAAATTTGTAATTAAATTAACATAAAGTATTTTTGCAAAATAAAATAATAATTCCCAGAAATTTGGGTAGGTGACAACTAGAGTGTCATCGGAGCACAACTAGGTGTCCTCATGATCATCAGTGATGTCATCAATGCACAAGTAACTATCAAATGTCATTCCAACTGTGTCTAACTGAGTGTAGTAGGTGTAACTGAATGTAACTAGCACATGGAGACACTAACTGGATGAAGGAGGCTCAGTGGAGGATGCAGTAGGAGCTTATTAGAGTTAGAACAGGCAGTTTAGTCTCACTGGAGGTCCATCGGAGTGATAAGGTCAGTAAAGAGTCAGTTAATCCTTAAATCAAGGAAGTAACTAAAGATAACTAAATATAATGAAATATAACTGGATTGGTAGGTGAAGAAGGTGCCTTTGTCATGCAGTGGAGCAAAGGAGGGCGCATTAGTCACTAGGAGGGCTGAAACTGCAAGGAAAGAAGCTCTCGGGTCTAGCTCACTGAGGGCTAGGTGCTGGTGTTGATGACTGGAATGCATGCAAACCCTAATATTTGCATGCATGACTGAAAATGCAAAAAATGGAAATGCTGCTATGACTAGGATGGAGTATAGAAATATCCTAACACCCCCCTTTAATCCATCCCAGGCCCTGGTAACTAGGACCAAAGGTCAACCAATACAATAAAATGAATGATAATAATAAAGAATAGTCCATTAACCGAGAAAATGGGGAAAACCTCATGGAAAAAATACCCCCCCTCAAAATAAATTGTAGGTCACACACAATAATAAATGCTCCAAACTCAAGCAGGTGTGATGCTTGGTCATATGTCTGGAGGTATCTTCTTCTTGGGAAGAAGTGGATCATGCTCAGAAAGCATGTGTTTGTACTTGCTCTTCAGTTCGAATGTGATGAGAACAAATCCAACAGTATGAGAATGATCCTTGAACTTGTGATTTGAATCAGCTGAGGTAGGATCAAAATCATGAATATGTAGATAGTCTTTTGTCTTCTCCTTCGAACCATCATGGGTGAGATTATACCAAAAAGAACCATCAAATAATAATTGCTTGAAATCCAAATCAGATTTAAGACTTGAAGAATAGTTTCTTGAGATCTCCTTTGAACTAGCAGGGGTGAGATCAAAACCAATGTATGCATGAGAAATTATCTGAAGCTGGTGGCAATGGCCATATTCTTCAATAACCTTCTGAAAGCATGTGCTAATGATCATATAGTAGTAAATAAGAGATGATTGCTTGAGAGGAGTGAATGCATTACCTCCAATAGCTGATTTTACCTTCTAAATAATCATGTAATCATGATGCAAACCAACAGACTCTAGTGCAAGAGAGGATTTAGGACCTTCTGCAATATCTAGAGTGTGAGCTGGCATAGAAAGAGAAGAAAGTTGGAGCATGAGTGGAGAATCTACAAGTTCTTTGTCAACAACTTCAATATGAGATGATACTGGTTCATGATATGAGATACCATCAAGGGGAGTGAATGTATCACTTTGCTTTCTTTTGAATGGGTTTGGACCAATCCCTTCATTCTTTCTGCCAAATTTTTCATCCAGGTGAGCCCATAACTCTTTTGGAGTCCATAACTCCATTGGAGTTTCAACACTATCACAGTATTGGAAATAGAATCTCAGGTATTTAGGCAAATAAAGCATCATTGCTACAAAGGCTCCATCACCTTTATTTAACCAATCAATATTCTCTTCAGGGGATTCGAACTCTCTTTCAAAATGACAATAAAAAAGATCATGGATCTTCAAGTATGCTATCATTCATGGTTTCCATTCATCATAGTTGAATGGAGAAAGAGGGGTAACTCCTGATGAATACATAGAAGTTGTAGAGGACCTGCAAAAACAATATAGAATAGCTGCAACTGCTATTGCTGCAAAAATGTAGAAACTGTTGCAACTGCTGCACTCGAAATCTTGGTAATAACTTGCAAAAAACTCTCAAGAATGGAGATAAACAATACTCTCAACATGCTCTGATACCATGTGAAAATCCTCACAGCGCATATCTAAAAGATGATGTATACCTCACAAGAGAATGATTATGCTTAAGCAAGAAAATAGAAGAAGAGTGGTCAATACAGTATAATTAGCAACAGAATAATATGGTATAGTAGAACTTGGATAGAAGCAATAATACTTCACACACACTAACTAATTAATCACAATATGGACAAATAAGTAGTACAAGCATGAGGATTCGAATGCTTAAGGTGGCAATTCGAATTAGCCTTCATGGAGTGATCAAAAGATCACTGGAGTGTCATCGGAGCACAACTAGGTGTCATCATGATCATCAATGGACTCATCAATGCACAAGTAACTGTCAACTGTCAGTCAAAATGAGTCTAACTGAGTGTAGTAGGTGTAACTGAATGTAACTAGCACATGGAGAGACTAACTGGATGAAGGAGGCTTAGAGGAGGATGCAGTAGGAGCTTAATAGAGTCAGAACAGGCAGTTTAGTCTCACTAGAGGTCCATCGGAGTGATAAGGTCAGTAAAGAGTCAGTTAATCCTTAAATCAAGGAAGTAATTGAAGATAATTGAATATAACTTAATATAACTGGACTGGTAGGTGAAGAAGGTGCCTTTGTCATGCAGTGGAACAAAGGAGGGCGCATTAGTCACTAGGAGGGCTGAAACTACAAGGAAAGAAGCTCTCAGGGCTAGCTCACTGAGGGCTAGGTGCTGATGCTGATGACTGGAATGCATGCAAACCCTAATATTTGCATGCATGACTGAAAATGCAAACAATGGAAATGTTGCTAGGACTAGGATGGAGTATAGGAATATCCTAACATATTCAACCCCATATATATGATTTGAATATTGTTAAAGTTTATGAATTTTTCTACTGAAGTCCAGGGAATCGTAACTCTTAAATTTCAATCCTTTTGTGAAAGAAAATATGCTCTTTTTGTAATGGCCATCCTCATCATAAAAGCCCATTTTTTTTTAAGAAGAAAAGAGACCATTACATTGTTCATGAGACAAAGAAATAACATCGTAGGCTTTCGATATGTCAATAACAATTTAGAACAGCATCATTATATATCATTTGTTCAAACATTAAAAGGATTTTTAATGATAAATTGCACATGTTTAAAGGATTTTCTAATATGTGAATGCATGTGAGGGCATGCGCCACAATGTGAGGATGCATCTCCATTAAAAATATTGAGCACAAAATACTATTACTATCGCAGTGATTAATTGAGTGTAATGGAATAAATTACAAAGCAATTTCCCACATAATTTTTCATATGTAAGTTGGCGTTGACACAATTGATTGCGAACAAGTTTGTTAGCTTCAAGAACTTTTCCACTAGTAAACCTAGTAAACATGGATCACTACGGTTTACCATGATTCTGTGTGTAGATTTAATATCTAAGTGCAACCAACGCTTGTTTCATTAGACAACTTTCTTTATCTATATTTTAGCATGACTCCTCAACAACCTCGTCCTCCATTAATTTATGTTTCAGAGCATTAATCTGCAATTGTAAGTATACATAGAAATCGCAATCTTTTCCAATATAAATATCAATAGTATGGTATATGTATGTTATGCCTGACAAATTACTCACCATATCCTCCATTGCTGCTTTAGGAAAACTAAGCGAATGTATAAATGATATAGTTCATCTATAGAGATAAAATGAAGTGTTAGCTGCTGTTCTGTGCTATTGAAAACCCTGGTTGTACTCTGACTTTCTAGAGAATATCAAATTGCAAAGTTTGTGTCAATCAGTATTGAAGTCCTGTCCATCTGGATGGAAAAAGAGGGAACCAAAAGCAACAGGGCAAAGGCGTTATAAATCATTTTACAGGCCTTCTACAAATTATGTAAATGTTGAACATAAATCTCGATATATAGCTGCCTTGCTTATAGTTGCGACAACAGACCGTAGCATACAAAGTCGCTCTTTGAGCCTCTTCCTTCGGCTTCTCTTTACCAAGAGATTTTTTGCTGTAAAAAAACACAAAAGGCAATCAAAACTAAGAAATTAGGAAGGGATCATATCTTCAATCAGCAATAATGAGATATACCAAGGGTAATTTTTTTGTTGTTTTTTTGGTATTACACTGATATGTGTGATAATACACCTTTGAATCTACTATGAGGTGGTACTGGGAAAAATACATCAATATCTTCCTAGGAGGATTGTGTGTATTAGAAGACTCTTGGTTATGCTTTTTCGACCTACCAACTTTTTTAAATGCTCACCTTTTGGTTTGACCACAATGTTTGATGCATTTTCATGCAGTGTTGATACTTGTGATGTGCATCACAACACAAGCTAATGCCAACATGACACAAATTACGAAGCGCCCAAATATGTTGCACTTTGTGTAATGAAAACACAAGATGAAATTATATGTGTGTGCCCGTGTGTGTTCTGGGGTAGTCCTAATTTTGATGCTAGGTTAGCATAGTCGAGCAACTTGAGTTACTGAGTGCATTGGGCTTCATGAAAGAGGTATTAGAGTCGATTTTCCAAGTTGGTTTCCTCTATTATGTATCTCACTCGATGTCCTTGTCAGCTCAAGCATTATAATCAACATTGATGGTTGCACTAGGCCATTTGTGAATGCGAGGAATTGTCTGAAAGTCTCAACACTAGTTTAGAATCTTTTTGAACTAATGAATTTATAAAAAAATTCATTATTAGAATCTATTATAGTCGATATAAATTCATTATTACAATCTATTATAGTCGATTTTCCAAGTTAGTTTCCTTTATTATGCATCTCACTCAACGTCCTTGTCAAGTCATTGTCAGGTCAAGCATTATAATCAACATTATCAACATTGATGGTTGCACTCGGCCATTTGTGAGTGCGAGGAATTGTCTGAGAATCTCAACACTAGTATTAGAATCTTTTTTAACACTAGCGACCGAAATTGTAACAAGTAAAATTAGCACTAAAGGTGCTTATACCTGCCATTTAGAAATGTTGTAATATATTAGTTATTTATAATTCAAAGTTAAAAAGTTGAAATAATGATGAAAATTAAACTAAAAGCAGGAGAGAAGTGACACCTACTACTTTATACCTTTAAAAATGAAATAGAAAAATGAGTCAAATAGTATAAATAGTAGTGTTTATTTAAAGATGATCATTAAAAAAAATTAAAATAACACAAATTTAATTAATATAAATCCAAATTTAGAAATACAATTTAATAGATAATCTAGTTACTTAGTACCTTCCTTTTTTACTAAAATAATGTGAAGTAAAACCATTTGAAAATAATTTATAAGTAAGCTAAGAAAATAGTTTATAAGTAATTTAATTAACAATTGTATATAGTCCCAAAATAAAAAATAAGATGGAAATAGTTTAGAAATGACATAAATAAATAAATTGTTTTAACTTTCATACGAACAATATGTATGATAGAATAATATAAAATCAGAAAACAAATATATATATATATATATATATATATATATATAATAATTCTCAAATCCTTAATCCCTATGTATATAAAGTACACATCGTTAATGTAAAAATATCTTTAAAAATAAAAATAGATATTTTAAGTAAATTTATTTTAAACATTTTATTTTATGGTTTATTTTATATTTACTATTTTTTTAATTAATATTGAAATTGATATATAATATAACATTTTAAAAAAATTAAGCAAATTTATTTTTAAAGTTATATTTTCCCAATCTAACATTATTTATGGTGTATCTATTTTCATTGATGAAAATCATTAGCATAATATATAACTTCAGCTATGTGGCCATTGGTAAAATAATATGTATTTAAATTCTGACAAATAGCCTTCAAACTAGGTAAAATAGCTTTTTTCATAGTTTGTATCCAATCACAAAATAGTAATAAAATATCTTAAAATCATAAAAAATCATTTTTACTTTTCAAATAATTAATTTAATATAAATATTTTTTAGAACTATTGAAAATCTAGACCTATCACTATGTAATTAATTGTTGGTATCTAATAATAGATTTTGGTATGGTGAAGTAGAGCTATGGATGATACCTAAACAAGTTTAAAAAAAATTATCCCTTTTTGAATAAACAAAAAAAATTAACAAGAATGTAACGTAACTTAAATAAACTAACTTAACTAATAGCATGTAACTAATAGCATGTAATAGAAAATTTTACCAACAAGAACGTTTAACTTAATTTAGATAAATTAACTTAACTTAAATATCGCGTAATAAAAAAAGTTATTTGATATAATTTGCCGTTAATAAAAATAAATAAATATTTATTGCTTTTAACTTTTTTTGTACGTCCATTATTATTTTCTCTTCCTTTTCTAGTAAACCAAGAAAAACTAAAAAGCACATCATGCTTTTTTCGATGAATATCTTGTATTTCATGGATATTAAGAAATAATGTGAACTCTATTCCACTTTTGTTCAAGAGTAAAGGTTTTCTCAATATTTCCTCCACGCTTGAAGGTGGTCGATTCCTTGAAAACTTCTTAATGAGGTAATGCGTGAACGCATTGGCCCATCCAAGAGTCTGTAGACAGTGCCCTGACACCATTATTTTATATTCCCAAAAATTATACATGTGTTTTAATTGCATTTTTTATAAATTTTATTTTTAATTTTAGAAAAGTCACATTCCAAGCAGGGTTTATTAGTCTAATCAAGCCGGCTAGCCAACAAAAAATAAGAATAAATAAAAATAACCAATAAAAAATAAGAAATATATAATTTATAAAATTTAAAATATAAATTTTTATTTGTTTTAAAATCAATTTAATAATTAAAATTTCTAAAACTATAGAAAACTATATAAAAATTTAAAATAAAAAATTATAAATTAATTAAAAGTGAAATGTAAACTGATTGCTATATACTTGCCTTGACAAGTATAATAATGAATTTATAATAAAAAAATCAAATAAAAAAACATATTAATACACATTATGTAGATTAGTTTAAAAAAAATTAATTTAATTACATTTATTATTTGTCTAATAACCTAATCAACCTTCGAAACAATAAACAAAATTATAACAATAGATAATGCAAATTCATTTTCATAATAACCTAATCAACCTTCGAAACAATAAACAAAATTATAACAATAGATAATGCAAATTCATTCTCATTTTAAATCTTTCATACAACAAACCATTAATATCTTTGTCTTTCTTTTAATGAATCAATAATTAATCGAAGTTTACAAATGTTATTTTTTTGGTCGGGAATATACATAGTCGAGATCTATGCCCGTGTTCTTATCTACATAAAAAGTCAAACTACATGCCATGGTCAAAGTCAAATTTGGATTAATTGTTAAAGTCAAGCGCAACATTCGTTCCCAGTTCCCATTCATATATGGTCATACGGAGGCTTCACTGGGGAAACGATACCAAATACCAATTACCATCGCATTACTGTCAATGCACGGCTTTTGTGTTTCAATATTTGCAAGTCAATCAGTTTACTACGACATTGTTGTTGTGGGTGATTGTCAATATTTGAAAGCATGGGAGAATACGAAGTTGATGTATTTATATTAAAATACTTGGAACAATTCAAAGCACTTCATGACCTCCGAACGAGGGAGCGCAAATTTCACAACCCACAAGCTCATGTTCAAACAATCAAATATATTAATGAAAGAACACAAAAGGCTGAGTAAGCGATAAATTTAAGGAATCGGTCAAGTCTCACAAAACTTGGGAATAAAGTTTCGAGGCTCTTACGCGGTTTGATTTCTCAGCAGCTATTGATCTGCTCGGCTATTCCACGTGATTATGGTTACCTACCTCATTCTGCCCTTGCCATTCTGTATATAAACTAGACTTTCCATTACATTACATATATTTATTCGTTCTTGTATTCCTGGTGCCATTTGGAGCTTTTGAATTTGGTCTGTCTGGAATAGCAGATTAAGAAACTAGACTTTCCATTACATTACATTTGTTTGATTGATTGACGTGAGAGGCAACTACACTGACGTTATCACCGAAGGGTGGCCACGAAGACAGGGAATTTGGTTCTGTTTTTCTTGATTTCAGTAGCAGCCATAGTATTGAATCAAGGTGCAGTCGATGCAGGTAGAGCCCTGAAAAGGAGGAATATTGTAACAGCCCCAGCTGATACAATTCCATGTGATCATCAGAATCTTCTTAATGGAGTTTATGAAGTGGGAGATATATTGAAGACTAAACTTCCTTCTGGTCCAAGTCCAGGAGTTGGTCACAATTACATCAATTCAGTGGGTTCTGAAAAGATGAAGACTAACAATACCTTGAAGATGAACAAAGTTCCTTCTGGTCCAAGTGGAGGAGTTGGCCACAATAACATGAATGCCGGTGGGAAGGCATCAGCAGAGAGATTAATTACTACGACGCCGTTGAACAAACTTCCATCTGGTCCAAGTCCAGGAGTAGGCCACAATTACATCAATTCCGTGGGTTCAGACAAGTAATGCAGGCAATGCATTGAAGATGAACAATAGAAAATAGAAGGTCCACATTTTTCATATATGTTTTACAAACCGTGACTTGGAGAATTAATAGATACGACATTAACAAGTTGAGATATTTTATTTAATCAATAAATTAACAAGTTGATATATTTTATTTAATCAATAGATTAGCAAGTTGATATTTGCTATTTAATTATTTTTTATGTTATAATATAATAACTAAATCTAAGAATATCATACCAAATACCAAAAACATTAAATAGAGCACTATATTTAGTCAACTTAATTTATGTTTATTTTTTAATATCCTCATGCACATCTTACATGAATAATCTATTAACTTTTGTTCGTTTCTTGTATTCCTCGTGATAGTGATATGTGTAACTTTCTTTGTTCTATCTTGAATAGCAGATCAAGAGATTAGACTAATGATTCTCTTCTTTAAGTTATAGTTTAAATGGTACTTATAAACAATGCTATGATGGGTGTTTTAATTTTTTTTTATATTTAATTATTATGATTTTGTTTTTATTACATCTTGAGTGGATTTAATGGTTAAGAGCATATGTTTCCTTCTAGGAGGTCATAGGTTCAAATTTAAAGGGTTGTAGGGTATGTACACCTAAATTGGATCAATGATTTATAAAAAGAACAATGTCTTTAGCATATATGAGAAGGATGATAATAACAAACTGGGAAATCTAGGTAAAAATATATTGTTGTTTAAAATATTTAGAATTAAGAAGAATCTATGATGTATATATGTGTGTGAACTATTTACTATTTTTCATGGAAAACCATATCAGATCCCCCTTTCTTTCATAGAATATTGAGGTGGAGGGAAGCTTAATCACCATCCAAAATAGTGGTTAATAACCATGAGGGGTTAATAATAATATTTGAACCTATAACCTAAGTAATCATTATCCACAATATTATTTGAGTAGACAATTTAATCAATTGGACTAACCCTTGGGGCTAAACACACATGCTTAAAAAAATTTAGAATTTTTTTGATGGAGTAATGGGGGAAGCTATAAGGAAGAGATCATAACTAGGATTTAAATGATGGATGGATGGATTGAGATTGTATATGATATGGAAGGGGTTTTAATGACTTGACCAAGATTGTATATATTTCACATGCTTGAAGTTAATTTTTTTTAGACTTAGTGATGTGATAGTCTTGTCATTTGTTTTGTTAGAGGAATGGATCAATTTGGCACATCTATAACCTAATTGTGGACAAATGGAATAGAAAGAAACCTTAGCCAAGCCTCTTAAAACATTTGGATGTATAGAAAGGAATAATATTCCATTTGATAAGAGCAAGCAGTTACATTCAAAGAGTCATGAATGTATTATGGTGGGATACTTTAATCAATTAAAATCCTACCATTTGTTTAATTTAGACAAACAAAAAATTTATTTACAATAGTGTTGTTTTCTTTGGTGAGTAAACTTTAAAATGTAAGTCAATTGCAACAATCGTTTCATGCTTCCATCCTGTGAGTTGATTACTTCGATATGACACCGTTGTTTTGGAAGACTGTCATTTGTTTGTGGATGTCAATGTTTGCGCGCATGACGATTTGTTTTCAGGGAAACATTATGATTGATGTGCATATCCTAACATCCTTAATACTTATATTGATTGTTGTCATTCAACGGACGTCCAGCAAAGTTAATTGTTTGACTTTGCTTCATCTCGAATGGGAAGTCAGAAGTTGACTTTGTTGTTCGTTGGACTATTAACTAAGTTGGTAGAGCTCAAAGCACGGCCACCTTCTTTGCACGAGCGATTTCAAATTTTGACAGCCCACAAATTCCATCACTTGTAATTAATGTCCACACCTTCGCAATCCTCCTCAAGTTCAAACAATCAAATAAATTAGTATGAGAGAACACAAAAGACGGAGTGGGTCGTGAATTTAAGGAATCAGAATAAGTGATGAAGTGTGCGTGGTTTCATTTCTCGGCAACTGTTGGTCTGGTCAACGATTCAACCTGAATATGCGTATTCAATAACTATTATTGTGTATATGAATACGTCGTCTCACCCATTATATTATTTCTGCCTCTTAGATTCATTCAATTTCAATTCATCAGGTTGGGGATTAGGGATTATTTCTTATTAGAAATAACCAGTTTTAAGGGATTTAATATCGAGTTTTAAGGGTCAATTTTTGCTAGCTCATTAGATTACCATGTGGGTCTCGTCAGCAAGGTGACCTGAGTTCAATTCCCATTAGGGGTGATTTAGTTGGAAGGGGATACCCAAAGTCCCTGTCAAGTTGAGGTTGGTGCGGTTAAGGCCGGGTGCGATCCCCAGGTGATTTTGACTACTGCCAGTTGCGATCCCTGAATGATTTTGGCGGCATAGATGCCTGCTAAGTGCGATCCCTGAATGATTTTGGCGGCATAGATGCCCCTGGGTCACCATTTCTAAAATTTCAAAATTTCATGTTTTCTTGAACGGTTAATAAGAACCATGATTTTCTTCTCTATGTTTTAGTTTTACTTTAAATATCAATGACGATCAAGTAGGTACCTCTTCATGTTGTATGAAGATGATTTTCTTAGATTTTTATTATTATATCCTTAGGTTTCTTAGGCATGAATAACTTTAATAGAATTGTTAGAAAGATAATCAATAATTTTAAAAAAGATAAAATATATTTTTATTATATATTTGAAAGATGATAACCAGTCTAACTCCATTACAGCCACTCCACACCCTTCAACTATTATTGTCACTTCCTTTCTTTGTTACAACCTTAACTTTTTTTTATATTTTAATTTATTAACTTTGTATCTTAATTTTATTTATATTTTAATTTATTAACATTGTGCCTAACTTTATTTATATTTTAATTTATTAACTTTGTATTATGTTATACATTTCATGTATAACTGGCCATGTGTAGATTGTAACTCATTTTTATTAATGCTGTAAATTTAGTATTTTTAAATTGATACAAATAGATCTGTAAATTTAGTATTTTTAAATTGATACAAATGGATCTATTAAGCATAGAGGAATAAAAGATAAATATGTCCTATGTAGGTTGTGGAAAATGGTGACAAGCAATTCACTTACGCCTGTTTAACTTGCATAGTTTGTGCCACCAAATGATATGGATAGTTCCTACTATTTTGTTGGTTGGTTGCTGAAATATATTTAATACAAAATTTGAATGGGGTTGTTTATGTAAATAATAAAATTTGTTTATTTTAACAGTGAGAGAATTAAACGTGTAGAGGCAGAGAGGAACAAGTGTGCTATGTGTATTATGACTTTCTCCTTGAATAATAAGAATATCGATTTTATTAAAATCTCTATGTTTTTTGTGTGATTGTTATTGATCTGTTTCAGTGTATGCTTTCACTACCAACCAATGATATCAAAACTTGGTTGGAGGTCATAGTTAAAAAGGCTGAGTGTTTTTTATTAAAGTTGCGGAAAATGGACTCTTGCTGGAGTAATACTGGTAGATCATCATGGGTGTAAAGCACGACATGGAACGACAGTAGGTGTTCATTGCTCTCTTTACAAGCTTAAGGGAGCGATTTGAATATTTTTTTGTATCATCGGCGCTCACATTCTTATAGATCATCGCCCACTCGAGGACGGGAGGAGCGATAACAGGACGGGAGGAGCGATAAGTTGGAGGAGTATAAAAGGTAGAAGTTATATAATAGTTTTAAAAGGTCTTAAGCATACTTTAAGGTATAAGATGGACATTTTTATTAATTTTTTTTATTATTTTATTCGTTCTTTGTACACAAGTCTCAAAATATTTGTTCCATCATATTTAAAAGTTTGGTTTTATAATATTTGGTCTGAGTGTTCGTGATAATGGAAAAAGAAAAAGTACAGAGTAGCAAGTTCGAAGTGGAGAAGTTTAATGGAAAAAACAACTTCAATTTGTGGAAGCTAAAGATGTGGGATTTTCTGGTGCAACAAGCTTTGTAAAAAAATTTGGCATGAAAATCAAAGAAACCTGTGAATATGTCAGACGAGGGTCGGGTTGATCTTGATGCAAGAGCTCCCAGTAACATGTGTTTTTCCTTGGAAGATGAAGTTTTGTTTAACATCATTGAAGAGGAGACAACAATAGGGTTATGGAGCAAACTGGAAAGCCTATATATGACGAAGTTCTTGATGGACAAGATCTTTTTGAAGAGGCAGGTGTGCACTCTACGATGAATGAAGGTACAAAAATTCATGATCATCTAAGTAATTTCAATACCCTAATTTGTCAATTAGCTAGTATGGATGTGATATTGGATGATGAAGATAAGGCAATCACATTATTATGTTCATTGCCTAAATTTTGGGATCACTTAGTCATATCTATGTGGTTTAGCACAACAAAGAGTTTTAATTTTGATACTATTGTGGGAGATTTGTTGTCTGAGGAGATGCAGAGAATAAACAGTGTAGAAACCTCAACATCAGAAGCAGCAGTGGCTAGGGGTCGATCTACAGAAAGAGGGAGAATTCACAAGGTACATCTAGAGCTAAGTCAACAAGAATAAATGGTATAGGAAGATGTTGGTACTGCAATAAGGTAGGACATCTCAAGAAAGATGTCTAGAAAAGAAAAGAATCTGAGAATGAATCCAGGAAGGAAGCAAATTTGGTTGAGATATATTTAGGTATGATTGATGAAGCTTTATCTATTTCTAGTATATCACAATATCAGGAAGAATGGATGTTAGATTCTGGTGCATCCCACCACATGTGTTCAAATAGAGATTGGTTCACTTCTTAGAAATATGTTGACGAAGTTTTTCTTTTTATGGGAAATGGTATTTCTTGTAAAATTGTTGGGGTTGGGAGAATTAAAATCAGGATGTATGATGGTAAATTGTTAAAAATTTAATGGAGGTAAGATATGTACTCGAACTTAAGAATAATTTGATTTCTTTAGAAGTGTCGGATTCTAGTGGTTATAAGTATATAGGTCAAAGTGAAGCACTAAAAGTGTCGAAAGGTAGTTTAGTGGTGATTAAGGCTACAAAGATTAGGAATCTTTATAAGTTGGAAGGAAGTACTGAAGCTGCATCTGAGGATATAGATGTGCCTCCTTGTTTATCGCATCAACAATAAGGTCATATAAGAAAAAAGGAGCTGCATGTACTAGTAAACTACAAGTTCATTCCAATCTTAGAATTTTTGTTGTTGAATTTATGTTTGTATTATATCTCTATTGTCTATGTTGATGAAGTCAAGGAATGTAGATTGTGGGATCCTACTCTCCACAAAATCAACATTTACATACAAGTAGTATGTACATGGAACAATCACAAGTTGTTCAAGATCACATAGGTATATTTGTTTGCAAACTCAAGGAATCATTGTATGGATTGATGGATCCCAAGCAATTGTACAAAATGTTTGACCTCTTCATGGTGAGCTAGAGTGAGTATAACCATTTTGTTTACTTTAAAAGTTTTGATGATGGTATATATTCATGGTATATGTTGATAATATACTTGTTTCAAGCAAGAGCATGGTTGAAATCAATAGGTTAAAGTATTAGGTGGACAAGACATTTTAGATGAAGGATCAAGGAGCGAAAAACAAATTTTGGGCATAAAAGTACACAGATATGGGAAAAATGGTAAGTTGTGGTTATCATGACAAAATTCTATGAAATGGATAGTGATGAAATTTAGTATGAATGTTGTGAAATTAGTAACTATCTCTTTATATTTGCATTGTAAGCTTTCTTCAAGTTTATATCTTGGTTATAAGGAAGAAAAGGTTACGCCTTACATACCATCTGCCAGTTCAGTAGGAGTTTTGGTGTATGCGATGAAATGGCCAAGATTAAGTATTTCACATGTAGTTGATGTTGATAGACATATGGTAAATTCAAGTGAAGTAGTGAAATGGGTGCTTCATTATGTTAGAAGCACGAGTATCCACTACAATGGTTGTAGTGAAATTTAGTTTGTGGTTATCATGATCTAAAATTTGTAGGCGTTTTGGATAAAATGAGATTAACCTCAGGTAATATCTCATATGAATGAAAGGGTCTATTGGGTAAGCTTGGACAATTGCAAGTTAAGGTGTTCCATGGTAGTCAAAGTGTTGTGTATTTGACTAATAGTCCAACTTATCAAAACGGGACAAGACATCCTTATGTAAAACAAGTTTTTGATGGAGGTGAAGTAGTCCATACTCGAGCAAATCATACAGACATGTTCATAGAATGAGTGTTTTTAGAGAAGCTACAGTGGTGCATGGCTTCTCTTGGCTTGTAGGAAGTATGATTGCAGGAAGTATGATGAATAAATAAGGTAGATGAGTATGTAACTTAAATGAATGAAAGAAGACAAAAATTCGAGGAAGTATGTAACTTAAGGAATTGGAGTAAGTGATGAATTTATGGAATCGGTCAAGTCTAACGAAACTTGGGAATAAAGTTTTGAGGATTTTACGAGGTTTTATTTCCTAGCATCCAGTAGCTAATTGGTCAGCAATTCAACTTGAATATGCTTATTCACCTACTTGTGTCTCTCTTTTCCCTGTACTTGGCCTTGCCATTGTCTATATAAATACATTGTCCAGTCCATTGTATTATCTATGTCTCCTAATTTATTTCAACTTCAAATTGATAACGGTGGCGATTACTTATGATTAGTGATATCCAGTTAAGATATTTACTTCTGTTCATTTGTTGTATTCTTCGTGTAATTTGGAACGTTCTTGTTCTATCTTGAAATTTGAAAAGTAGATCAACATACTACCCTATTCATTTCATTTTATTGATTGATTGATGTGAGAGGCACCCACAGTAACAATATTATCAATACTTAGAAGCATTATGAATATTATCAATACGGGCCATGAAGACACGAAGCTGGTTCCCGTTCTTCTTTATTTTAGTACCAGCCATTATATTGAAGGAAGGTGCAGTCAATGCAGGTAGAGCCCAGAAACAGATGAATATTGTAACAGACCCAGTTGATAAAATTCCATGCGATCATCACAATCTTCTTAATGGAGTTTATGAAGTGGGAGATAGGATGGAGTTTATGAAGTGGGAGATAGGATGGGAAGAATGAATAGGTACAAAAGTAGCACAGCTACATAACTTGTGGTTAGTGAACGTCGATAGGTCACAAGTTAAGTGTCATGAAAAATATCCATTACTTGTTCTCCATGCTTAATTGTAATCATATGTTGTCTATGCCTTAGCTAGTTGTTACTTTCTTTAGTTAAATGGGTTGTTTGTCACTACATATTATCCCTACATTTATCGTGCACACACACACACAAATACACACACACACACATATATATATTATAATTGTTTATTTTGAATTTTGAACGAATTAGTTGGAGAGTACACTTGTCCCATCTTTCTTCAATCTATGAAAAACATAAATAGTAATTCACCCCAAATTCTCAGATATAAACATCTATAAGTATAATTAACAAATAATACTTGTTTTTCTTCTACTTCAAATTATAGCATTTAACACTAAATAGCATCAACTATAGATCTATTATTAGATTATTTTAATGTTTATTTAAATAAATTAATATACAATATCAATATAATTTTGTATTAATTAAGTTTGGAAAAATTTAATATTTAATTTTATAAATGTCTAAATAAATAAAATATATTTTTTAAAATAATTATAAAGTTTATAGATTATATCAATAGCACAACCACTTAACTTGTGGCCACTGAACAAACATCAATAGGCCACAAGCAATAGGCTAATTCTCTTATTTGTTGTTTTCCAAGAAGTTCCTTATCCATGCATCAGGTAAGAGTTATCCATGCACTAGCTACCATTTATCCATGCATTAAGTTATTTTTTATATTCTTTTTTCTTTTATAATTGTTTATTTAGAACTTAAAACCAATATACTATCTCATTAATTCTAGTATAATCTAAGAAAATAATCCACATCAAATTCTAAGGTATATAAACACCTATCAATGTAATTAAACAACCTACATAAACATTTGGAATTTTTTTCTTTTTAAATTTTGAATTAGAAATTAATAAGCAAATTTATTTTCATATATTTTTCATCTAATATATTTTGAAATAAAAAATTAATGTAAAAATATTCAACCCTATATATATGATTTGAATATTGTATCATGTCCAGGGAATCGTAACTCTTAAATTTCAATCCTTTTGTGAAAGAAAATATCCTCTATTTGTAATGGCCATCCTCATCATAAGAGCCCATTTTTTCTGAAGAAGAAAAGAGACCATTAAATTGTTCATTAAACAAAGAAATAACATCTCAGGCTTTCGATATGTCAATAACATCATTATATATCATTTGTTCAAACGATAAAAAGATTTGTAATGATAAATTGCCCATGTTTAAAGGATTTCTGAGAGCATGCGCCACAATGTGAGGCTGCATCTCCACTAAAAATATTGAGCACAAAATACTATTACTATCGCAGTGATTTGAGTGTAAAGGAATAAATTACAAAGCAATTTCTCGCATAATTTTGCATATATAAGTTGGCGTTGACACAATTGATTGCGAACAAGTTTGTTAGCTTCAAAAACTTTTCCACTAGTAAACCTCGGTCACTACGGTTTACCATGATGCTGTGTGTAGATATAATATGTAAGTGCAACCAACGTTTGTTTCATTCGACAACTTTCTTTATCTATATTTTCACATGACTCCTCTACAACCTTGTCCTCCATTAATTTATGTTTCAGAGCATTAATCTGCAATTGTAAGTATACATAGAAATCACAATCTTTTCCAATATAAATATCAACAGTATAGTATATGTGACAGATTCTATGGAGGCAGAGCATAACCCCGAAACAGAGTATGCGACTGAGGCAAAAACAAAAAACAGGGTCACCGTCTCTGGAGCTCTGCGGCTCTTCTACCACCTTCAAGAACTCTCGATGAACACCCAAAATACATTGAACATCAAGATGCCTCTCTTCATCCGAGGCACATTAACATCTACACCTAATTGTATTAACTCTTGTACGGTGGTTGGTGGATTTAGACAGGTGACGGGAGGAATTATTTTCAACACTCCCCCTTAATTCCGACCATAAATAAACTACTAACATCTAACATATACATACAATGCCGTCATGGGCTTTCAACAAAAAACATTGAAACATTAATGCCTGCTGGTCTAAGTCTCAGCTAGGCTTACATTAGTTCATGTCAAAACTCAAAATTATCTTACCATTCTTGTCTGCTGCATGTTGATGCAGCGGCTTCTTTTTCTTTCGTTTGCTCCAGACTTTGAACTCAGCATTCTTCTTCACCTTCTTCTTCATTCTCACCTTCTTCTTGCAATTATTGACAAACCTATCAAGTTCCCAAAGGGTTTCTGTATCAAAACTTTCTATATTAACCTCAATCTCATCCTCCTGCTGGCATAGTGACGGATTCCTTTTCTTAATAATCTGGACTATGTTCTCCAACTTCTCAGTGGGTAGGCTCTGTAGGCTTGCACTCAACTTCTGCTTCTCCTCATGTGTCATCTCCTGCTTATGAAGTGTAGTTTCCAGATGGTCAAGGGTTGTTGGCATGATGCTTTTTCCAAAATAAGGTGATCCTGTCACTTCGCTTGTACTTTTCCTATCTGGAAGGACCTGTTTTGTGGAAGAATCCAATGAAGCCTGTAAGTAGTAGCTCTCCTCCATGCTACCAATGCTTGTAGAACTTGAAAATCGCCTTAGGTGATTGTTCACTCCATGCTCCAGATAAGTGTTTGTATATTTAGAAGCAGCATTTTTTTCTGATGCTAGCCATGCTTTAGCACGAACTGTCTTTTCAAGATCTAATCTGGCAGTCCTCTCTCGCTCTATCTCCTGCTCAAGGAGTTCTCGCCGTGTGATTTGCTCCACCATTTCATGCTTATGCTGATTTCGAATTTCTTTTATTTCTTGTTCAAGTTGCTTGGCACGACTTTCCTGATTGGCTGCTTTTTCTACCGCTGCAAGATAATCTTGTTGATTTTCAGCTGCCCTCTGTCTTTCCTTCTCTAATGAGCGAGTAAGTTGTGCTTGCTCAGCCCTCTGACAGGAAACCTGAGCTTCTAAAACTGCCATTCGTGATAATGTCTGAGATAGACGTTCATTCATAGCTCTTTCTCTTTTTTATGCAGATGCAGCTTTTGCCTCTGCTTCCTGAAGTCGTGAATTAAGGGCCCTCTCAACGCCAGACCATGCTTCAGCACGCATTGCTGCACTTTCCTGCATTGCTTCAATTTTCCACAGTAGTGGTCTTGTGGACTCAGGTACTCTCATTACTAACTCTTCATAATGCATTTCAGTTGCCTTATCCTCTGTATGAACTTCAATATCAATCTCTATGTTCAAGCCTTCACATGTTTCTGTCGAATCCTCCACTCGAATCGACTCGCAAGGATATGCAACTGTATCCACAGCTTGAAACAGTGAGTAGCATTTCTGATTCTTCGCCAAGGGCACTCTCATTATTGTTCACGGGGAATGTGACCTTATCTGATATGTAAAATTAGTGTAACTCAGTCCATAGCCAAAGGGATACACTGTGTCGCCCTTGTAATATCTATATGTTCTACCTGGGTAGCCACTTGAATTGGCTCGCATGTGCATCTCTGCCATGCTAACTTGCTTCACATATTGTTCGGGATACCAAGTCATGGGAAGACGACCACCTGGATTATATGTTCCAAAGATGACCTGAGCTATGGCATCTCCTCCCCCTTGTCCAGGATATCCGGCCCACAGAATCCCTGAAATTTGGTCTAAATTTTGGGCAAAACTGACATCGATGCCACATCCGGACATGATAACCAGTATAACTGGTCCTTTGGAAGCATTGGCCACTGAAGTTACAAGTTCCATTTGATACCCAGGTAACAATAGACTCTCTCTGTCAAGCCCTTCTGCCTCATGCTTTAGATCTAACCCCACAACCAGAATAGTTGCATCAGCCTTTTTGGCTGCCATCACTGCCTGAAGTATCAAGCCTGAATTGTTACATGCCACATCGGAGCATCCAGGTCGATATACAACTTTAGCGTACTTTCCCAATCCGTGTGCAGGTGGGGTGTATTTACAAGGAATTCGTGCATAATTGCCAATCATAGGTGCAGTGGCATCGGCATGAGGTCCAACGACGGCCAAATTTTTAATATGCTTTGTCAATAATGGCAAAGATCCCTGATTTTTTTGAAGAACTATACCTTCCCTGGCTGCTTCAACAGCCAATTCTTGATTTTGAGCAGTGCAAATGTCCTTCGCCCCTAGATTGGCATAATGCTCATCTACTTCAAATAAACCTACTCTCATCAGTACGGTATAAGCGTTTATCAAAGCATTATCCATATCATAATCCATATCAGATTCCTTGACTTTGCCCTGCAAAACTGCCGATTGTAGATAATCTGGATAGAATGATCCACACTCCAAGTCCAATCCTGATCTCAAAACTTGTGCCACTGCATCTTCTGGAGTTGTTGTGTAATTTTGAGCAGCAAATAATACTTGAATAGAGTCACAGTCAGACACAATGTACCCATTGAGTTTCCACTCGCCTCTGATGGTTCCTCCCAAAAGCTTCGGATCTGTGTAGGTGGGAAGTCCATTGACTTGATTGTATGAACACATTGCACTACTAGCATCCCCATCTTTAATACAAGTCTCAAAAGGAGGTTGGAAAGTATCCATCATGTCTTGGTGAGTGACCTGTGCATTA
The DNA here is from genome assembly GCA_027924585.1 of Larix kaempferi. NCBI lineage: Eukaryota > Viridiplantae > Streptophyta > Pinopsida > Pinales > Pinaceae > Larix > Larix kaempferi. Next base: position 3,088,246 of record BSBM01000435.1, read on the forward strand.
AAGTCATAACGACTGAAGTTCTTCCACTGGTCGAGATCATAAGCACATTCTTGCACATGAACTTCTGGTTGCTTCACTGTCGTCTTTTCTTCCTTCACATTAACTTCTGATTCCTTCACCAACGCATCTTCCTCTATCAGCATTCCAGGTTTATCCCCTGACCTGTCTTCTTCAACAGCAGCTTCAGTTTCCTTCACAGGCTTGTCTTCAATACTCTCACATGCCTCCTGCATTTGTACATCTTCAGCTTTAGATCTCTCGAGCGTGTCATCGTGCTTTATTTTCTTTTCCTCTTGCTTCACTTCTTCCTGTTCACCCTTTTTGCCACTATCGTCTTCATCGGCATGTGGGGTAGTCAACTCTTTCTTTTTTAAATCCTCATCACAGCCTACATCGTGTTTGGGCTTTGCTAGCCACTCTTCAATAAATTTCAAATCTTCATAAAAATGTCTTTTGACTGCATGCTCTTGTTCTTTAGCTATTGTAGACTGATTCTTGCTTTCAATACCTGCACACTCACAAACATTTAAACTGTTAGGAAAAATTTATGTCCTCATGGGCATGTTCTTCATGAGCTCTTCTTCTTCACATTCAACCTCTACTGGCTGTCCTGCAACTGTTTGAGTTGCTGATTCATCATTTTCTGTTGCTGCTATGGCAGCTTCATCTTCATATTCATCCACAAGTGCCTCTACACCGTGGGATTCACTAACAGCTTGGCTTTCTTCTGCTTCAACTGCAGGATTCTCAACTGCTGCTTCTTCAACAGGCTGTGACACTGTTGACTGCTTGCACATGTTACTCCCCCTTTCGCTGAACTCTTCTTCCAAGATTCTCCATGCTTCCTTGGAAGTCTTTGCTGCTACAATCTTGTGAAAAATACTTTCATCCACTGCTTGTTGGATGAGATGCAAGGCTAATTCATGCTGCTGCAATTTTTGGTCTTCTGTCAGGGCTTCAAAATCCTCTAGATCTAGGGGATGCACACAATCATTTTGAACTAAACACCACAAATCCTCTGCTCTAAGAAAGCTTCTCATATTAATAGCCCAAAATTCGTAATTTTCACCTGAAAAATGTGGGGGTACGAGGAGAACTCTGTTGCTCCAATTATTCTCAGCAACGACCTCCTTATCGGCACATTTTCTTGCACATTCGTCATCCATCTTTTCTTCACAAAGAATCCTCTGTACTTCTAACCCTGCCTCGGCTTTCACTTCTGCCCTTGTATTTCTTTTAATCTCCCTGAGTCTCCTTTTGTAACCCATTTCTTCTCTTCTTCTATTCAGGCTGGGGGTTGCACACAATCGGTGGTCAGTAGACTTCAACAGGTTCTCTTTTTCAAAAGAGAGACTCCTTCTCTTCTCGCCGGCATGTGAGTCACACGAACCTCCACACCAGAATATCCATCCTCTGCAATTTATACTCTGCTATTCTGCTATCCTTTTATCTGAAGCTACTGTTCTTTAAAATCATAATCGGGCCAAGAGATTTGAAAAATGGCAATGTATCCTATGTTGAGCTCCGTCCAGTAGCTGATCCTATGTTGAGCTTCGTCCAGTAGCTGCTCGGCGTGCCGAATGACCTGGAGAGGCTCTTCAACACCCCGACTCGCTCTTATGTGCGTGATACCAAGGCCATGGCTTCGACTCCGGGCGGAAAACCGCGGGCTTGCAGGGGGCTGGCGCGAGGCCGTATGCACAGATTCGTCTCGAAGGTCTCCTCACTCGACCGACAATAGGTTTCGATAGGTGGCCCCAACAGATGGCTCTCTCAAATTACAGAGTTCTCTCAAATTAAACGACGGGTCTCTTCAACACATCACGACTGTGGCTGGGGTCTCTCTTCCAGCGGCTGTGGCTGGGATTTTCTTTAATTGAGACGGTTTCTCCTATGTGCCAGTGAACTCGGCTGGTTCAAGGCAACTTCAAATGGATTGGGCAGTGGCAGGATCCCCCTCGCTCTGATACCATGACAGATTCTATGGAGGCAGAGCATAACCCCGAAACAGAGTATGCGACTGAGGCAAAAACAAAAAACAGGGTCACCGTCTCTATGGAGCTCTGCGGCTCTTCTACCACCTTCGAGAACTCTCGATGAACACCCAAAATACATTGAACATCAAGATGCCTCTCTTCATCCGAGGCACATTAACATCTACACCTAATTGTATTAACTCTTGTACGGTGGTTGGTGGATTTAGACAGGTGACGGGAGGAATTATTTCCAACAATATGTATGTTATGCCTGACAAATTACTCACCATATCCTCCATTGCTTTAGGAAAACTAAGCGAATATATAAGTGATATAGCTCATCTCTAGAGATAACATGAAGTGTTGGTGTTCTGTGATGTTGAAAACCATGAATGGAATCTGGTTGTACTCTGACTTTCTAGAGAATATCAAATTGCAAAGTTTGTGTCAATCAGTATTAAAGTCCTGTCCATCTGGATGGAAAAGAGGGAACCAAAAGCAACCGGGCAAAGGCGTTATAAATGATTTTACAGGCCTTCTACAGATAATGTAAATGTTGAACATAAATCTCGATATATAGTTACCTTGCTTATAGTTGGGACAACAGACCGCAGCATGCAGAGTCGCTCTTCGAGCCTCTTCCTTCGGCTTCTCTTTACCAAGAGATTTTTTGCTGTAAAAAAACACAAAAGGCAATCAAAACCAAGAAATTAGGAAGGGATCGGATCTTCAAAAATGAGATATACCAAGGGTAATCTTTTGTTGTTTTTTTTATTATACTGATATGTATAAACCTTCGAATCTACTCTCAGGTGGTACTGAGAAAAATACCTCAATATCTTCCTAGGAGGATTGTGTGTAGTAGAAGACTCTTGGCTATGCTTTTTCGACCTACTAACTTTTTTAAATGCTCACCTTTTGGTTTGACCACAATGTTTGATGCATTTTCATGCAGTGTTGATACTTGTGATGTACATCACAAGTACAACACAAGCTGATGCCAACATGACACAAATTACCAAGCCCCCAAAAATACCATAGTCGAGATCTATGCCCGTGTTCTTATCTACATAAAAAGTCAAACTATATGCCATGGTCAAAGTCAAATCTGTATTAATTGTTAAAGTCAAGCGCAATATTCGTTCCCAGTTGCCATTCATATATAATACCGAGGCTTCTGTCAGGTCAGGGTCAGGGATACCATCACATTACTGTCGTGAGTGAATGTAAATGCGCGGCCTTTGTGTTTCAATGTTTGTAAGTCAAACACTTTACTACGACGAAGTTGATATATTTATATTAAACTACTTGAAACGATTCAAAGCACTTCATGACCTCCGAACGAGGGAGCGCAAGGGAGCAATCAAATATATTAAGGAAATAACACAAAAGGCTGAGTAACAGATAAATTTAAGGAATCGGTCAAGTCTCACAAAACTTGGGAAGAAAGTTTCGAGGCACTTACGCGGTTTGATTTCTCAGCAGCTATTGATCTGCTCAGCTATTCAACCTGATTATGCTTACCTACCTCATTCTTCCCTTGCGATTGTGTATATAAATACATCGCCTCCTAATTTCATTCAACTTCAACTGATAACCTTGAGGATTACTTCTGGTCAGTAATAGCCAGTCTTTAGGGAGTTACATTTATTAGTTTCTTTGTATTCCTGGTGACATTTGGAGTTTTCTTGTTCTCTCTTGAATAGCAGATCAAGACACTAGACTTACCATTACATTATCATCGAAGAGGGGCCAGGAAGACAGGAAGCTTTTTCCTGTTGTTCTTGATTTCAGTAGCAGCAATAGTATTGAATCAAGGTGCAGTCGATGCAGCAGGTAGAGTCCTGAAAAAGAGGAATATTGTAACAGCCCCAGCTGATAAAATTCCATGTGATCATCACAATCTTGTTAATGGAGTTTATGAAGTGGGAGAGATATTGAAGAATAAACTTCCATCTGGTCCAAGTGGAGTAGGTCACAATTACATCAATTCTTTGGGCCCTGTGAAGATGGAGACAAGCAATACCTTGAAGATGAACAAACTTCCATCTGGTCCAAGTGGAGGAGTCGGCAACAATAACATCAATGCCGTTGGGAAGGCATCAGCAGAGAAATTAATTACTCAGACAACTAATGCAGGCGATACATTGAAGATGAACAATAGAAAATAGAAGGTCCACATTTTTCATATATGTTTTACAAGCCGTGACTGGGAGAATTAATAGATACGACATTAACAAGTTGATATATTTTATTTAATCAGTTGATATTTGCTATTTAACCAATTTTTATGTTATAATATAATCACCAAATCTAAGAATATCATATACCAAATACCAAAAACATTAAATAGAGCACTATATTTAGTCAACTTAATTTATGATTATATTCTAATATCCTCATGCACATCTTACATGAATAATCTATTAACTTTTGTTCGTTTCTTGTATTCCTCGTGATAGTGATATTTGTAGCTTTCTTTGTTCAATCTTGAATAGCAATCAAGAGATTAGACCAATGATTCTCTTTTTAAGTTATAGTTTAAATGGTAATTACATCAATGATATGATGGGTATTTCAATTTTTTTGTTTTTTTTCCATGAGAAAAAAATTCGTACTATTGCTATTCCATAGAATTAAATAGTACAAAGATAATACGAATATTCGATGACATGATATCCAACCCATAAAGAGATATCATCCAACAGTTATGACAAATATATAATGATCCATCCTAAAGTATTTACATCCAAAAATAGATCTCCATGCCAAAAATCTAATTACAAAATATCTTAAAAGAAGTCTGAATGTCCCCTGTCATTCAGACAGGCATCCAACCATTCCTCCCAAAAGAGAACACCAACAGGACCAGCAAAGGCATCTTTTGATAAGCGATCAGCATGATTGTTGTGTTCCCTGTAAATGTGTTCAAAAGTAATCTGACTCATCCTTGAAATTTCTTGCCGAGCTCGCTGACACCAATAATTTAGATCAATAACATTTATACTGAATTCCTGCAATGCCCACTTAATAGTCACCCGAGAGTCTCCAAAGACTCGGAGATTCTCCAATCCAAATGAGTTTGCTACCTTAAGCCCCATCCATAGCGCCATCACCTCAGCTTTCATATTAGTTCCTCTTCCACCATTGAGTCTGAGCGAATAGTAATGGTTCTCATTAATAAAGATAACCCCACCTACCGCGCACAATCCATCCTGGGCAGCCCCATCAAAAAACAAAATAGGTTGAGATACCACATAAGAAAAGGTTGAATCCCTAATAACTTGTTTACCTGATTCCTCTTCAGGATAATTCTGTAACATCATGCAAACAGTATTAACACAATGCACAGGATCAGCTTTCTTGTTATGAAAAATAACTTCATTCCTTGCATACCAAATGACCCAAGAAGTAAAAATAGGGAGAAATAGAGGTTTCTTATTTCCCCTAATCCAATTGTGCAATCCTGCTTCAAAATCCTTATCATCCCAAATAGACCGCAAATTTAGCTCTTTACAGCATAAATTCCATACAGATTGCATAAAAGAGCAACTCATAAAAAGGTGTTCTGCAGATTCTGGACCTAATTGACATAAACAGCACCAGCCAGGCCCTGTCCACCCGCGCTTAATTAAATTATCCCATGTTTTAAGGCTACCATTTAAAACATGCCAGAGGAAACATTTGATTTTCATTGGAATTGACCACTTCCATATCATTGAATACCACCATTGACACAGATAAATACATTGAGATTGAATAATCCTTCTATAAGCTGAACTAGCTGTAACAATCCCTTCTTTAGAATTACCAGCCCAAAATAACTTATCATTGGAGCCCGAAAGTGTAATGCCAGATGCTCTGATAGCCTGAATATAGCGATCCCACTCCAATGCCTGTTCCCGATTCATCCACTGAAATGATTCCAGCCAGCATAATTTTTCCTTTAATGATTTTAATGTTATATTAATATCATTACATTTTGAGTGTGCCTAATAATTAAGAATATGTGTTTCCTCTTACTAAATTACAGGTTTAAATCCAAAAAGTTTTAGAGTATGTACACCTAAATTGAATCAACGATTTATAAAAAGAACAATATATAATTTATCACATTGTATTATATTATACTTCTCATTTATATTTACCCAGGAACAACACATATCTTAAGAATAATAACCCTCATATTAGAAGCAATAACTCTTATTATTGAGCAACTTTTACCTTATAAACACTTTAGCCTCTCCTTTAAAAACTAATATTGCTATAAAATTAAAAAACTATTTAATAATTATTATACCATAATAATTTTTAATAACAATTTTAAAAAATTTAAATCTTATAAATTGAAAATAATTATTAATAATTTATATAAGAATTTAATTTTATTCTTTATAATAAATTAACATTAAAATCAATAAAATAGTTTAATAATTAAAATTTTTTATTAATCTTTATAATAAATTAATAATTAAAATTAATAATAAAGTCTAAACAATTTAAAAAAGTAAAATTGATATAATTATTAAAGTAATTATTAAAAAATAGGATTTTTTAATAATCAATTTTAAATTGATAATTAAATTCTAAATTATTAATTATTAATTAATGATCAAGTTAAAACTTTTCTTTAAAATAATAATTTTTTTTTAAATAATTAAGTTTTATCATACTTTTAATAATTATTAACTTAATAATTATAAATAATTTATAATAATGGTTGAATAAATAAGTAATAATTAAAACTATCATTAATAATTAATCATAATAATTAATAATTAATCATAATAATTAATAATTAAAATACGATAAAATAAAACAGTTGGCTAAAATTTTAAAAAATTTTAAACAACCTTACACCTATTAATGGCTAATTTCCTTACCTAAGTTATCTTGAGATACTTTTCTCTTGATGATGAGCCCTACTATGTCGCTCGAAACATCGAGAAGTTAAACTATCTAAATGCAGTCTCTTTCTGATCTTCTACTACCACCGCGTAAAACCATGAACATGGTAGTGTTTATTTTAAAAAGAACAATATATTTAGCATACATAATTTATTACATTATATTATATTATACTTCTCATTTATAGTGGGTAGTGTTTATTGGACTAACTCGTGGGGCTACACACATGAGTAGAAAATATTAGAATTTTTTTATGGAGGAGTAATGGGGGAAGCTATAAGGGAGGGATCATAACTAGGATTTAAAGGATTTAAATGATGGATGGATAGATTGAGATTGTAGGATATGGAAGGGGTTTTAGTGATTTGATTAAGATAGTATATATTTCACATGCTTGAAGTTATTTTTTTCTAGGCCTAGTGATGTGATAGTATTGTCATTTGTTTTGTTAGAGGAATAGATTAATTTGGCACGTTAATTGTGGACAAATGGAGTAGAAGGAAAACCTTAGTCAAACCTCTTAAAACATTTGGATGTAGAGACAAGAATAATATTCGATTTGATAAGAGAAAGCAAATTGAAAGAGTCATGAATGCATTATGGTGGGATATTAAATGAATTGAAATGAAAGCCTACAATTTGTTTGATTTAGACGAACAAAATTTTAGTTGCAAGAGTGTTGTTTTCTTTGGTGAGTAAACTTAAATTTGGAAGAAGATGTAAGTCAATTGCAACAATCCTTTCATGTTTCCATCTTGTGAGTCGATTACTTTGATATGACATTGTTGTTTTGGAAGAATGTCAGTTGGTTGTGGATGTCAAAGTTTGCGAGTATGACGATTTGTTTTTAGGGAAATATTATGATTGATGTGCATATCATAACATTCTTAATACTTATCCTGATTGTTGTCATTCAACGGGCATGCAGCAAAGTTAATTGTTTGACTTTGCTTCATCTCGGATGGGAAGTTGACTTTGTTGTTCGTTGGACTGTTAGCTAAGTTGGTAGGTCTCAAAGCACGGCCACCTTCTTTGCACGAGAGATTTCAAATTTGACAGCCCACAAATTCCATCACTTGTAATTAATGTCCACACCTTCGCAATCCTCCTCAAGTTCAAACAATCAAATAGATTAATAATATGAGAGAACACGAAAGGTGGAGTGGGTCGTGAATTTAAGGAATTAGAATAAGTGATGAAGTCTACGTGGTTTGATTTCTCGGCAGCTGTTGGTCTGGTCAGCTATTCAACCTGAGTAGGCGTATTCAATAATTTTCATTGTTTATATGAATACGTCACCTCACCCATTGTATTATTTCTGCCTCCTAGTTTCATTCAATTTCAATTGATCAGGTTCGGGATTACTTCTTATTAGAAATAATTACTTTTGAGAGATTTAATATTGAGTTTTAAGGGTTAATTTTTGTTAGCTCACTCGATTAAGGTGTGGGTTTTGTTAGCAAGGCGACCCGAGTTCAATTCTTCTTATGGGTGATTTAGTTTGGAGGGGACACCCAAAAACCCATTCAAGTTGAGGAACCCATTCAAATTGAGGTTGATGCGGTTCAGGACAGGTGCGATTCCCAAGTGATTTTGGGAGCCTAAATACCCCTAGCTCATGATTTCTCAAAGTACAAACCACTCCCGCAAGTCACGAAAATTCTAACCAAGAAAATATCAAGTTTCAAGGGAACTAATTCTCACTCATTTTAAAGAAATTGCTTTCTTCATTTTTTGTATTCATGATGAGAATTGGAGCTTTCATGTTCCCTCTTGAATGGTTGATAAGAGCCATGATTTTCTTCTCTATGTTTTAGTTTTACTTTAAATAACAATAGCGATCAAGTGGGTACCTTTTCATGTTGAAAGTGAGTACCTCTTCATGATGTATGAAAATGATTTTTTTAGATTTTTATTATTATATTTTTAGATATATTAAACATTAATGACTTTAATAAAATTGTTATCTTTATTATATATGTGAAAGATGATAACCAGTATAACTATAACTGCATTAAAGCCACTCCACACCCTTATTGTCACTTCTTTTTGTTACAACCTTAATTTTATTTATATTTTAATTTATTAACTTTGTAACTTAACTTTATTTATATTTTAATTTATTAACTTTGTATTATTATGCTATACACCTCATTTATATCTAACCAAGTGTAGATTGTAACTCATTTTCATTAGTGCTATAAATTTAGTATTTTTAAATTGATACAAATAGATCTACTAAGCATAGAGGAATAAAAAAGAAATATGCCATATTTAGGTTGTTGAAAATGGTGACAAGCAATTCACCTCATAATAGGTTAGGTTGTTTGATGTGCATAGTTTGTGCAACCAAATGATATGGATAGTTCCTATTATTTTGTTTGTTGTTGAAACATATTTAATATAAAATAGAATGGGGTTGTTTATGTAATTAATAATTTTTCTTTTTTTAAATAGGGACAGAAAGGTTATATATGTAAACCTGTAGAGGCAGAGAGGAACAAGTGTGCTATGTTTTCCTTGAAGTGGATGTTTCCTTTTTATAAAAGGTTTTATTATGTAAAATCTCTGTGTTTTGTGTGATTGTTATTGATCAGTTTCAATTTATGTTTCCATTGCCAACAAATGATATCAAGACTTGGTTGGAGGTCATAGTCAAAAAACATGAGTTTTTTTATTAAAGTTGCGGAGAATGGACTCTTGGTGAAGTAATACTGGTAGTCTGGTAGATCATCATGGGTGTAAAGCAAGACAAGGAACGATAATAGTTGTTCATTGCTCTGTTCACAAGCTTAAGGGAGCGATTTGAATATTTCCTTGTATCATCGCCGTCACATTCTTATAGATCATCGCTCCCAGTGGGGGACGGGAGGAGCGATAACGTAATTCACTTTCTTATAGATCATCGCCCTGTTGGAGGAGTGATAACCTTCAAAACTAAAACAAAGAATGATATTTCTTTATTGTTTAAAAGTTCGATGGTTCTAAAAACGTAAAAGTTCGTTGTTTTAAAAGGGTGGATGTAGAAAGGTGAATGATTAAAAGGCACACGTTGGATTTTATAGGGATAAGTTGGAGTATAAAAGGTAGAAGTTATATAATATTTTTAAAAGTATTAAGCATACCTAAAGGTTTAAGGTGGACATTTTTATTATTTTATTCGTTATTCGGAAATAAGTCTTGAAATATTTGTTCCATCATATTTAAAAATTTGGTCCGAGTGTTCGTGATATTGCAAAAGGAAAAGGTAAAGAGTGCCAAGTTTGAAGTGGAGAATTTTAATGGAAAAACAACTTCAAGTTGTGGAAGATAAAGATGTGGGATCTTCCCGTGCAACAAGGTTTGCAAAAATCTTAGGTGGGAAAATCAAAGAAGCATGCGAATATGTTAGACAAGGATTGGGATGATCTTGATGCAAAAGCTCTTAGTACGTTTGTGTTTGGAAGATGAAGTTTTGTTTGACATCGTTGAAGATGAGACAACAACAGGGTTATGGAGGAGACTCGAAAGCCTATATATGACGAAGTTATTGATGAACAAGATCTTTTTGAAGAGGCAAGTGTACACTTTGCGATGAATGAAGGTACACAAATTCCTGATCATCTAAATAATTTTAATACCCTGATTTGTCAATTAGTTAGTATGGATGTGAGATTGGATGATGAAGATGAGGCAATCACATTCTTATGTCCATTGCCTGAATTTTGGGATCATTTAGTCATATATATGTGGTTTAGCACAACAAAGACTTTTAATTTTGATACTATTGTGGGAAGTTTGTTTTCTGAGGAGATGCGGAGAATAAATAGTGTAGAAACCTCAACATCAGAAGCAGTAGTGGCTAGGGGTTGATCTACAAAAAGATGGGAGGATTCACAAGGTACATCTAGAGCTAATTCAATAGGAATAAATGGTAGAGGAAGATGTTGTTCCTACACTAAGGTAGGACATATCAAGAAAGATGTCGGGAAAATAAAAGAATCCGAGGACAAATCCAAGAAGGAAGCAAATTTGGTTGAGATGTATTTAGGTATGATTGATGAAGCTTTATCTATTTCTAGTATATCACAATATCAGGAACAATGGATGTTAGATTCTGGTGCATTCCACCACGTGTTCAAATAGAGATTGGTTCACTTCTTGGCAATATGTTGACGAAGTTTTTCTTTTTATGGGAAATGGTTTTTCTTATAAAATTGTTGGGATTGGGAGAATTAGAATCGGGATGTATGATGGTATTGTTAAAAAGTTAATGGATGTATGATATGTACCTGAACTTAAGAAGAATTTGATTTCTTTAGAAGTGTTGGATTCTAGTGGTTATAAGTATATATGTCAAAGTGAAGCACTAAAAGTGTCGAAAGGTAGTTTAGTGGTGATTAAGGATACAAAGCATAGGAATCTTTATAACCTGGAAGGAAGTACTGAAGTTGCATCTGAGGAAATACATGTGCCTCCTTGTTTATGGAATCAACAATAAGGTCATATGATAAAAAAAGAGTTGCATGTACTGGTAAACAACAAGTTCACTCCAGTCTTAGAATTTTTGTTGTTGAATTTCTGCTTCTATTATATCTCTATTGGTTATGTTGATGAATTCAAGGAATGCAAATTGTGGGATCCTACTCTCCACAATATCAACATTTACAGACAAGTAGTATGTACATGGAACAATCATAAGTTTATCAATATCGCATAGGTATATTTGTTTGCAAATTCAAGGAATCATTGTATGGATTGATGGATCCCAAGAATTGTACAGTATGTTTGATCTCTTCATGGTGAACTAGAGTGAGTATAACGATTTTGTTTACTTTAAAAGTTTTGATGATGGTATATTCATGGTATATGTTGATAATATACTTCTTTCAAGCAAGAGCATGGTTTAAATCAATAGGTTAAAGGCTTAGGTGGACAATACATTTCAGATGAAGGATCAAGGAGCGAAAAAACAAATTTTGGGCATAAAAGTAAATGGAGACGGGAAAAATGGTAAGCTGTGGCTATCATGAAAAAATTATACTAAAAGGATACCGATGAGATTTAGTCTCAATGTTGTGAAATTAGTAAATATCTCTTTAGATTTCCATCGTAATATTTCTTCAGGTGTATTCCTTGGTTATAAGGAAGAAAATATTATGTCTCGCATACCGTACGCCATTTTAGTAGGAGTTTTGATGTATGCGATGAAATGGCCAAGATTAAATATTTCACGTGCAGTTGATGTTTTTAGACATATGGTAAATTCAAGTGAAGCAATGAAATGGGTGCTTCAATATCTTAGAGGCACGAGTATCAACTATAGTGGTTGTAGTGATCTAGACCGTGGTTATGATGATCTAAAATTTGTAGGTGTTTTGGAAAAAATGAGATTAACCTCGCGTAATATCTCATATGAATGAAATGGTCTATTGGGTAAGTTTGGACAATTGCAAGGTAAGGTGTTCTATGGTAGTAGAAGTGTTGTATATTTGGCTAATAGTCCAACTTATCAAAGTGGGACATGCCATCATTTTGTAAAACAAGTTTTTGATGGAGGTGGAGTGGTCCATACTCGAGCAAATCATACTGACATGTTCATAGAATGAGTGTTGTTAGAGAAGCTAAAGTGGTGCATGGATTCTCTTGGTTTGCAGGAAGTATGATGAATAAATAAGGGAAAGGAGTCACGTAAACTATTGTCAAGGTGGAGATTGTTGAAAATCGTGAAAACCAATTCACCTCAGAATATGCTATGGTTGTTTATATTCTATAGTTTGTGCAATGAGAGGATATGGAAGCTTCCTATTATTTTGTTTGTTGTTGAAACGAATTAACTCAAAATAGAATTGGGTTGTTTATGTAATTAATAAAATTTGTTTCTTTAAACTATGAGAGGAAGGGTATATATGTAAGTATGTACATGCAAAGAGGAACAAGTCTTTTGTGTGTATCATGATCTTCTCCTTGAATAATAAGAATATGGATTCTATTTCCTCATTGATGCTTCCCTTTTATAAAGGGTTTTACCACGTAAAATCTATGCATTCTTTGTGTGATTGTTATTGATATCTTTTAGTTAATGCTTCCACTACCAACATAGGTGCTAAAAATATTTAAAGTTAATATAGATTTATGATGTTTGTATATACAAGTTACTTTTTATAGAAAAAATTATGAAATGTCTTTTATTTCCCAAAGTATTCACATGGAAAGAGGTTCAACCACCATCTACAATAATAGCTAATAACCGTAAAGTGTTCGCTTAATCACATATGAACATCTGACCTAAGATCCCAATTGAGCTAGGATTTTAAGTTACACATATTAAAAGAAGACTTTCTGCCCTACCCTTAGACTACCATATTCTTTTTACAATACAATTTCTTTGTAACCTGCATCCCCAACCTAGTCTTGAACTTTGAAAACCGTTAAACTTATAAACGTAAATGTATCCCATCTGAATTGGGCATTGAGTTATTAACTATGACATATGTCCATGTAAACTAATTATTAAACTCCATAAGTATACGTTAGAGATTTAAATTGTAAACAAATTACTCAATCGCCTATTTGTCTTATAAAAGTGTCAACAACATCATACCAATACATTCACAAATATATAATTACAAATATTTAATTTAATTATAGATATTTTATGACAAGTTATATCGACATAAACACCCAAACTATATCATGTTATTATCGAACTACAATGTGGAAGAAAATGTCAAATGCAACTGAAGCATTCGTTCAACTATATCATGTTATTATCGAACTACAATGTGGAAGAAAATGTCAAAGGCAACTGAAGCATTCGTTCAATGCTGCCATTCACGGCTCCTTTGGGTGCAACTCAATGTTTGAAAGCATTGCCTTAGTGAGTGAATGTCAAAGTATTGACTACTGCAATTCAATGTTGGTGAATCTATTTAGTTGCTATGACATTGCAGCTGTGGGAGAGATCAGGATGTCAAATAAATGCCAATATTTGAAAGTATTATTCTCACGAAGTATTGCAAAGTTGACAAATTTGAGTAACTGTAATCAATGTCATTCTCTTCAAGCTCAAAGAATCAAATAAATTAATCAAAGAACACAAAAAGTCGAGGAAGTATGTAACTTAAGAATTGGAGTAAGTAATGAATTTATGGAATCGGTCAAGTCTATCGAAACTTGGGAATAAAGTTTCGAGGATTTTACGCGGTTTGATTTCCCAGCATCCATTAGCTTGGTCAGCAATTCAACTTGAATATGCTTATTCAACTACTTATGTCTCTCTTTTCCCCGCACTTGGCCTTTCCATTGTCTATATAAATACATTGTCCAGTACAATGTATTATATATGTCTCCTAATTTCATTCAACTTCAAATTGATAACGGTGGCGATTACTTATGATTAGTAATATTTACTTCTATTCATTTGTTGTATTCCTCGTGTAATTTGGAACGTTCTTGTTCTGTCTTGAAATTTGAATAGTAGATCAACATACTACCCTTTTCATTTCATTTTATTGATTGATTGATGTGAGAGGCACCCGCACTAACAATATTAACAATACTTAGAAGTATTATTATCGAAGATCTTCTTATCCAAGTGGAGAAGTCAGCCACAAATAGTCACCCGACAATTTGACCCCAAGACCTCCTTGCTCACAACTTACAGCACTCAACCACTTGAGTTAGACCACCAAGCTATATATATATAGTTGTTTATTTTGAATTTTTAACGAATTAGTGGGAGAGTACACTTGTCCCATCCTCATTCAATCTAGGAAAGACATCCATGGTAGTCCACCCCAAATTCTAAGATATAAACATCTATGGGTATAATTAACAAATACAACATCAAATTATAGCATTTCACTAAGTAGCATCAACTACAGATCTATTATTAAAGTAACAATATCAATATAATTTTGTATTAATTAAATTTAGAAAAATTTAATATTTAATTTTGTAAATGTCCAAATAAATAGAATACATTTTTAAAAATAATTCTAAAGATTATAGATTGTATCAATAGCGCAGCCACTTAACTTGTGGCCATGAACATCAATAGGCCACAAGTTAAATTTCACAAGTAATACATTAAATTTCTTATTTGTCGTTTTCCAATAAGCTCGTTATCCATGCATGAGGTAAGAGTTTTTTTCGTTTGCAAAAAAAAAAAAATGTACTATTGTTATTCAATTAGAATCAAATAGTACATGGCTTATAGTCTCCTGGAGACGTCAACCAAATACATCAAAGTCCTAATACAAAGAATAATCTTCCAGATAGTTATCCTCTAAAGGCACAAGAACTCTACACAAACTTATAGTTCATAGATATATACAGAACCATTATCGATTTTATGACCCTCGAGGAGTTCCTCCCAAAATATATAACCTTCATCCCCCTTAAGGGTTAACTTAGATAACTTGTATGCCATCGAGCTGTACTGTCTATAAATATGTTCCAGAGATAGTGACATGAAACAATGCATTTTTTCCTTAATCCGAGAACATCAATGTTTGGTAATGTGTCTCACTTTTTCCCCTTTTGCGGCAATGAAGTAATGAACTAAAAATATTTGTTCATAAATCTATAAATCCATTGAGAATTAGATAATGGTGTAATGAAACAAAAGTTTTTATTTTGAATGAGCTTTTATATGGTATTTTTTTCAAATTAAAAATGGTTTTTTTATCTTATTTACTTCATTTTCTTTAAAGGCCATTTATTTTTATTTCAGCATCTGATAAGTACTCACAAAACCGTGACCCCCCATATCTATCTTCATTTATTTTTTTAATTCCAATTTTTTTGAACAAGTCTTTTATAGACACTTTTAAGATTGTTGTACATTTTTTTAAATATTATTTTATGATATATTTTAATTATTATTAAATTATTAATATAAATAAAAAATTTATTTGTATGTAAAAGAGCGACCCCAAAACTATCATTTTAGGACATCAAAATCAATATGTTTTTATTTGAATATGAAAATAATATACAAGTCATTCTTAAAATTATTTTTAATTATTTTTTGAAATACATTTTTTATTTTTTATAATAGATATTTTCAATAAATTTATAATAACAGCATAAATTATCTTACCGCATAGTGAGACACATTACCATGCAAGTTGTAGTGACCACATGCCCATTTGATGGTCACCCTAGTGTCTCCAAACACTTTGACGTCAATAATACCAAAGATATTATCGACTTTTAAAATGTAGCATAGTGCCAGAAGCTCGACTTTCATATTAGTGTCGTGCCCACAGTTCAACCTGAGTATGAAATAATGAGTGTTGTTAAGAAGAATAGCACCACCTGCTCCACATAATCTATCTTTTTCCGCACCGTTGAAGAAATCAACCTTCTTCTTAATCTAGAAACTGAAACTTGAACTTATTGGTTTCTTAAGAACGACATTCTCCTTGCAGTTCTCATTAACCAGCTTGAGTATCCAGAAATAAATAGTATCAGCATTAGGAACAGTATTGTCAAATAAAGCACAATTGCGTGAAAGCCAAATAGCCCATGATATCAAAGCAAGAAGCTCAGGAAAGGGTTTGCACTTCCTGTTCCAATCCAGGAAGCACTTATCAAAATGGTCAAAAGAGCAATCCACCTCAATCTTCAGGGCCGGAATAATTCTGCTCCAAATCGTTCTGGTAAACGAGCATTCCACGAATAAATGATCCAACGACTTAGAATTTTATCTACAAAACAAACAAATGCTTGGCCCAGTACAACCTCTGACCAAAATTTTATTCCAAGTTTTTAGACAATCAGATAAATCTTGCCATATAAAACACTTAAGTTTGAAAGGAAAATGCCAATTCCACAACTTCTTAAACCACCAATGGGGAGGGTAAATACAATTGTTCATAATGAGAGCTTTATAAGCAGGCTTAGCCGAGATTATTCCATTGCTGGGGTTACCATTCTAGAAAAGACGGTCATTGTCATCTGAGAGCCGACACCCGACAACATTAAGATTATGAATAAACCTGTTCCATTCCTCATCCAAACTGCCAACCAATCCCATATCCGAAGCAGTGAACCAATAGGAGGAAAGGTTGGCTCTGCACCCAGAATTCTTAATTCGGTTCAATGTGTACAATCCTTTATCCTTAAGAAAATTCAGAATTTCATATGACAGAGTGTAAGTATATTCCAATCCCAATATTGGATCGATACCAACTGAAATAGATGCGCCATTACCAACTTTCCAAACTAGGTCCTTTGCCATCCAGTTGTAGACCTGCATAAAACCCCTCCAGATGATAGAAGCACCACTGATACATTTTTTTTTGGATTCCTAATCCAAAAAAAATGTCCTCCTTGATGTACTTAGCAGAAATTACTCTGGACCAAAGGGAGGATCCAAATAACACCCTCTAGAAACATCTGAGTCTTAAAGCATAATTAAAAAGGAAAAGATTTTTGATACCCCAGCCACCGCAGTACTCAGGTACAGACACATGTTCCCAACCTGCCATGATCAAACCTCCTTTCACATTCCCACCATTTCAAAGAAAATCTATGCATTAGCTACTATTCTTTTTTCTTTTATAACTATTTATTTAGAACTTTGAACCAATACACTTTGTCTCATTCATTCTAGTGCAATCTAGCAAAAGCTTAGATGCTAGTCCACCTCAAATTATAAGCTATATAAACACCTATCAATGTAATTAGACAACCTACATAGATATTTGGAATTTTTTCTTTTTAAATTTTAAATTAGAAATTATTAAACAAATTTATTTTCATACATTTTTCATCTAATATATTTTGGGATAAAAGATTAATGTAAAAATATTCCATTCTATATGTATGATTTGAATATTGTTAAAGTTTATAAATTTTTCTACTAAGTCTAGGGAATCGTAACTCTTAAATTTCAATCCTTTTGTGAAAGAAAAGATGCTCTATTTGTAATGGCCATCCTCATCATAAAAGCCCATTTTTTTTCTCAAGAAGAAAAGAGACCATTACATTGTTCATGAAATAAAGAAATAACATCGCAGGCTTTCAATATGTCAATAACACTTTAGAACAACATCACTACATATCATTTGTTCAAAGATTAAAAGGATTTGTAATGATAAATTGCCCATGTTTAAAGGATTTTCTAATATGTGAATGCATGTGAGCGCATGCGCCACAATGTGAGGCTGCATCTCCATTAAAGATATTGAGCACAAAATACTATTACTATCGTAGTGATTTGAGTGTGTAATGTAATAAATTACAAAGCAATTTCTCACATAATTTTGCATATCTAAGTTGGCGTTGACACAATTGATTGTGAACAAGTTTGTCAGCTTAAATAACTTTTCCACTAGTAAACCTCGATCACTGCGGCTTACCATGATTCTGTGTGTAGATATAATATATAAGTGAAACCAACGTTTGTTTCATTAGACAACTTTCTTTATCTATTTTCACATGACTCCTCAACAACCTCGTCCTCAGTTCATTTATGTTTCAAAGCATTAATATGCAATTGTAAGTATACATAGAAATCACAATCTTTTCCAATATAAATATCAACAATATAGTATATGTATGTTATGCCTAGCAAATTACTCACCATATCCTCCATTGCTTTAGGAAAACAAAGTGAATGTATAAATGCTATAGGTCAACTCTAGAGATAACATGAAGTGTTAGTAGGTGTTGTGTGTTGCTGAAAACCATGAATAGAATCTGGTTGTACTCTGACTTTCTAGAGAATATCAAATTGCAAAGTTTGTGTCAATTAGTATTGAAGTCTTGTCCATCTAGATGGAAAAAGAGGGAACCAAAAGTAATCGGGAAAATGCGTTATAAATGATTTTACAGGCCTTCTACAAATAATGTAAATGCTGAACATAAATCTCAATATATAGTAGTTACCTTGCTTATAGTTGGGACAACAGACCACAACATACAAAGTTGCTCTTTGAGCCTCTTCCTTCGACTTTTCTTTACTAAGACATTTTTTGCTGTAACAGAACACAAAAGGCAATCAAAACTAAGAAATTAGGAAGAGATCATATCTTCAATCATCAATAAGAAATTAGGAAGGGATTAGATCTTCAG
This sequence comes from Larix kaempferi, assembly GCA_027924585.1. NCBI lineage: Eukaryota > Viridiplantae > Streptophyta > Pinopsida > Pinales > Pinaceae > Larix > Larix kaempferi. Next base: position 3,107,196 of record BSBM01000435.1, read on the forward strand.
AAATGAAATATACCAAGGGTAATATTTTTCTTTGGGCTAGGGCAATTGTAACACATTGTATCCTTTTTCGCTGCTTTCCTTGAACATGTATCCATTTCATCGTAGCTTCGTGTCCACCGATGGAACTCTCACCCGGTTGGCATCCATAATCAAATCTGCTAACCATGGAAATCTTGAAGACCATGACCTCCATGCAATATCAAATCATACATTTGTATTTTTTGTATGCCTTTTAGCCTCCTTTAAATAGACTAAACTTAATCTAAAACATAATTGACATGAACTATGATCAGCTACAAGTTATTTTCTATATATATATTTTATAATTGTTCAGCTACACCATGCTTAGCTACAAGTTATCATTGAGCTTCTTCCACTTATTTGCAATGAACTATGTGAATTATCCATTCATCCATGCATCAGTTACCAACTATTTTTTATATTCTTTATATTTCCTATTTTCTATAATTGTTCAACTACGAGTTATCAACTCCTAGATAAATGTTATCACCCAACTTCTTTCACTTAGCTTCCATGAACTCTGATATTTATCAATACATCGATGCATCAACTACCAATATGCTCCTGTCATAAATATTTCTTTCCGCAAATGTGCATAGACTAAGTCTCCTTCGCTGAACAACTGTAGCCTCCTCTTCCTGTCAGCTCTCAACTTATATGCCACGTTTCTTTTTTCTATGCGTTTGCACACATTTTCATGCACTTCTTTCATATGCTCTACGAATGACTTTGTATCCGTGCTTTTCTTGATTCCTGTCGATAACTTGACCAAATATACCACTCCATGTGGGCTTCGTCCTGGAACAATCTGGAATGGGCTCAAACCTGTCGACCGATTCATAGAATTGTTGTACACGAACTCTGCTTGCACCAACACGTTCTCCCACTACTTGGGTCTGTCGACCGTCAAACACCTCAGAAGGTTTTCCAAACTTCTGTTCACCACCTCGGTCTGTCTATCTATCTACGGATGTTATGTCAAGCTAAACTGCAACCTCCTATCCAGTTTCTTCCATAGGGTTCTCTAGAAATGTCCCATAAACTTGGTATCTTTGTCTGATGTTATACTCTTCGGCAACCCATGCAATCTCAATATTTCCTTGAATAATAGTATAGCAATGCTTGTGGCGTCACTTGTCTTCCGACACAGAATAAAGTGTGCCATCTTCGAAAATCTTTCAACTACAACAAAGATTGAATCGCTTCCCTGTTATGTCTTCGGCAATCCTATCACAAAATCCATGTTCAGGTGCTCCAATGGGGTATTTGGTACATGAAATGGTGTATACAACCCCATATTTTGACTTCTTCCATTTTCCAACTAGAAAACTCGACACTATCGTACCCACTTACCGACATCTGTCGTCATTCTTGGTCAATAATACTTCTCTTCTACCAATACCTTGGTCTTGTCGATGCCAAAATGATCTGCTAATCCTCCGCTCTGCAGTTCTTGGATTAGGTTCTCCCTTACAGATCCTCTGGGAAAACACAATTGTTGTCTCCTGAACATGTATCCCTCTTGGATGAAATAATCCAAGTATGTCGTTCTGTTGACACTCCATGTTTCATGACAAGCCTCGCATGCTTTCGCAAAATCTTCATCGGTCGCATACTCTGTCTTCACGGACTCTATCCATGTTGCTTGAACTGTGGTCATGTTCAGCAATGCAACTCTTCGAATCAGCGCATTGGCAACCTTGTTCAACTTGCCCGACTTATGTCGCAACATGAAAGTATATCCCTACAGAAACTCGACCCATTTCATGTGCCGCTGATTCAACTTTGACTGAGTATTCAGATACCTCAGCGCTTGGTGATATGTGTACAACAGAAATTCCTTGGGAAACAAATAATGCCTCCACTTCTTCAATGCTCGGACTATAGCATAAAATTCATGGTCATAGACCGAATATTTCTGCTTCGCATCATCCAACTTCTCGCTAGAGAATGCAATTGGTCACCCCTCTTGGCTCATCACTACTCCAACTGCCATTCTGCTTGCGTCGCAATCGACTTGGAAAACTTTGTCGATATATAAGAGCGCTAACACTGGGCTCTAAGTGACATTTTCCTTCAACTTGTCAAAATATTTTTGGGCAGCTTCCGTCCACTTAAACTCCTCTTTTCTCATGCACTCTGTCAAAGTGCACAAATCCGACTGAATCCCCAGATGAGCTTCCTATAGAAACTGGCAAGTCCATTGAAACTTTGCACTCCAGTCGCACTTATCGGTTCTGACCAATCCAATATTGCCTTCACCTTCTCTAGGTCCATCACTAACCCTTTACCCGAGAATACAAGTCCCAAGTATACTAGTTCTTCCTTCATGAAGAAACACTTTTGCAGGTTTCTCTTCCTGCAACTTCTGCAATACTTGTCGAATGTGCTCCAAGTGTTCCGTCTTGGTTCGACTAAATATCCGGATGTCAGTTCACACCACTTTTGTTTTGTAAAAAATATTGTATCTGAATCATGTTTTCCATGAGCGAACTTGCACGAAGAACCACATTCACACCACCCGCATTGCATGAAACTACGACACAGTTTCGTTTTGTAATGAATGCCGCTCCCGGGTCCATGAGCGTGGCTAGTTGATTCAGAACTTAATTCAAACTCTATTTCTTCAATTTGCTTCGACATTTTTATTGGGAATGGGATTTGAAATGCTAACTGGCGATAACGGCTTGTCAATTACGATAGCTTTTGTACAGATCTTTAAACCTCCAAGATAAGGTGCTGCTGCTTTGAACTCCTTAACCTGTAAAATAACGATCTCATTGCCTTCATTAACTGCAGCATCGATTTCTAGTTTTCAGATATAAGGCTTAAATCAAGAACAGATTGATCGAGTACACTTACATATCTGCCAAGTGCATTCCTTCCAAGAAATCTTCTAGTTGACAACGAAGACCACGAGTGACTTGACTCCCCTGGAAAGAATTGTTATACTGAGCCACGCGTTTCTTGCAAGAATTCCTTTCTATTTGGTAAATTAAAATTGTGCAACCCAATGATAATGTCAGAATTGGACTCCAAATCGCACTTCCGATCGAATATCGCTCTTCCAGATCATTTTAATTCGAGATGGAGAAGAAGGTTTCCACTGTTTAGCGTCTGCTTGATTTTGCTAGGGTTTGGATTGTCACCAAATCAAATTGAATTATAAGTCCGTTAGAGGAAATTTCTACAATTTGATTCGAACCCGTGAGTTTTGAACTTGGAGTTCTGGCGGCTAATTTATTTGAAGAATTATGTGTCGGTTGAAGGGAATTTGATTGACTGCCGTCATTCTTCTAACATGAGTGTGAACTTTCGGGTTCTGTCCGTTAGTTAGAGGAGGTTAAGGATTTCTTTATGGGTAGTGTAAATAAACTAACTTTTTAATCTTCCATAATATTACATCAATTTTCCATCTTGTGCATCGTTTTGGGGATCACTTTGTTTCCTTTGTTGGAGCTCCATTTAGGATTAGCATTACTTACAATGTGGCATTGGCAAATGAAGACCCAATAGTGTAGGAGGACGTAAATAATGAAGCTCTGACTAGGCATTTCAATTTCTAGATTTTGTTTATCGATTTATAACATGTTTTGTTGTTTTTTTTGGTATAATTTATAGTGATATGTGTGATAATACACCTTTGAATCTACTCTCGGGTGGTACCAGACAAAATACATCAATATCTTCCTAGGAGGATTGTGTGTATTAGAAGACTCTTGGCTATGCTTTTTCGACCTACCAACTTTTTTAAATGCTCACCTTTTGGTTTGACCACAATGTTTGATGCATTTTCATGCACTGTCGATACTTGTGATGTACATTACAACATAAGTTGATTCCAACATGACACAAATTACGAAGCCCCTAAATATGTTGCACTTTGTGTCATGAAAACATAAGATGCAATTATATGTGTGTGCACGTGTATGTGTGTGTTTTGAGGCACTCTTAATTTCGACGCTAGGTTAGCTTAGTCGAGCAACTTGAGTTATTGAGTGCACTGTGCTTCATAAAAGAGGTATTAGAGTCTATTTGCCAAGTTGGTTTCCTTTATTATGCATCTCACTCGATGTCCTTGTCAAATCAAACATTGATGGTTGCACTAGGCCATTTGTGAATGCCAGGAATTGTCTGGGAGTCTCAACACTAGGTATTAGAATATTTTTTTGACAGCAGGGACTGAAATTGTAATAATAAATTTATAAAAAACATTCAAATAAAAAAACATATTGACACACCTTGTGTAGATTAGTTTTTAAAAAACTTACTTTAATTACATTTATTATTTGTCTAATAACCTAATCAACCCTAGAAACAATAAACAAAATTATAACAATAAATAATGCAAATTCATTTTCATTTTATATCTTTCATACAACAAACCATTAATATCTTTGTCTTTCTTTTAATGAATCAATAATTACTCAAAGTTTACAAATGCTATTTTTTTTTATTTTGTCGGGGATATACCATAGTCGAGACTCGAGAGCTATTCCCATGTTCTTATCCACATAAAAAGTCAAACTATATGCTATGGTCAAAGTCAAATTTGCAGTAATTGTTAAAGTCAAGCGCAACATTCGTTCCCAGTTCCCATTTATATATGGTCATACGGAGGCTTCACTCGAGTCAGGGATACCATCGCATTACTGTCGTGAGTGAATGTCTACACGGCTTTTGTGTTTCAATGTTTGTAAGTCAATCAGTTTACTACGACATTGTTGCTGTGGCAGTCGGAGATTGTCAATATTTGAAAGCATGGGAGAATACGAAGTTGATGTATTTATATTAAAATACATGGAACGATTCAAAGCACTTCATGACCTCCGAACGAGGGAGCGCAAATTTCACAACTCACAACCTCATGTTCAAACAATCAAATATATTAATGAAAGAACACAAAAATAAAATATTGAAGGAATCAGTCAAGTCTCACAAAACTTGGGAAGAAAGTTTCGAGGCACTTACGCAGTTTGATTTCTCAACAGCTATTGATCTGCTCAACTATTCAACCTGATTATGCTTACCTACCTCATTCTGCCCTTGCCATTGTGGATATAAATACATCGCCTCCTAATTTCATTCAACTTCAACTGATAACCTAGCCAGTCTTAAGGGAATTACTTTATTCATTTCTTGTATTCCTGGTGCCATTTGGAGCTTTTGAATTTGGTCTGTCTGGAATAGCAGATTAAGAAACTAGACTTTCCATTACATTACATTTGTTTGATTGACGTGAGAGGCACCTACACTCACGTTATCACCGAAGAGGGGCCATGAACACAGGGAGTTTGTTTCTGTTTTTCTTGATTTTAGTAGCAGCCATAGTATTGAATCAAGGTGCAGTCGATGCAGGTAGAGTCCTGAAAAGGAGGAATATTGTAACAGCCCCAGCTGATACAATTCCATATGATCATCAGAATCTTCTTATTGGAGTTTATGAAGTGGGAGATATATTGAATACTAAAATTCCTTCTGGTCCAAGTCCTGGAGTAGGTCACAATTACATCAGTTTTGTGGGTTCTGAAAAGATGAAGACTAGCAATACCTTGAAGATGAACAAAGTTCCTTCTGGTCCAAGTGGAGGAGTCGGAAACAATAACATGAATGCCAGTGGGAAGGCATCAGCGGAGAGATTAATTACTATGACGCCGTTGAACAAACTTCCATTTGGTTCTGAAAAGATGAAGACAAGTAATGTTGCAGGCAATACATTGAAGATGAACAAACTCCCTTCTGGTCCAAGTGGAGGAGTCGGCAACAATAACATCAATGCCATTGGGAAGGCGTCAGCAGAGAGATTAATTACTACGACGTCGTTGGACAAACTTCCATCTGGTCCAAGTCCAGGAGTAGGCCACAATTACATCAATTCCGTGGGTTCAGACAAGTAATGCAGGCAGGTCAGTGCAAGCTAATGAGGGTCACTTTTGGCGTGTTAGATGCAATAGAAAACTGAAAAAGCAGGCATCCCTCAACTTACTTGGATTTTTTGAGCTACTTACGCAAAATATCTTGCATTGAGTAAAAAAAATGAAATGTAGGAAATTGAATCACGTTTCCGAATATATAACTTTTATATATTGAAAATTTGCATAGCTATGTCAAGTTTCATTTTTCCTAGCAGACACTTTTTATTTTTCAGGCAAATGATAAGGTATATGTTTTTGTGGGTAGAGCCTTTAAGGGCCTAAATGATGGAATCAAGCTACAAAAATCGGCATGCATGTAGAGAACACATAGCACTTGTGCGCCATTATTTTTTGAAAATTAAATTAGTAATTTTATAACTTTTTTATTATTGTCTAAGTGATCAAACCTCGAAAATAGTACCTCCTTTGTGGGTAGAGCCTTTGAAGGTCTTAATGCAAAAATCTTGAAATGGGTTTTTTATAGAACGTGGAGGTTAGTGTCCTCTTGTGCACCATACAATTTTCTTTTTAAATGATTGAGAATTGAAAAATTTATGGAAGAAACACTAACAGTGTGTTTCACGAGTTAAGGAGGTAGGACAGAAAAGAAATTGAAAGAAAATAGGAAAAATTAATATTTCAAAATAAAAGTTACATATTTGGAATCTGCAGAAAAAATGTTATTTGTGTCTAAGATTTCGTCAAAAATGAATCTGCGTAGCATATTGTAACGAGTGTCTAAGCACAGGCTTCTCCAGAAACTGGAAGAAATACCCAATTAGCTTTGGTTTTTCATTAACACAGCACAAGTTTGGAATTACCGAAGCAAACTCCAAAACATACACATAGGATTATTGTTGACATGTGAGCATGTGACTTGGCCTGGTTTAGGCTCTACAAAACACGAGCGAATTCTGTTTAAATTCAAAAATATTTCCGCACTTTTAGATGTACATAACGTGCTCGCATTATATAACTACATAACTCGTACGCGTTATATAGTTAAAAAACGCGCTCGTGTTATGTAAATCATAAAGTACATGTTGAATACTTGAGAAAGAGGGGGTGTGGAAGACTCAAGGGAATTTTTGTTTAATATTTGAGAAGGGGTGGGGAAGGGTCAAGGGAATCTATGGTTAATATTTAATAGGGGTGGGAAAGGGTAAAGGGCTTAGAAGGATGTTGGAAGCTTGAGTGGGGAGAGATGAAGGGAATGAGAACATGATGGGCTATAGGGGGTGAAGGGAAGTGGAGCTTGAGAGCATTATTAGGAGTATAATGGGTTCTAAAGAGGTATAGGGTTAGAAGTTGAAAGTGAGACTTGAGTGACAAGGGGGTATGGATGGAGGCAAGGGGGATGTGAGAGAGAAATAAAGAATACAAAGGGGGGGGGAGACATAGAGCAAGGGAGGGAGAGGGACAATGGGGAGGAATGGATTTGGAGGGAGTGAGAGATCGATGGGGATAGAAGGAAATAAAGAGATAGGAAAGGAGGGACAGAAAGTGTTGGTGGGAGACATGTAGGGAGTGGTGGCGATGTGGAGAGAGAGAGAGAGAGAGAGAGAGAGAGAGAGAATATGAGAGGAGGGGGAAGGGACATAAAGTGTGTGAGAGAGAGGGAGTGATGGAGAGATTGGGATATGTTGAGGGAAAGATAACATGAGGAAGGGATAGAAAGTGAGAGAGAGACAGGTGATGAGAAAGAGATGGAGAGAAGTTAGGTTGAGGGATGGAGAGAGAAAGGTGGAGATAGATATGGATGGAGGGGGGATGGGTTTGAGAATGGAAAGGGACATAATGTGTGTGTATGTGTGTGTGTTTGAGAGAGAGAGAGAGAGAGAGAGAGAGATTGATGGTTGGGGAGAGAGAGACTAGAGGGAGTTGTGAGTAACAAAGAAAGTGGGAGGTTGTGTGTGTGTGTGTGTGTGATAAGGAAGGAGGAATCAGTGGCGTGGCAGGGATGAAGATGGTGTAAGAGAGAGAGCGACATAGAGGGAGGGAGGTAAAGGGAGTGAGGGAGATAACCAGGGACATATCTAGAGAAAGAGATAGGGAGGGAGGGATACAAGGTGAGATAGACAGGGCAGGGGGGAGGGATAAAGGCACATAGGGTTTGTGATTAAGGGTGAACAAAGGGAGAAAGTTCTATAGGGACTTGGATATTTGCAAATATATACATAAGTTGGATACCCTCCTCGTCATAATCTTCATCACCATCACCATCTTCATCATCATCACCCTCATCATCATCATCATTGTCATCTCTAGGTTCCTCATCAACATCTCCATCATCATCATCTTCTTCATCCTTATCATCTTCATCACCATCACCATCATCATCATCTTCATCATCATCTTCATCATCATCATCATCATCATCTTCATCACTGGCACTATCATCATCAACATCTTCATCAACATCTTCATCATCATCAACATCATCATCATCATTATCAACATCTTCATCATCATTTTCATCTCTAGGTTCTCCATCAACATCTCCATCAGCATCATATTCTTCATCATCATCATCTTCATGACCATCATCGTCATCATCAACATCTTCATCATCATCACCATCATCATCATATTCCTCATCAAATAAACATGTCCATCATCATCATCATCATCTTCTGAACATCATCATCTAAACATCACCATCACCATCATCATCAACATCTTCATCATCATCACCATCACCATCATCATAAAAATCTTCATTGTCATCACCATCACCATCACCATCACCATCTTCATCATTATTGTCATCTCTAGGTTCCCCATCAACATCAACATCTCCATCATCATCATCTTCTTCATCATCATCATCTTCATCACCATAATCATCATCATCACCATCATCATCATTAAGAAACCCCTTGTTTGGTGGACAACTCATTGGGCAACATGCTGTCTTCTACAAAATATAGCCTTGACGATCCTCTCTCAAGTTACTTCATCCTCTTGTTGTGAGAGGAATTGGAGCACATATGGGAACTTGTACAGTGTGAAGAAGAGCAGGCTTGAGTAGTCCAGGGCAGAGATGATGGTGTATGTGCACTCGAACCTTCGTCTTATTTACAGGAAGAGGGAGGAGTGGGCGAAGGGAAAGACACGGATGTAGGATGTCTTTCCTGATGAGATGGGTTTGGATAGCAGTACTGAGTTGGCATTAGCCAACATGGATCTTCATGATCTAGTGCTAGATCCAGTCACTTTTGATGAGGGTGATCATATGGAGGGGTCATCCTCCACGCCAGCAGATGCAGTTAGTCAGATTGGCAGAGAGGAGGAGGAGGAGGAGGAGGATCAGGGCAGTGATGAGTTTGTTGATTCAGGCATGGAGGAGGACTATTGAGTCATTGACAGATGGGATTCTTCCATCTTGATCCACTCCTTTTTTGTATTTACTATTAGACTATTAGACTATTAGTCTATTTGGCATTTGCCAATGCCCAGTGGCATTCCGACATCTATGTAATACATTTTGATTTTGATGACTTAATGAGAAATATGGTTTTGAGTCTCTGACATGCATCTATGTGTCTCAATGTCTCGTTGTGATTTGTGATTGTGAATGACAAATGTGTTGTGATTTGTGAATGATCTAATTTCTATTGAATATTTCATATTTGTAATTGTAAATGTAATTTCTATTGAATATTTGTAATTGTAAATGTTAAATTTTATTGGATCTATATGTCTATATTTTTAAATGTTAATATATTTTAAAAATATATATATGTGTATATAAAACGTGTCCTACGTGTCCTAATTCCGGGGTTCACTGTGTCCCATGGGGACACTCATGTCCCGTGTCCTCGTGTCAGGTGACTTAGATGGATACATTGTAGAAAAGGGGGACTTCTATTTTTTTCAATTTTTGGTTGGATTAGGAATTTTTGAGTTTTTGAAAAGGGATTCATTTTAATTATTCACTCATCTTGGTTGAGGGAGATGTGAATTTAATTAGAGATTGGGTTATTCCCAATTTTATCAATATTACCAAACTAGGTTGTTTTAAACAATAAAAAAATAGTAATTTAGGTTAAGAAATGACAAAAAAATGGTATGGGTTAATCAATTACCTGATTAGATGACAATCCACCAGTGAATTTTCCTCCCCTCCAGCTAAATTGAGCTCCACCGATACTCCAGGGCACACAAACCATCCTCGTCCAACCTCTATTTCACGTTTATGATGCATGAAGAGCGTCGCGGGTGGTCGGGACTGTGTTTTTAAATTGATTTTAGATTTCAATAACGCGTACGCATTTTGTAGTTCTATAATGCGTACGCATTATGGTTATCTATCCTACATGTCCAGTGACATGTCAGGATCGGGTCTTACCATGGCAGGTGCTAAATATCAGAAACGCGTTATGTTTTTATGTATCAGGAACGAGTTTTGAAAAAGTAGGATTGCATCTAAAGTGACCCTCATCATCTTGCACACACCCAGGCAATACATTGAAGATGAACAATAGAAAATAGAAGGTCTACATTTTTCATATATATTTTACAAGCCGTGACTGGGAGAATTAATAGATAGGACATTAACAACTTGATATATTTTATTTCATCAATAGATTAACAAGTTGATATTTGCTATTTAATCCTTTTTTATGTTATAATAAAATCACCAAATCTAAGAATATCATACCAAATACCAAAAACATTAAATAGAGCACTATATTTAGTCAACTTAATCTATGTTTATATTCTAATATCCTCATGCACATCTTACATGAATAATCTATTAACTTTTGTTCGTTTCTTGTATTCGTCGTAATAGTGATATTTGTAGCTTTCTTTCTTCTATCTTGAATAGCAATCAAGAGATTAGACCAATGATTCTCTTAAGTTAGAGTTTAAATGGTAATTACATCAATGATATGATGGGTATTTCAATTTTTTTTTGTTATATTTAATTATCATAATTTTGCTTTTAATGATATTAATATTAAATTAATATCATTACATCTTGAGTGTATGTAGTAGTTAAGAGTATGTGTTTCCTTTTATGAGGTCACTTCTTTCCTCCAAACTTAATAGATAGAATGTTAGACTCCTCCAAAGACTCGATAGATTCATGTTATAAGTAAGTACCTCTTCATATTGTATCAAAATAATCTTTTTGAATTTTTATTATTATATTTTTAAGTATAAATTAAACATTAATGACTTGAATAAAATTGTTATCTTTATTATATATGTGAAAGATGATAAACAGTCTAACTACATTAAAGCCACTCCACACCCTTAACTATTATTGTCACTTCTTTTTTGTTACAACCTTAATTTTATTTATATTTTAATTTTTTAACTTTGTAACTTAACTTTATTTATATTTTAAGTTATTAACTTTGTATTATGTTATACATCTCATGTATATCTAACCAGGTGTAGATTGTAACTCATTTTTATTAATGCTATAAATTTATTATTTTTAAATTGATACAAATAGATCTACTAAGCATAAATGGTGACAAGCAATTCACCTCATAATAGGTTACAGTTGTTTAACGTGTATAGTTTGTGCAACCAAAGGATATGGATAGTTCCTATTATTTTGTTTGTTGTTAAAACATATTTAATACAAAATAGAATTGGGTTGTTTATGTAATTAATAAAATTTCTTTATTTAAATAGTGAGAAAAGGGTTATATATGTAAACCTGTAGAGGCTCATCGCACCCACTGGGGACGGGAGGAGCGATAACGTAATTCACTTTCTTATAGATCATCGCGCTATTGGAGGAGTGATAACCTTCAAAACTAAAACAAGGAATGACATTTCTTTATTGTTTAAAAGTTCGTTGGTTCTATAAAGGTAAAAGTTCGTTGTTTTAAAAGGGTGGATGTAGAAAGGTGAATGATTAGAACGCACACGTTGGAGTTTAGAGGGATAAATTGGAGGAATATAAAAGGTAGAAGTTATTTAATATTTTTAAAAGGTCTTAAGCATACCTTAAGGTATAAGGTGGACATTTTTATTAAAAAAATTTATTATTTTATTCGTTCTTTGGAAATAAGTCTTGAAATATTTGTTCCATCATATTTAAAAGTTTGGTTCTATAATATTTGGTCTAAGTACTCGTGATAATGGCAAAGACAAAGCTACAGAGTGCCAAGTTCGAAGTGAAAAAGTTAAATGGAAAAAACATCTTCAAGTTGTGGAAGTTGAAGATGTGGCATCTTTTGGTGCAACAAGCTTTGCAAAAATATTTGGCTGGAAAATCAAAGAAGCCTGTGAATATGTCAGATGAGGATTGGGATGATCTTTATGCAAGAGCTCTTAGTACCATGCATTTGTGCGTGGAAGATGAAGTTTTGTTTAACATCGTTGAAGAGGAGACAATAACAGGGTTATGGAGAAGACTGGAAAGCCTATATATGACAAAGTTCTAGATGGACAAGATATTTTTGAAGAGGCAGGTGTACACTCTACGATGAATGAAGGTACAAAAATTCATGATCATCTAAATAATTTCAATACCTTGATTTGTCAATTAGCTAATAGGGATGTGATATTGGATGATGAAGATAATGAAATCACATTGTTATGTTCATTGCCTGAATTTTGGGATCACCTAGTCATATCTATGTGGTTTAGCACAACAAAGAGTTTTAATTTTGATACTATTGTGGGAGATTTATTGTTTGAGGAGATTCAGAGAATAAACAGGGTAGAAAGCTCACCATGAGAAGTAACAGTGGCTATGGGTCGATCGACAGAAAGAGGGGAGGATTCCCAAGGTACATCTAGAGCTAAGTCAACAGGAATAAATGGTAGAGGAAGATGTTGGTACTGCAATAAGGTAGGACATCTCAAGAAAGATGTCTGGAAAAGAAAATAATGTGAGGATGAATCTAGGAAGGAAGAAAATTTGGTTGAGATAGATTTAGGTATGATTGATGAAGCTTTATCTATTTGTAGTCTATCACAATATCAAGAAGAATGGGTGTTAGATTCTGGTGAATCCAGCTTGTGTTCAAATAGAGATTCGTTCACTTCTTAGAAATATGTTGACGAATTTTTTCTTTTTTCTTGTAAAATTGTTGGGGTTGGAGAATTAGAATCAGGATGTATGATGGTATTGTTAAAATGTTAATGGATGTAAGATATGTACCCAAACTTAAGAAGAATTTGATTTCTTTAGAAGTGTCGGATTCTAGTGGTTATAAGTATATAGGTCAAAGTGAAGCACTAAAAATGTCAAAAGGTAGTTTAGTGGTGATTAAGGCTACAAAGATTAGGAATCTTTATAAGCTGGAAGGAAGTACTGAAGTTGCATCTGAGGAAATAGATGTGCCTCCTAGTTTATGGCATCAACAATAAGGCCATATGAGAAAAAAGGAGCTGCATGTACTGGTAAACTACAAGTTCACTCTAGTACTAGAATTTTTGTTGTTGAATTTCTACTTGTATTATATCTCTATTGGTTATGTTGATGAAGTCAAGAAATGTATATTGTGGGATCCTACTCTCCACAATATCAACATTTACAGACAAGTAGTATGTACATGGAACAATCATAAGTTGTTCAAGATCGCATAGTTATATTTGTTTTCAAACTCAAGGAATCATTGTATGGATTGATGGATCCCAAGCAATTGTACAGAATGTTTGATCTCTTCATGGTGAGCTAGAGTGAGTATAACCATTTTGTTTACTTTAAAAGTTTTGATGATGGTATATTCATGGTATATGTTGATAATATACTCATTTCAAGAAAGAGCATGGTTGAAATCAATAGGTTAAAGTCTTAGGTGGACAAGACATTTCAGATGAAGGATCAAGGAGCAAAAAAAGAAATTTTGAGCATAAAAGTACACAGAGATGGGAAAAATGGTAAGATGTGGTTATCGTGACAAAAGTCTACTAAAAGGATACTGATGAAATTTAGTATGAATGTTGTGAAATTAGTAAATATCTCTTTACATTTCCATTGTAATATTTCTTCAAGTTTATGTCTTGGTTATAAGGAAGAAAATATTATGTCTTACATACCATACGCGGGCCAATTCACTAGGCGTTTTGGTGTATGCGATGAAATAACCAAGATTAAATATTTCACATGCAGTTGATGTTGTTAGACATATGGTAAATTCAAGTGATTCAGTGAAATGGGTGCTTCAATATCTTAGAGGAACGAGTATCAACTACAGTGGTTGTAGTGATTTATTCTGTGGTTATAATGATGTAAAATTTGTAGGTGCTTTGGATAAAATGAGATTAACCTTGGGTAATATCTCATATGAATAAAAGGGTCTATTGGGTAAGTTTGTACAATTGAAAGGTAAGGTGTTCTATGGTAGCCAAAGTGTTGTGTATTTGACTAATAGTCCAACTTATCAAAATGGGACAAGACATCATTTTGTAAAACAAGTTTTTGATGGAGGTGGAGTGGTCCATACTCGAGCAAATCGTACAGACATGTTCATAGAATGAGTGTTGTTAGAGAAGCTACAATGGTGCATGGCTTCTCTTGGCTTGCAGGAAGTATGGTGAATAAATAAGGGAAAGGAGTCCTGGGTAAATTGTTGTCAAGGTGGAGATTGTTGAAAATGGTGACAACCAATTCACCTCATAATATGCTACGGTTGTTTATATTCTATAGTTTTTGAAACAAGAGGATTATAGTTGGGACAACAGACTGCAAAATTATTAATTAATTAAATTTGGAAAATTTTAATATTTAATTTTATAAATGTCCAAATAAATAAAATACATTTTTAAAAATAATTCTAAAGTTTATAGATAGTATCAATAACACAACCACTTAACTTGTGGCCAGTGAACATCAATAGGCCATAAGTTAAATGTCAAAGGTAATATGTTAAATCTCTTATTTGTTGTTTTCCTAGAAGCTCCTTATCAGTCCATCATGTAAGAGTTATCTATGCATTAGCTACCAATTATCTATGCATCGAGTTATTTCTGATATTCTTTTTTCTTTTATAATTGTTTATTTAGAACTTTGAACCAATACAGTGTGTCTCATTCATTCTAGAGCAATCTAGGAAAAGCTTAGATGCTACTCCTCCTTATATTCTAAGATATATAAACACCTCAGTCTAATTAGACAACCTACATAAATATTTGGAAATTTTTTCATTTTAAATTTTGAATTAGAAATTAATAAACAAATTTATTTTCAAATATTTTTCATCTAATATATGAATAAAAAATTAATGTAAAAATATTCAACCATATATATATGATTTGAATATTGTTAAAGTTTATGAATTTTTCTACTCAAGTCGAGTGAATCGTAACTCTTAAATTTCAATCCCTTTGTGAAAGAAAATATGCTCTATTTGTAATGGCCTCGTCATAAAAGCCCATTTTTTCTGAAGAAGAAAAGAGACCATTACATTGTCTATGAAACAAAGAAATAACATCGGAGGCTTTCGATATGTCAATAACAATTTAGAACAACATCATTATATATCATTTGTTCAAACATTAAAAGGATTTGTAATGATAAATTGCAAATGTTTAAAGGATTTTCTAATATGTGAATGCATGTGAGGGCATGCGCCACAATGTGAGGTTGCAACTCCATTAAAAATATTGAGCACAAACTACCATTTCTATCGCAGTGATTTGAGTGTAATGGAATAAATTACAAAGCAATTTCTCGCATAATTTTGCATATATAAGTTGGCGTTGACACAATTGATTGCGAACAAGTTTGTTAGCTTGAAGAACTTTTCCACTAGTAAACCTCGATCACTACGGTTTACCATGATTCTGTGAATATGTGTGTAGATATAATATATAAGTGCAACCAACGTTTGTTTCATTAGACAACTTTCTTTATCTATATTTTCACATGACTCCTCAACAACCTCGTCCTCCATTAATTTATGTTTCAGAGAATTAATCTGCAATTGTAAGTATACATAGAAATCACAATCTTTTCCAATATAAATATCAACAGTATAGTATATGTATGTTATGCCTGACAAATTACTCACCATATCCTCCATTGCTTTAGGAAAACTAAGCGAATGTATAAATGATATAGCTCATCTCTAGAGATAACAAGAAGTGTTAGTTGGTGTTCTGTGCTGTTGAAAACCATGAATGGAATCTGGTTGTACTCTGACTTTCTAGAGAATATCAAATTGCAAAGTTTGTGTCAATCAGTACTGAAGTTCTGTCCATCTGGATGGAATAAGAGGGAACGAAAAGCAACCGGGCAAAGGCGTTATAAATGATTTTACAGGCCTTCTACAAATAATGTAAATGTTGAACATAAATCTCGATATATAGTTACCTTGCTTATAGTCGGGACAACAGACCGCAGCATACAAAGTCGCTCTTTGAGCCTCTTCCTTCGGCTTCTCTTTACCAAGAGATTTTTTGCTGGAAAAAAACACAAAAGGAAATCAAAACTAAGAAATTAGGAAGGGATCATATCTTCAATCAGCAATAAGAAATTCGGAAGGGATCGGATCTTTAGAAATGAGATATACCAAGGGTAATCTTTTTGTTGTTATTTTGGTATTATACTGATATGTGTGATAATACACCTTTGAATCTACTCTCAGGTGGTCCTCGGAAAAATACATCAATATCTTCCTAGGAGGATTGTGTGTATTAGAAGACTCTTTGGCTAATGCTTTTTCGACCTACCAAATTTTTTTAATGCTCACCTTTTGGTTTGACCACAATGTTTGATGCATTTTCATGCAATGTGGATACTTGTGATGTACATCACAACACAAGTTGATGTCAACATGACACAAATTACGAAGTCCCCAAGTAGGTTGCACTTTGTGTCATGAAAATACAAGATGAAATTATATGTGTGTGTGCGTGTGTGTGTTTTGGGGTAGTCCTAATTTCAATGCTAGGTTAGCCTAGTCGAGCAACTTGATTTATTGATTGCATTGGGATTCATAAAAGAGGTATTAGAGTCGATTTTCCAAGTTGGTTTCCTTTATTATGTATCTCACTCGATGTCCTTGTCAGGTCAAGCATTATAATCAACATTGATGGTTGTATTAGGCCATTTTTGAATGCGAGGAATTGTCTAAAAGTCTCAAAACCAGGGTATTTTTTAAGGATTCTAATAGTATACTTAAGTATAGTATGTTAGGCGATTATTTTGGAATGGAAAAAACATATATATAGATAGGTAGGTGAATATTAAATATGAAACATACAATTTACTACTCAAGCTTGTAAAGTTTGATGAATATTATGATTAAAGAACATATTTTATGTAATTATAAGCTATATTAGAGGCTAATAATGACTAAATAGCGAATTTATTTTTTGAAAAAAGAGCCCAAAAAATAGTTAATTGGCGAAATTTGACACCTAAAAATTTCCATGCTCAATACTAGGTATTACCGAGATTGTAATAATGAATTTATAAAAAAAAATCAAATAAAAAAAAATATTGACACACCTTGTGTAGACTAGCAACAACCACATTAATAATATTAATGTGTCTGAATACACCGATAGGCATAAATGGGTCACATACTATAGATAAAAAACATTATTATGAAAAGTATGTGCCCCATTTACACTTATCGACGTATTCGGACACATTAATATTATTAATGTGGTTGTCGCTAGTAATGGGTGTGCGCATACACATATCTCGAAAATATTAATAGAATAATATTATTTAATAATTTTAATGAAATACATAATTTAATTGTTTGATTAATAACATTGTTTAATTAAACAATATTATTATTTTATAATAATCAATTAAACATAATACTTATAATATAATTTAAATGAGCTTATAGTTATTTAGTTAATAATAATATTAGTTAATTAATGATTATTTAATTAAAAATATTAATAGCTTCATATTATTTAATGATTTTAATGAAATCCATATTTTAATTGTTTGATTAATAATATTGTTTAATTAAACAATATTATTAATTAAACAATATTATTAATTAAACACTACTATTATTTTTTAATAAGTAATTAAGAAAAATAATTATAAAATAATTTAGTGAATGATAATATTAATTAATTAATTAATATTTTTATTTACTTAATAATAATTTGAATTAATTACATAATTAATAATATATTAAATAATTATTTGTTATTTAAAGAAATAATTAATATATTATAATTAATTAACATTATCAATTTATTATTATTGGGGATATGTATAATATTTTCATAGATTTTGGAGATATTTATTAATATTATGATATATTTGACATGTTAATAATGTTTTTTTATAGTAATTTTAATAAAATAATATAATATAATTATTTATAATATAATAATATATTATAAAAGTTATTATTTAATTATATTTTAGTAAATAAAATTAATAAATGATAAAACATAAAAAAAATATATTAAAAAATATAATAATTACATAATTAATTGAAATTCAATAATTCATTAAATAATAATATCATCTTTAAATATAATGATAATATTTTTAATTATATTATATTATTTTATTTTATGATAAGATAGTATTTAACTAAAATATATTCTAATCAAATTAATAATAAAATAATATTGTTTAATTCAAATACTTGATAGATAGAGATATTAAATATATTATAATTTATTAATTCAAATACTTGATAGATAGAGATATTAAATATATTATAATTTAATTAAATATGATATTTAAATAAATTAATATTATTTAATCATTTTAATGAAATCCGTATTTTAATTGTTTGATTAATAATATTGTTTAATTAAACAATATTATTAATTAAATACTACTATTATTTTATAATAAGTAATTAAACAAAATAATTATAAAATAATTTAGTGAATGATAATATTAATTAATTAATTACTTAATATTGTTATTCGGTTAATAATAACGCTAATTAATTAAATCATTAATAATGAAACTATTATCAGAGCCAGATAAGCTTAAATTCTGGTAATTTTTGTGCTCATATCTGATGAATGTTGAATGTTTAAATCTCTGCTTAAATCTGCTGTAACATCATTATTCAGTTTCTATTTGTTGATTACACATTCTACAATAGTATTCTGTAGGTGGTGGAAATGACCGCTAAGTGGATTGTTGGGCAATGAGAGTGTAAGAATCGTCCGAAGTCAGAGTAGCAGTAAGGCCCAAAGGGATAGGGGAGTAAGTCTACAGAGTTGCCAGAGACTAAAATAGAGTTAGCACTCACTCTCTTTATAAAATGGACCCAGCAATGGACACTGTTGAGCTGACACACTTAGAGTGTGAATCCTCAAATGATACTGAAGTCTGTCTTGCAGAACGTAGACAATATTCTTTCACTCCTTCTTCATCAGATGATTCCTCATATATCTCAATCACAGAGCATAACCCATCAGAGAATTGGTAGTTGCCTCAAGTCTTGCCAAGAGAAGTCTATAGGCTCCCATGGTGGAATCTTACAGTCGCCACACACATTCATGTGTCTAGTATCGATGTGTCTTTCACAGATAAACAAGAGCCTGTCCATATAAATCTTCTTGATAAATCTCAAATAGATTGGGCTAAATCTAAAGGTTATAAATATGCTCACTTTGGTGCAATTAAATTAGGTCTTGGTCCTTTAGTCTGTCGTCGTTTAGCGGTGTCTTATTTATGTTGTGTTGTTGATACCCGTCACCGTAAGTTTTTCGATGCAGTCATTGGTGGATTCATTGCTCCACTATATGATGGCCGAGCCTTTGGCACTGTATACCCAAAGTTCTCAGTAAGCCTTAAAGACCCTTACATTTACAATTTGTTAAAGGCTTATATTCTTCCCCATGGTTTTGACATGGAAACTGGATCCAAGATTATCCAGTTAAAAGGTGGAGTCTGTGTCTGTTTCGGGAATGATACTCTTCCCCAGTTAAGAACTCATGTCCATCAGAGTTCTGCAGACACCAGCATGGTGGAATGTGAAAAATAAAAAAATGCCACACCAAGTACTTTTAATTGGACTGTTATAAATTATCCATAGTCTTGGGAACTAAAGTATAATGAGTTGAGAAATAAAGAAAGAGTAGAAGCTTCTTTCACTCCTTAGCCTTTCATATTTGATGAAGTTACTAGTTATTTCCGTGTTTCCCAAGATCAACCTATCCAAAGAGTTATTCCACCTCTTATCAATTCTGCCTCCATATCCTCATATAATAATGCTAAATGGCAAGCCATGTCTGATCAGCTAAGTAAAGAAAACTCTGTCAAAGCTGAAGCCCAAATTAATCCTCCTGCATCTTCATCATCTATACAAAATTCATTTTCTAGTTTATCTCCATATGAGCATAGAGGCCAACATGCTGCCTGTCAAGCATGCCAAAAAATAAAACAAAAACTTTTGCATAAAAAGAAACAGAAACAACATGAGTTCCCATCTCTTGGAATGTTTTCTCTGCCCTGAGAAAATTCTGCCCTTGAAGTTAATAATTCAGATCAAAAATCCTCTGTCCCTGGAAGAAACTTACCAGATGCTGGTTTTAGACAGTATGCCCAGCATAGTCAGACCAAGAGAGAATTCTTGCCTTGTAAATCTTCTGCTATTGATCAAACTGTTTTTGATGAAATTAAGTTAGCAAATTGGGGAAATCTGCAAGAGCTACACACTGCCAGGAATCTGGATGATATGGCCAAAGATATTATGTACTTAAAACAGCAATGTGCAGAACAAAAGGAGCAAATCTCTACAGTCCAAGCAAAGCTTGAGTTGTTAGATCACCTCCTACATGATTCAACCCAAATTAAAGACGCCATAATAGCAGCTTCTCAGAAGCTTGATAGAAGATTAGATGTCCTGAATGATCTATGGAGTAAATAGAGAATCTAAAGAAAAAGCAGTATGTGGTTCCAGATCATGTACTTAGACAGGCAGTCAAAGGACATTCTAAAAGTAAGTCTTTAGGCCAATTCACAGTCTTACCTGTAGATGAAAGGCCAGAATGGGATTTCGGAGAGAGTGATATGATAAGGGACAATGTAGAGGAATGGATCTCAGAGTTTAAAAAGTTTAGACCTGCATTAGATCCCAAGTACCTTGTTGAACTGAATGCACTTGATGCCGAATCTTCTAATCAGAGAAGAATGTTACAAGCTCCTCCTCCTCAGTTTGATACTCATATGCCAGATGTCACATCTGCCTCAGCCCCTCCTACCAAATCTTTTCACTTTGGTATTAATTCTATGAATGAGCTAATCTACCAGATGCCTGAACAACCAGTTTTGAATGTTCAGTGCCAGTCACGAGCAGATTTAAGAAATGCCATACAACTGCTCAATCAATGGACCTTGTATAAGAAACAACAATATCCTAACCTCACTGGTCAGATGTTAGGAACCCAATTGGTAGCTGGATTTTCAGGTCTAGCTTATGAATGGTGGAAGTGGCTACCACAAGAAACAAAGCATAAAATGCTTGCTGCTGATGATGCAGAAGAACAAATTTTATCTGCATTAAGTAGAGAATTCTATGGTCCAAAAGAGGGAGAAGATTATGATCACCTTGCTTCTTTGTTCATGTCTACAAGATTATGTGACTTAAGCAAGCCTGAAGAATATTTTTGTTATATGCATAAATTGTTGATTACATCAGGTAAATCAGGAGACCCTGCATATTTGCAACACTACCTTTGTAGCTACCCTGGTCATGTGCCAGATGCAGTAGAATAAGCATTAAAAGATAAGAAGGTAGAATTAAGATCATTGACACTTGCACAGCTTCATGGTCATATATTAGAAACATGGCAAGACCATTGTTTGGAAAAGCATGTGAGTAAAGATTTCAAGAGACATCAAAAGATGTACTCTGCTTCCTTTTGTAAGGATATAGCTGGAATTCCAGATTGGGGGTGTGGAGCACACAATCGTGGTCACTTTGGTTCTGATTCTTGCAGTTGCAAGAAGAAAAAGAAAAAAGGTTTTTATACTTCTAAACCACGCTATCATCCTGATAAAGAATATCGCCACAGATCAAAGCACAGGTATAAAGAATACAGATATAAGAAGCCCTATAAGAAGTCCAAATATAAAGCCAAAAGATATGTGAAAAGAAGGACAGAAAAGGGTAAAAAGAATGTTTGTTTTATATGTGGCAAATCAGAACATTGGGCTGCCAAATGCCCTAAAAGAAAGTCAAGACCCCCTCTTGCAGCTCTTTGTAAAAATCTTGACCCTGCTTGGTGGGATCTGTTTGAACTTTCCCATGATTCTCCTCCTCCTTCCGGAGAAATTGTATATTTACCTATTTATAATGATTCTTCTGCTTCTTCCTGTACAGAGTCTGACAACCCTGCTTTAGCTAAATGTGCCCCTGACTCTTCATCTTCCTCATTTGAGTTTGATTCAGATTCTGATGCACATTTAGGGGGGTGTAGTCGCCCAGAGTTTGATTTTTCTCTGTATATGTTTTCTCATTTCCCAAAATCTTCTATACAATCTATTGAAAAGAGTATTGCTGACATTGATTTGCAATTATCTACCATCCTTGTATATAGACACCGAGAAAGAACATATCTGAGAGAAGAAAAGAAAAGACTGCAAACCCAACTTGAAACTATGAAAGGGAAAGGAAAAATGTCGTCTGTTCCTACTATCCACTATAACCCTACCGAAATCTACCATGACTACCCAGGAAGCCATAGTGATAGACAGTCCCACAGAACAGATAAAGAAAAACTCATCAGGTTACAACTTAAAGAAAAACAGAGTAAGTTGAAACTCCTTCTCAGAGAAATTGAAGAACTAAAAAGTATGATCACTGTTCTTGTCAGTGAAAAAGACCAATCCTCTGATGAAGATCTTTCTAAACAAATAGAGAGCGCTTGTTTCAATCCTGAGTCAAAAGAAGAATCCCCTTCATCTACTCCTCCGCAGTCTCTTCAGTCACAAAGCCCTCATCTTCTTGGTGCTTTGTCTGGTCCAAAGATGTTTGTAACACTTAAGTTTTGTCCTATTGAATTTAAAGATTATTCTGTACAGTGTATGATAGACTCTGGTTGTCAATTTAATCTTGCCAAAGGTAATGCTATCTCTCCATTCTATTGGGAAAAGACCAATGAATTTGAATCTGCAATTGAAGGTTCACCTGTTGTGTTGTCTGGTAAAGTCAAGAACTTCCCGGTTCAATTGTCTGGAGTATATAGTGAGTTATCTTTGTTTAGGTTAGATGTTATAAAAGAAGATTGTGTCTTAGGTTCTGAATTTTTACAGAAAGTTAGTCCATTCTCTGTAGATTCAAAGAAAATGCTTTTCTCATGTACAGTCTCGGGAAAAGTAGTGTCAATTCCTCTGAGTTTTAATCCTATACAAAAATGTAAACCAATTCCTGTTGAGTCAAGTCAAGTCCATCAGTGCCCTAAACAAAATGGAAAGATGCTTAACCTATGCATAAGTGCATGGTGAGAAGGCTGTAGCTGCAATTAAAGAAAAATTGGTTTCGGATTGTTGTTCTGAAAGTCCGAATGCGTTCTAGACAAGAGAGAAATATTTCGTTTCTCTACCTTTTGATCCATTGCAGAAAATCAAGCCTATGAAAGCATCAGCAAGGATAATGAGTCCATCTGAAAGAGAATTCTACTCTAAAGAAATTCAGGAATTGCTAAACAAAGGTTTAATTGAACCATCAAAGAGCCCTTGGGCTTGTAGAGCCTTTGTTGTAAACAAGCATTCTAAGCAGAAAAGAGGGAAGCCCAAGTTAGTGGTAAAATACAAACCGTTGAATGATGTTTTGCAGAAAGTAAGGTACCCACTACCTGATAAAGCAAGCTTACTACAGAAAATCACAGGCTGCACAGTTTTTAGTAAGTTTGATTTAAAATCTGGTTTTTATCAGATTAGCATTGAAGCGAAGGATCGCTTCAAAACTGCATTCGTTGTCCCTCATGGACAATACCAGTGGAAGGTCATGCCCTTTGGAATAAATAATGCTCCATTAGAATTTCAAAAAAGGATGGAAGACATATTCAGAGATATTCCCTGGTTGATAGTCTTTATTGATGATATTCTCATTTGCTCTAAAAATATTCAAGATCATGTGAAACACCTTCAGAGATTTTATGAGCTTGTTTTTAAACATGGTTTGGTCTTCTCTGCTTCAAAAATGGAAGTTGGTAAAACTGAAATGGATTTTCTAGGATTCCATATTAAATCAGGACAAGTTGTGTTGCAGAAGCATGTACTGCAGTATTTTGAACATTTCCCAGATAAGATATTGGATAAGACGCAGTTGCAAAGGTTTCTAGGAAGCCTAAATTATATCAGGCCATTTTATAGAGGTCAGGAAACTGATATACACTGCCTGCAACAAAGACTGAAGAAGAAGCCACCTGCGTGGTCTGAAGAAATGACTTTGGCTGTTCAGAAAATAAAAGCCAAGGTGAAAGATCTTCCTGCTCTTCATTTACCACAGGGAAATGGTAAACTGATCATTGAAACGGATGCTTCCAACACTACATCGGGTGGTGTTCTACTGGAAGAGATAGAAGGAAGAGAAAATATTTGTGGTTATGGTTCGGGCTCATTTAAAGCTACAGAATTGAATTGTCCCAGTAGCCACAAGGAGATTCTTGCTGTTAAAAAGACTGTCCAACATTTTACCTTGTTCTTAAAGCCAGTCAAGTTTATCATTAGGATAGATTTGAAGATCATGCCTGGTATCTTTAAAAATGAAAATTTAATGGTAGAAAATAACAGCAAGATATTAAAATGGTTTATATGGTTATCCAATTTTGATTATGAAATTATATATAAACCAGGTTATTTAAATTGTTTGGCTGACATGCTTACACAGGAGATTGTGCAACAGAAAGAAGGAAAAGCAGTCAATTTAAATATGTTTTCAATTGGTTCCAGTTCTGGTTCTAAAGATGATAAAGGTAAAGGCCCTGCATCAACTGAAGGAACTAAACCTGACTATGTCAGGAGTATGCCACGGAATGCTCTTTTTATGAAGCCGTGGGATGAAAGCTTGTCTCCAACTGAAAGGAGAGAATTGTTAGATTATGTAGATAGACATCAAGCTAAAAAGTATCTTAGCTTGGCATTGATCAAAGAAATCCAAATAAACCCCTGCAAACTGCATATTCTTGAAAGATGGGAGAAAACCGCTTTTCAAGGGTTTTCGAAAGCTCAGGAGAAGCTTCGGAAATGTCGTGAGTTTTGGCTGGACTGCAACGATGAGAAAGATGGCCCTATTTGGTATGTTGATATTGGTGAAGGCCAACTCACATGGACATCTTATAATTTGATTCTCCAATTTTGCAGGGAACAGACCTCTATTGTAATTTGTGCCGACCTCGGCAATTTAAGGAATAAATCTTGGTCCAGTTGGATCGAAGTCTTGTTAGATAAGTTCTATCCAAGAACTGATTGGACAAACAAGTGTGCAAACTTTATATTGCACATGCAGGAAGATATGCAGGTTGCTGATCAGCACAACCTGTGGTTCAAATTTATGTTACGGCATCATGGTGGTCGTTATACACCGCTGGAACATATGGTCCAAGTAACACAGAAGTATATCAAGTGGGATGCTAAAGGAAGTCGCTTGGATACTAAAATACACCATCGTCTACTGCCCTTGGACTACAGAGCTGAGTCCATGTTCGCTAGTGAATTTTAGTATCCAACATTCACAATGCGACACAAACCTTAATGAATGTCTAATTTCACATTGTGAATATGTCACATCTTGGGTTGTGTCAACATTTGTGTTACATATTGGGCATTGTCGCAATGCGACATAACCCTTAATGAACGCCACAATGCAACGTAAGCCTTGATAAACATCACAATGCGACACGAACTTTATTGAACGTCAAATTTCAGATTGTGAATATGTCGCATCTTGGGTTGTTTCGGCATATGGGTCACATATTGGGCATTGTTGCAAGGCGACATAACCCTTGATGAATGCCACAATGCAATGTAACCCTTGATAAACATCAGAATGCGACATAAACCTTGATGAACGTCAAAAAATTTCACACTATGAATATGTCTCATCTAACCCTTAATGAATGCCACAATGCAACATAACCCTTGATAAAAATGACAATTCGACATAAACCTTGCTGAACATCAAATTTCACATCTTGGGCATTATTGCAATGAGACATAACCCAAGATGAATGCCACAATGCAACATAAGCCTTGATAAAAATCACAATGTGACATAAACCTTACTGAACATCAAATTTCACATTGTGAATATGTCACATCTTAGGTTGTGTCGGCATATGTTTCACATATTGGGCATTGTCGCAATGCGACATAACCCTTGATGAACGCAATAATGTTTGATGCATTTTCATGCAGTGTGGATACTTGTGATGTACATCACAACACAAGTTGATGCCAACATGACACAAATTACGAAGTCCCCAAGTATGTTGCACTTTGTGTCATGAAAACACAAGATGAAATTATATGTGTTAGCCTAGTTGAGCAACTTGATTTATTGATCGCATTGGGATTCATGAAAGAGGTATTAGAGTCTATTTCCAAGATGGTTTCCTTTATTATGTATCTCACTCGATGTCCTTGTCACGTCAAACATTGTAATCAACATTGATGGTTGCATTAGGCCATATGTGAGTGCGAGGAATTGTCTGAGAGTCTCAACATCGGGGTATTTTTTAAGGATTCTAATAGTATACTTAAGTATAGTATGTTAGGAGATTATTTTGGGATGGAAAAAACATATATATAGATAGATAGGTGAATATTAAATATGAAACATACAATTTACTACTCAAACTTGTAAAGTTTGATGAATATTATGATTAAAGAACATATTTTATGGAAATATAAGCTATATTAGAGACTAATAATGACTAAATAGTGAATTTATTTTTTGAAAAAAGAGCCCAAAAAATAGCCAATTGGTGAAATTTGGCCCCTAAAAATTTCCATGCTCAATACTAGGCATTACTGAAATTGTAATAATGAATTTATAAAAAAAATTCAAATAAAAAATCATATTGACACACCTTTTGTAGACTAGCAACAACCACATTAATAAGATTAATGTGTCTGAATACGCCAATAGGTGTAAATGGGTCACATAATTTAGAAAAAAAACATTAATATGAAAAGTATGTGCCCCATTTATGCCTATCGGCGTATTTGGACACATTAACATTATTTATGTGGTTGTCACTAGTAACGGGTGTGCACATATACATATCTCGTAAATATTAATAGAATAGTATTGTTTAATAATTTTAATGAAATACATAATTTAATAGTTTGATTAATAACATTGTTTAATTAAACAATATTATAATTTTATAATAATTAATTAAACATAATAGTTATAAAATAATTTAAATCATATTATAGTTATTTAGTTAATAATAATATTAGTTAATTATTTAATTAAAAATATTAATAAATTAATACTATTTAATGTTTTTAATGAAATCCATATTTTAATTGTTTGATTAATAATATTTTTTAATTAAACACTACTATTATTTTTTAATATGTAATTAAAAATAATAATTAAAAAATAATTTAGAGAATGATAATATTAGTTAATTAATATTTGTATTTAGTTAATAATAATATTAATTAATTAAATAATCAATAATATATTAAATAAATATTTGTTATTTAAATAAATAATTATTATATTATAATTAATTAACATGATCAATTTATTAATATTGGAGATATATGTAATATTCTCATATATTTTGGAGATATTTATTAATATTATGATATATTTGAGATGTTAATAATGTTTTTTTATAATAAGTTTTAATAAAATAAAATAATTTAATTATTTATAATATAATAATATATTATAAAAGCTATTATATACTTATATTTTAGTAAATAAAATTAATAAATAATAAAACATAAAAAATATAATAATTACTTAATTAATTGTAATTCAATAATTCATTAAATAATAATATCATTTTTAAATATAATGATAATACTTTCAATTATATTCTATTTTGATAAGATAATATTTAACTAAAATATTATAATCAAATTAATAATAAAATAATATTGTTTAATTCAAATACTTGATAAATAGAGATATTAAATATATTATAATTTAATTAAATATGATATTTAAATAAATTAATATTAGTTAAAAATTTTAATGAAATCCATATTTTAAATGTTTGATTAATAATATTGTTTAATTAAATAATATTATTAATTAAATACTATTATTATTTTATAATAAGTAACTAAACAAAATAATTATAAAATAATTTAGTGAATGATAATATTAATTAATTAATTAATATTGTTATTCAGTTAATAATAATATTAAATCATTAATAATAAAACAATTATTTGATTATATTTTAGTAAATAAAATTAATAAATGATAAAACATAAAAAAATATTTAAAATATAATAATTACTTAATTAATTGTAATTAGATAATCAATTAAATAACAATATTTTTTTTAAATATAATAATAATACTTTTAATTATATTATATTATTTTATGATAAGAAGAGAGTATTTAACTAAAATATTATAATCAAAGTAATAATAAAATAATATTGCTTAATTCAAAATATTATTATTTGACTATACTCTAATTATATTATAGTATACATACTTGATAGATAGAGATATTAAATATATTATAATTTAAATAAATATGATATTTAAATCAGTTATAATATAATAATTAATTAAAAAATAATTTCTTTAAATTATAGAGATATTAAATATATTATAATTTAATTAAATGTGATATTAATCAATTATGATATAATAATTGATTAAAAAATAATTTCATTAAATTATAGTATTTATTATAATTTAATTAAAACAATTAAGATAGGTTGTTGATAAATAAGAGTATTAAAATTTCAAATTTAACACCTTGATGAACGTCAAATTTCATATTGTGAATATGTCGCATCTAACCCTTGATGAATGCCACAATGCAACATAACCCTTCATAAACATCACAATGCGACATAAACATCGATGAACATCAAATTTCACATCTTGGGCATTGTTGCAATGTGACATAACCCTTGATGAATGCCACAATGCAACATAAACCTTGATAAACATCACAATGCGACACAAACCTTAATGAACGTCAAATTTCACATTGTGAATATGTCACATCTTGGGTTGTGTCAACATATGTGTCACAAATTGGGCATTGTCGCAATGCGACATAACCCTTGATGAACACCACAATGCAATGTAACCCTTGATAAACATCACAATGCGACATAAACCTTGATGAACGTCAAATTTCACACTATGAATATGTCGCATCTAATCCTAGATGAATGCCACAATGCAACATAACCCTTCATAAACATCACAATGCGACATAAACTTCGATGAACGTCGAATTTCACATCTTGGGCATTGTCGTAATGCGATATAACCCAGGATGAACGCCAAATTTCACATTGTGAATATGTCGCATCTTGGGTTGTGTCGGGATATGTGTCACATATTGGGCATTGTCGCAATGCGACATAACCCTTGATGAACACCACAATGCAACGTAACCCTTGATAAACATCACAATGCAACATAAACCTTGATGATCGTCAAATGACACATTGTGAATATGTTGCATCTACCAATGGTTGGCCATGTTTGACTTTGGTTTACCATTGTTGACTTTTGTTGACCATGGTTGACTTTATTGAACCATAGTTGTCTATACATCTCTAAGATAAGACTTGTTAACATTATTATCATCATTATTTATATTATATATGACATATCAATATATTCTAGTGTACAAAATTAACTTTCAAAACTTTCACTAAATCATATCCATATTCACATTTATAACAATATTAAAATTATATATTAATATTACTTTAATATCATCTATTAATTATAAACTATTTTAGTTATAAATCATTGCAAATTTATTTTATAGAATTTATATTTACTAATCAAGCATCATGTATTTAAAATTAAAATGTTAAAAATTAATCAAAAAAACATGTAAAATGAATATTTATAATGATTATTTTATTTAAATTCAAATAACGTAAAAATTATAAATTTATAAATTTTATAAAGTACCTTACTCATTACATGTAAAAATGAGTATGTATAATGATTATTTTCTTTAAATTTAAATAACATAAAATTTACAAAATTATAAATTTTATAAGTTACCTTATTTCTTACATATTATTAACTATTGTATCTATTCAAACTTCTTCAAACTATACTATATTAATTGATTCATACTGTAATTAATATATATATTCTTCATCATATATATATATAAAAAAATTATACTAAAAATAAGAAATTTTTATTTTTAAATAAACCTACTCATTGTTAATCCTTTTTCTATGTATTTGGATTCTTTATTCAAATTTCAACTTTAATTACTATAAAATAAAGATATTTTTTCTTTTTATTATTTTGAATTTAAAATATTGTTTAAATTTCACCAAATTTGAATACAAAAAATATAACAAATAGCTTACAACTAAATCAATTGCATCTATTCAAACTTACTCAAACTATACTATGTTAATTGATTTATACTGTAATTAATATATATATTCATCATTATATATATATAAGAACATTATATTAAAAATAAGAAATTTTTATAATCTTTAAATAAATCCATTCATTAATGATTCTTTTGCTATGGACTTTTTATTCAAACTTCAATTCTAATTATTACTAATTATTACAAAATGAAGATATTTTTATTTTTTATTACTTTGAATTTAAAGTATTGTTTAAATCTCACCAAATTTAAATGTAAAAGGTATAAGAAATAGCTTACAACTAAATAAATAGCTCACACAACTAAATAAATATAAATTATGATATAATAATTAATTTTAATTAAATTTTTCATAAATTTTTGTTATTTTACAATTTTTAATTTTTGAAATGAAAGAATACAAAACTACACAATTTTTATAAGAGATTATTTGATAAGTGGAAATTATAATATAATAATTAATTCTAATCAAATTATTTATGAATTTTATTATTTTACAATTTTTAATTTTTGAAAAGAGAGAATATAAATTTACGCAATTTTTATAAGATATACGTCCCATGATTTAAATGTTGCATTTAATAAATGACATCTTAAAATAATTACATTTAATTTACAAAATCTTATGAACAAAAACAAATAGTTTAAATATAGTATTTTTCTAAATTCAATTAATATAAAAATAAAAATAAGACATTAATCTTGTAATTTGAATAATATGTATTTGAAAATATTTGTATTACCTAAAAATATATAAATAATTTAATAGCAAGTTTAAAAAGATTCAAACTATCTAATAATTTAATTTTTTGAATTTAAATTTATTGTAAATTTCATATATCCACATAAAAAGAAATAATTAGCTTTACTTCATACTTTATTGAATGGATGGAATCTCCAATATCTAGTTTAACAATAAACTAAAACCTATAAGAAAACACATCAAACTAAAACTTTCACTTCATTTAATGTATCAATTTTTATTTTTATTTTCACCTTCACATATACTCAAGTTTTCTAAGTCTTTTAAAATTCGATTGTTTAGTGGAAAGTAAAAATGTGGAAGAGAAAATATACATTTATATATATTTTTACTCTTATCCACGATTAAAAAATTTCAATCATACAATATATATTAGATGTTAAAATCTGAAATCATACATACAATATATTAGATGTTAAAATCTGAAATCATACATTTATAAAGGAAAAAGATATTTTATAATCATAAAAATATTCATCGTTTCCCATTTAAAAACATCCATATATAAACATTATATAAACGATGAGATTGTGTCAAAAGATATTCATCGTTTCCCATTTAAAATTGAGATATTTGCTGCACACCTCAATTATAAGCTGTTTAATACAAATTTATTGATAATTAATAATGGTTGTCCATCAACATGCCTTATGTTACAGATAGTTCTCCATATCGCTTGAAACTCCTCGTTCTTCAAACGAATTGATAGTGCTTTGACTTTGAGGAAATTAGAAACATAAACTATAAACAAATGATACTGGTAGTGTCTAGCCACTAACCTTTCTGTCGTAAAAACTAAAGATTGTACATTTAAGTTTAAAGTTCCAGAGAATAACAGAACTTTTCATCATCACGCTAGATAGGAGAAAACGTAACAGTGGAAAAATCAGAATCTATTTAAGACATGAGACAATCACACCCCAAACGAAAAGAAGCGTTGGGATTCCTCTAAAGGAATCGTCGGTATCTTTATTCATTTGCTGCAGAGTTTAAAGCGCCATGAATATTTTGTAAGATTCATGAAAGACTAGAAAGGACTCGTGGATCTTGATGATCGGCTCTATCGAGTCCAGTTCAAAAAAAATTAAGATATAAACGCCTATAAGCGTAACAAGTAGATGCGACACTACTACACGGCACTACTACACGGTGGGGATGTTTAAGACGATTTTTTAAGAAGAAATTAGCATTTTGTCTTAAATTCTAATTTAGATTGCTCTTATATATTTTAGGAATTTTTAAGACAATATGTTTAAGAAAAAATTGTCTCAAATTTTTATTAAGAATGTTTAAGACAATTTTGTAATTTTTTAAGAAAATAGCAACATTATTTATATTTTTCGTATCTAGAAACTGATTTTTTAGATTTTATGGAAGGAAAGAAAGTTGATTATGATTTTATGGAAGGAAAAAAAATTGGGCTTTAACCTACAGCTTTTTCCTAAACAAATTATGCTGTAAAAGCCCAATTCTATATGTAGAAGCCCAATTCTTTAAAAGTGGGAATCGCACTTGCTCTAGTTTCCCTCTTCTATTTCATGCATGCATTGTTTGAAAGCGTGGGTGGAATGGTTGTATGGGAAATCATGACGCTCTAGTTTCCCTCTTCTATTTCATTCATCCATTGTTTGCAAGCGTGGGTAGAATGGCTGTATGGGCAATCATGACTGTGGTGGTGATCTTTGCGTTTACTGCAGGTAAAATACTACATGATCTAATTCCTTATATCTATATATAGATGCAAATAGCATCAAATATTATGTACAATACTAGATTGATATTGTAAATTGGCACAAAAAGAAAGAATGATTTGAAGGTATGGTGGGTATTGTTAAGTGTAATTCCAAAGATCATCTGCGGACGAGTTACCGCTGATGAGTTCAAGTACTGTGAAAAAGGCTGAGAGCCCTGCTGTAGCTGCAAGCAAGGGTCTTGGAATCATAGATTTTATGAGGAAGAAGAACTTTCTCATTACATGTGCCACTGGATTTTGGAAAAAGGTATATGACTAATTCTTTACGTTATTTCTTCTTCCTTATTATATATCTATTAGGCCTTAAGTTTGTTGACCCAATGATCACTAGTTGTATTTCATACATGCAGTGCTCATAGAAAAAATATTAAGGATGCAACCAAAGATTGGAAAGCTGTTTTTGATAATCAGGGTGGATGATTCCACGTCTGCATTCAAGAGATTGATGAATGAAGTAAGATGAGTATTATATTCTCAATTGTAGCATAAATGAGATTAAACAACTGGTTTAGACAATGTCGATAATTAAATTAGAAACTATAATTTAATGTGAGGCTTTGATCACTTTGTTTATGGTTATCTATTTTTTTGCTACCTCTTCCATTAACTTTTCGTCTAATAATATGTGCAATAGTTGTTCGAGTTTGTGGACAAATACATGCAGTGCTAACCCCATAATGAGAGCAGCAGTGTGTCCTTTCTATTGCGACAAGAATAATTCAATCCAATATGTTCCTGCGGGAAAAAACGTCATGCCTAGGTATATGCTCTTACCCTTTGGGGTGTGTACGACTTCCTTTTATTTATTCTAAAGGATTTTTAATCCTTTAGTTCATTTCCTGTAGCGAAACAAGAGTTTTCAAAAAATTATCTCTATTTTTTTATTATTAAGAAAGGGCGGGTTTGACTTCTTTAAGTTCGAACTGAACCTTCTTTTAATTTGGCTAAGGGTTGTTTTATAGACATGTGCTAAGTATTCTATGCATCGTTTCCGCATTTTCTTTTGTAAAAACTTTTTTAGAGCAAAAGCATTAGGACGGGTGCACGAAGATGCTCCCCATATTCGTTGCAATAGGGCCGTGCTAACGGAGAAAACAAATTACGTGACTGCACCTAAGGAGACATGCACGTGCCTCTAGGTTCGGTACTAAACCAAGGCACATGCGCGTTGATGGCATGTGCGCGTTGCTGATGCATACGCGCAAAGGAGACACGCACGTGCCTCTGTTAAAAAAATATATAAAAAAACAGTGCACAATTTCCCCATTTTCCATTTGGCCAACCGAGCACGTCTTCCACCTCTGCGTATGCGTCGATTCAACTAGCAACGGAGGCCAAATCCACTCCAAAACCACCCAACAACACCCACAAACTCATCACCACTTCGATTAATAGGTAAATATCACGTTTTTTTTTCAATTTTATTCATTATTTGTGTCAAGTTTTGTATTTTTTTTGTTTATGTAATTGTAAATAATTCTCCAATTTTGAAAACAATGAACCAATTTTCAACTGTAGATTGCAACTGAGACAATGAGTGAACAAGATGTTAACCCCGAGCCCGGTGGAACACAAGAAAACCCAAACCTTGGACCCAATGCTGAACAAAACCAAAACCCACAACCAAATTTTCAACAAGATGACCTTAACCACTATGTAAATGGAATGTGAGTGCGCACTTGCGAACTTAGAAACTCGGGTGAACCATCTCGATTGTCTCTTGGCACATCAATTGAGAACTCAATCGACTCCCTCATCCATGCACACTAGCAATTGACAGACATGACTCAATTTAGAGCTAGGATGCAGGAGTACTACTCCACGGCCATCTCTAAGGAAGCAATAAAAGATTTGAACATTACAAAAGCCCAATTATATAGTATGTTCACTGAGCTGAAAACAGGCCAACCACCGAACATTACAAAGCCACATGTCTACATGGATTGGTGTCATCACCAACCATGGAGGGACAATTCGATGCAGAGGTGGTTCATGGTGTATGATA
Source organism: Larix kaempferi (assembly GCA_027924585.1). NCBI lineage: Eukaryota > Viridiplantae > Streptophyta > Pinopsida > Pinales > Pinaceae > Larix > Larix kaempferi. Next base: position 3,142,115 of record BSBM01000435.1, read on the forward strand.
AACCTCCCTGCAATAATAGGGAGGTTCCACAGTACTTCCTTCGCCAACTGTGGGCTGAGTTTTTCCTCGGTTTACATGTCAACTATTTTGACATAACCGATTTCCAGGGTGTTGGGCATGGCTCTGCCCAAGATCGACCTGTTTCCAGGAGGAACCCACTAGAAGCGCCACAATCTCCCAGGCGTGAGCCCAACCCCTCTCCCCAACCACCTCAGTTACCCCACAAGCTTGATCAGATCGAGGTGGCAATGAGGAATGTTGCACGTGGACTCCTCAGACACACCTCCTTTGTTGCGGCTACTACATTGGAGAGGTCGGTTGACCTTGATAGAGATCTAGGTGCAGGGCCTTCATGACAGGGCCAGGGTATACCCATGACTGGTGGTAGCCATGCTGGGCATTCCAATTTGACGGGGGAAATTCCACATCTTTGTCCCCATTACGGGCACTGTCAAAACCCGAAAATTTCTGAAAAATTTAAAATTTTTCTTGATAGCACTAAATGTCGTTTTAAAAGTAGTCCTTCAACTATCTATTTTAACTTTCTGGATAATGAGTGTGTAAGAAGAATCTTTATTGAACTTCAGTGTTATTATGAGTTATCTTAATTTTTTGTTAATTGTTTTTCTGCTTTCAACCGCAAGGGGGAAGTTGTCAATGTCGACCTGGCTTACTTAGCTCCCGAGCTAATGCATCCAATGTCTTTCATTTACAGGTATGCAGGTAAAGTATGGTAATCACTTCAATTCTATTTGTTGTACCAAAAGGCTCAGTAAAACTTTAACATACGAGGCAGGTGGTCAAATAAGCAAGGTAGAAGTTTTATCCCTATACACTTCAGATATTCTTACTGCTAGAACGTCGATGATTTTGCATAAGCGTATGATAAATATTTGTACTTTAACAGACTGTCTTAAACTCCTCCATGAAGTATTGTTTATTGATATTCTTATTGTGTTGTATTAACACCTTTTTATCTATCGTTATATAGTAACATGGGAATAAGGAATCAACTACTTGTCTAACTGTTTGTTACTGTGTGAATAAGGATAAACTTACGAGGATCTAAAATCTGGAAATGTGTAGATTTCTTATTACTTACACCGTATAATAGTATGTCAAATTCATATCTTCTTTGGTACTCCCTTATGGCTTGTTGAAATTCGACCACAATCCCTTCTCTAGTATAATAAAAATCCAGGCCTTCAGCTACTTAAAGTGACAATGATATACTGAAATGGTAGATTGTAATATTTAACTTCATCTTAAGATTTTATAAGTCCATGGATTTTCGATGAGCTCATTGCTATTTCTTATAAGACTAGGCTTTAAGCAAAAATTATTGTTACCTTATTCTATGTCATTTCAAACTTACATTATCTATCTATCCATACTAATATATATATTAGGTTGATCCTTCTCTATATGTTTTTGAATAACTCCTTTTTAATGATCCTCATGTCATTATTCCATTAATCATGTTGTAAAATATCATTGTCAATCATTGACATACGTATATATGAAATTATGGTGATAGGCTATATGGATTTTATAATATTGTTATCATTATGCAAATGTATTGTTATCATTATGCACATGATAACGATCCTGAAAGTGGCATCACGACTTAAAAGAGGAACACTACTCATACTATGGTTTCCAATTCCTCCTTGCGATTTTAATTGAAATATAGAACATGAACTTGAACGCAAGCGACTATATACTTTCCACCCACAGCATGCAAAGATTTAAGATCTAGATGTATCATTCTCTGCCAAGTATCGAGAGTATTTAAACGTTGTCTCAACCTAACTTTGGTATTTTCCCACCGCCTTCGGGCTTGTCCTCTGTGGAAACCCTCCTGTCCGAACCCTAAGTCTTCTGGGTATTAAGAGCTCGGCTCTTCTGCATCTTGAACCTATTCGTGTTTGCTTGACTCTTTACAAGAGGATAGAATGTGTTGTTGTTAATGGATGATGTAGTCGGGAAAGATTCGTAGGGTTTTTATTCCTATTCTTTCTCTATCAGCGTTTGCCCCTATCGTAACATTTCCATTTCTCCTAGCGGGGTTTGGTTGAAGTTTCAATGTATTAGCTGTTTATTAATCTGCCAGTTAGAGGCATTTGTTTTAACTTAGTTTTCAGGTGTTTACAAGGTTTATTAACCTGTGTACAGTTGTAATTCCTTTCGTGATGGTTCATGGCCGACCTTGAGAGTCGTTGTTGTTGTTATTTGGCATCTTAATAGGTTATTAAGATCTTAGGGTTTAATACTACCTATTACCCTGGTTCGGTCTCCACTGTCTACAGTGTTCTTAAGATGGGCTTGTTAAGTTTCTAGGAATATGATAGCCTGTAGTCTCTGAGAACCATTACCCTGGTCTAGACATTTTGGGATTCCCTTCTTCAGTTCGCGGCTGTCAACCCAGCTTCTGTAGGTGGAAGGATTTTTGGTAAGTTTCCGGTCTTCTTCTCGTATTTAATACGCAGATTTGTTTATATAAATATTTCAACAATTTTGCAAGAATTAACTAATATATTCGAATGCTTGCAGGTCTTAGCTCCATCCGAAAGAAGCATGACTCACGTTTCGTCTGTTTGTTGCTTAATCGATAAGCCTGGTCTATTACCGTGGCCTTCCTCCTTGTTGGGTAATGTGTGGTGTTGGACGAGGATCTATCTTTGTGACTAGCGCTGTGTTGTTAGCCCTGAGACTGTCTACGGTCGTTTTGTAATTAAATTATGCTGCTAAAGGTGTTTAGGGTTTTAGTATTGTAATTAATGGCTATAAGCCAGCTTGAAGAACTCGGTTACGGCGTCGTGGTTGTTGGTTACTATACTTGTAATTTGTTTTGGGTTTAACACCTGTGTATTCAGAATTTATTTTAATATAACTTGTGTTTCAAAATAAGCCTGTTGTATGTCTGCGTCGTTCTTTGATATTCGGTGTTCTATATGGTAATGATTTAATCATGGTAACATAAAATAAATAGGTTTAAGAACTCTACTGTAAGTAGGATTCTATGATATCAATAGTTTTACTTCTGCGCTTTCCTTGTATCATTCGTAACTTATAAAGAGAAGGACTTAATACAGTCATGCTGTAGATTAGAGTAGATGTTTGGTGGGTGCGTGTCCGAAGATTTATGTTGAAAGTTTTTGTATATATATAATGACTGTGGCTGTGGATAAAATTTATGCATGAATTTAGTTTTTAGGATACTATGTTTGAATTCTCTTGTAGGTTAAATCTGATATATAAGGCATTTCATTTTTTTCTGTTTCAATCTGTCGAAACAATGTAGTCTAGCTACGACTGTGATAGATTTGTTGTCCACTCACAAGAGAAATACTTATAATAAATTTATTCTTATTACAATAAATAAAATACTAGGGTTTGAGTTCGCTAAAGCAATCATAGTTGGGTTCGATAGCTATCTATGTAGATATGATTTTCTATATTTGAAAGTGTAGTTTATTGTGAAGACAGGTCTCTGTCAATACTGTGCATTCATATGAAGATTTCTTTGAACACGGTGATGAACTAAAAACTGTAGTATTAGTAGAAGTTTAAGACTAAATACTAAACATACTATTTGGTTTGAGCTTGGCCTCGAGTTAGTTTTCATTCTGTCTTTATTTGACTCTATATAAAGTGTTAATAACCAGTCAATTTTCACCGAAGGTTTCTGGTTATAGAACAATAGGAAATAGATTCTAAACAGAGTCCCAAGGTCGCAATTCCTGTGTTACTTAACTACTCAGTTCGTTTTAGTCAGAGTCTGAAAAATTATTTTTAAACAAGTACAAAACCTTACTGTACAGTTATTTTCTAATTCTAGGTGAAATTAAAATAGAAGTTGAACTAAAGTAATTGATTCATTCATTACTGTGATAGCTCATGACCTGAACACTGCTTTAGCTAAGGTTTGTACCTATCAGATCATCTATGAGAATTAAATTTTCTGTAGTTATAAAAGACCTGCAAATATAACTTTACAGCCAACAATAATTACCATAACAAACTAAGTTAAAATTACAAAATTTCTAGGACTTACAGTATTACTACTGTATGGCATGCATTGCAATCACTATCTCTGCACGATAATAAAAATTTGATAAAATACTGAAACATAATAATTACTACTATCACTAAAAATCAGGGATCTGCAATTTATAATGAGTTAAATTCTATTAAGACATAATAAGTTAACATAACATCCAATCATTTAAATTTAATAAAAAACAGGAATAGGTAACAGAACCTGTTCAAAACTGAGGTCAACAACAGCAATGGGAGACTGTTCCTCCCTACCAACTCCTGGAGAGTGCCCAAACAACACTTCTCAGGACCCCCGAGCTTGCTCTGGTCTAACTGGCTGGAACTAGGTACAGCCAACAATTCCCTCAGCCAAAGCAGCTATACTGGAACCAAGTTACTGCAGCATCCCAAATCAAAACAATCCCTTACTGTATTATCCCTCTTCCTCAATGGGACTCCTGAATAGCATTCACCTGAATGTATTCTCCCTCTATCACAAAAACTGAACCCCCAGCTCAGTTCATTGAGTACTATTTAAAAGATTGCCTAGGTCTTAGTTGGGTTAACTGTCATTTATGAGCCACCTGCTCAGATTCCACTTTCTTGAGGAATCATGACCCCAAAATATAGGGAAGTTGCCACCTGCAACTTAGGAAATGTTTGAGGATGCTGCCACTTGTCTTTTGTCCTTCCACCTAGTTCCACCCACCAGTTAGACCAGTAACCTCTTTTAATAGCTCTCCCATGCTGTTGTCTCCATAATTTATTTATTAATAATAAAATATTCAGAATTTACATTCCATTTCTGGTGACTCTGCTGAGTCATCAATTCCTACTTAGCATTAAATTAAACATAATGTCTTAGGAATATTCATAAAATAATTACATTATTTTTGCAAAATTGGGGTATGTGACAGGCACACTTGCCCTAGCCTGATCGAGGGTTGTTATATGGATTAGGTGAGCAATTTTTTTAATGTGTTTTCAATCATCACTTGATATTTTGTAAAGTATTTTTGTTTGACTTCAACTATTATTTCAATGTATAGTTATTTAGAGCTGAGACACCAACATGGGAGAATGTAGGATCTCCCAACCTGGATGCAGCAATGGCAACTGCAACTGAAATTGCGACACCCCACATGGAGGTATTTTCAGTACCTGGGACAATATTGTTATTACTTATGTCATTTATATTACTCAAGTATTTATATTTATGGCATACACGTTGATAGTTCATACAATGTTTTTGAATATCTTGATTGCCTAAATAATGACTTGTTTAACATGTCCATAACATGCATGCATTTTGGTGTCCACGGGTGTTCCCTGACTACAGTGATCAACCAACCCCTCCAGGGATTGGCAAATCACCACATACATAGGTATAATGTGTAGTTATAAGCACACTTTTAATTTGAATTGTTGCGACTTACTATGGTTTAATTTATTATTTGTTTACTAAATTGTGATATTACAAATGTATATGTAGGTGCCACCAACAGCTGCAGCTCCCCATTTTAGTTCTATGTATACACCCTCTCCCATGAGTCCCCCCCCCCCCTCACTTCCATCTAGACTCCTCCCTACGCCCACCCCCTCCCTTCCATCCAGCCTCCCCTTTCCATCCATACTCCCCCTTCCATCCATCCCCCCCCACTCAACCACGCCCCCCCGTCCATACATCCTCCCCAATTTATCCACGCCCCCCTATCTATCCATCCTCCCACATTCATCCACACCCCCCCTTCCTTCCAACTTCCCTTCTTTGTCCACAAACTCCCTTCCATCCATCCTCCTCCCTCTATGCAGGACTTCCCTCCCATGCACCATCCCTCAACATCCCCCCTAGCCCTTTTGGTTCAATACACTCTATCATACAACCGGCAAGGGTTCATCATCCACGACGTCCTCCTCCACCCCATACCACCATTTCTTCTCCCACCATATCATCCCCACTACCCACCACTATTGTGGCATCTACCCTTCTAGTATCCTCATATGTATCTCCAGTGGTTGCACCTGTAGTGGTTGCCACTACATCTACACCCCCCCCATCACTGCATCAGAGGTGGTTGTCTGGCCATTTGCGCCACCTGCTACCCCAGAAGCCTAGCCATGTTCATCATCGGAGGTGTACACGGTGAGAATCAAACTAATTTATGAAAATATTTTGATGCATTAACACAAATTAATTTAAGCAATTATTACTTTTCAATGAAATGATTGTTGTAAATGTTGTAGTCTAGAATTGCAGAGAGGCTCCGCAGATCCAAGACAACTGTCCAACGTTTCCCACTCACATCAGAGGTGATTTATTTAATATTCAAATTCTACATCTATTTTATAAATGTGGTAAATGTTGCAAATGCTTGAAAATGATGGTATTTTATATCATTTGTTCCAGAGCCTGGAGAGATGGTCTACTCCTAGATGGAGCAAGACCCGAGGTACCGGTAGCTCAAAGAGTAGGAAGATCGACTTTGGAGATGCACCTGGGAGTGAAGGGGGTGATCACAATGCTTGACACACCATGTGTTATGTACATTAGCCACAACATGGCACTTTTTTGCACCAGTTTTGATGTACTTTGTATTTACGGCACGAGTTGCCATGTATTTTGGATCTACGACATGAGTTGTTGCATTTTGTTTAGGGCACGAGTTGCCACTATACATACATTGGGAAGCATGTTCAACTATTTTCCAGAAATTGTATATGTTTGGATGAGTTTTGCAGCCTCAATGTACATGGACTTTCAATTATGTGATTTATATATCTCATTGTCTAATCTCATTGTCTCATATTGTGTGTATCAGGATGTGATGTTGTACAAATTTTGGTTTTAACTAGATCTTAGAAGAGAAGTTGGATATCATAGTGTGTGTGTGTGTGTGTGTGTTTGTGTGTATTGGATATCTATGCAATTGAAAATAGTAGAAAAAGGACGTGCATGTCCAAAATTCCTCACTAATGAGAAAATGGGACAAAATAGGCATCTTTTTAGATAGGAATGAATCCAATACTTGTAAACAAAAATGAATCATACACTATTGCAAAATACACATAAACGAAACCTAGTGCATAGACATGTGTGTGAAAACATGACAAATACAATATTTTTTAGTCCATATAAGGAATCAATGTCAATGGATATACTAGAGTGTTGTTATTGACAAACTTATCATATGTTTTAGTCGAATATATATATTTTTGGGTTTTTTTTTTTAACTTCAAGTGGTCAATATCAAATAAATTATTGTCATATAGGAGAGTGGAAAATATTAATATTTTTGGCATACACGCACCTGTAAAAATAGTACATTGTTTGCTAATTTAATACATTACAATTATAATTGTGTTATGAAATCATGATCATGTCTTTGATTACTCCTTTGCATCCAAAGCGTAAGTGTTGCAGTGCATTAAATGACATGACATTTTTTAGGTACCCCTATATCATGTATATTTGACATTTGTTTTAAAAATCCTTGTTTTAGGCTTAAAATTTCAATGAATGACATTTGACTATGTTCAACTATTTTATTAGAGAACTTGATTAGATTGTACATGATTCTTTAACTTGTTTTTGATACATTAGTCATCTAGTAATATGTCTATGATTCTTTGAATCCTTCAAAAGCATTCTAAACTCGGTTGTGGAAGATCAATTTTTATAGTATTACTTATCCAAGCCTGGATTGTCTCTATAAACTATCCTCATTGAGGTGCAATAATGTTGGATGTTTAGCTTTATAATTAAGAAACACTCAACCCTTTTTTCTTTTGCACTTGCAAACGTTCAATAATTGCTAGGAATGATTGAAATGTTTTTCCACAATACATTCAAAAAGATATGCATAGTATATGATTCACTATAGTGTTGTTGGTGGATTGTTAGTACATGATCATTCAACTTGTTTTTGATAAATTTAACTACTTGAGAATATGTTTGTGATTGTTTCAACCAATCAAAAGCATGCTAAAATAGGTTGTGGAACCACTTTTATAACTTATCCACACCTGAATAGTCTACATAAACTTACCTTTATTCAAGTGAAATGGTGATGGATGTGTAGTGTATACTCCATGCTTGATTACTGGTTGATTTATGTGATTTTATGCACAATGAAGGCCACTGTTGACAACTTGCGAAGTGTCTTGGGATTACTTATAGAATATCTACATGGTTGTTGATCGACAATATTTCATAGTTTAGAGCATACTTGTTTCTAACCTTCAAAATACATTATCTGACTACTTTGATATCACAAGTTGATCTTTTCCTTTCTGAAGGAAAACTTGTGAGGAAATTCAAGGGACACTTTCCCATATTCAAGGATTGCATTTTTAGTAAACATATCAACATAAATTTGTGTGCATCACCTAGGGGGATTTGAACTGAGCATGTGTTGGAACATAATTAGTGAAATGGCCATAAAAAATGGCTACAAATCGTTGAGTTATCCCCTTGGGATACACAAATTGATCTTAACCCTATCCAAACAATTGAGGAGTTAAGTCTAATAATTTTTAGATAGACACTCTACACTTTCTTGATAGATCTTAGCATGAAAGAGATTGGGGGTTAAGATGAATTTTTGCAAGTAAAGTTGATTAAAGGATTGAAATTTTTTTCCAATTCATTGTAGACAATCAGAATCTAATATGGAAGTTTTATTTCCAACAAATGGATCCCAGGGACTCTCACTTCATACAACACAAACCATTATAGTAGTTTTCCAAACATGGCTCATTAAAGAAATTGCCATCAATAGTTATATACTACCTCTGAAAACGACCAACCATTTTTTCAGTTTTTCAAGGATGGTAAGGTGTTTTGTGTATTTAGTGAGAATAAATTTTTTTTCCCAAATTCATCATCATACATCATTTGGATATGGTCATCTCATTTAACCTCTATAGAGCACCAACGTTTTTCTCTATATCATATACACAATGTTTATACCCATCCTCACCCACATCAATGGTTATTCTTACCATGTTCATGTGATGCCACAATTAGTTGATGTTGCTCGTGGTTCCATTATCCACCTTTGGGACTGTGACTATGGTTATTACAACTATGATTGTGTGGCATTTGATAAAAAAATTATCCCCATGATGATTATGATCACTGCATCTAATATCATCATCACCATCTTCATCATCATCACCATCTTCTTCATCATGTGTGATGCACCTACAACAATTAATTAATACGAATATGCGAAATAGCAGAAATGACAGAACTCAGAATCACTTTTATATTGATCACAAGCCACTTCGAGGGGGCAACCTCCTATGAGCAAGCTCAATACAAATAACTTCACGGTGCCTTCATAGGTCTCAACACACACTTATATACTAAGTATAGGCACCAATACTATGGGTCAAAACCATGGGCCACTACAAACTATGGATCAACAATACTACGAGCGACTTACAAAGCATATGCGCCAACAACAATAACACAAACTATTGATCAAAAAATACTACTTACAAAGCATATGCGTCCAACAACAAAAGACTAACAAAGTAAAGACATGGGTTCCTAACATCCCCTCCCCCTTAAAAAAAGATTTGTCCTCAAAGCTTTAGATGTGGAAATTGTTGTTGAATCTGAAGGAGTGGTTCCCATGTAGCATCCTCTGGTTACATGTCGTGCCACTGAATTAAGACCTCTGTGATAGAGTGAGAGCGAAGCTGACGCATGTGCCGATTGAGGATGGCCTCTAGCTCCAAAAGGATGGATCCTTCATTATCCAGTTTGGGTAAAATCATTTTTCCACTGATGTTGGTGCCAAGAACTTTCTTCAGACAAGAGACATGAAAGACTGGATGAATGCGGGAAGAAGGAGGAAGTTCCAATTTATAAGCAACGAACCCAATCTTCGGAAGAATCCGATATGGCCCATAGAACTTTGGAGCCAGCTTATGACGCCCTTTGAGTTTCAAGGAGGATTGTTTGTATGGCTGGAGACGAAGAAAAACCATATCGCCGACTTGAAAAGTGCACTCAAAACGGTGCTGATCAGCTTGTTGCTTCATGTGATTTCTTGCCATGTGAAGATTGTCCCGCAAAATGCGAAGAATCTGATCGCAATTTCGAAGGACCGTGTCAACTTCCTGAACTGGTGAACTGGTGGGGGTGTATGGAAGAAGAGCTGGAGGTTCCTGACCATAGACTGCTTCATATGGGGTCATTTTAGAGGCGGTGTGGTAAGAGGTATTGTACCACCATTTAGCGAGAGGAAGCCACTTTTCCCACTGATGTTGTTGTTCCGAGGTGAAGCAACAATGATAAGTTTCCAAGCATTTATTGATAATTTCAGTCTGACCATTTGTTTGTGGGTGATACCCTGAACTCATCTTCAGTTTGGTGCCAATTTGGCGAAATAGTTCTGTCCAAAAATGACTGGTGAAAGTCGCATCACAATCCGAGACAATGGAAGAAGGAATGCCATGAAGATGAAATATCTGGTCCAGGAAAATTTGAGCAACGGAGGAGGTTGTATAAGGATGGCTGAGACCACAAAAATGACTATATTTGGAGAGGCGATCAACCACAATGAGAATCACTGTCTTCCCGCCAGATTTAGGGAGCCCTTCAATGAAATCCATAGAAATATCTGTCCAAATCCGTGTAGGTATGGGCAAGGGTTCAAGCAATCCTGGAAGGAGTGTTGTTTCACCCTTATTGTGCTAGCAGGTATCACATTCGGCCACCATCTATTGAATTGTCCTTTTCATGCCCTGCCAAAAGAAGTTACTCCGTGCTCGTTCATACGTTTTGAGGAACCCGGTGTGCCCTGCCGATGGAGAAGCATGGAGTTCATAGAAGACATCATGTTGAAGATCTATGCTCTGGGGAAGCACCAAACGACCCTTGTATCATAGAGAAGCACCATCCCAAGAGTAATGTGGTACAATAGAAGGGTTGTTGGTCAAGCATTGGATGATTTGAGATAAGGAAGAGTCATTGACATAACCCTGTTGAACAGATTGCAACCAATTTGGAATAGGCATAGAAAAAGCTGAAAGAGAATCTTGGGCATCAAATGTGCAAGAAAGAGCATCTGCCACAATATTGCCTTTACCCTTCTTGTAAGTGATCTCATAGTCATAACCCATGAGTTTGCTAACCCATTTTTGTTGTGCCGGGGAGGAGACACGCTGGTCCAAGAAATATTTCAGACTCTGGTGATCAGTCTTGATGTAGAAATGATTCCCTAATAGGTATGGGTGCCACGTCTGTACTGCATGCAAAATAGCCATCATTTCCTTCTCATAGGTAGAGGCAGCTAAATTCTCACCTGAAAGGGCTTTGCTGGTGAACGCAATGGGGTGTTCATCTTGAAGGAGAACAGCACCAAGTCTATTGCCGCATGCATCACTCTCAATAGTGAAGGGCTTGGAAAAATCAGGCATAGCTAACACAGGTGTAGTACACATAGCTTGTTTTAGTTTGTCAAATGCACACTGAGCAGCAGGTGTCCATGTAAAAGCATCCTTTTTCAATAAAGCAGTTAATAGAGGTGCAATCTTCCCATAATCCTTGACAAACTTGTGGTAGTAGACAATCAACCCCAAAAAACCACGAAGGCTCTTGAGTGTCTGAGGATGTGGCCAATTGTTCATGGCATCGATTTTGGCAGGATCCACGCGAACCCCTTGTGCTGAGATAATGTACCCGAGATACTCAACTTCCTTCTGTCCAAAAACACATTTAGACTGCTTGGCATGGAGATGATGGTCAAAGAAAAGTTGCATGACAAGATCTAGATGCTAGAGATGTTCATCCCATGTTTTACTGTAGATGAGGATATCATCAAAGAATACCAAAATGAATTTCCGCAAGTAGGGTCGAAATATTTTATTGATTAAGGCCTGGAATGTGGAAGGAGAATTAGTGAGGCCAAAGGGCATGACCAAAAACTCATAATGGCCATCATGTGTGCGGAAAGCTGTTTTAGGGATATCATCCTCATGAACTCGAATTTGATGATACCCAGAACGAAGATCCGACTTGGAGAAAAAGTGAGCCCCATGAAGCTCATCAAGAAGCTAATCAACAATAGGAATTGGAAACTTATCCTTGATGGTGAGGTGATTAAGTGCTCGGAATTCAATGCAGAGGCGCCATGACCCATCTTTTTTGCGGACAAGAATAATTGGAGAAGGAAAGAAACTAGTGCTTGGGAGAATAATACCTTGCTTCAATAAGTCCTAAACGAGCATTTCAATCTCCATTTTTTGGTGAAATGGGTAGCGATAGGGCCTGATGTTGGGAGGAACGCTGCCAGGAAGGAGCTGAATACGATGGTCTTCTGGCTTAGAAGGTGGCAATCCCACTGGTTCAGCAAAGACACCTATAAATCGATCCAGAATTTGTTGTAGATCCAAAGGAGTAGTGGAGACCGCTGATGGTTGCATCTGAATGGAATGGATCTAAGCGATGACACCATGTGAATTCTTCTTGAGATTTTTTCCATGCGATGTGAACTGATGATGCTAAGAGAACCTGGTTGTAATCCTGTCAATGTGTGTTTTTGTCCATTGAGGGAAAACTGCATCCAAAGTTCACCAAAATCCCATAAGATAGGGCCAAGTGTGCATAGCCATTGAGCGCCCAAAACCACATCACATCCGCCTAAGGGCAAGGAAAACATGTCAGAGCGCAAGGTATAATCTCCCATAGAGATACTCACATTTCGACACTTCCCTTTGCAAGGTAAGGTGCCCCCATTGGCAACCATGACTTCAAAGTTGGAGCAAGGATGGATAAAACAATCAGCTTGTTTGGCGATCCGAGGGTCAATGAAATTATGAGTGCTACTAGAATCAATGAGTATTGTAAGAGGAAGCTTCTTGAAGTAACCCCTGACCTGCATTGTTTGGGGGGTGGTGATTCCAGCTAAAGCATGGAGAGATATATCTGGCTGGTAATACTGAGATGGAGGGTCAATAGGCAGTTCCTGAATGTCGACCAGAGCATCCAGTGTTTCTGGATCTTCGTCACCAATTTTAGAGGCAGGCAGAGACTCCACATCCAAGAGATAGAGCTTTTGCTGAACACATCTATGTCCCCGAGTGAATTTCTCATCACAATTATAGCAAATCCCCTTTTCTCTACGTGCTTGCATCTCTGTTTCAGACAAATGCTTGATAGGAGTCGATCGAGGAGGCTGAGGTATAGGTGGTCCCTGAGAACCCATATTTCGGAAGGGAACAAAAGTGGGCTTGGAGCATTGTTGGGCTGCAATCTTGTATTCTGCCAACTTAACCAACCCTGGGGCTTCCATCATTGTGGTGGGACAGAACATTTTGACCTCAGAGCAGATGGCATCCTTTAGACCACTGATAAAACAACTCCGGTAAAAGTCATCAGACAATCCTTCAGTGTGGTTGGCTAGGTTCTCAAATTCGGTTTGATACTCTCTCACAGTGCCAATTTGGCGAAGTTTAGTGAGGGCTCCGGTGAAGTCATCAAAAGCACTAGGACCAAATCATTGCAAAAGGAGCTGGCAAAAGTCTGACCATTTGGGCTCTGGATGAGCCTTGATGTACCAATGGTACCATTGAAGAGCTTCATGTTCCAAGTGAAAGGATGCCAGCGGAACTTTGTTGACATCAAAAGTATTATGCAAACTGAAATACTGTTCTGTATGATAGATCCATCCAATTGGATCAGTACCATTAAAGCGAGGAAAATCAAGCTTCAGACCACGAAAATTGTTGGAAGAAGAGAACCCATTGTCTGATGAAGACTCGGACTGCCGTTTGTTGTTCATAGCTGAATGTTCAAGATGGAGGCCGAGAAATTTTTCATCCAGATCCTGGATTTTGGCTTGGATGGCTGCAAGTGCTTCTTCCATGGTTTTTGCTCCTGCACGGGTGACAACCATAACCAAGAGTTTTTTTTTTTTTTTACTAGGTAGGAAAACAAAAACAGAAACTGCTTCAGTAAGGGAAAATCTGGACTTGGGAAAAAATGTGAAGGGTAATTGGGGTTTGACTAGGTGTTGGACACTGTCAACTAGACAGGGAAGCAAAAATGAGGATTTCAGAAGAGAGGTGAAAGAATGGGCACATTTGGCAGAGGGGGACAGAGAAGCAGAATTCAGAAAGGAACTTTGTGGTAAAATTTGAAGGTGATTGGGTGAAATCTGAGGAAGTTATGGCAAACCCTAAAAATAGACAAATGTGGGATTTCAGGCTTTGGGAAGGGGAATTGGGGATAGGTTCCTCAGGAATGAAATATGAAGAATGGGATGACAAGGGTTCCCCGAAAATTTCAAGGGAAACAGAGTGAAAACAAGGGAGATATGGACAAAAAACTTCTTTTTTTTTTCCAGACTGGAGCGGCTACGGCTCGGAAGGGATCTGGAACAATGCTGAATGGATTGAAAATGGCTGGATCTAGAACAGCTTGCAAAATGGATCTTAAACGGCGCAGTAGTGATCGACAATAGTTCAGCTGAAAGTAGATATGGACCGCAGGTATGTTCGGCTTCCTAACAGTTCAGGGTTTCACTCGGCCACCAATGCTATCTGACGACTTGCATATTGGGGTAGTACCCCTCACTCCACAGCTCAGGTAAAACTGATAACCACTTTGCCACAAACGACAGCTCTTGGTTTACCTCACAAGTGGGAACTAGTCAATCAGGTAGGGGTCATTTCCCTTTTCACTGGCGGGTCCTCTCAATGGGCCAGCTACTTCGGGGTTCCTGTGGTACTCCTCACAATGAGTTTTAGGGCTTATGACCAAGTACTTCCCACAATTAAGTGGATAGGGATTATTCCCAAATCCAAACCTGCAACAGATGCGAAAAAGAATTGGCAGAAATTTCACCCAGCGAGCCCAAGAAAGTGCTCTGATACCAGATGTGATGCACCTGCAACAATTAATTAATACGAATATGCGAAATAGCAGAAATGATAGAACTCAGAATCACTTTTATATTGATCACAGGCCACTTCGAGGGGGCAACCTCCTATGATCAAGCTCAATACAAATAACTTCACGGTGCCTTCATAGGTCTCAACACACACTTATATACTAAGTCTAGGCGCCAATACTATGGGTCAAAACCATGGGCCACTACAAACTATGGATCAACAATACTACGAGCGACTTAGAAAGCATATGCGCCAACAACAATAACACAAAATATTGATCAACAAATACTACGGGATGACTTACAAAGCATATGCGTCCAACAACAACATACAAACAAAGTAAAGACATGGGTTCCTAACATCGTGGTCATCTCTAGGTCCCTCATCACTATCTCCATCATCATCACCATCATCATCATCATCATCATCATCTTCATCACTATCGCCATCATCGTCAATGCCTTCACCATCATCACCATCTTCATCATCATCACTATCTTCATCATCATTGTCATCTCTAGGTCCCCCATCACCGTCGCCACCATCATCACCATCTCCATCATCTTCATCACCATCTCCATCACCATCACCATCATCATCAACACCTTCATCATCATCACCATATTCATCATCATTGTCATCTCTAGGTTCCTCATCACCGTCGCCACCATCATCACCATCTTGATCATCTTCATCATCTTCATCATCATCAACATCATCATCATCTTCATCATCACCAACATCTCCATCATCATCATCATCATCATCCTCATCATCATCATCATCATCTTCATCACCATCGCCATCATCATCAACGCCTTCATCATCATCACCATATTCATCATCATCACCATCTTCGTCATCATTGTCATCTCTAGGTCCCTCGTCACCATCGCCACCATCTCCATCATCTTCATCACCATCTCCATCACCATCGCCATCATCATCAATGCCTTCATCATCATCACCATCTTCATCATCATTGTCATCTTTAGGTCCCTCATCACCATCACCAACACCATCATCATCAACATCTTCATCAGCATCACCATCTTCGTCATCATCATTATCTCTAACTCTAACCCTAATTCAATTTCCTTCTATAACTCTAGCCCTAACCCTCACACAAACCCTAGCACTAAACCATCTCCTTCATCACCACCATCACCATCACCATCGCCATCACCATCATCATCATCACCATCTTCATCATCATCATTAACTCTAACTCTAACCCTAACTCAATTTCCTTCTATAACTCCAGCCCTAACCCTCACCCAAACCCTAGCACTAAACCATCTTCTTCACCATCACCATCACCATCACCATCGCCATCACCATCATCATCAATGTCTTCATCAGCATCACCATCTTCGCCATCATCATTAACTCTAACTCTAACCCTAATTCAATTTCCTTCTATAACTCTAGCCCTAACCCTCACCCAAACCCTTGCACTAAACCATCTCCTTTATCACCACCATCACCATCACCATCGCCATCACCATCATCATCATCATCACCATCTTCATCATCATCATTAACTCTAACTCTAACCCTAACTCAATTTCCTTCTATAACTCTAGCCCTAACCCTCACCCAAACCGTAGCACTAAAAGATCTTCTTCACCATCACCATCACCATCACCATCGCCATTGCCATCATCATCAACATCTTCGTCAGCATCACCATCTTCGTCATCATCATTAACTCTAACTCTAACCAATGGAATCCGAGTCCGCTCGCCGGTTTGGGTTCCGTGGCCGTGGAGCAAATTCCCAAAGTGTCCTTGAATGGCCCCAGGGTGCCCGACTAGGATGCCCGTAACACCCGAACCGTGGCTCGGTTCGCGAATCTGTAAATTCCGGTGTGTCTGGGATGCCGGGTTTCAGCTAGGGTACCCCACACAATGTGCCTCGAAGATCCGAAAGTGGTGCCAATGGGCCATCCTCGGAGTTAGGGTTTTGCTCACTGAAGGCCATTCCAAATTCGCTCAAGGGGGCCATTTCACATCCGGAGGCCGCCAAGCATGGATGGCCACCATGGACAGGTCCACTATGGCCATGTGGACCTGTGGGAGCCGACAGAATCCAAGTCTGCTCGCCGGTTTGGGTTCTGTGGCTGCGGAGCAAATGCCCAAAGTGTCCCTGAATGGCCCTGGGGTGCCCCACTAGAATGCCCATAGCACCCGAACCATGGCTCCATTTGTGAATCCGTCAACTCTGATGAGTCCAGGATGCCGATTTCTAGCTACGGGACCCCCCAAAATGTTCCTTGAAGGCGTGGAAGTGGTGCCAATGGGCCATCTTTGGAGCTAAGGTTTTGCTCAGTGATGGCCATTCCAAATTCCCTAAAGGGGTGCATTTCTCATCTGGAGGCCCCAGGCCATGCATGGCCACCGTGGACAGGTCTACAATGGCCATGTGGACCTCTGGGAGATGATGGAATCCAATTCTACTCGCTAGTTTGGGTTCCATAGCTGCCGAACAAATGCCCAAAGTGTCCCTGAATAGCCCCGGGGTGCCTGACTAGAATGCCCGTAGCGCCTGAAAAGTGACTCGGTTCACGAATCCGTCGATTTCAGTGGGTCCAAGATGCTGATTTTCAACTAGGGCCCCCCCCACAGTGTGCCTTGAAGACCTAGAAATGGTGCCAATGGGCCATCCCCGGAGCTACGGTTTTGCTCAGTGAAGACCATTCCAAATTCGCTCAAGGGGGCCATTTCTCGTCTGGAGGCCCCCGAGTGTGCATGGCCACTGTCAATAGGTCCACTATGGCCACATGGACCTGTGGGAGTAGACGAAATCCAAGTCTGCTCACCGGTTTAGGTTCCGTGTCCGCAGAGCAAATGCCTAGAGTGTCCCTGAATGGCCCCAGGGTGCCCGACTAGAATGCCCATAGCATCCAAACCGTGGCTCGGTTCGCAAATCCATCGACTTTGGTGGGTCCGAGATGCTGGGTTTCAGCTAGGTGACCCTACATAGCGTGCCTTGAACGCCCAAAAGCGGTGCCAATGGGCCATCCCCGGAGCTAGGGTTTGGCTCAGTGAAGGCCATTCCAAATTCGCTCAAGGGGGCCATTTCTCGTCCGGAGACCCCCGGGCGTGCATGGCCACTGTGGACAGGTCCACTATGGCCACATGGACCTATGGGAGCTGACAGAATCCAAGTCTACTCACCGGTTTGGGTTCCATGGCCGCGGAGCAAATGCCCAAAGTGTCCCTGAATGGCCCCAGGGTGCCCAACTAGAGTGCCTGTAGCACCCAAACCGTGGCTCGGTTCATGAATACGTCAACTCCGGTGGGTCTGGGACACTAAGTTTCAGCTAGCAGACCCCACACAGCATGCCTTGAAGGCTCAGAAGCGGTGCCAATGGGCCATCTCCGGGGCTAGGGTTTTGCTCAATGAAGGCCATTCGAAATTTGCTCGAGGGTGCCATTTCTCGTCCAAAGGCCCCTGGCATGCATGGCCACTGTGGATAGGTCCACTATGTCCACGTGGACCTATGGGAGCCGACGGAATCCAAGTCCGCTCGCCGGTGTGGGTTCCGTGGCCGTGGAGCAAATGCCCAAAGTGTCCCTAAATGGCCCCGGGGTGCCCAACTAGAATGCCTGTAGCACCTAAACCGTGGCTCCGTTCGTGAATCTATTGACTCCAGTGGGTCCAGGACATCGGATTTCAGCTAGGGGACCCCCCACAGTGTGCCTCGAAGACCTGGAAGTGGTGCCAATGTGCCATCCCCAGAGCTAGGGTTTTGCTCAGTGAAGGCCATTCCAAATTCGCTCAAAGGGGATATTTCTCATCCGGAGGCCGCCGGGCTTGTGTGGCCACCATGTATAGGTCCACTATGGCCACATGTACTTGTGGGAGTTGACAAAATCCAAGTTTGCTCATCGTTTTGGGTTCCGTGGCCCCGGAGAAAACCCCCAAAGTGTCCTTGAATGGCCATCACTGAGCAAAACCCTAGCTCCGAAGATGGCTAATTGGGACCGCTTCCGGGTCTTTGAGGCATGCTGTTGGATGTCCCCTAGTTGAAACCCGGTGTCTTGGACCCATCAAAGTTGACGGATTCACGAACGGAGCCACAGTTCGGGTGCGACGAACATTCTTGTCGAGCACCCTGGGGCCATTCTCGGACACTTTAGGCATTTGCTCCGTGGCCACGAAACCCAAAACGGCGAGCAGAATTGGATTTTGTTGTCTCCCATAGGTCCACATGGCCATACTCGACCAGTCCACTGTGGCGACGAACGCCCGGGGGCCTCCGGATGAGAAATGCCCCCCTTGAGCGAATTTGGAATGGCCTTCACTTAGCAAAACCCTAGCTCTGGGGATGGCCCATTGGAACCACTTTCGGGTCTTCGAGGGACGTTGTGGGGGGTCTCCTAGCTGAAACCCAGCATCCTAGACCCACCAGAGTCAATGGACTCGCGAACGGAGCCACGGTTCGGGTGCTATGGGCATTCTAGTCGGGCACTCCGGGGCCATTCAGGGGCACTTTGGGCATTTGCTCCGCAGCCACGAAACCCAAACCGGCTAGCGAACTTGGATTCTGTTGGCTCCCATAGGTCCATGTGGCCATAGTGAACCTGTCCATGCATGCCCGGGGGCCTCCAAATGAGAAATGGCCCCCTTGAGCGAATTTGGAATGGCCTTCACTAAACAAAACCATAGCTCTGGGGATGGTCCATTGGAACCACTTTCGGGCCTTCGAGGCACACTATGGGGGGTCCCCTAACTGAAACCCAACGTCCTGGACCAACCAGAGTTGACGGATTCGCGAACCGAGCCACGGTTTGGGTGCTACAGGCATTCTAGTCGGGAACCCCGGGGCCATTCAAGGACACTTTGGGCATTTGCTCCGCGGACACGAAACCTAAACCGGTGAGCGGACTTGGATTCCGTCTAGTCCCACAGGTCCATGTGACCATAGTGGACCTATCCATGGTGTTCATGCATGCTCGGGGGCCTCCAGACAAGAAATGGCCCCGTTGAGCGAATTTGGAATGGCCTTCACTAAGCAAAACCCTAGCTCCGGGGTTGGCCCATTTGCACCGCTTCAGGGTCTTCGAGGCACGTTATAGGGGGTCCCCTAGCTAAAAATCGGCATCCTGGACCCACCAAAATCGATGGATTCATGAACCAAGTCACATTTCGGGCGCTACGGGCATTCTAGTTGGGCACCCCAGGGCCATTCTAGTGGTGATAACAAGTTTACTGTCTATTGAGTCTGATACTACATTAAGGAGCCGCTCAGCAACCTTTGAGATAGAAAGCTCTGTAATTTTAGGATACTGATTCAACCACTCATATAGTTTCTCACCTTCTCGAGGATCTAAATTTATAATTTCCTTCTTGGTAGATTCAGGCATTCTCGAGGATCTAAATGTATAATTGCCTTCTGGGTAGATTCAGGCATGGAATAATATTTGCTGGCACTTCCAAGCTCCCGAGACCATTTGGTTAGCCATAATATGTGCAACTCCTTTGACGAAAGATAAATTCTAGTGTGGACAGTAGCATTTGATACACTAGCCAAATCTATGTTGTTGGAAGAACTTAGATATTTCAACAAAGGAGCATTTTGCAGGTGACTTGAAAATCCCTTCCATTTTTCAGCAATAAAACAAAGAAGTTCAACGTACAAATTTTCAAGCAAGCTTGTCAACCAATCAGACAACCAAATACAGGGAGATAACCATGCCCAAAATATTCAAGCTATTATAAAACTCTTGTTTATCAAGATAAGGATGGACTATGTGTACATTACGAGAATATAGATGAATGAAGTCGCTTTGATGAACTTGTCTTCTTGATCTCTCCAGAATGTGTTTAAAAGCAGGGAGTATTGTCTGAGCTTCTGTTGGTTTACATAAACGTTTATTCCAAAGCTGATGTCACGTAAAACCACTTCGTCAACTTTCAATTGGGTCTGAATGGCATCTCTAACTTGTGTTAGCTGTGGATAACGAGGAATATGAAAGGGAAGGTACCTATAGACCCAAGTTTTCGTTGATAGAGGTGAATTGCCAATTATCAGAGCACGGAATGCTGAACAAAAGGCTAATGGAACACAACGAAGGATTCCCTGGTTCCACTTGTTATTGAAAATGATACTTTCTCTTGACGAAACCAGTAAAAAATCTACCTGTATTATAAATGGAAATCCTATTACAATTTTCGTCGGAAGAAAAGCATAGATACCTATAGCCGCCATATTTCCTTTTGTAAACCGCTTGCCCATCGGAAAAGCTAATGTAATAGCCCATTTCCCAACATCTTTCCTCTGCTCAACCCTACACTCATTTTCCATGGGAAACCACTGCCTCCAAATGTAATAACTACATTGTTTTGTCGAAAATTGATCTTCTTCTGCTAACAAATGCAAAATGAAGGATTCATTGTCATTGCTACGAGAAGTTCTAAGGTCAGTTTCTCGTAAAACAAAGATTGTATAAATCCTATTAAGATCTATATGTTCCAGCCGAAACCTCCCTAGACACACTTGCAGGACTCCCCGGAACAAGGTTTTGCTGCACAGTTAGAGTTCTATGCCCCGACAGGTATCCAACGGGTGTCCCTGACGGCCTTTTGGATGCGACACAGAACGAGCCATAGAATGACGACCGTGGCTCTGATCAAAAAACCATTAGCTCTGTTGGATTCAAGACGTCGGAATAGTGCTAGGGATGCCCCTCTCCTCTGGTCCCATGGTCCCGGTGTCACCTTGTAGGTCCATCTTGGAAACTAGCATTTTTCTCAGTGAGGGAGTGTGCAATTTTTGCACAATGGGGTCAAATTTGCAAAATCGTCCACCGGGAACTTGTGGTTAGCATTCCCAGCTGGAACCTCTCTAGACACGCTTGCAAGACTCCCCAGAACTAGGTTTTGTTGCACGGTTGGAGTTCTATGCCTCCAACAGGTATCTAGTAGGTGTCCCTGAAGGCCTTTTGGATGCAAGACGGAATGAGCCATAGAATGAAGATCGTGGATCCGATCAATGAACTGTCGACTCCGTTGGATTCAGGATGTCCAAATAGTGGTAGGGGTTCCCCTCTCCTATAGTCCCATGGTCCCGGTGTCACCTTATAGGTCCATCTTGGAAACTAGGGTTTTGTTCAATGAGGGAGTGTGCAAGTTTTGCACAATGGGGTCAAATTTTCAAAATTGTCCACCGAGCACTTGTGGCTAGCGTCCCCAGCCAGAACCTCCCTAGACACACTTGCAGGACTCACCGGAACCCAGTTCTGTTGCACGGTTGGAATTCTATGCCCCCGGCAGGTATCCAGCAGGTGTCCCTAAAGGCCTTTCGGATGCGAGACGAAACAAGCCACATAACGACGACCGTGGATCCGATCGACGAACTGTCAACTCCGTTGGATTTAGGACGTCAGGATACTACTAGGGGTACCCCTCCCCTTCAGTCCCATGGCCCGGGTGTCACCTTGTAGGTCTATATTGGAAACTAGGGTTTTGCTTAGCTAGGGAGTGTGCAATTTTTGGACACGGGGGTCAACATTGCAAAATCCTCCCCCGGGCACTTGTGGCTAGCATCCCCAGCCAGAAACTCCCTAGACACACTTGTAGGACTCGCCGAAACCCAGTTCCATTGCACGGTTGGAGTTCTATGCCTCCGGCAGGTATCCAGTAGGTGTCCCTGAAGGCCTTTTGGATGCAAGATAGAGTGAGCCATAGAATGACGACCATGGCTCCGATCGATGAAGTGTCGACTCCATTGGATTCAGGATGTCAGGATAGTGCTAGGGGTGCCCCTCCCCTCTGGTCCTGTGGCCCGGGTGTCACCTTGTAGGTCCATATTGGAAACTAGGGTTTTTCTCAGTGAGGGAGTGTGCAATTTTTGCACACGGGGGTCAACTTCGCAAAATCCTCCCCTGAGCACTTGTGGCTAGAGGCTAACTGATGAAGGAATTGATGGTGATGGCAATGGTGATGAAGATGATGATGATGATGATGAAGATTGTGATGATGATGGAGATGGTGATGAGGGACCTAGAGATGACCATGATGAGGAAGATGGTGATGATGATGAAGATGGTGACGAGGGACCTAGAGATGACAATGATGATGAAGATGGTGATGATGATGAAGATGGTGATGATGATGAAGATGAAGACGTTGATGATGATGGTGATGGTGATGAAGATGATGATGATGATGACGAAGAAGATGATGATGATGATGAAGATGATGATGATGATGGAGATGATGTATCTAAGTGGTTTTCTATAGGAATCAAGCATCAATCTTCAACTATAAATGACCATGTTTTAAAATAAATTGTTAGGATACATATCTAAGAGTCTAGAAGATTTCTATGCATTTGACCATCAAATTTGCTCAAGGAGATGATGAAGTAGCTCAAGACAATATGGAAGTTGTTGCATCACATGAACCACATACATATTCACATAAATCATAACTTAATCATAACTCATGTACATCAAATAAATGATATAGGATAATGATATCAAATTCCTATCTAACATGAATACCATTGATCTTGCATGAATAAACAATCACATGGCTATAAATCATAACTTTATGATAAATCAAACATCAAATAAACGATATAAGATAATGATATCAAATAAACTATCTAACATGAATAACTTTGGACATGCATGAATAAACAATCACATCATTACTATACTATGTACCTCAATCAATTAGGCCTTCTGGATCCTCTCGGTTTTTTATTGTCTCAAACAACCTCTCGTGCTCTGCATGAGATAGTAAGTAGCATACCTTGTTTGATGACTTCATTGACATTTTCTGTAGTTGGATGTTTGTACCAACGATCAAGTGCATAAAGTGATACACCTGTGACCCTGGTTTATAATCCGTGTATGTGTAGCCATTTCTCTTTGGTCCCTTTCCATCCATTGTAAGATATTCCCCCTGAACAACCATTGAGCCAGTGGGAAAGGTAATGCCTTCACTATCCATTAATGATGCGATGAGGGTTTGCTTCCCCTGGATGCATCATGCCAACCAATAATTCTTCCCAATTGCATTGTCCGTGGGGGCGACAACTGCGTAGATGTGTCCCGTAAAGATGCATTTTACGGTCATATTCCAACAAGTAGTGGTTTGATAACTTGGATAATTACATATAAACAAGGAGGGAACCGGGATATGCATGCATAAATGTTTACTCGGCTATACTAGATCAGATATATGATCATATTCATTCGAAATAGAGGACTAGCCTTCCTCTAACTGGATTGTTTCAATAACTGCACGCGGGTCCACTGCAAGTGATACATGATCCCATTCATCAACCCAATCCATTGATTCGCATTCATCCGATTAACAACTACTACAAGGCCCACAAAAGAAAGAAATTTTTTGCATCCATATTTCAAATAAGGGGTTGTTTGAGCTTCGAACCGAATGAAATCCACGAGTTCATTGCATAGCACTGCAACTATAAGAACGCGATCAGTCTATATCAACTACATGTGAGAAATTTCTGACAACATTTCCTCTACCTGTTGGTATGTGTTGCTCCGTGGTTCGATCTGACATTTTTGCAGAGCACCATTAAACTATGGTTTCTGCATCCCGAATATGAGGGTTTCTCGTGCACCTCATCTCTTCCCTTCATAGGGAAGTTTTGAGACTTGCCCCAGCACACCTGTCATTACTGATGTAGAAGTTGGTATCTTTCAATATTATCCTCCTGACGTTGCTTCTCTCTGGCGCGTGCCTATACGTGATATGGACCATTATGATAACTTGGTCTGAATGGTAGTATTGGCTTTGAATCTCATTCTGTGGCTGCAGGGTGTCGTTTTCAGCAAAGTCCACAACCGACAATATTGTGCCATTGGGGAAGGTGTCCCTGCACTGTCTGTACTGTTCATCCTGCCATCGTGCTACATGGACATGCTGTACATACTGCTCGGTCTTTTGGTAGAATTCCTTCATGAAATTGCAAATTTGTACCTGGTGCCACAAAACCAAGGGCATTAATACAACGTGACATTTTCAATGTGAATATATATGAACAAATTCAACATGTACAGTATGAAAGTATGCAAACTTAGATTACCTGTGACTTCACCAATGCAATCTTTTTGCTTTCCTTCGAACTATCTACTTGATATGTTATGTACTAGAAGTTCCGCATTTCTATTGAAATCCTCCCAAATGCATGCTCCGCAGTTGCGTGGATGCAGGGGCTTAATAATGCAAATCCACTGCAACTGGAATATGTCCCATATAAACATGATCTTTTATAATATTTTTGTCCTTCAAGTCTTGGACACATTATGCTATGTGTAAATTCTCTGGATGCATTCGGTGGTTGTAACGATGGGAAATCCTGCACAATGTTAGTATCCAAATCACAAAATATATGTCTACATGTATCATAAAAGTACTCAAATTCTACATGGTATCTACAACAACATGTATTGCGATCATTGCAAATTTTAACATACCAGGGTTTGCATTTTTCAAACGACCTTTGGCCCAAGTTCAATTGTGTGTGCTCATTCTTGAACCTCTCGTAGAGTTCAATTTGTGTCATGTCAAGGAAGTGCTTGACATGGGGTTCACCCCCCCTAACACCTTTTCTCAACTTCAAAACATCTCTTTGATTCGATGACGATCTAGTGTTATTATGCCAAAACTTCTGCACTAGTTCTTTAACAGCATCAATGAGCTTCATGTCTGAACGAGGTAACCTACCAACAAAGGCCCAACAATATTTTTGGCCTAGGGTCTCAAGTTTTTCTCTAATGGAAGAATACTTTTGAAGAGTCTTTATGTCTACTTTAAATATTTTACATGTGTGTGATAGTAGGCGATGTTGCCTTGTGGATTTGTCTACATTCGATTCCTACAGTACACGACGGGCCACATTAAAATATTTTGTACGAGAAGTTTTTCCAATCAAATTAAATGCAGATTGTAGATTTCTAACAACATGATTATTGACATCTAAACTTCTAACTACCTTTATGCCCAAAATTCTCCTAACATTCGCTAGACAATGTGATTTTAACAAAGCAAGAAACAATTGACATTTTGCTACATCATTTTTGGATTCAAAAAATTCTTTCATTATCTTGCTACAATGGAAATCAATAGTGCGTTTGGGAATCTTACCTTCAAGACCTGAAAATGAACTTTCATCCACATGAATACGTCTGGGAGTTCTTCTTCGTTCGCTTGATAGTCGAGGCAAGAGAGTTGGCAAGGAAGTATGAGTCCCGTCAATGGCTTGTTGTGACCCTTCGTTCACAACTTGATCCTGCAAGGAAGTGTGTTCTGCATGTGTGTGCTCTTCTTGGGGAGGTTGCCAATTAAGAACTTATTCAACATCCATCCCTTCATACTCAACATCAGGCAAGATTTGATTGGCTTCAACCACTTCGTCATTGCTTGTTGATGGATATAAGGCACTAACATTTTGATTTCTATGGTTTTGCATGTACAACCTGGCATTTTCTCTTATCTCATGGGCCTTTTCAGGGGGAATCCCTGTCCTTCTAGACATTCTTTTATTATTACGTCTGTTTCCCATATTCAATGCGTTTTAAAAAAAACAAAAATATAACCCCTGCAAGAATGAACAACAAATAAGATATTAAAACTTGATGTGCACATGATTATTAAAACTCGATGTAGCAATTGATTATGTACAACAACACCTAGTTAGAATGTTTTCATATAATCTTAAAAGCTATTGGGAATGCCCTACATATAACTGCAATGACACCTCTAGGAACTCGGTAGGATGGTATTGAATAGTGGTATGGGATGCTAGTACGAGCAACTTCCCTATGAGGGAAAATAGCCCCAAAAGACTAAGAGTTTTCAATATTCTAGGAGTTTGTGTCAGTTGTTGTAGTGAAACCATGAGGAATTCAACAAATGTTTGTCTACTAGATGGAAGAATGTGATTATGAAATGTTATTGGTGGTGATGCAAGTAAATTTTTTTATTATCTTCATGAAAGGTTGAAAGCATTGCTTGGTGCATTTTGTAGTTTTTTTTGGGTAAGATGTTTTTATTGTCTATGTTGAAGATTAAGAAAACTAAAATAGATCTATCATACAATTCATGAGGAAAAACCAAAATAGATGCCATTCAAACAAGTGAATGAAGACTAAACTACATTAAACAAGATAAAATCATTACCATACCTCAAGGATTATGATTGCTCTTTGCCTCAAATGTCAAATGCTCTTTTGATGTGTCCACTATATGTAAGAAGACTTCATGTGTGTCCAAGTAGCATGAGAATTCAATCCAAGGTGCCAAATAGAGTCCAACTGTTGTGTATTCACTCGATTGCTCCAAATAGAGCCCAAGAGGTGTGTATTCACTCCAAGGAGCCAAATAGAGCCCAAAATGTTGTGTATTCTATCCAAATGGTAAAGGAAGCACCAAATGGTGTATGAATTCAATCTACCATGTAAATGCTTGTCGTACTATGCATGAAACCAGTGAAGAGAACGCGAAAATGAGGAAAAAATTGTGGGAGAAAGAACTCGGGTGATTTTCTAAATTTTATCTTCAATAGGGACGTGCACACGCATCTATCGCGCAGTCATTATTAGCGCGTGCACGTCCATTCTGAATGTTGTATTGTTTGGTGGGAAATGTTCAGTGCATTTATTACCCAAGAGATATAAATGTGTCGAGTTATTCCTAGAGCCCCTCTCCCATAAAATCCTTTAGGACCTCTTCTAACCCGTAATCCCTATGTGCATTTAAGTGCTTCTAGGTGTTTAGGGGTATATTTGCAAATATGTATTTTAATTTCAAAACATTAATTTAATTTTGAATTATAAACATATGTATTACATCAAGAATAATGCTTCTAGGTGGATGATGATGATGATGATGAAGACGATGATGATGACTAATGGATATGATGATGATGATGATGGTGGAAGATGATGAATATGAGTACGATGATGATGATGACTAATTTCGAGATGATGATGATGAGGAATATGCAACACATCATCATCATCTTCATCATCATCAACAACATGATCATCATCATCAACAATATGATCATCATCAAAATCATTATACTCGTCATCATCATCTTCACTAGTCATCATCATCACCATCATCACCATCGTCATCATATGATCATGGTCACGATCATCACTGTCTTCGTCATCACTGTTGTTCGCACTCGGATTTTCCTTGGGATGTATCAAAGAAACCCGAGGTAACCTATTTCAAACCAATCTTTAGACTGAAAGTTGGCCTCCTTCAGCCAGAGAGGGCTCTCTCGGAAAATCCGCCATCCAATGTCACCACGACAGCAGTTTGACAGTGAAACTCAAGGGCCAATTTGTAAAATAACAGTAAAAACTTTGTAAGCTTTAAATAATGTGGTTGGATCAAACATGAAAAAGATACTGTTGGGCAATGGAGTCAAAATCATGTAATATGAAAGATGTGCAGAGTTTTCAGCAAAATAGTTTTTCATTAGAGGCGGGATAGCTGTGTTTTTTACCGTCAAGTTTCTTGATTTCTGGTGGAAATGGAAGGAAAGATGAACAGTCCATTAAATACAGGCATCAAATTAAGATGAATCCATATTAACTTTAGAGGAAAATTTGGTGAATATTTGAAATAGGATGAACCGGAGCATAATCAATATGAATTCCAGATTCACTATAACCTTCATTCAAATATGACAGAAAAAACATAATGGTAAGGATTTAACAAAGAAAAATAAAATTTCACATTATGAGAAGGGAAAAAAGGACAAACTGTAAAAAACCCAACACGAGAATCTCTAAATCTGTTAAAAATGCTTGCTTTTAGCTCTGCAACATTTTCTCAAATATGAAGATGAGATAAAGCCTCTCGTAAACCTTCTTACTGAAAATCGAACCCCTTGAATGTTGTAAAATGCATAATTTATACAAAAATTTGCCTTCTAAGCAAACCCTAACTGTATTTTTCCAAAAATAGCTTCTTGGAATAACAAACTAACTATTTTTTTACAAATAAAACAAATAAAACAAATCTGGAGCGGTTGCAAAATATCTCGAGTGAGAGAATATTTGGATCTTTCTGCCACCTATATTCCTTTTCTTTAACTGCCTATTGTTTATGTGCCAACCGCTGAGTGCTGTCGTATATTTTTTCTCATTCCTTTTCCCTCGTCCACTTCATCTTTGACCTGCTGAGCTGTTCTCCGAACCCTCGGCAATATCCTCAATATAAACTATGTTTCCTTTGTCTTTGCATATGATATTCCCTGGATCTTCATTTGCCTCAAGTAGCACTCCTTATAAGAAGCAAATCCATTTTTGAAC
Source organism: Larix kaempferi (assembly GCA_027924585.1). Classification (NCBI taxonomy): domain Eukaryota; kingdom Viridiplantae; phylum Streptophyta; class Pinopsida; order Pinales; family Pinaceae; genus Larix; species Larix kaempferi. Next base: position 3,171,382 of record BSBM01000435.1, read on the forward strand.
AAAGTCGATAGACCATTATGAATCCTGAAAGCCCTAAGCTGGTATATCAAGAATTTCAACTTAATTATCAGTTTTTCAGCTTCATTAGTCAAGTCACCATCCTCAAACATCCTTGCCTCAAAACTAGACTGCGTGTGATTTATTAGCACTACATATCTCATGTAACCCTTGTCCAGGCTCGCATGAAGCTTTCAGGGATGAGCGGAAGTGACACTTCTTCCAACGCTTTATTTAGATGTGTAACAATTTCAGAGTTTACAATTCGGGTCACAAAACCTTCTAAAATTTCACCTTGCACCTCAACATGATCTTTCGTTCCTGGTACTGAAATGTCAGCAATTTTATTTCTAATTTCACACGCTGTTCTTGCAGTACCCTCTTCACAAAGGTCTGAGAAAGCAAGTACACTGTTCCTAAGGCCATCCACAATTGCTTTCCATTGACCAGCAATATCCAATCCAGATAAATACTTTGCTTCTGCTTCACCTTCTGCTCGTTTGATTTGCAAGATTTTCTCTGCCTCAGCTTTGTCTTTTGTTGCTACCCTCCTTCTTGCGGCTGCATTTATTTCATTCATTGCTCTCTTCACAGTTTCGTCAGGCTCTATATCAATAATGAGAGTTTGCACTATCTGAAATCCATAGTTTTTCATAACCTTTTAACTAAAATCGTGGTTTTCTTTCTCCTAATTCTGCAAATGAATGGCGTTAGGATTTTCGAGAGCGTGACGCTTCAGTCAAAAAGAAAAAATGAATACTAAAAATGGGACCACCTCTCTTTTATAACACTTCCCATGAATGGTATCCGCACGGGCTTTGGAGTGGTTTGCAATACAACTTTTCACATATCCGGATGCATCAGAAATGGACACGTTGGATGGTGGTTTTTTTTTCCGCGCAGGCATTATTCCTTATCTGCCGAGCACTTTGCAAATGCGGAGTCACGTGGACCGTTGATTTATATTGAAACTTCTCCATCTGATCTCGCTACGTGTCAGCCGGGGAATCAAGGATCTGAAAACGCAGTAGTCGCAACAACCTCTCCTCTTTTTCCTCAATGCAGTTCAAACAATCATTTTTGGGAACAAAAGCCAGCAATCTTCTTTCCATTATGAGCATCTCATGCCGTCGCTAGCTCCTTCCCGTGGCTCGCTTTTGGTGTTTGTATATCAGAGCTAAACCGTGTTGACATGTGTTATCTAGCATCTGAAACATTGCAACTATAGTTTTTTGTTCCTTCACGTTGTCATTTGTATATCATAATGCCTCCAGAATGTTGTGAATGGCGAGTTGTGACTTGTGTGACTGTTTGCTGGAGGTTGATAACGCCTCACCTGCTTTGGAATCCCGTAACTAAACTACTCTGAACAGTACTGCCACCTTCCAATAGTTTGTATATGCCAACATATATCATTCCCGGAGATATTGCAGTGAATGCAATTACATTTATTGGAACCTTCGAGTCTGTTAAAATAGGAGATAAAAGTCGAAACACCTCATCCTCTTGAGAACCAGCATATGCAAATCAAGGCCCATAATCGCTCCAATTCGGATGTTTGACTCATCCTTACTGACTCTGCAAGAAATGTGTATGCAGGATCACATTCATTTTGGATGCCACAATTTACAGTACCGACCGCAGGCACGGCTCCAGTAATAACATGATTATCATTGCTACTGAAATACTTTTTTATTTGTGTAGGGCCAACCTCCAAATCCCAAAGGAGAGTCAAACCCAAACTGGCTGCCGCACTGTTTTTTTTTTTATGTTCTTTGTTCTTAAAAAACCGATTTCCAGTGTTGCTATCACTTGGTGATTCTGTAACAGCTGACCAGATCCAATATTTACAAATGCGTTCAGAAATATGGCAACCAAGTTCTGTCGGGCAGAATCAACATTTGCACCAGCACTTGCTTTCCCATCGATCAAACGTGCTTTATAAATATCCTCAGTGGACTTGGACTCCATTCCATATGGCGCATGAATAATTTTGGACTTGTATATATATAATTTTTCCATGGCCTCACCCCTCCCTGATACTTAAGATTGAGAAGACAGCTGTGTGCATCGTGTTGACGAGAAAATATATTGCAGTGTTTACACACCACAATAATTACATAAAGTTTTGATGAAGTGAGCCCACGGCTTCTGGCATTGGGGCTTGGAGCGACTTTTATCCACTAGCCTTTGCAACATACAACGAATTCATCTCCAAACGCCACAAGTTTTACTCTCCTGCTTGTCACCATCTTCAAGCCATATTTATATTCTCAGCCTTTGTCCCACATGCAAATAGAGACGAATTCTCTTCATTTTTTAAATACCCTATTGCCTCTAATATATTTCAAGTAGCAAAGAAATGGGAGGCTCGTGGACGATGAGGATATGAGATATGTAGCACCCTCGAGGATTGGCACTCGGTCCCGTAATGAGCTCTCGGTGTTGGGCGCACATACATTTTGTTCCATCTTTCATTCGAAACTTTGACCCAATATAGAGAATACAACAAACCCTCTTTTTTTTTTATAAAGTCTCCTTACTTCATAAAATTTATTTTTTGGGTTAAAAATTAAAATATAAAAAACCTTCAAAAAGCTTTAACTTTTAGAAAATATAATATTGAAGCTTTTCTTCCCATGAAACCTCCAACTATGCCCAAATTGTGAAAACCCCTCTCCATACTTATCTTTTGTTTTTAGAATATCAAACCTTTTTCTTAGTGATTTTTGGCCTTAGGTTTTTCATGAAAACATAAAGCTTTTCCTTCTTTTGTACGCCCGAGGACAAAGATGTTTTTCTTGACCAAGTTTGAAACCTCCCTTATGCAAACTGATCTATTTTTGCACCATCAATGTCGTCAGAAGATAATTAACCAAAAATTTTATTGAGTGTCAACAACTGTCTTTAGTCATCTTCATCTTCATCAACATACTCGTCATCACCATCTTCCTCCTAATCATCATCATCATTGACATCTTCGTCATCATCTTTGTATCATCATCATCATCATTGACATCTTCGTATAATAATCATCATCATCATTGACATCTTCATATCATCATCATCAACAAAGATGATGATGATGATGAATATGAGTACGATGATGATGATGATGATGATGACAATGGTGATGATGATCGTCATGATCAACTTCCTCGTCATCATCATCATCATCATCATTGTGAGGACGCGGATGATGAAGATGATGATGATGATGATGATGACAATGGATGATGATGAATATGAGTACGATGATGAACATGATGATGTTGATGACGAATATGATCATCATCATCAGCAGCAAAAACATCATATTCGTCGTCATACTCATCTTCATTAGTCATCATCATCACCATCTTCATCATCATCATCATTGTGGGGACCGGGATGATGATGATGAAGATGATGATGACAATGATGATGAAGATGGTGATGATAACTAATGGAGATGATGATGATGTTGATGATGAAGATGATGACGAATATGCAACACATCATCCTCATCATCATGATCATCTTCATCATTATCAACACCATGATCATGATCATCAACTTCATCATCATCATCCTTGTGAGGACAAGGATGATGATGATGATGATGGTGATGGTGATGATGATGGTGATGATGGTGATGGTGATGATAATGACGATGGTGGATGATGATGAATATGAGTACGATGATGAAGATGATGATGATGACGACGAATATGATCATCATCAAAATCATCATATTCGTCATCATCATCTTCATTAGTCATCATCATCACCATAATCATCATCATCATCGTCCTCATCATCATCATTATCATCATATGATCATGGTCACGATCATCAATGTCTTCGTCATCATAATTTAGTCATCTTCATCTTCGTCATCATACTCGTCATCGCCTCATAATCATCATCATCATTGAAATCTTTGTCATCATCTTCGTATCATCATCATCATCATTGACATCTTCATATCATCACCATCATCATCATTGACATATTTGTATCATAATCATCATCATCATTGACATCTTTGTATCATCGTCGTCGACAAAGATGAAGATGATGATGATAAATATGAGTACGATGATGATGATGACTAATTTGGAGATGGTGATGATGATGATGAGGAATATGCAGCACATCATCATCATCTTCATCATCATCAACAACATGATCATCATCATCATCAACTTCCTCATCATGATCATCATCATCATCATTGTGAGGACACGGATGATGATGAGGATGATGAAGATGATGATGATATGATGATGATGATGATGATGATGATGATGATGGTGGTGGATGATGATGAATACGATTACAATGATGATGAATACGAGTACGATGAATATGATCATCATCATCATCATGACCATCAAAATCATCATATTCATCATCATCATCTTCATTAGTCATCATCATCGCCATCTTTGTCATCCTCACCATCATCATCATCATCATCATCATATGATCATGGTCACGATCATCATTGTCTTCGTCATCATAATCGTCATCTTCATTATCCTCATCATACTCATCATCGCCACCTTCATCATCATCTTCATCATTGACATCTTCGTCATCATCTTCCTATCGTCATGATGATGATGATGATGATGATGATGATGCTGATGATGACGAAGATGTTGTTGATGAGGAAGAGGGTGATGACAAAGATGATGATGATGATGGTGGTGGTGGATGATGATGAATATGAGTATGATGATGAAGATGATGATGATGTTGATGGTCACCGTACTCATCATCAACATCATCATCATCATCTTCATCATCATCACCATCAATGGTGATGATGTAGATGATAATGATGACGTTGATCTAACATTGACGATCAAGATGATGACCAAGATGTGTTAGGATATTTAGAAACTTAGGAGTTAGTTAAGATCAACTTGTGTAATATATCCGTTAGGGATAGTGTGTTTCTTTAGTATGCATTAGTATGCATTTGTAAATACTTAATCCGAGGGTCACGATATGTTCCCGACATAGAGTGATCCGACGGCTCAAATTCTCTTAGATTAAACCTAACCTTGATCCGTCGCTTAACACCCGATTGGTCCATGATCTCTATTTAAAGAGCATGGAGGGTCATTGTTTAGTTGATCGATTATGAGAAGCTCATTTGTAACTTTATTTCTTTGCATAATAAATTGTCCAGTATAAGCTATTTGGTCGGGGCCATGGAGTGTTTCCCTCAAGAGGGTTTAAACCACGTCAAAACATCGGTGTGTTGATCTGCGATCTATTTGTGTGAAGTGGTTGCTCTTGGTGTTCAGTCCTTTGGTAGTACGATGTGTACCTGAACATGGTATCAGAGCTTTTATGAAGTTCCGCTTCCAGTTATGATCTAGATCTTGAACTATTATTGCCGAAACTTGAAAGGGTTTCTAGTTCTGGTATTTCTATGCATTTTTGGACTGTGGGAGGTGTTCCATTGCATCCAGAGCGTCATTTCCATTGGGAAATAGTTTTCGTTTGATCGAAAATGGTTCTTGGTTGCTCCAAAAACGCGTATTTCATCAGATCTGAAGGAAAAAGAGCAAGCACGCAAACCGAACAAGAAGAGTTAAAAAAAAAAAGCCCCCTTCCTCATTCCCATATTTTACATACCTTTTAATCTAGCTCACTTGGTTCAAAGTTTATTTATTCCTTAATAGGTCTTGAGTTCAAGTCTTAGGAAGTTACTTTTAAAAGAAAAAGTGCATGCAATTTCTATTTTCAAGTTATTTTATTGTAAAAGTGCATCTCACTTAAATAATAAAAAAATAAAAATACAAGTGAGTCACTTAAGTTTTTATTTTATTTTTGCACTATTTAAAAGTAATATCATTGTAAAAGTGAAATCACTTATTTTACAAAAGTGGTTCACTTAAAGCAACTTTCTTGTAAAGTGATTGTCAAAAGGTTCATCTTGGGAAGAGGGGTTTTTTTTTTTGCTGGACATTCTCTAGCTGCCACGTCACTATTAGGGACATCTTCAACAATTTCTTTGTTCAAGCATAACTTCATCATACAGAGTCAGTTTTCAGTGCCGTTTTTTTTTTAAACCGCCTATTTTTTCAAGATTTTCACATCCAGACTATTGGTTTAGACTTTTACAGCCATTAATTTACAAATATGGCTGCCCCTTGTGATATTCTACTTAACAGTTTCAACTATTTCTCATGGAAATCTCGTATGGAGGATGTTCTACGAAGTAGGGTACTTTTCAGAATTACCTCAAGGAAAGAAAAAGAACCCACTGATGATAATAAGAAAATAAAATGGGCAAATAGATGTGATGAAGCTCGTGGATTGATTAGGATGTCAATCTCTACTAATTTGCGATTCCACATATCTGGAATTGATGAACCTAATGCTGCTTGGGACAAGTTGGAATCTGTGTTTGGTAAACACAATGAAATTCGAGGTCACCAACTTGAAAATGAGTTGATTTCTTTAAATCCAAGTGACTTTTCATGCATTCAAGATTATTTATCTAAGTAAAAAACTCTTAAACTCTTATGTGCAGAATGTAACATTGAGAGGGAAGACAAACAATGCATTTATCATATTCTTTCTAAACTTGGACCTGCATATTCTGTTTTTGTATCTACATTTTACTCCATGAAAGCATCCTTGAATGCAGCTAGCTATCAAGAGCCTAGTCTTGAATCCTTTTGTGATTCCTTGATTAGAGAACAAGATAAACTCATTCATCTTGGAATAATCAACAATGCAGATACATCTGGGAAAGCCTTATTGTCCCAATAGAAAGAAAAGTCCAAGCCTCCCAAGAAACAAAATTTTCGCAATAATAAGTCAAACAAGGGTCCAAAACCCTCTCAGTCAGCTCCTTCTTTAAAAAATGACAAAGGATCCAAGCCAAAAGGAAAGAAGACTCAGTGTCATTGCAACTATTGCGGGAAAGATAATCATGATGAATCTAAGTGTTTCAAGAAGATGGCATCCTTGGAAGCAGCAATGAAGAAGCACCACATTAGCCTAGATTCGTCTTCAAAATTTGCCTCTCATGGACATGCACTTTGTGCTTTTGGTTATTCTTATAATGCATCTTCTTCTTCTACTTCAAATGAATGGCTCATTGATTCTGGAGCATCTTATCATATGGCTAAGGATCAAGCCATCTTTTCTACTATGCATGAATGTAACACAAAACAAATATTTGTTGGTGATGATAGATCTCTAAGTGTTGTAGGAGCTTGAACAGTTCCAATAGATAATGGTCATTTTAGTGATGTACTATGTGTTCCAAGAATTTCTTGCAATTTGTTATCAGTCTATCAGATCACTCATTCTGGTGAAGGTAAAACTGTGACCTTTACACCTCACCAAGTTGTAATCAAGGATTTTAAAGATCCTCAACAGGTCCTAGCTACCAGAATTGTTGATGATATTACTAGGTTGTACAAGTTTAACAACTTTGGGTCATCACCTTTTCCTTCAGTTTTTGTTGCTCATAGTGATAACTTGAGCAAACTTTGGCATGAGCGATTTGGTCACTTAAATTATCACTCATTGCAACAACTATGTAAAGACAATATGGTGACAGGTCTTCTGATGGTATCTTGCAGGGATGGTGTTTGTTCCGGTTGTGTACTCGAAAAACAACGTCGGGACAGCTTTGACAAACGTGCCTCTTGGCACGCCTCGGTTCCCTTGGAGCTTGTGCATAGTGACTTGTGTGGTCCTCTTCCATCTGATTCCTTTTTTGGTTTCAAATATTTCTTAACTTTCATTGATGATTACACCAAGTGCACTTGGGTTTATTTCCTAAAACTTAAGAGCGAAGTATTTAACATGTTCTTGGCCTACAAGGCCCTTGTTGAAAAACAAACTGGTCATCAAATTATTAAGTTAAGATCTAACAATGGAGGAGAATATGTTAACAATAAGTTCACTACTTTCTGCACTAAACAAGGCATCCAACAACAGCACACTATTCTATATACACCACAACAAAATGGTGTAGCTGAGTGGAAGAACCGCACTTTAAAAGAAATGGTTAATTGTATGATCCAATCTAAGGGACTAAGTCTTCAATTTTGGGCTGAAGCCATTAATTGTGAAAATTACATAGTTAATCGCACCCCCACTAAAGCATTACAAGGTATAACATCGGAAGAAGCATGGAGTAAAACTAAACCTGATGTAAGTCACTTTTGTGTGTTTGGTAGTGAAGCATGGGCTCACATTCCAGATGAAAAACGGAAAGCATTGCAGCCTAAAAGTGAAAAGTGCATATTTGTTGGATATTCTGAAGATGTAAAAGGTTATAGATTTCTTCAACCACATTCTCATGATATAATCATTAGAAGAGATGTTAAATTTGATGAAAATCTCTTGGCCTGCGAGCCTAACTCGGCGATTGTGCCATCTTTGGCCTGCGAACCTGATTCGGCGTTTGTGCCTTCTTCTTCTTCTTCTTCCAAATTCCTTGATAGGTTTCCAACTCCAGTTTCTGATGATGACAGTGAGGATGAAAATCCACCTCTGCCTGCTCATGTTCCTCCAGTTGCACCAGCACAAGTGCTTCCTCGATGGGTCCGTTCAACATGTGAAGTAGCTGGTGATCTTGCCGGTGATCCTAGAGATCAACGTTGAACACGTTCTCAGTTTCAGTGAGCCTCTTCTCTTTTGGATCAAGTTTCTGAGAATCATGATCCAGAAACTTTTGCAGAAGATTCAGGGAATCCAGATTGGGATGCATCCATGGATGAAGAATATCCTTCCTTAATGGCAAACGATACTTGGGATCTTGTACTTCTTCCAAAAGGAAGAAAACTTGTCATATGTAAATGGGTCTACAGAACTAAGTATGCATAAGATGGAAGTGTTGAAAGACTTAAGGCAAGGTTAGTTGCCAAAGGTTTTTCCCAAGTTGAAGGGATTGACTACAATGAAAGCTTTGCTCCCATCAAAAAAATGAACTCCATCCTCCTTGTTCTTTCTCTTGCAGCCTTACACAACTAGGAAGTCCATCAAATGGATGTCAAGTCTGCCTTCTTACATGGTGATTTACAGGAGGAAATTTACATGGAACAACCTCCTAGCTATGTTCAGAATAACTCTAGCCTTGTCTGCCACCTAAAGAAATCCTTATATGGCCTTAAGCAAGCTCCTAGATCTTGGTATGCCAAAATGGATAACTTTCTCCTTGACACTGGTTTTTCTAGATGCCATTCTAACCCCAATGTCTATACCAAGAAAGTAGGATACCATCTCATCATACTTGTTCTATATGTTGATGACCTTATTCTTACTGGTAGTGACCCTAAGTTTATAACCCATGTGAAATCCAGTCTTAAACAAAATTTTGAAATGTCAGAATTAGGACATTTGCATTATTTTCTTGGTCTCCAAGTCCTGCAAACCAAAGAAGGAATCTTTCTTTCTCAGTCTAAGTATGCTTGTGACCTTCTTCGTCGCTTTCACATGGAAGATTGTACACCAGCCCCTTCTCCCTTCCAGTCTGGAGTCAAACTTTCTTCCACTTGTACTTCACCTGAAGTCGATGCCACCTTGTATCGTCAGCTTGTTGGTAGTCTCTTATACTTGACTCATTCCCATCCTGACCTTTCCTTTGCCGTTGCTCATGTTGCCCGTTATATGCAAACACCTCATGAAAGTCACTGGAAAGCAGCTAAAAGAATACTTCGATATATTCGAGGTACAATTCAGTTTGGGATTCATTACAGTACAGGGGGGGAACCTTTGTTGGTTGGTTTCACTGACTCAGATTGGGCCGGCGATCCTGATGATCGAAAGTCTATTGCAGGTTATGTTTTCAGTCTGGGATCTGGACCTATTACTTGGGCTTGTAAGAAACAACAAGATCTTTCTCTTTCTTCAGTAGAGGTAGAATATCGAGCAGCAATTAACACCAGTCAGAAAGATTTATGGCTTCGACAGATCCTTTCAGAGTTTGGATTCGAGTAGCAGCAGCCTACTCCACTTTGGTGCGATAATCAAAGTGCCATCAATCTTGCCAAAGATCCAGTTCTACATCAACGCAGCAAACACATTGAGCTACATATGCACTTCATCAGAAATCTTGTTCATGATCATGTTCTTGAAGTGCTCTTTTGCCCTACAGATGATCAAGTTGCAGACATCTTCACCAAGCCTCTTACAGAAGCGAAGTTTTCTAAACTTCGATCTATGTTAGGAGTTCAGGAACTTGTCATTAAGGGGGGATAGGCTCTAATTCCTCCTTCCTTCTCCTAATAGTGTCACTTTTGTAAATCCTTCAATCCTATCCCAAGTTGTTCTTAAGGGGGGATGTTAGGATATTTAGACACTTAGGAGTTAGTTAAGATCAACTTGTGTAATATATCCGTTAGGGATAGTGTGTTTCTTTAGTATGCATTAGTATGCATTTGTAAATACTTAATCTGACGGTCACGATATGTTACCGACATAGAGTGATCCGACGGCTCAACTTCTCTTAGATCAAACCTAACCTTGATCCGTGGCTTAACACCCGATTGGTCCATGATCTCTATTTAAAGAGCATGGAGGGTCATTTTTTAGTTGATCGATTATGAGAAGCTCATTTGTAACTTTCTTTCTTTTCATAATAAATTGTCCCATAGAAGCTATTTGGCCGGGGCCGTGGAGTGTTTCCCTTAAGAAGGTTTAAACCACGTCAAAACATCGATGTGTTGATCTGTGATCTGTTTGTGTGAAGTGGTTTCTCTTGGTGTTCGGTCCTTTGGTAGTACCCTGTGTACTTGAACAAGATGTTGATGATGATAAGGAAGAAGAGGGTGGTGATGATGATGATGATGGTGTTGATGATGGTGATGATGATGATGATGGTGATGGTGATGAGGATGAAGAAGATGATGATGATGGATATGAAGATGTTGATGATGATGACAATGGTGATGAAGATGATGATGATGTTGATGAAAAAGATGGTGATGATGAAGAAGATGACGATGATGGAGATGTTGATGAGGAAGGGGGAGATAACAATGATTATGAAGATGTATATGATGATGGTGATGATGATGGTGATGATGATGATGAAGATGATCATCATCATCATCTTCATCATCATCATCATCATCATCATCATCTTCATCACCATCATGATCATCCTCATCACCATCATCACTACCATCATCATCACCATCACCATCATCTTCATCATCATCTTCATCACCATTGTCACCATCATCTCATCATCATCATCAACATCTTCATCATCATTGTCATCTCCCCCTTCCTCATCAACATCTTAGTCATCATTGTCATCTCCCCCTTCCTCATCAACATCTCCATCATCGTCATCTTCTTCATCATCACATCTTCATCAACTTTATGTATCCCCTGAAAAAGGAAATTAAATGAACCATATAGGATACAATAATGCGTACACGCACCTACGCGTGCGTGTTGTTAACCACGCATGCGCGCTTTCATGGAGACGTGTGTGTACTTACACTTGCGCGCTTCTGTGTGCACATGCGTGTACGAATTCAAATTGTTTTTGGCGCCCTTGTAGGATTGGAATTAGCTTCGGATTGCACCTTTAGGCTCAGTCTAATTTATCTGTGATTTATGGTAGAACACATCAAATGCTACAACTTCCTGTTTTTCACAACTAGTTCTGCATAAGCTCCACAAGTGCACTGTAGATGAAATTGCACAAACTTGTCGAGCTCTATGTGCAGATTCTAAATATATAATTTTTTAATAGATTTGTTGTTGTTCTCTATTTTTAATTCATTTTAAACTACACTCATGTCAAATTCGTAAAAAACATAGGTCGTTTATTTGGCCTATAACTTTTGATTGGCTTACCTATTTCGAAAACGGAAAAGAACACGCACAAGAGCACAAAAATACCTACAACCTTAAAAAAAAAATATGTATTTTGATTATTTTTAGACCATGATATGGTGGCTCAACACTTGACCATGTCGTTTTAGGGCTTCACTAACTTTGGTAATTTAAAAAAATATAAAATTGACTTTTAATATTTTGGAAAAATAGCCCCGCACAAGATTTTTCTGTTGCCTACGCCTCTACATATTTTTTTTCTCCTAAATTGAAAATTTACATAGCAAACAGGTGGCTCAACAAAAACATGTGCATTATGTTTTAGAAAAAAAATAACATACCAATCTTCGAATAATGACATTTTGGGGTGGTTATACAACGTTTCCATAAATAAAAGTTATATATTTCGGAAGGTCATCCGTTTTTCTACATTTCATCTTTTTACATCTAATCCTAAATTTTTTTGTAGGTACCCCTAATAATTCATTTTAATGATATTATTTTTGTTTTTCCAGAAAGTCATTGCAACTAACGTGTCATAATTGGGTATCATTACCTTGCACCAGCCCATTATCACTGCAAATATATGAGGACAGATATACTCTCAATCTTTTATTGAAGAATCTTATTATTTTGTTTGTTTTCGTTAGTCATGGGGTCCATATTGAGTATTTTGGAATGAATTCTTTGAAGAGAGGCTATGAATTTTATAGTGCCGCTAGACTTAATAAAGGCCCTCATTCCTTTAAAAAATAAATGATTCTCCAAACTTATTTTGATGCACTTTGAGCTCTAACCCCTCATCTTGAATGAATGAGAGAATAAATTAGTGAACTTCTTCAAAACTATTGTTATCTGGATTGTTCTCTGTACTTCAATTTATTACTGAGCATTACATAAATCTAAGATGTACGATTTTCAATTTCATATCTTAACAGATTTGGCCCAAAAATCATTTCTATACCTTTTTAACAATTTTTTTGGCTTTAAAAATTAATTTGCATTTTTTTGTTATAGAGATTTTGCTTTGAAAATTTAATTTATGATTAAAGGATTTGGCTTTTAAAATAATTTGTGTATATATATTTTTAATATATAAGCTTGGTGGGGTAGCTCAAGTGGTTTACAGTAGATTTGAATGGGGTCAGTGCAAGCTAATGAGGGTCACTTTTGGCGCGTTAGATGCAATAGAAAACTGAAAAAGCAGGCATCCCTCAACTTACTTGGATTTTTTGAGCTACTTACACAAAATATATTGCGTTGAGCAAAAAAGATGAAATGTAGGAAATTGAATCACGTTTCCGAATATATAACTTTTATGTATTGAAAATTTGCATAGCTATGTCAAGTTTCATTTTTCCTAACAGACACTTTTTATTTTTCAGGCAAATGATAAGGTATATGTTTTTGTGGGTAGAGCTTTTGAGGGCCTAAATGATGGAGTCAAGCTACAAAAATCGGCATGCATGTAGAGAACACATAGCAATTGTGCGCCATTATTTTTTGAAAATTAAATTAGTAATTTTATATTTTTTTTATAATTGTCTAAGTGATCAAACCTCGAAAATAGTACCTCTTTTGTGGGTAGAGCCTTTGAAGGTCTTAATGCAAAAATCTTGAAATGGGTTTTTCATAGAACGTGGAGGTTAGTGTCCTCTTGGGCACCATACAATTTTTTTTTGAAATGATTGAGAATTGAAAAAGTTATGGAAGAAACACTAACAGTGTGTTTCACGAGTTAAGGAGGTAGGACAGAAAAGAAATTGAAAGAAAATAGGAAAAATTAATATTTCAAAATAAAAGTTACATATTTGGAATCTGCAGAAATAATGTTATTTGTGTCAAAGATTTCGTCAAAAATGACTCTGTGTAGCATATTGTAATGAGTGGCTAAGCACAGGCTTCTCTAGAAACTGGAAGAAATACCCAATTAGCTTTGGTTTTTCATTAACATAGCACAGATTTGGAATTACCGAAGCAAACTCCAAAGCATACACATAGGATTATTGTTGACATGTGAGCATGTGACTCGGCCTGTTTAAATTAAAAAATATTTCCGTGCTTTTAGATGTATATAACGCTTACGCATTATATAACTACATAATGTGTACATGTTATATAACTACATAACGCATACGCGTTATATAACTACATAACACGTACGCGTTATATAGTTTAAAAATGCACTTGCGTTATGAAAATCATAAAATACATGTTTAATACTTGAGAAAGAGGGGGTGTGGAAGACTCAAGGGAATTTTTGTTTAATATTTGAGAAGGGGTGGGGAAGGGTCAAGGGAATCTATTGTTAATATTTAATAGGGGTAGGGAAGGGTCAAGGGAATCTATGGTTAATATTTAATAGGGGTGGGAAAGGGTGAAGGGATTAGAAGGATGTTGGAAGCTTGAGTGGGGAGAGATGAAGGGAATGAGAACATGATGGGCTACAGGGGGTGAAGGGAAGTGGAGCTTGAGAGCACTATTAGGAGTAGAACAGGTTCTGAAGAGGTATAGGGTTAGAAGTTGAAAGTGAGACTTGAGTGACAAGGGGGAATGGATGGAGGCAAGGGGGATATGAGAGAGAAATAAAGAATACAAGGGGGGGGGAGACATAGAGCGAGGGAGGGAGAGGGACAATGGGGAGGAATGGATTTGGAGGGAGTGAGAGATAGATGGGGATAGAATGAAATAAAGAGATAGGAAGGGAGGGACAGAAAGTGTTGTTGGGAGACATGCAGGGAGTGGTGGCGATGGAGAGAGAGAGAGAGAGAGAGAGAGAGAGAGAGAGAGAATATGAGAGGAGGGGGAAGGGACATAAAGTGTGTGAGAGAGAGGGAGTGATGGAGAGATTGGGATAGGTTGAGTAAAATATAACATGAGGGAGGGATAGAAGGTGAGAGAGAGACAGGAGATGAGAGAGCGAGGGAGAGAAGGTAGGGTGAGGGATGGAGGGAGAAAGGTGGAGATAGATATGGATGGAGGGGGGATGGGTTTGAGAATGGAAAGTGACATAATGTGTGTGTATGTGTGTGTTTTTGAGAGAGAGAGAGAGAGAGATTGATGGTTGGGGAGAGAGAGACTAGAGGGAGTTGTGAGCATCATATTCTCCATCAGCATCATATTCTTCATCATCATCATCTTCATGACCATCATCGTCATCATCAACATCTTCATCATCATCACCATCATCATCATCATCATCATATTCCTCATCAAATCAACATCTCCATCATGATCATCATCATCTTCTGAAAATCATCATGATCATCATCTAAACATCACCATCACCATCATCATCGACATCTTCATCATCATCACCATCACCATCATCATCAAAATCTTCATTGTCATCACCATCACCATCACCATCTTCATCATCATTGTCATCTCTAGGTTCCCCATCAACATCAACATCTCCATCATCATCATCTTCTTCATCATCATCATCTTCATCACCACCATCATCATCATCAACATCTTCATCATCATCACCATCATCATCATCATCATCTTCCTTGAATCAGATCAACATCTCCATCATGTCACCATCATCTTCATCATCATCATCATCATCATCTGAACATCACCATCACTATCATCATCATCATCAAAATCTTCATCATCATTACCATCACTATCGTCATCAACATCTTTATCGTCATCACCATCATCATCATCATCATTGGCATTTGTAGGTTCCTCATCAACATCTCCATCATCATCATCCTCTCCATCATCATCATCTTCATCACCATCATCATCAGCATCAACATCTTCATCATCATCACCATAATCATCATCTTCATCCTCATTAGATCAACATCTCCATCATCATCATCTTCTTCATCATCTTCACCATCATCATCATCATCATCATCTTCATTGCCATCTCCATCATCTTCAACATCTCCATCATCATCACCATCACCATCATCATCATATTCATGACCATAAACATCTTCATCATCATTGTCATCTCCCCCTTCCTCATCAACATCTCCATCATCAACATCTCCATCATCATCATCATCATCATCATCATCACCATCTGAACATCACCATCACCATCATCGTCAACATCTTCATCATCATCACCATCAACATCATCATCATCATCATCACCATCAGCATCATCGTCATCACCATCACCATCTTCATCATCATTGTCATCTCTAGGTTCCCCATCAACACATCTCCATCATCATCATCTTCATCACAATCATCATCATCATCAACATCTTCATCATCATCTTCATCACCATCACCATCATCATCAACATCTTCATCATCATCACCATCATTATCATCATCTTCCTCATCAGATCAACATCTCCATCATGTCACCATCATCTTTATCATCATCATCATCATCATCATCATTACCAGCACCATCATCATCAACATCTTCATCACCATCACCATCATCATTGGCATCTGTAGGTTCCTCATCAACATCTCCATCATCATCATTGCATCTGTAGGTTCCTCATCAACATATCCATCATCGTCATCTTCTCCATCATCATCACCATCATGATCTTCTGAACATCATCATGATCATCATCTAAACATCACCATCACCATCATCGTCAACATCTTCATCATCATCACCACCAGCATCATCATCAAAATCTTCATCGTCATCACCATAACCATCACCATCACCATCTTCATCATCATTGTCATCTCTAGGTTCCCCATCAACACAACATCTCCATCATCATCATCTTCTTCATCATCATCATCTTCATCAGCATCATCAGCATCATCAACATCTTCATCATCATCACCATCATCATCATCATCTTCCTCATCAGATCAACATCTCCATCATGTCACCATCATCTTCATCATCATCATCATCATCATCATCATCCGAACATCACCGTCACCATCACCATCATCATCAACATCTTCATCGTTATCACCATCATCATTGGCATCTGTAGGTTCCTCATCAACATCTCCATCATCATCATCTTCATCACTATCATCGTCATCATCATTGGCATCTGCAGGTTCCTCATCAACATATCCATCATCGTCATCTTCTCCATCATCATCACCATCATCACCATCATGATATTTTGAACATCATCATGATCATCATCTAAACATCACCATCACCATTATCGTCAACATCTTCATCATCATCACCATCAGCATCATCATCAAAATCTTCATCGTCATCACCATCACCATCACCATCACCATCTTCATCATCATTGTCATCTCTAGGTTCCCCATCAACACAACATCTCCCTCATCATCATCTTCTTCATCATCATCATCTTCATCACCATCGTCATCATCATCAACATCTTCATCATCATCGCCATCATCATCATCATCTTCCTCATCAGATCAACATCTCCATCATGTCACCATCATCTTCATCATCATCATCATCATCATCATCATCCGAACATCACCATCACCATCATCATCAACATCTTCATCATCATCACCATCATCTTCATCAACATCATCATCTTTATCATCTTCATCTGCATCATGATCATCTTCATTGTCATCACCCTCCTCCTCATCATCATCTTTATCATCTTCATCTACATCATGATCATCTTCATTGTCATCACCCTCCTCCTCCTCATCATCTTGTGCACTTATGCACTTAGGGATTGATGTTTAGAAGAGGGTCTAAAGGCCTTTATGGGGGAGGGGCTCTAGGAACAAGGTAAGACAGAGAAGGCAGGGGGGAGGGATAAAGGCATAGAAGGTTAGTGATTAAGGGAGAAGAAGGGAGAGAGTGCTATAGGGAGGGATAATGACGAAGATAAAGAAAAGGTGGAGAGATGGAGAGTGGGGTGGTAGAGACATGGCTGGAGTAAGGGAGAGAAAGAAACATGAAAGAAACATGTAGGGAGGGATGTAGGGAGAATGAGGGACATATATTTAGAATGAGATATGGGGTATCTAGGGATTATTGGGAGAGAGCTAGGGGGTATTAAACCATACAAAACATTTGTCCCCGCACTAAAAACATTTGTTTTGTATGTAAACATATAAATTATTAGTTTTCTTTTGATTTTGTTCGTTTCCCTAGCCGTGCACCTAACCTATTTATTGTGCTTGACTATATCGCGTACGCATTTTTTCACTGCATATCGCACACGCATTTTTTCACTGCATATCGTGCACATGTTTTTTCTTTATATAACGCGTGCGCATTTTGTAACTCCATAAATAATGGACTGTTCCTGTCCGAGAGCAACTTCACTCTGTCCGAGCCAAAACAACACTCCCATGATTTTTCGAACAGCATGAGCCCACCATTGGAAATTCTCACACTCTACACTAACTCCATTATTTTTTTATGCAGGTGCAGCATTGAGGACATCTTTCATGGTTGCTCAGTGTGGTGTTGGGTTATATGGCCATATTTGAAGAAAATAATCAGCAAGCTTGAAGAATCTCCAATTGAATAACACCAAAGATAAGGCCTTTGAAAGATTCATTTTGCCTATATTTGAGGAGCACACAAGATAAGATATCAAGCTTCAAGACCAACAAGGAAGAACAAGGAAGAAGTTCCATTTGCTTATTATTGAAGAGCTTGTAATTGAGGAGCAACAAAAACAAACTATATTGAATTAATCATTGTGGTGATGGGGAATGCACGTAACCGAGTTAATTTGAATGTAAAAACCCTCTGTAGGTATTCTATTAGAAGAGAACATCTCGACACAACCGATCAGACAGATTTTGGGGCCTTTGTTGGTCAATTGCCACGTCGTGACATGAAGCTAGTTGATGCAATAAAGGGACTAGTGCACATTTTTTGGTATGATCACACAAGGCCTTCTTCAAACTGAAAGGATGTACTAAAACTAAGAAGGGGTTCAAAGGATCGTGAACCACATACTAAGCATCTTCTTGATATAACACAGACAGAACTTTATGAGAAATTTAGGATTGAGCATAGACAATTGAACTTGGGGCAAAGATCTTTTGAGAAATGTAAGCCATGGTATATTAGAATAAATACTCTTCATAACACTTCTTGTTGTAGATACCATGTAGAATATGAATATTACTATGAAACATTTTTGTACATTCATCGTGTGTTGCATACTAACATTGTGCAGGATTGCTCCATGACAATACCACCAACTTCATCAAGAGAATTCATTCATAGCATCATGTGCAATAGGCCCGAGGGGAAAACATACTATGCAAAATCTTGTTTGGATGGAACATGCTCCAACTGTGCTGTAATGGCATTATTGAGCCAATGTATGCATGAGAATGGAGACAGTGAATTTGGGAAAATGGTTACAGACATGAAAAGTTTCAAATATATCAACTATGAAATAGTCCCAGGGAAAGAAAGCAAAAAAATACAATTGGTGACATCTCGGGTATGCATTTATATCTATAAAATTATGTTGTAACGGTTACATTTCAATCCTTACTTACAACAAAAAACTGACATTTAGATCATTTTGTGTCACCAGGTACAAGTTAGTGACTTCATCAAGGAATTTATTGAAAAGACACATCAATATGTTCAGCATGTCCACGTGGCACAATGGCAGGATGAGAAGTTTAGAATATGCAAAGATACATTTCCCCTTGGTACTATACTTTCAGTTGTTGATTTTGCTGAGAACTACATTCTGCAACCTCAAAATGAGATCCAAAGTCAGTATTATCACTCTGAGCAGGTTTCCTTGATGGTCCATATCACATGTAGGCATGGCCCAAATACCACTGAAGACAAAAGAGAAATTTTGAAGGAATATCACTTCTACATAAGTGATGATAGGTGCCACGACTTCCACTATGTACGTCATTGCTTCATCATGTTCTATGATCACTTGAAGGGAAGGAACATACAGATGGATCGACACTGGATTTGGTCTGATGGGTGTGCTGGTCAGTTCAAAAATGCATGCATATTTCAGTGGTTGTGTTCATTGCATAAAAACTACAAAGTGCCACATATGTGGAACTATTTTGAGACTAGGCATGGTAAATGAGAGCATGATGGAGCCGGAGCATGTGTCAAAACATCCCTACGAAGAGAGGAATTTAAAGTATCTACAGAATCTACTATTCTAAATGCTCAATCTACAGTCAGGTGGTGCACGTCAGTAATGGGAGAGGAATCAACTATGCGAGTAGAATCCACAAGAAAGAGACATGTGGAGAGATTTTTTTGGGAGGTGGTAGACATAGATTGTTCGCATGCATGGGAATGCAAGACTGTTCCTGGGACTCGTGGCTTTCATTCGGTTCGAATCTCTGATAACCCAGTATTTGAAATTTGGACCAGAAAACTCGCTTGTTTTTGCCCGCCTTGCTGTGATGGTGACTGGGATGGGTGTGAATCATTGGATTGGGTTGATGGATGGGATCGCATATCACTTCCACTTGATCAGCGTGCAATTTTTGAGTTAACTCCGTTGGAAGAAGACCAATCATCTATTTCTGTAGATTTTGATCATGTCTCAGACCTTGTACAACCTGGTATGATGCATTTCCTTAACATTTTTTGTTTGTTTACGTAGTCTTCAAATGCACATTAATGGCCTTGTATCGCACGAAAAATATTTTGATCATATACCTACAATCATATAATGCAGGGCACATATACGCAGTGGTTGCCTGAAAAGATACTAAATGGGGTGATGAATACTGGTTGGCACGCTATATAGATGGAAAGAAAACCCTCATTATGTCCATGACTGACGATGAAAACAACCACTTTCCAACTGGGTCTATGGTTGTTAAAGGTGAATACTTGACACGGGACAGCAATGGAAGAAAGAAGGGTGGATATGTTTACAGGGATTACAAACCAGGTGCAAGTGTGTATCACTTTACCAACTTAATCATTGGCACAAACCTTCAAGTACGAACAATGCCTAGTCAAAATACATCGAAGGTATGCTACTTCTTACCGGACATAGAGCACGAGAGACTAATGGAGACCATCAATATAAGAGATGATCTGGAGGGCTTGGTTGTATGATAATAGGTGGGATCTAGCATGATGAGGTACGTTACATACTTTTAATATTATACTATTTATACTATTTGTAATTGAATATTGATATATGCTCAATTTTCACATGTATGTTTCATATGAATATGTCAATTTTGTGTTCTTGATATGCCAAATTTACGTTTACGTTGTTTATAAATATGCCAAAATTTCTCTTGTATGTCAAGTTTATGAATATGCCATTTTTTACATATGATCAGTAAACCCTAAAATTATATTATGTTCATCATGTTGGTTATTGGCTTCACCCAACAAAATTAATTCAATTCATGCTCACTATTTTAAACAATACACTTTTATTAAATTTAATTCATGTCTTGTTAAATATTTCATAATGATTTAGCTATTTGAGAGCACCACCTTAGACCAAGCCATCATCATCAACATCTTCATCATCATCACCATCATCATCATCATGGACCTACAAAACCCTAGTTTCCAAAGTGTCTAGGCAGGTTCGGCCTGGGAACACTAGCCATACCTGCCCAGTGGATGATTTTCCAAAGTTGACACCTGTGTGCAAAAATTGCACACTCCCACACTGAGCAAAACCCTAGTTTGCAAGATGGACCTACAAGGTGACACATGGGCCACTAGGAAAGAGGGGATGAGTACCCCTGGCACTATCCCGGTGTGCTGAATCCAAAGAAGTTGACGGTTCGTCGATCCGAGCCACGGTCTTCATTCTATGGCTCGTCCCATCTCGCTACCAGAAGGCCTTTAGAGACACCTGCCGGATACCTACCGGTGGCATAGAACTCCAACCGTGCAACAAAACCGGGTTCCGGGGAGTCTTGCAGGTGTGTCTAGGCAGGTTCGGGCTAGGAACAGTAGCCATACTTGCTCGGTGGATGATTTTCCAAAGTTGACCCCCGTGTGCAAAAATTGCACACTCCCACACTGAGCAAAACCCTAGTTTACGAAATTAATGCACAATGAAGCCACTGGGCCATGGGGAGACGAGGGAGAGGGACCCCTAGAGGTAATCGCATGCCAGGAGACCAACGGAGTCGACGGTTCATCGGTCCAACATCCGGTTTCCGAGTTATGTCGAGTTGGAAGTCGCATGAAAACGCCGTTTAGGGACACTTGGTGAATTTCCGTCCAGGAGCCAAAAAGCAAACGGAGCAGGAAGATTGCGTGCCGTTGGCTCTTGCAAGTGTGTGTGGGCAATGCTGATGTTGGAACACTGCCAACACTGGCTTGGGGGAGGTTTTTGCAGAGTCGACCCACCAATGCGAGATTGCATGCAATTAAACTGAGCAAAACCCTAGTTTACGAAATGAATGCACAATGAAGCCACTGGGCCATGGGGAGATGAGGGAGAGGGCCCCCTAGAGGTAATCACATGCCAGGAGACCAACGGAGTCGATGGTTCATCGGTCCGATGTCCGGTTTCCGATTTATGTTGAGTTACAAGTCGCATGAAAATGTCGTTCAGGGACACATGGTGAATTTCCTTTCGAGAGCCAAAACGCAAACGGAGCTGGAAGATTGCATGCCATTGGCTCCTGCAAGTGTGTGTGGAAAATGCCGACATGGGAACACTGTCAACACTGGCTCGGGGGAGGTTTTTGCAGAGTTGACCCACCAATGCGAGATTGCATGCAATTAAACTGAGTAAAACCCTAGTTTGCGAAATGAATGCACAATGAAGCCACTGGGCCATGGGGAGATAAGGGAGAGGTCCCCCTAGAAGTAATCGCATTCCAGGAGACCAACGGAGTCGATGGTTCATCGGTCTAACATCCGGTTTTCGAGTTATTTCGAGTTGCAAGTCGCATGAAAATGTCATTCAGGGACACTTGGTGAATTTCCGCCCAGGAGCCAAAAAGAAAATGGAGCAGGAAGATTGCGTGCCGTTGGCTCCTGCAAGTGTGTGTGAGCAATGCCGATGTGGGAACACTGCCAACACTGGCTCGGGGGAGGTTTTTGCAGAGTTGACCCACATGTTTTTTCTTTTAAACGAAAAAACTTATAAACACCTTACATACATACATATATCAAAACAAAATAAATCTAATGATAACCTAAATATATGCAACTTCCAAAGCTTAAAGTCAATCTAATTTGAAATCACTTCTAGATACATAAATTATAACATTATTCTTGAGATTTAGGAAGATGTCCACCAAGAAGATTTATTGAAATGTAATCCATTTTATAATTTAAGCCACTTTTAAATATTTGAACTTCCATATTATTTTTGAAAGAGTAGAATATTTCAAGTGGTTAATATTTTGAAAAATGAAGAACTTCTTTTTATGGTTATTTTGGAGAACAATTGTTGAAGAATATGCCACAATAAATTTGCATACCATTGCCTTTGACTTTTAGTGAAAATGAGTTACATTCAAATCATGAAAAGCATTTTTTGTTTTAGTAGCGTCCACCAACTATTTCTTTTTAATAATTATACTATAATAAAATAATATAAAACACAATTTTTAAATACGATACAAGAAATAAGAAAGAGCTCCCATTCCCTTTTTAGCAAAGTCTACTTTATATTACAAACTCTACTATCCTCTGAATCGCCCATGTTCTCTCGAGACTCAAACTACTTTATAAGCAGGTGGTATGCTCTCTTCCACAGACAACAACGACATATTAACTAGCAATTGCCCTAGAATGTGCAATGGGTGTGCATGAGTGAGTTCGTTGAAACCTTGAAAAACATTGTATTGCATTTAGTTTGATTAAATTACACGAGCAAGAACTTTGACATAACTTGTAATGATCATCCAAAATCACAAATTTTAATTAGATACCAATTAGTGCACGCATGTAGTGAGTTCGTTGAAACCTTTAAATATAATAGTTTGTTCTTTTGACATAGCGCATTCATTAGTAATAGATAATCCACACAAATCAACACATTAGATTGACACAAGAACACGTGGAAACCGAAGAACAAATACAAAGTGAAATGTATCATTCATTTATAAGTGAAATGTCAATGTGCATATCTCCAAAAGTACATGTATCCAAAAGTACATATATATCCAAAAGTATCCAAAAGTGCATGTCTCCAAAAGTACATGTATATCCAAAAGTATCCAAAAGTACATGTATCCAATGAAGTCAATGTACATGTCTCCAAAAGTACATGCACAATAAAGTCAATGTACATGTCTCCAAAAGTGAATTTATCGAAAAGTACATATATATACAAAAGTATCCAAAAGCACATGTGTCCAAAACTATCCAAAACTATCAATGCCACATGTACATGTATCCAAATGTATATATATCCCATAAGACACATAAAAACTCAATCTTCCTCTTGTTCTTTCCCGATGTTGATCCTCTAGGCACATCTCTAGGATCAGTGTGCGTCTCTGGATCTTGCAAATTAAATACCAATTGTTAAATTCAACTAACTACATGTACACTAATACATTAGCTCAATAATTAACTCAACAATTATCAACTGGTGCATGGAAAGTGCATGAAACACTTGGTCACTGAAGGACATCTCACTTCAACTGACAAAGGAGATTGCATTGCTTGTGTAGTAGATGGAGCTGTTGGTTGAACATCCAGGCTGGTCGAACTAGGGGGGCCAGGAACTTCTCCTGCTGGTGGTGGCTACAATGAAAAAATGTTGAAATAGTTAGAAATGCATGAATAAACAATAGACAACAATAATAAACTATGTAAAGATAATGTTGAAATAGTTACATACCTGTGTGTGATCAGTTGCCATTGCAGATGCGGCACTGATTGCTGCATCAACCATCGATGCGAGGTTTTCAGTAGACAACTCGGGTTCCTGATGCAATAAACATGCAATTCAAACATTAACAAAAACAATTTATACACTGGATTTCAAGTTAAACAACAAATATCATCGAAGGATATACATTACCATGGTGTGAGTAAGCCCATGGTCGTGGGCAGATGGAGTCTTTCTAGGAGTAGAACGCCTCACATACACACGACCCTTGTTCATGAATGGCCTGGAGGGAGATACAAATACAGGCAATGGTCCAAATGTCTCGGATGGTGCCTACAGTCAGCAAGTGTTCATGTAGTTAGACATGCATGATTCAACAAACAAACATGTATTTAAAAAATGTCATTTTTAATTGTTTACCTGGAGCCCAGATGTTTCATGGGACGGTATGACCATGGGTGCTACCTCCACATTACCTTGCCCCAGTGAAGGATCTGCCATCTGCAAGTTTAATAATTGTAAATATGAGACTGTAGATAGCATTAGTGAACTAAAATGTAAAGTATGTGGAAATTAACAAATTAACAAGTATTAAAAAACTGAAATTTTAAAATGTTTACCTCGGTGTGAGATACGGCAATAGGTGCTATATAAGATGGGCCTACCAAATGGGTAGCATCATGCCCCCCTGTAGAGTCTGGAACATCCAGCTCTGGGGCGTCGCTACCGGCATAAAGCATCAACTGCAAGTTCACAAAATTAATATATTAGCTCAAACTATATATATGTGTACAAAGATGAAAATAAATGAAGAATTTATTACAATTAACCATCAACATACCTCGCTCAAAAACCCATTGAAGGCAACATCTGAGGCAAGACCATAGTAGGGATGACCACATGATGTGCACTCGTGAGGATCAGTACTAGGATGGGGATGTGTCGATGGTCCTGCACTAGTGGATGGTCCTGATGGTCCTACACTAGTTGATGGTCCTACATGGTGACGAGCTAGTGTATGTACCACACCAGGGATAGATGTCCCTTCCTCACCCATATGTTGAACCATAGTGCCATGGCGAACAACTGCCCGTGCCAAACTCAAAAATGCATCTCGTGTCTGCGGAATAATACGATGTGCAGGTGGGACATCTGGCCCAGGAAACTGCCTGTGAGGTGCAAGGATAGGGCGATGCTAGTCTCGAAGCCTCGCATTGGGTTGGTTTTGGGGCATCCCCCCACCGATCCCCTAAAACTGCAAGATGTCAAAATAGTTAACGTGTTTATGCAACACGGACTCTGCGTACATCTTTCGAAGGAAACACAAGGGAATTTCCCTGTTGTTGTGTGGTGGCATATCAAAAACCATGTACCATCTGTCGATCCAGTTATCAACAAATGGTTGAAACGTGCACCACTCAATGGAGCTTTGCAGCTTGTTTGCATTTGGGATTTCCCCCGTCCGAGGGTCCCTAAACAATGCAAATATGAGCTCTTTGGATATTTTCAACTTTTTTATTGCATTGTAGTCTAGCCCATCAGCATATTGTTGTCTTTTTCTTTCTCTATATAATGTAATATCATATAGTACATTGGTAGACTGTGAAATGGTGTCAACAATTGCATCCAAGGTTGATGCAAGTGAGCGACGAATCCTGTCACCACCACTAAAAGCGACACTAATGCCCCTCAAGTGGGCAAGCTCAATCAGTATCTCGGCATTGGTGTCCATAGCCGCAACTGCAATAAAGACATCAATACGAAAATCATTAGAAACATATACATGGTATATAATGACGTCTCTTCAAAATTGAAAATGTATTAAATCAAACTCAAGTAATCAATTTAATGGCATTCACTTACATACATTTAAAACTTAAAATTAAACATTTAACAATTAAAAAGTAAGTTTCGTTCAACTTTTTTCTAGAAGTTAAGGCACTTCTTAACCCTCATTGGTGACTTTTCCATGCAAACTTGGGTTTAAACTTCTTAGAATTTAGGAGTGTTATTTTGACATGTTTTGGCCTTTACGTCCATTGTAGAAAACAATATTTCCATCAACTTCATAAGCTAACATTAAATTTATTGATTTCAATATATTACGCCTTGTGGTTGGAGGGGAGGACAAAGTGGCATGGAATGAAATGGATATGTATGAGTTTGTCTTGCCAATATGATTACATATGTACTTGAGATGACTATCAATGATTAAGATGTTGAATAATCAACTAGAGATTGTGACTAGAATGACAATAACAACAATGGCAACTTCTCAAAACAGAGACAATTTCTCTCTACAAAATCGATCTCTACATTGTATGGCAAGTTCAGAAAATTAAATAAAAAACATAGTGATTTTCTATATGAAGTCTTTCAGATGAATCGATGGTCCATGAGCATTGAGTAGATTGATCGAGGGTGTGGATAGGGTAGGCCCGAGAGACACTTTGTTAATGTGTTTTGGCATTTAGTCAAGGGTGCTTGATTAAGAGGCAATCTATAGCTACATACACTTTTGATGAAATTTTGATTATGTTCATGGACAAATGATTGTGATGAAATTTTGAGAAACCAAGTTACTAATATTTTTTTGCATTTTTTTATTCATGCTTGTGCATGCATTTCATCTTGTTATGGCCATTACCAAGGAAAATTATTTAATTAGTATCATGGGAAATGGCCTTTGGGGGTTGGAAATTTGGGTTTCATGTGGATGGATACCTAAGTAACTGGACACGTCCAATAGGGTCCCCGTGTCGTGTGGGACATGGTTTTAGATGATGGTTGGTGGGATAGGGTAGTCCTTAGCATCAAGATAATGGAGCCAATCATTTCTTTCTTATGGTTTGCAGACACGGACCAGCCCATCCTAGGAGATGTTTATGAGGGGTGGGATTCCATGATTGAGTCCATGAGGACCATTGTTATGGAGAATGAGTGTGTTGAGTATGAGACATCGGCAGAGAACTTATGGTCCATCATATAGGGCATTCTTATCTCCAGGTGGGATAAGAATTGCACACCTTTGCATTGCTTGGTCCACTCATTGAACCCCAAGTTCTACGCTTAGGATTGGCTCAGTGGTGGGTCGGGGCCCTCATCCAGAGTCCCTCCTCACATGCATGGAGAGATCTAAGAGGGGAGGAAGATAGCATTTAGACGACTACTTCAGGATAGAGACCACCTTGAGGTGGTGGAGGAGGAATTTTATGAGTTTTCTAGTGGCACTGGGAGATTTGGAGGATATGAGGTGGTTAGAGACATGGGGGTAAAGAAACCCCTTGTTTGGTGGACAACTCATGGGGCAACATGCCCTCTTCTACAAAAGATAGCCTTGAGGGTCCTCTCTCAAGTTACTTCATCCTCTTGTTGTGAGAGTAATTGGAGCATATATGGGAACTTGTATAGTGTGAAGAAGAGCAAGCTTGAGAAGTGCAGGGCAGAGATGATGGTGTATGTGCACTCCAACCTTCGTCTTATTTATAGGAAGAGGGAGGAGTGGGAGAAGGGAAAGACACAGATGTGGGATGTCCTTCCTGATGAGATGGGTTTGGATAGCAGTACTGATTTGGCATTAGCCAACATGGATCTTAATGATCCAGTGCTAGAGCCGGTCACTTTTGATGAGGGGGATCGTATGGAGGGGTCATCCTCCACACCAGCAGATGCAGTTAGTCAGATTGGTAGAGAGGAGGAGGAGGAGGAGGAGGATCAGGGCAGTGATGAGTTTGTTGATTCAGGCATGGAGGAGGACTATTGAGTCATTGACAAATGGGATTCTTCCATCTTGATCCACTCCTTTTTTGTATTTACTATTAGACTATTAGACTATTAGTCTATTAGTCTATTTGGCATTTGTCTGTGCCCAATGGTATTCCGACATCTATGTAATACATTTTGATTTTGATGACTTAATGAGAAATATGGTTCTGAGTCTCTGACATGCATCTATGTGTCTCAATGTCTTGTTGTGATTTGTGATTGTGAATGACAAATGTGTTGTGATTTGTGAATGATCTAATTTCTATTGAATATTTCATATTTGTAATTGTAAATGTAATTTCTATTGAATATTTGTAATTGTAAATGTTAAATTTTATTGGATCTATATGTCTATATTTTTAAATTTTAATATATTTTAAAAATATATATATATATATGTATATAAAACGTGTCCTAATTCCAGGGGTCACCATGTCTCATGGGGACACTAATGTCCCATGTCCTCATGTCAGGTGACTTAGATGGATACATTGTAGAAAGGGGGGAGTTCTATTTTTTTCAATTTTTGGTTGGATTAGAAATTTTTGATTTTTTATAAAGGGATTCATTTTAATTATTCACTCATCTTGGTTGAGGGAGATGTGAATTTAATTAGAGATTGGGTTATTTCCAATTTTATCAATATTACAAAACTAGGTTGTTTTAAACAATAAAAAAATAGTAATTTAGGTTAAGAAATGACAAAAAAAATGGTATGGGTGAATGAATTACCTGATTAGATGACAATCCACCGGTGAATTTGCCTCCCCGTCAGCTAAATCGAGCTCCACCGATACTTTAGGGCACACAAACCGTCCTCGTCCAGGGTCTATTTTGTGTTTCTGATGCGTGAGTGCCGCGGGTGGTCGGGGGTCGTCGGGACTGTGTATTTAAATTGATTTTAGATTTCAATAATGCGTACGCATTTTGTAGTTCTATAACGCGTATGCGTTATGGTTATCTATCCTACATGTCCAGTGACATGTCAAGCTCGGGTCTTACCATGGCAGGTGCTAAATATCAGAAACACATTATGTTTTTATGTATCAAGAACGAGTTTTGAAAAAGTAGCATTGCATCTAAAGTGACTCTCATCTTCTTGCACACACCCAATGATGATTTTATAATTTTTCATATTGTTTATATTAATTTTTTTAAGAAAATCTTCTCACCAACCAACCTTTAACATGATTACATTTTTTTTATCTTTAACCCTTAGAATACCAACAACGCTAATGAAACTTAACAAATGATTTTATAAATTTTCAGATTATTTATATAATCGTTTTATGTAAAGATATGATCTTGCTAGTGTACCATCCATGTGTCATAAACAAAACCTTGGAAGACATTATCACCAAACTTTACTCTCTTGTCTTCCATATCAAGGCTTACCTATATATTTCCCGGTCTATAGGATAATTAAAATCCCTTCTACACACCAACCCCAAATTCTGAGTATAATACTAAATCAATCTATTGTTTTCTTAACACATCTCATGAGCCAATAGGCCAAGGTTTGAGGCAAGATATGAAACCTTCACCCAGTGGACAACTACTGGAAAAACTTGGTTAGGGTGTGGTTAGGGTTTGCTGACCTTTTGCTACAAAATTCATATTTTAATGTCTAGGTGATTACTATTGTTACTATTCAGCTAACTTAATCCTCTCCTGAGTGGGATGCCATATGAAATGTACACAAATTACAAATAAATATTTGTAATTGACATAAAGCTTTGCATCTCTAGTTATACAGCTATTGTATCAAAAATTAGATGGTTTGCCTTACTTATTTAGTGTATATCTGAAATTCTGTTTTATTAAGGATTTGGAAGAATTAGCAATTTATAGATGTAAATTTAAATTTAAATTTTATTCTATTTTCTATATTGTATTGAGTAAACAAAATACACTTTAAGTAATCATAAATTTAAGTTTTGTAATCTAAAATTTAAAATAAATATAGTTTAATGTTTAATTACACCGATAGGTGTTTAGATATTATATGAGATTTTTGGCTTGCATAACAGATCCTACAAATCAATCATCGAATGAGTGAAATACATACAGTGAGTATTTCATGCTTCTTGTGATCATTGCTTTAAAAAATGTATAAAAAATAGAAATATTCTTTTTGTATATGAAGTTGCAGGGTACTAGCTCAATGGTAGAGCATCTCCATTATAATGCAGAAGATTGGTGGTTCGATTCCACCATGCCCTATCATAAATATTTGCATTATATCACTACTACATAGAGGAGGTATTAAGACGATATTTGAGACAATATTTGTGTAAATTATCTCAACATAAGACAAAAGAAAATTTGTGTATTGTCTTAAATATTGTCTTTAAGTGAGTGTCTTAAACTATTGTCTTAAATTAAGACAATATACACAATTTTTCTTTTGTCTTAAGTTGAGACAATTTACACAAATATTGTCTTAATACCCCCCCTCTGTGTAGTAGTGTGACATAGACAATATGTGATTACAACTAAACATAGAGAACAAGTAACATATAACTTATTCACAACACTTAACTTATAATAAAGTTTAGGAATTTTGTATTCAAAATTATGTCTCAAATATAATTTAATTAGAAATTTGACTTTATTAAATCATCCAAGCCCAATTTATTTGTAACCTTCGTTACCAAAACGATCAATAACATAGCGATCAATAACATAGTATAGGAAACTGATACACCATAATTGATATTTAAAAAATTATAATATTATAATTCTCAAATCATAATTGATTTGCATGATCCTTCCCACTCACTGATTGCAAAGGCTAAGACTAATATTATTGCTCTCCTTCGTCCCCATTATCCAAATCAGAATGCCTATGTTCTTGATTTTAGTTTGCATTTTATTCTATCTATATATATTTTTAATCAATTTCGTTGATACTTTATTTATTTAATTATTTAGTTAAGTTTATAAATGTTAGAATAATGGTCAGTAGTGTTAGTGTTATATGGAAGTAAATCTCCTTCATTAGTTGAAGAACCTAATGAATAATTAAGGTAAAGCAAATAAGTTACAACCGTTATGTAAACACCCTAATAAGTTGCAAGGGTTTTTCTCAAAAACCCGATACCTTGCTAGTCATAACTAACTACACTTTCAGTCTTATTGTGTATAACTAAGAGGGGTCTGAGACACGTGGATTAATATATTTTTTGGTTTTCAAAATCCTCCACACCGACGATTTCGTTCTATGCATTATTCTTTTCTATGTATGATTAACAGAAGAATTTAAGTATGGTAATCGTCTTTTTTTTCTTTAAATGATGTTGCTCTTACCATGAGCTTTAGCTAGCACTCGGGGAGGCTGGGCTATGTTAAGTTTACGGGGGAATTTAAGACAAAAGAGGTAAATTCTGTAATTCAATTATTATTTCCGTGCCCTAATGCAGTGGACGATATCGTTTAACCTGAAGAACAGATTAGTATAGAAGATCAAGAAAACTGCAGTTATGAATATACTGCCCCGGGTGCAATAAGATGGAAAAGATCATATACATGATGAAGAAACTGCAACCGCATTAAGATGGATAAGTTCATGCTGGGAAACTGCAATAGAATGGAGAATATATTCTCAGAAACTGCAAGCGGATTAGGATGGAGAAGATATATTATGAGCATGAACTGAGAGACGGTAAGCGCAATAGGATGGAGAAGTTCATGCTCTGATGGTGAATATATGCTCTGAACTGAGCATGAACTTCTCCATCCTAATGCGCTTGCAGTCTCCGAGTATATATTTTCCATCCTACAGAGGTTTCTTAGCATGAAGATGGAGAAGATCAGGCGAGGATCAAGAAAACTGGCTGGGAGCAATAGGATGGAGAAGATCAATATAGAGTATCAAGAAAAGCGCAGTAATGAATTACCTATCTGTCAACAAATTTAGGTAAAGAAACAGTATTATAATTACTTCTGATCTGTGGAAGAACTTAATATATGAGCAACGACGTCCCCCGCATAAAAACCGAAGCCAAGCAGAGCAAATTCGCTGACAACAAAATCGATGGAATCACTCTCGGCTTGCTCTCTCAAATTGTTCAGCTATTTCCAAGTGAATGATATATAGCAAATCCACCAGGCTTCCATTCGATCGCAAATTCACTGCGTCGCGTTATTCCAATGGAAAATTATGCAATTTTTTATAACAGAAAAATAAAATAAAATAATATTTGTCCTAAAGAATCTTATTCACTGGTTAAATTGGATTGCAATCCTAAATTTATATTTGTGAAAATTCACTGAAGACAAGACTGAGTATCCACCTGAAGCAATGTGAAACGGAGTATACAGAAGTTGGTTAATCCGAAACGGTGAGAACACGAAACCTGAAATCATGAAATCATAATGCAACAAAAGTTGGTTAATCCGAAAGTTCGTTAATCTTTAATTTGAAATCAAAAGTTTGTTATTTTGAAATCAGGTGAAAGGTTACCTGAACCTACAGTATACAGTCTGTTGACGTGACAGGAATCTGAAAAGTGCACTAGATAGCAAAGTGCAGTCTAAAAACGTGGTATCGTTGGCGATGCAGGATCATATATCTAACCATTTAGATGATCACTGCCACCACGTGGCGATGAAACTTCCCCCACGTCGCAATACTCAGACTGAGGATCCCTTAACGAATCAGGAAGTAAGATCCGCCGCACAGGTGTATAGATCTGTCCATGGGATGCGCAGCCGGTGTTCAACAACTGCAACGCTGATTCCGCTAACAACTTGTTACCCATAATCCGCAATCCCATAACACCCATTAACAAATACGACGACCATAGAAATGATCGCCTCCTTACAGTTGTCACCCTCGACTCGATCTTGATAATCAGCTCTTCCAAATCCATCCTTAAAAAATAAGATATAAACGCAAGTAATTAGTTTTTAAAAAACTTACTTTAATTACATTTATTATTATTTGCCTAGTAACCTAATCAACCTTAGAAACAACAAACAAAATTATAACAATAAATAATGCAAATTCATTTTCATTTTAAATATTTCATACAACAAACCATTAATATCTTTGCCTTTCTTTTAATGAATCAATAATTAATCGAAGTTTACAAATGCTAACTTTTTATATTTTGTCGACAGCTATGCCCGTGTTCTTGTCCACATAAAAACTCAAACTATATGCCATGGTCAAGGTCAAATTTGGATTAATTGTTAAAGTCAAGCGCGACATTGGTTCCCAGTCCCCATTCATATATGGTCATACGGCAACTTAAGTCGGGTCAGGGATACCATCGCATTACTGTCGTGAGTGAATGCCAATGCACGGCTTTTTTGTTTCAATGTTTGCAAGTCAATCAGTTTACTACGACATTGTTGCTGTGGGAGTTTGTCAATATTTGAAAGCATGGGAGACTACGAAGTTGATGTATTTATATATTAAAATACTTGGAACGATTCAAAGCACTTCATGACCTCCGAACGAGGGAGCGCAAATTTCACAATCCACAACCTCATGTTCAAACAATCAAATATATTAATGAAAGAGCACAAAAGGCTCAGTAAGCGATAAATTTAAGGAATCGGTCAAGTCTCACAAAACTTGGGAAGAAAGTTTCGAGGCACTTACGCGGTTTGATTTCTCAGCAGCTATTCAACCTGATTATGCTTACCTACCTCATTCCACCCTTGCCATTGTGTATATAAATACATCGCCTCCTATTTTCATTCAACTTCAACTGATAACCTTGAGGATTGCTTCTGGTCAGTAATAGCCAGTCTTAAGGGAATTACTTTTATTCGTTTCTTGTATTCCTGGTGCCGTTTGGAGCTTTTGCATTTGGTCTGTCTGGAAGAGCAGATTAAGAAGCTAGACTTTCCATTACATTATATGTGTTTGATTGATTGACGTGAGAGGCACCTACACTCACGTTATCACCGAAGAGGGGCCATGAAGGCAGCGAGTTTGTTTCTGTTTTTCTTGATTTCAGTAGCAGCCATAGTAATGAATCAAGGTGCAGTCGATGCAGGTAGAGTCCTGAAAAGGAGGAATATTGTAACAGCCCCAGCTGATACAATTCCATATGATCATCAGAATCTTCTTATTGGAGTTTATGAAGTGGGAGATATATTGAAGACTAAACTTCCTTCTGGTCCAAGTCCTGGAGTAGGTCACAATTACATCAGTTCTGTGGGTTCTGAAAAGATGAAGACTAGCAATACCTTGAGGATGAACAAAGTTCCTTCTGGTCCAAGTGGAGGAGTCGGCAACAATAACATGAATGCCGGTGGGAAGGCATCAGCAGAGAGATTAATTACTACGACGCCGTTGAACAAACTTCCATCTGGTTCTGAAAAGATGAAGACAAGTAATGTTGCAGGCAATACATTGAAGATGAACAAACTCCCTTCTGG
Source organism: Larix kaempferi (assembly GCA_027924585.1). Lineage (NCBI taxonomy): Eukaryota > Viridiplantae > Streptophyta > Pinopsida > Pinales > Pinaceae > Larix > Larix kaempferi. Next base: position 3,206,064 of record BSBM01000435.1, read on the forward strand.
TCCAAGTGGAGGAGTCGGCAACAATAACATCAATGCCGTTGGGAAGGCATCAGCGGAGAGATTAATTACTACGACGCCGTTGAACAAACTTCCATCTGGTCCAAGTCCAGGAGTAGGCCACAATTACATCAATTCCGTGGGTTCAGACAAGTAATGCAGGCAATACATTGAAGATGAACAGTAGAAAATAGAAGGTCCACATTTTTCATATATGTTTTACAAGCCGTGACATTTTTCATATATGTTTTACAAGCCGTGACATGGAGAATTAATAGATACGACATTAACAAGTTGATATATTTTATTTAATCAATAGATTAACAAGTTGATATTTGCTATTTAAACATTTTTTATGTTATAATACAATCACCAAATCTAAGAATATCATACCAAATACCAAAAAAATTAAATAGAGCACTATATTTAGTCAACTTAATTTGTGTTTATATTCTAATATCCTCATGGACATCTTACATGAATAATCTATTAACTTTTGTTCGTTTCTTGTATTCCCCGTGATAGTGATATTTGTAGCTTTCTTTGCTCCATCTTGAATAGCAGATCAAGATATTAAGATATTAGACCAATGATTCTCTTCTTTAAGTTATAGTTTAAATGGTAATTACAAACCATGCTATGATGGGTGTTTTAATCTTTTTTGTTATATTTAATTATTATAATTTTGATGATTTAATGATATTATCATTACATTTTTAGTGAGTTTAATGGTTAAAAATATGTGTTTCATTTTTAAATTAAATTTTTAATGTACTTAATTTATTACATTGTATTATGTTATACTTCTCATTTATAGTGGGTAGTGCTTATTTTTCTTTGTGTTATAAATTTAGTATTGTTAGATCAACATAATTATGGATCCTAAATATAGAGACATAAAAAGGAAATCTAGGTGCAAATTTCTCACTGTTTATAATATCTACTATCTTCAGTAAAGGAAAGGAAATCTAGGTGAAAATATCTTGTTGTTTAAAATATTTAGAGCTAAGAAGAATCTATGATGTATATACATGTGTGAACTATTTTTCATGGAAAACCATATGGGATACCCTTTCTTCCCTAGAATATTGATGTGGAGGGAAGCTCAACCACCATCCAAAATAGTGGTTAATAACCATGAGAGGCTAATGATAATATTTGAACCTATGACCGAAGGAATCATTATCCACAAAGGTAGACAATTTAATCAATTGGACTAACCCTTGGGGATACACACATATGAGTAAAAAAGTTTAGAATTTTTTGATGGAGGAGTAATGGGTGAAGCTATAAGGGAGGGATCATAACTAGGATTTAAATGATGGATGGATAGATTGAGATTGTATGATATAGAAGGGGTTTTAATGACTTAATCAAGATAGTATATATTTCACATGTTTGAAGTTATTTTTTTCTAGGCCTAGTGATGTCATAGCCTTGCCATTTGTTTTGTTAGAGGAATGGATCAATTTGGCTCATCTATAACCTAATTGTGGACAAATGGGGTAGAAAGAAACCTTAGTCGAGCCTCTTAAAACATTTGGATGTATATAAAGGAATAATATTCCATTTGGTAAGAACAAGCAGTTACATTTAAAGAATCATGAATGTATTATGGTGGTATACTTTAATGAATTAAAAGCCTACAATTTGTTTGATTTAGACAAACAAAAAAATTATTTGCAATTGTGTTGTTATCTTTGGTGAGTTTAAACTTAAATGTGGAAGAAGATGTAAGTCAATTGCAACAATCGTTTCATGTTTCCATCTTGTGAGTCGATTACTTTTATATGACATTGTTGTTTTGGAAGACTCTCATTTGTTTGTGGATGTTAAAGTTTGCGAGCATGACGATTTGTTTTTAGGGAAACATTATGATTGATGTGCATATCATAACATGCTTGATACTTATCTTCATTGTTGTCATTCAACAGACATGCACCAAAGTTAATTGTTTGACTTTGCTTCATCTCGAATGGGAAGTTGACTTTGTTGTTCGTTGGACTATTAACTAAGTTGGTAGGGCTCAAAGCACGGCCACCTTCTTTGCACGAGAGATTTCAAATTTGACAGCCCACAAATTCCATCACTTGTAATTAATGTCCACACCTTCGCAATCCTCTTCAAGTTCAAAGAATCAAATAAATTAATATGAGAGAACACAAAAGATGGAGTGGGTCGTGAATTTAAGGAATTAGAATAAGTGATGAAGTGTGCGTGGTTTCATTTCTCGGCAGCTGTTGGTCTAGTCAACGATTCAACCTGTATATGAATACGTCGTCTCACCCATTATATTATTTCTGCTCTTAGTTTCATTCAATTTCAACTCATCAGGTTGGGGATTGGGGATTATTTCTTATTAGAAATAACTAGTTTTAAGGGATTTAATATCGAGTTTTAAGGGTCAATTTCAGCTAACTCATTTGGTTAAGGTGTGGGTCCCGTCAGCAAGGCGACCCCGAGTTCAATTCTTCTTAGGATTTATTTTGGCGATATAGATACCCCTAGGTCATCATTTATGAGGTTTGGAGATTTCATGTTTTATTGAATAGTTAATAAGAACCATGATTTTCTTCTCTATGTTTTAATTTTACTTTAAATATCAATGACGATCAAGTGGGTACCTCTTCATGTTGTATGAAAATGATTTTCTTAGATTTTTACTATTATATTCTTAGGTTTATTAGACATGAATGACTTTAATAGAATTGTTAGAAAGTTAATCAATAATTTTAAAAAAATAAAATATATTTTAATTATATATTTGAAAGATGATAACCAATCTAACTACATTAAAGCCACTCCACACCCTTCAACTATTTAATAGTTGAATAGAATTGTTAGAAAGTTAATCAATAATTAATATATATATATGTTTTGAAAGATGATAACAAGTCTAACTATATTAAAACCACTCCACACCCTTCAACTATTATTGTCACTGCCTTTTTGGTTACAACCTTAACTTTTTTTTTAATTTATTAACTTTGTACCTTAACTTTATCTATATTTTAATTTATTAACATTTTACCTAACTTTATTTATATTTTAATTTGTTAACTTTGTATTATGTTATACATGTCTAGTATAGGTGTAGATGTAGCTCATTTTTATTAGTGCTGTAAATTTAGTATTTTTAAATCGATACAAATAGATCTAGTAAGCATAGAGGAATAAAAAACAAATATGTCATATGTAGGTTGTTGAAAATGGTGACAAGCAATTCACCTCATAATAGGTTACGGCTGTTTAATTTGCATAGTTTGTGCAACCAAAGGATATGGATAGTTCCTATTATTTTGTTTGTTTGCTGTTGAAACATATTTAATAGTTGCAATTTTTGTTTGTTTGTTGTTTGAAACATATTTAATACAAAATAGAAGTGGGTTGTTTATGTAATTAATAAAATTTATTTATTTAAATAATGAGAGAAAAGTTATATATATATGAAAATGTGTAAAGGCAAAGAGGAACACATGTGCTTTCTTCTTAAATAATAAGAATATCGATTCTATTGCTACCTGGATGTTTCCTTTCTATAAAGGGTTTGACTATGTAAATCTCTATAGTTTTTTATGTGATTGTTATTGATTTGTTTGGGTTTATGCTTCCACTAACAAATGGTATCAAGACTTGGTTGAAGGTCATAGTAAAAAACACTTTTATTAAAGTTGCGGAGAATGTACTCTTCCTAGCGTAATACTGGTAGATCATCATGGGTGTAAAGCAAGACAAGGAACGATAGTAGTTGTTCATTGCTCTATTCACAAGCTTAAGGGAGCGATTTCAATATTTCCTTGTATCATCGCCGCTCACAATCTTATAGATCATCGCCCCCACTGGGGGACGGGAGTAATTCACTTTCTTATAGATCATCGCCCTATTGGAGAAGTGAGATAACCTTCAAAACTAAAAACAAGGAATGATAAATTTCTTTATTGTTTAAAAGTTCGTTGGTTCTAAAAAAGGTAAAAGTTCGTTGTTTTAAAAGGGTGGATGTAGAAAGGTGAATGATTAAAAGGCACACGTTGGAGTTCAGAGGGATAAGTTGGAGGAGTACAAAAGGTAGAAGTTTATTACTGCGGCTAAACGTTTATTACTGAAATTGCAGCAATTAAAGATGGTGGTAAAAAAGTGGTGCAGTGACAGAAAGAAATCTGACCATGAGCAGGTAGCCATCATTGATTCACAATTAAACACTCTAAATGAATCTTAGTGTGGAGGTTCCATAACAGATGTGGCTCCAAAATTGCTCTTGGAATTGGAGGAGAAAAGATTGGTGCTACAAAATCTTGATGAGGCTTCATGGAGATTGAAAAGTAGGGCAGTTTGGGTCAAATTGGGTGACAAAAACACCAAATACTTTCAACGATTTGCAAATAGTTGGGGCATCTACAACACAATCTGGGAACTGAAGGAATGTAATGGTGATCCGATATCGGATCTTGTGGGCTTGCAGTGGGAAGCTACTGCTCATTTCAAAGAATACTATAGGGATCCTGGCAAATCTAGCATTATTGAACAGATTGATATTATAAAAGAATACCCTCGTATTTTCACTGATAAAGAAGGGATGGATATTATGCTTCCTATCACTCTACTGAAGATTCATTCAGTACTTAAAGAGTTCGCAAAAGACAAGAGTCTAGGCCCAGATGGCTGGTCCGCGGAACTCTTTCTGGAATTTTTTGACATTATGGGTCATGACATACTCGATATGGTAGAAGAATCCATAACTCTGGGGATGATTGATGGAGCTATCAACGCAACTTTTTTGACACTTATACCTAAGAGCTCAAACCCTTCTACGTATATGGACTTTCGCCCTATATCATTATGCAACGTGGTTTACAAAATAATATCAAAGATCATAGCTAATTGACTGAAACCTGTTCTATCTAGGGGTCTTTCATTGGAGCAGTATGGATTTTTGGACAATAGATAGATCCTGGATGTGGTTGGCATTGCTCAGGAGGCAATGCACAATATAAAATCTAAGAAACTTCAGGGTCTTATTATGCAGTTGGATCTGACGAGGGCATATGATAATGTAAACTGGACATACCTCCGTTTAGCGCTGGTTCAATTAGGAATTCCATGGGATGCCATCCAGTGGATATTAGCATGTATTACATCTGTCAATTATTCTGCATTGATTAATGGTTGTCCAACTGAATTTATGAAATGCTCTCGTGGCCTCCGTCAAGGATGCCCCCTCTCTCCCCTTTTATTTTTGATAGTGATCGAGGGACTTAGCAAGATGATTCATAAGGAAAAAGACAATTTGTTGTTCTCAGGCATACAGGTATCCCCTAACCACACTATCACTCACTCTTTCTTTAATGATGATGTTATGATATTTGGTATCGTGGATGCTGTGGAATGGCATCATACATGGCAACTGTTACACAAATTCTGCATGGCTTCAGGTATGTTGATCAATGAAAAGAAATCAAAACTTCTGGAACACAACTTGGAGGCATCAATATTAAGTGATATTACCAATTGCATTCCTCTTCCTGTTGCAAAATTAATTGATGGAACATACTACCTAGGCTATTTCTTAAAGTCGAATGATTACAAAATTCATGATTGGCATTGGATGGTCAAAAATTTTGAAAACCGCATAAGGAACTGGCAGGGTCGATGGATTTCCAGTGGTGGTCACTTGATTCTGGCCAAGTCCGTTCTTCAGAATATAGTTGTGTATTGGTTATCACTTTGCAAAATCCCCAAATCTATCCTAAAGAAGATTAGACAATTGGTCCACCAGTTCATTTGGTCTGGAACTGGTCGTAAGAGGATACATCTGGTGGACTGGAAATCTCTAGCGCGTCCTTACTCTCAAGGAGGATGGGCCCTAAAAAACATTTTAAAATTTTCTACAGCTCTACGAGAAAAATGATTATGGCGTGCTATTGATCCAGGTGGATATCGGTGGCGGCCCACCTCTTCCAACTAGCTCAAAACGGTCTTCTGGCAATTTTGGTAAATTACTATTTTTAGCAGTTTTTCGGGTCCTGAACTTCCAGAGCCATTTTGAGGCCCTAAACGACATTTTTTGGTGATTTGGGGGACCAAATGGTTGCCAATGGCATTCATTTGGGCCCAGTCAAAAGTTGTAAATCTCGGTTAGACCTTTCCAACGGGCTACTGAGCGCCCTAAACGGAGATTGTATGCAAAAGTTATGACCCCGGGAAGTTGACTGTTCAACTAACCACCTTGGGGCCGCAAACTTTATGACGGTTCATCTTCTAGGGTTAAGTTTTTGGATGATTGGGATTCTTTCCCTCATGCTTATGATAAACAGGCCCTTTCGGCCTCTCTTTGTATTCATCTTGGCACGAATGAACATAGCGGCCACATCTCTTCTCAGAGATAGCTACCACCATTCTAGCTATTGTATTTTACAATCTGTTCTATTTCTGCTATTTAATAGAATATGTGTTTACTGTATCACTGTGTTATTTGCAATATATCTTTATATATGATTCTGTATATGCTATCTTTTGTTTCGTTCCCACATAAATCCGGATCAGCTATGGTAGTGGATTGCCTCTGGTGTTTTATTCTTAAGGACAAATATTTTGGAAAGCTCTCCACAGTTAACTGGATACGTCGGGGAAACAAATCAAAGAAGAGGGTTTCAAATATGTGGTCAGGGTTTCTTGATGCATTTCCTATTATAGATGATTGGCTTGCATGGAAGCCTGGAGATGGCCGAAACATAATTATTGGGGTCGACCCTATAATAGCTGGCCCCAAAAACTTCAAATTGTCACGAGTTTTGCTGCATCATGTAAACAACCGTGGATATTTCAACTTATATCACATTTTGGTAATGGATAGGGCCTCCTCTTCATTTAACGGATGGATCAACTCAGATCAGCTGGGTCTCTCCAGTGCTTTGGCATTAGAATGGGAAGCATACATATATGATCTTTACCTATCAAATACCAGGCTAAATCAGGAAACGGACCAGCTCTTATGGTCGTGGAATTCTGAGAATGGTTCTGTTTCTGCAAAAGTGGTATATTTGGCACTCTACACTCACACGTCTGATGTTGCTCGTTGGTGGCATATACAGGTTTGGAGATGGGACATTCCTCCTCGGGTCAGAATTTTTATTTGGTTATTAATGGAGGAGAAAATTTTCATACGGAGTAATCTCCAGAAACATGGTATTCAGGGCCTAGGGGTATGCCCTCTGTGTTACAATGCTCCAAAATCTCTTCTACATCTTTTTTTTTATGCCCATTCACCCTTCAAGTATGCAATTTTCTGGATTATCCATTTCAAAAAATCATTTTTGAAAATGACTTGACTATTCAGAATTGGTTCCATAGTATATATACACAAAACAAGAAATTAATCCTGAGAGCATGCATATTAGCTTGGATCATATGGAAATCGAGGAACTTGTGTATTTTTGAAAATAAATTTCTGGTGGTTAGTAAGGTGGCGTGTGAGGTTCAGAAAATTTTCATAGAATATGGATGCTCTCTGATGGTTACCCCATTGACAATGATAGTTTACATAGACCATCTAATCTCCTTGGACGGGGCAATAGGGCCAGTTTTGATGGCGTCGCTCTGCATTCGACTGGTCTATGAGGGGCTGGGGATTCTATTGTGCTCCATAATGCAGATATGATCAACCTCTGGATGCATGGTGGTGATGGGACAAACACAAAGGGAGAACTTGTTGCTTTATGTCTTGTTCTACATTTTTTTTTTTTGGCCAAAATACATCTTGATCAAATTGTTGGAGATTCATTGCTCATAGTTGATTGGGAAAACTCTAATGTTCCCATCGATGAACTGTCCCTTTCTTCATGGTTGGATCAAACGAGGTTACTTCTACATAACTTTTCGTCGACTTCTATTGTCCATATTTACAGGGAGCATAACACGATGGCTGATCATCTATCTCGTCTTGGACTAGATCCATTGGCTGGTAGGATCTTCTATGAAATCTTTGAGGGTTCCCACAATCCCTCGAGGGGCTTCTGGAAGCTTTTTTGATGATAATTTTGAGTTTTTTAGTTAGTCTCTTTCCAGCTGTATCTTTATTTTTCTTATTTACTTTCTACTATTGATCTCTTTGGACTGTTGGTTTGTACTTATACTTTCTTGGAGGATGGTTATATCCTGGTTTATCTTTTGATTGTGCCACTGAAGTTGGAATCTTGGTATGGATTCGGTTCTTGGTTGTTTTACTACTGTATGTATTGATGGACATATGCAGCTTCTGTACTTCTTATACTTGTAATAAAGTATAGTCTTTTTCTGTTGAAAAATAAAAAGTAGAAGTTATATAATATTTTTAAAAGGTCCTAAGCAAAGTACAAGGTGGACAATTTTATTAAATTTTTTTATTATTTTATTCGTTCTTTGGAAATAAGTTTTGAAATATTTGTTCAAAGTTTGGATCTATAAAATTTGGTCTAAGTGCTCGTGATAATGGAAAAGGCAAAGGTACAGAGTGCCATGTTTGAAGTGGAGGTGTTTAATGGAAAAAACAACTTCAAGTTGTGGAAGCTAAAGATGTGGAATCTTCTGGTGCAACAAGCTTTGCAAAAATATTTGGCGGGAAAATCAAAGAAGCATGTGAATATGTCATATGAGGACTAGGATGATATTGATGCAAGAGCTCTCGGTACCATGTGTTTATGCTTGGAAGATGAAGTTTTGTTTAACATCATTGAACAGGAGAAAACAATAGAGTTATGGAGCAAACTAGAAAGCCTATATATGACGAAGTTCTTGATGGACAAGATCTTTTCAAAGAGGCAGGTGTACACTCTACAATGAATGAAGGTACAAAAATTCTTGATCATCTAAATAATTTCAATACCCTGATTTGTCAATTAGCTAGTATGGATGTGAGATTGGATGATGAAGATAAGGAAATCACATTATTATGTTCAGTACCTAAATTTTGGGATCTCTTAGTCATATCTATGTGGTTTAGCACAACAAAGAGTTTTAATTTTGATACTATTGTGGGAGATTTGTTGTTTGAGGAGATGTGGAGAATAAACAATGTAGAAACCTCAACATCAGAAGCAGCAGTGGCTAGGGGTCGATCTACAGAAAGAGGGGAAGATTCACAAGGTACATCTAGAGCTAGAAGTCAACATGAATAAATGGTAGAGGAAGATGTTGGTACTGCAGTAAGGTAGGATGTATCTCAAGAAAGATGGTTGTAAAAGAAAAGAATCTGAGGATGAATCCAAGAAGGAAGCAAATTTGGTTGAGATAGATTTATGTATGATTGATGAAGCTTTATCTATTTCTATTATATCACAATATCATGAAGAATGGATGTTATATTTTGGTGCATCCCACCACATGTGTTCAAATAGAGATTGGTTCACTTCTTAGCAATATGTTGACGAAGTTTTTCTTTTTATGGGAAATGGTATTTCTTGTAAAATTGTTGGGGTTGGGAGCATTAGAATCAGGATGTATGATGGTATTGTTAAAAATTTAATGGATGTAAGATATGTACCTGAACATGAGAAGAATTTGATTTCCTTAAAAGTGTTGGATTCTAGTGGTTATAAGTATATAGGTGAAAGTTAAGCACTAAAAGTGTCGAAAGGTAGTTTAGTGGTGATTAAGGCTACAAAGATTAGGAATATTTATAAGCTAGAAGGAGGTACTGAAGTTGCATCTCAGGAAATAGATGTGTCTCCTTGTTTATGGGATCAACAATAAGTTCATATGAGCAAAATAGAGCTGCATGTACTGGTAAACTACAAGTTCACTCCAGTCTTAGAATTTTTGTTGTTGAATTTATGCTTGTATTATATCTTTATTGGTTATGTTGATAAAGTCAAGGAATGTAGATTGTGGGATACTACTGTGCAAAATATCAACATTTACAAACAAGTAGTATGTACATGGAACAATCATAAGTTGTTCAAGATCACATCTAGGTGTATTTTCTTGCAAACTCAAGGAATCATCGTATGGCTTGATGGATCCAAAGAAATTGTATATGATGTTTGATCTCTTCATGGTGATCTAGAGTGAGTATAACCATTTTGTTTACTTTAAAAGTTTTGGTGATGGTATATTCATGGTATATGTTGATAATATACTTTTTTCAAGCAAGAGCATTGTTGAAATCAATAGGTTAAAGAATTAGGTGGACAAGACATTTCAGATGAAGGATCAAGGAGTGAAAGAACGAATTTTAGGCATAAAATTACATAGAGACAGGAAAAATGGTAAGCTGTGGTTATCATGAAAAAAGTCTACTAAAAGGATTCTGATGAGATTTAGTATGAATGTTGTGAAATTAGTAAATATCTCTTTATATTTCCATTGTAATCTTTCTTCAAGTTTATTTCTTGGTTATAAGGAAGAAAATATTATGTCTTGTATACCATACGCTAGCTCAGTAGGAGGTTTGTTGTATGCGATGAAATGATCAAGATTAAATATTTCACATGCAATTGATTTTGTTATACAAATGGTAAATTCAAGTGAAGTAGTGAAATGGGTACTTCAATATCTTAGAGGCACGAGTATCACCTACAGTGGTTGCAGTGATTTAGTTTGTGGTTATGAGATCTAAAACTTGTAGGCGTTTTGGATAAAATGAGATTAACCTCAGGTAATATCTCATATGAATGAAAGGGTATATTGGGTAAGTTTGGATAATTGCAAGGTAAGGTGTTCTATGGTAGTCAAAGTGTTGTGTATTTGACTAATAGTCCAACTTATCAAAGTGGGACAAAACATCATTTTGTAAAAAAAAATTTTGATGGAGGTGGATTGGTCCATACTCGAGCAAATCATATAGACATGTTAATAGAATGAGTGTTGTTAAAGAAGCTGCAGTGGTGCATGGCTTCTCTTGGCTTGCAGAAAGAGTGATGAATAAATAAGGGAAAGGAGTCAGGTAAATTATTGTCAAGGTAGAGATTGTTGAAAATGGTGACAACCAATTCACCTCATAATATGCTACGGTTGTTTATATTCTATACTTTGTCGATGGAGAGGATATGGAAACTTCCTTAAATATTTTGTTTGTTGTTGAAACGAATTAACCCAAAATAGAATTCGGTTGTTTATGTAATTAATAAAATTTGTTTCTTTAAACTGTGAGAGGAAGGTTATATATGTAAGTCTGTACATGCAAAGAGGGACACGTGTTGTTTGTATTATGATCTCCTCCTTGAATAATAAGAATATGGATTCTATTTCCTCATTGATGTTTCCCTTTTATAAAGGGTTTTACCACGTAAAATCTATGTGTGCTTTGTGTGATTGTTAATGATCTCTTTCAGTTTATGCTTCCACTACCAACATAGGTTCTAAAAATATTTAGAGTTAATATAGATTTATTATCTTTGTGTATAAAAGTTTTTTTTATAAAAAACTTTATGAAATTTCTCTTATTTCCCATAATATTTACATAAAAAAAAGTTCAACCACCATCTACAATAATAGCTAATAACCATAAAGGGATTGCTTAATCCCATATGAACATGTGACCTAAGATCCCAATTGAGCTAGGATTTTAAATTACACATATTTAAAAAAAACTTTCTGCCCTAACCCTAGACTATCACATTCTTTCTACAATGAAATTTCTTTATAACCCGCATCCCCAACCTAGTCTTGAACTTTGAAAACCGTTAAACTTCTAAATGTAAATGTATCCCATTTGAATTGGGCATTGATTTATTAAGTATGACATATGTCCATCTAAACTTTGATTATTAAACTCCACAAGTATACATTAAAAATTTAAATTGTAAACAAATTACTCAATCACCTATTTGTCTTATAAAAGTGTCAACAACATCATAACAATAAATTCATAAATATTTAATTTAATTATAGATATTTTATGACAAATTATATCGACATAATCACCCAAACTAAGGTTCAAGCAATAGAGGATCACATAGAACAAAAACAAGAGGTGCTCCAACTATTGAAGGACAACTTGGTTATATCACAAAATAGGATGAAACAACAAGTTGATCAACATCACAGTGAAAGAAACTTTGAAGTGGGTGATTAAGTATTTACAATGATGCAAGATAAAACTAACAAAGAAACCTAAAATTTCCAATGCAAAGGTCCAATGATGTTTTCATGTTCCATCAAAATATATGATGTAAATAACATAGCATAACATTGACATTGCAAATCACAATGCAAAGAAACACTTCCAATGCAAAATGTGATGCATTTCCATGTCCATATTGAAATGTGTGACATAAATAATGACACAATACAACCCTAGTGATGCAAATGGTGAAACAAAGTAGAACTATTGACACAAAATAACACAAATATAATACATTTTCATGTTGCCTTGATATTTGTGATGCAAATCAAGACAATGGATAATGATAACATGACACAAAGTATGAAGCCCCCAAATGTTTTGTAATTTGTGTCATAAAAACCAAAACAAAAATTAAAAACAATTCCATTTTGAAGCAAACTTAATTTCGATGTTCGAGTTAGCCTAATGAACTGGCTCAAGTGGTTGAGTGCATTAAACTTCATGCAAGATGTCACAGAGTAAATTTCCCAAGTTAGTTTTCTGACTCTTGTGTGTCTTACTTGATGTCCTGGTTGGATCAAGCGTCATAATCAATATCGTTGAGCTTAGACTAGATCATTTGCAAATTTGCAATTTTAAAGAAGTTTCCAAAAATTTCACCACGAAAGTGTTCCTTAGGATTTTTAGTGAACCTATAGATTCTTTTTTATTCCAAGACCCTATATTGTAGTGAACTTATAGAATCTTTTCAAACGAAAAAACCGATATATAAACACACCTTGAGTATATTGATTTTAACTTGAAAAACTTTTAAAGACTCGGAATTAACATAAATCTAGAGTAAAGATATTTTCCATAATATTGAAATATAGAAGCATAACTTTGGTTTCCTCTGATCGGTCTTAGAAACGAGTGAACAACATTATAACAATAAATAATGCAAATTAATTTTCATTTTAAATCTTTCCTACTACAAATATGGATTAAATTATGAAAGTCAAGCGCAACATTCGTTCCACGTTCCTCAGTCGGGTCAGGGATTTGAAGTTTGAACCCATTGGCGTCGTGAGTGATTCAATGTTGGTAAGTCAATCAGTTTAGTACGACATTGTTGCTGTGGGTGATTGTCAATATTGGAAAGCATGGCAAAATACGAAGTTGATGTATTTATATTATAACATTTGTAACGATTGAAAGTCGATGTATGACTTTCGAACGAGGGATCACAAATTTCACAACCCACAAATTTGATTAATTATAATTAATGTTAAACTTCGCTGAATAAGTAGTGAATTTAAGGAATGGCTGAGTAAACGATGAATTTAAGGAATAAGTCAAGTCTCGTGAAACTTGGGGAAAAAGTCGTGAAACATGGAAAAAAAGATTTACAAATAATTTATTTGTGACACTTAACTATCCATATCAACCAGCCATAAGTTAAATAACTATATTAATATTAATATTGGAATATTTCTTATTTCTATGTGTCATAATTTATATAATAAACAATTTTTATTATTTTTAATTTAATTGTAGATATTGAATTAAATAATGTTTTAATATTTTTATAAAACATTTTAATAATAATAAAAAAATTAAAGAATGAAGAAAATTATAAGCATTAATGTACAATTTCAATTATAGAAATATAATATATATAAATCTACATTTTAAGAATAATAAAAAATTATAAGCATTAATGTATTTCAATTATAGAAATGCAATACATGTAAATCTTATGTAGTTGTTGGCGTTTATTTTGTTTGAATTATTTGTGTTAAAGAGGATTTACAAAAAACTCAAAACTACATTGTTATATGATGTATACACTATTTTACTGATTTTAGACCAGCATAGATCCATCTTAAACCCATATCTATCATAGATCCATCTTAAACCGTATCTATCAAGCACGGAGAGGGATCCAATTTCTTGAGGTGTATTTTTTTTTTTAATTTAAACTCAAGAAATTTGATATCTCTTGATTGATAGACACTGGTTTAAGTTTTAAGTTTTTATTTTATAAACGAACATCTATTTTTTAAATACTTTTCATAATATTTTATTTTATGAGTCAACATGGATTTTTTTTAAATACTTTCATTAATTTTTTATTTTATGAGCCGACATGAATTTTTACTATTAGATGTAATGCTACATCACACATGTAACGGGACACATACACGTTACAACATCTCCCCCATACTAGGTTGTAGAGCACCTCGTTTCACTCAGTGCAATGACATGTAACTCTCTCGAAAGGCTTTGGATTATTTAGATTAATTGTGATCCAAAAGTTAGTGCAAATTTGAGTTTAAAAAATAAAAAATTGAATTATATTTGTTATTATAAATTATTCTATTCTTAAAATGTTATTATCACATTTTAAAATGAAAATTCATATTTTAAAAGTGTTATAATTAGATTTAATTAGTCTAAATTTGGTGAAATTAGGATTTCAACTCCTGTGATAACATTATCTTCCTTAAGGTTATCATAGCAAAAACATTTCAAGTCTTTAAAGGGATTTAGACTAGAATTAGTTAAAATTTAATGAAATATGGGTTACACTTTTTACAATCACATTAGCTTCCCTTAAGCCTACAAGAGAGAAAAAAAATCCATGTGCGTGTTTATGTCCTCATATGGACCATGTACATTCAAGGTAGTAACAACTAGACCCAAGTTTTGAATAAAAAATATTGCACCAAGAATTGATACAATAGAATATAAGGATAATTTTACAGGTGAAATATATCCCATGGGTTATTTTTCCATGTTTTTTTTTCAAAAAAAGATTCGTCAATTTGCATTTTTTGAAGCCCCGTTTCACCCATTTTTGATGGGGTAAACTTTTTTCACTATGAAAATCGCCAAATTATTATACAAACTATATAAAATCCTTAGAAATTGAAATAATTTTAGAAAAATATCGCCAAATATTTTATAGTTGGCATTTTAAGAATTGGTAAAATTCGCCAAGGTTTATACACTTTTAAATAAGTATGGGTCCTTAAAATTTTCCGTGAATATAAGTTAGAAATGTGATGCTATCTCTCTAGTGAGTGATAATAACCCCATAATTTCCAATTACATCCTGATGCATGTCGCCCCATCGCAACAAGGTTCTTTCTTAACAATACACACAACACAACCACAAATGTTCACACAAACAAGATGCAAACAACATGCTAGAAGCTGGCTTATATTACTTCTCTGAATCGGTTACAATGCGGAATAACTATAAATACAAATAACTAACTATCTGTCGGCCTCAGCCATTATAATATAGAAGTAACTACGGTGTGCTGTCTCAGTGTGTTGACCTCACTCTCTCCTGGTTCACTACTAAGTTCTGAGCTATGGCTCGATCTTCTCTTCGGCTCTGCTTAACTCTCCCGAAATGCCAATTCCCTCAACTGATCCAAACTCTCTCATCTTCTACTCTACTGCTATTGTTCCCGAGACCACTACGATCCCTGAGACACGCATCCTCCTATCAGCCGATCCTTCCATGATCCTACAGACCTACAACTGCCAGCGCCCGACCGTGTTGCATAGCTTCTGCTTGTGACCATGTCTGTCATATATTCACCCACCTGCAATAACTGTCGTTAACTTCCTTAGCAACCCCGCACTGTTTCCAAGTACGCTCCTTGACTTCTATGCTTCCTCTGACAACCTATAGTAAACCATCCCATCGGCCATACTGTCCTCCGTCAGCTTTGACTCACCTGTCACCTTTCACTCTGCACTTAGGCTTTTCCAGTCCGCCCCTTCCTCCTCACTTGGATCATGCCCAAAACCTGTCGATATCACGGTTCAACAACATGTCGACTATCGACTGTCGTCTATTGACACTGACATGTCGAATCTCGATCTCTTCACTCATGTCTACTGCTTCAACAGCTTCTTCTCGACTTATTGACTTCGACGAGTCAATCTACTTCACGCACCAATGGTCATCGGGACTCCCTCTAGTTCGATCACTTCGGTCAATCAACTTCGACTGATCTACCTAGGCTCCAATGCTCCTACATCATACTCCCCAGGTGAAAAATAACTCGACTGCTCTGTCAGTCTCCTGAACTCTCCTTCGAAAATCCATGTCGCCTCGTGCAACTCATCATCTCTCCATCGCACCAAGTATTCATTCTTTTGCGAACTGCGCGTATGCCCGACTTCGCATTCCTCTATTACTTCTGCAATCTCCTCCTTGTGTCGATCTGGAATCTGCATTGCACAATCAATGTTTGACACTTCTGCACTTTCGCTGCTCGAACCTTCTTTGAACTTGTACAGATATGAGACATTGAACGTTGGCAAAATGCTCAAGTCCTTTAGCAGCTCCAACACATAAGCGTTGCTTGAAATCTTCCTCAAGATCTTACATGGTCCAATCTTCTTTAGCTTCAGCTTGTTATATGTCCCTATCGGAAATCTCTCCTTCCATAAATGAGTGTAGACCAAGTCTCCTTCACTGAATGACTGTAGTCTCTTCTTTCTGTCGGCTCTCAACTTAAATGTTGTGTTTCTCATTTCTATGCGCTTTCGCACATCTTCATGAACTTCTTTCATGTGCTCTTCGAATGATTCTGCATCTGCACTCTTCCTAATTTCTGTCGACAACTCGACCAATTCCACCACTCCGTGTGGGATTCTTCCCTGAACAATATGGAATGGGCTCAAACATGTCGACCGATTCATAGAATTGTTATACGCAAACTTCACTTGCGCCAACACGTTCTCCCACTGCTTAGGTTTGTCAGTCGTCAAACATTTCATAAGGTTTCACAAATTTCTGTTCACCACCTCGGTTTGTGTTGATGTATATGTAACATCGGAATGTATTTCACCTATGTATATTGTACTCCTATAGAGATGTTATTATTCCTCTATACAGAAGTGTCGTCATTTGTATTGACAAGTGTCGCAAGTGTCACAACTTGCAAGTGATGGGTCATTAGACCACCAAGTGTGCGGACGACCCTGATTAGTATAACCATGGGTTATTAGACTGAGTTAGACAAGTCAGCCCTGCTAGGTTATTAGGTAGGACAGGTCATGTATAAATAGAGTGTGGGAGGCACTCTATTTGATCATCTCATTATTCACTTCTACACTACTCGGAAAGTGGTGCACTAGTGGAGGAGGAGGTTTAGCTGCTAGGAGGACTATCTTTGTGTACTTTGGTTGTATCATTGCTCTTTCTATCTCTGAGGAAGTTGTGGGGCTTTTCACCTTTATGGTTTTCCCCAGTGAAACTCTGTGTGTCTATTGTCTCATGTGACTGCTTGGTGTGATTGATATGCATTGTTATACTTGATATGTTGTACATGTTATTATCTCAATAAATATCCTAGAGTATGTTGAATTAATGCTAAAAAATTAGCATGGTATCAGAGCTAACCTGAGAAGAAGACACTGTGCAGTTGCGGAAACTAGGGTTTCCTATTTATTGGGTTTCTCTCCACAGATCTTGAAAGGAATTAGGGTATTTTGACTCTCCTCATCAAGGCACATCTTTTTGTCCAATCAGAATTCAATTCTGGGCACTTTCATTTTTGGCCCTAACAATTAGAGTTTCCACAAAAATAGGAATTTATGAAATCTGAGGACATAGCTGGAAGCCCCTTGGAAAAATCGAAGTTTAGAGATTTGGATCGAGATTTTTGGTTGGGTGAATCTCTGAGAAACTCAAACCCTAATTCAGGGTCCTCCCTAGTGAATTCGGGAAGACTAAATGGCATTTCTGAAGGGTGAAACTTTACAGATTTCAAATTCTGAATATACCAGGATGATCAGCTCATCAAGGTGCATCTTTCTATCTTTTCAGAAAGTTAAAATTCACATTTTGAATTTTTAGGGTTTCTCTGACAAACCCTAATCTAGCACCAAATCCGGATTTCTGCAAATCAAGTGGTAAGACCTAAATATTTTCTATTTCCATTTGAAGTACTCTTTAAGATGTCTCACCACACCAAGCTTGAGGATAAGCTTAAAGGAGCTTATAAATTTTGAGCATAGAAGTATAGGATTGGGTTAATCCTGGAAGAAAATGAATTGGATACTTACATAAGTTCTGAGGTCCCTGTCCCAGAGGAAGAAGAGGCTAAGGCCTTGCATAAGAAGAACTTGGTCAAGGAAAAGAGGATCATTGTTGATTCTATCAAAGACCATCTCGTACCACATGTGTCATCTCTAAAGACACCCAAGGAGATGTTTGATTCCCTGAGCAAGTTATTTGAAGGGAAGAACATAAATCGGAAGATGACTCTGCGGAATCAATTGAAAGGGGTAAAGCTTTAGAATGGAGAGACCATTCAATCCTATTTCTCTAAGGCCTCCCAGATCAAGGAACAACTTGAAGCTGTGGATGAAGTAGTGGAGAATGGTGAAATTGTTATGACCACTTTGAATGGCCTACCTAGGTCATGGGATTCTTTCATTCAAGGAATATGTGCAAGAAGGAAGTTGATCTCCTTCAGTAGACTATGGGAGGAATGTTCACAAGAATAGGCTAGGCTTGTAGCCCAAGAAGAAAAGATGGGAAGTGAATATCAAGCTCTCACAGCTCACACCAAAAGAAGCAAGTCCAAGAAG
The DNA here is from genome assembly GCA_027924585.1 of Larix kaempferi. Lineage (NCBI taxonomy): Eukaryota > Viridiplantae > Streptophyta > Pinopsida > Pinales > Pinaceae > Larix > Larix kaempferi. Next base: position 3,224,701 of record BSBM01000435.1, read on the forward strand.
GAGCATTCTCATTACAAGAAACCTTTTCACAATCATCAAAAGGGTAAGAAGGATCTGAGATGCTTCACATGTAATGAGAAGGGACACTTTGCTGCAGATTGTTCCAAGAACAAAAAGGGCTTCAACAACAACAACAACAAGGGAAACAAGAAGAGATATCATGCTCATGTTGCTGAGGATGATGAAACTCCCAAGAAGAAGGCTAGAGCAGAAAGTGATGACTGATCTAGTGAAGACGAATATGTTCTAATCTCTGCTCTCACAGGTACTATCTCTCATGGATGTAATGATTGGATTATTGATAGTGTTAAAATTCAATATGCTAAGACAGAAAATAGCAGCATTACATTCCATTTCACAATAATAGCATATACAGGATCACTGAAGAAACAACAAGCACAGCATAAACACAAGAGACAGAGATTTATCCTGGGAAACCCTCATGGGGTAGAAAACCCAGCAAAGCTTCCTCAATATAGATGACCAGCAATATACAAAGATGAAACCCTGAGACATGATCTCCTCCTCCACAATAGCAGACCTCTCCTCCACAAGTGTGCTATCCTCAAGTGAGTGAATGTGTATAATGAGGAACACACCTCCTCTATTTATACACTACTCTGATATGTATTTTACACAAGTACATGTAGGCTCGTATTTAACCATTAGGTTAAATACCCCATTATAACTGACTGGGCCGACCCCTCTAGGGTGGTCTAATAACCCTTTGACCCACATAACACATACAGGGCCGACCCCCACTAGGGAAGTCTAATAACCCAAGTTACCACATTCCGACAGAGGAATAAACATCTCCGGATATACAATAAGATCTTCATGGAGGAATGAATCATCTCCGGAATAATAAAGTACAAATATAATATTCTTTGAAGTTACAATATCTCAACACTCCCCCTTAACGAGAAGGATATTATAACAGCATCTGCACGAGCAAGGAGTCATCAACATCATACATGATACATCTATAAATCATTGGAAGCTTTCTCAACATCATCAGTAACTCAACCAGTTACTGGAATATCTTCAATACTGGAACATCAACATCTTCAGTACTGAGTCTTTATCTTCTGCAGCACTCAAACAGCTACAGCAACATCAATATCTGAATCCTCACGATTGTCAGCATCGCCATCACACGATCATCAGCATCGTCATCACATGATCAACAACATCGTCATCTCACTATCATCAACATCGTCATCACAGGATCATCAACATCGTCATCTCACGATCATCAGTATCGTCATCACACGATCATCAGCATCGTCATCTCACGATCATCAGCATTGTCATCATACGATCATCAGCATCGTCATCTCACGATCATCAGCATCGTCATCTCACGATCATCAGCATCGTCATCATACGATCATCAGCATCGTCATCTCACGATCATCAACATCGTCATCACACGATCATTAGCATCGTCATCTTACGATCATCCGCATCGTTATCTCACAATTATCAGCATTGTCATATCATCTCGATCTACAGCATCTGGATCATCTCGATCTACAGCATCTGGATCATCACGATCTACAGCATCTGGATCATCTCGATCTATAACATCTGGATCATCACGATCTACAACATTTGGATCATCTCGATCTACAGCATCTGGATCATCTCGATCTATAACATCTGGATCATCTCGATCTACAGCATCTGGATCATCTCATCTACACCATCTGGATCATCTCGATCTACACCATCTGGATCATCTCGATCTACACCATCTGGATCATCTCGATCTACAGCATCTGGATCATCACGATCTACAGCATCTGGATCATCACGATCTACAGCATCTGGATCATCTCGATCTACAGCATAAGTATCCTCAACCATACAAGTACATTAATCAATACATGTATCATCAAAAGTATGTATTCTCACCAATACATCTATCATCAAAACATGTATTCTTACTAATACATATATCATCAAAAGCATGTATTCTCACTAATACATCTATCATCAAAAGCATGTATTCTCACTAATACATCTATCATCAAAAGCATGTATTCTCACTAATACATCTATCATCAAAAGCATGTATTCTCACTAATACATCTATCAATACAAGTATCCACACTGATACAAGTATACACAACAGCAGCATACCCTGCAACACACATGATCCAATTACGGGATGGTCAATCCCTCTTACTTTAGGACATAGGTCCAAGGATGATACAATCTTGATCCACTTATGGGATGATCAATCCCTCTCAATTTAAGACATCTCTCATGTCTATGGATGATGCAATCCAGATCAACTTACAGGATGATCAATCCTTATCCTTTTAAGACACCTCACCATGTCTAAGGATGATGCAATCCCGAATCAACTTACAAGATGATTAGTCCTTATCACTTTAAGACACCTTACCATGTCTAGGGACGATGCAATCCCAATCTACTTACAGGATGATTAGTCCTTATCACTTTAAGACACCTCACCATGTCTAGGGATGATGCAATCCCAATCTACTTACAGGATGATTAGTCCTTATCACTTTAAGACACCTCACCATGTCTAGGGACGATGCAATCCCAATCTACTTACAGGATGATTAGTCCTTATCACTTTAAGACACCTCACCATGTCTAGGGACGATGCAATCCCAATCTACTTACAGGATGATTAGTCCTTATCACTTTAAGACACTTCACCATGTCTAGGGACGATGCAATCCCAATCTACTTACAGGAGGATTAGTCCTTATCACTTTAAGACACCTCACCATGTCTAGGGACGATGCAATCCCAATCTACTTACAGGATGATTAGTCCTTATCACTTTAAGACAAGTCTCATGTCTAGGGACGATGCAATCCCATCACGTACATTTTGAACCTAGTTCATGGACGATGCAGTCCTCACGTACATTTTGAACCCAGTTCATGGACGATGCAGTCCTCACGTACATTTTGAACCCAGTTCATGGACGATGCAGTCCTCACGTACATTTTGAACCCAGTTCATGGACGATGCAGTCCTCACGTACATTTTGAACCCAGTTCATGGACGATGCAGTCCTCACGTACATTTTGAACCCAGTTCATGGACGATGCAGTCCTCACGTACATTTTGAACCCAGTTCATGGACGATGCAGTCCTCACGTACATTTTGAACCCAGTTCATGGACGATGCAGTCCTCACGTACATTTTGAACCCAGTTCATGGACGATGCAGTCCTCACGTACATTTTGAACCCAGTTCATGGACGATGCAGTCCTCACGTACATTTTGAACCCAGTTCATGGACGATGCAGTCCTCACGTACATTTTGAACCCAGTTCATGGACGATGCAGTCCTCATGTACATTTTGAACTAGTGGTTCCGGGATGATGCAATCCCCATCACTTTATTCTCGAAGACCATACGTCTACGGATCAATTCAGGGACCAAGGTCCGGGGATGATACAATCCCCACTTCTCGGAGACCTTACGTCTACGGCTCTCTTTAGGACTGAAAGTCCAGGGATGATCCAATCCCCTCAACTGTCCACTAAGGACTTCATTCTCGGAGACCTCACGTCTACGGCTCTCTTTAGGACTGAAAGTCCAGGGATGATCCAATCCCCTCAACTGTCCACTAAGGACTTCATTCTCGGAGACCTCACGTCTACGGCTCTCTTTAGGACTGAAAATCCAGGGATGATCCAATCCCCTCAACTGTCCACTAAGGACTTCATTCTCGGAGACCTCACGTCTACGGCTCTCTTTAGGACTGAAAGTCCAGGGATGATCCAATCCCCTCAACTGTCCACTAAGGACTTCATTCTCGGAGACCTCACGTCTACGGCTCTCTTTAGGACTGAAAGTCCAGGGATGATCCAATCCCCTCAACGGTCCACTAAGGACTTCATTCTCGGAGACCTCACGTCTACGGCTCTCTTTAGGACTAAAAGTCCAGGGATGATCCAATCCCCTCAACTGTCCACTAAGGACTTCATTCTCGGAGACCTCACGTCTACGGCTCTCTTTAGGACTGAAAGTCCAGGGATGATCCAATCCCCTCAACTGTCCACTAAGGACTTCATTCTCGGATACCTCACGTCTACGGCTCTCTTTAGGACTGAAAGTCCAGGGATGATCCAATCCCCTCAACTGTCCACTAAGGACTTCATTCTCGGAGACCTCACGTCTACGGCTCTCTTTAGGACTGAAAGTCCAGGGATGAACCAATCCCCTCAACTGTCCACTAAGGACTTCATTTTCGGAGACCATACGTCTACGGATCTATTCAGGGACCGAAGTCCAGGGATGATACAATCCCTACCTGTCCACTAAGGACTTCATTTTCGGAGACCATACGTCTACGGCTCACTTTAGAACATGTGTTCAAGGATGATACAATCCCCACATGTATTCTCATCAATATACTATCGATCCTGGGAACCCATACAGAACCTGATTCACACTTCTTCTTTAATTGCACCATTAAGAGAATGGTCTTGTCTATCCACTTGGAGCAAACATCTCATCATGATTCTCTTCCTCTTTCTAAGAAAATCTTCTAGCCACAAGCCTTCTATATTTTGTTTGATTTGTAAATCTTCTTGTTGAACATCCATCACTTGTTCAGTGTTCATTATTCTTCATGATCTTTCCTACAAAACAAAATTAAGTACATGATTAGTAATCCTTTATAATCATGAAATCATGATAACCTATTATGCATACAGATATCATTTACATAGTTATGCAACTATCTTGACCAATACTTTGGCACAACACTTTCCCATATCCTGTATGCATACAGTGGCTATCTAGATGCCTTCCATCTCTACCAGAACATACTATCGAGAGTGTGCACAGCTCTTAGCATGTCAGCAAAGAGGTTTCATTCTAGACAAGCAACAATGGAATGTTTGTCCAACTTACCAATCATATGCATATTAGTAGTATAATGTTCAATGCTCTATGAATGTTTGCACTCAGCATGATATGTTCTAGGAATACAAATATGCATACAAGAAATATCATTTACTATTTCAAATAACAACTCAAATACTTATCTTTTATGTTTGTGTGGTTGCCTCCCGCTTGATCTTCTATATGTCCTTTGAACTTCTATTCATTCTGTACCACTGTGCATGCTCAAGTGTGCACTAGTGTCATCCTCATGATCTCATACACAAACATTCATTCATTAGTATATTCTCAAAACATTCTAATTCTAAATAATCTTGAATATGTATAGTCATGATCATTAGTATTCAAGATTTCAGGGAAGTCTTCTTTTACTCATGCATATCATCAATCAAGATAAAATATATAATATGCATAATCCCTTGATTACTAACTTTATGAATAAGCATAACCAATCATTCCAAGTATACTTATATAAGGGATCCTAACACAAGGTAAGATTCATGGGAAACATACCTGGATTAGTATACCTACTTGGTTATGTACAACATACCTAAACAATCTCTTCAATGATTTAGAGATCTTGAGCTAGAACCTGCATGTCTCATAGGTTAAGCATAATATAACAAAGTCATACATACCTCGTAAGTAGAAGAAAGATTATGGATGAGTCTTTGTCTTCATGTTTTCATGGTCATGGAGCTTGATTTGTCTTTTGAGATGTACCTGTGTCTTGTTAGCAGACAACATCAACCTCACACAACATCATAATGCATTAGTACAATCATAAGTGTCAACACCCTAACCAATGAATATCTTCTATGATGCATTCATAATTTTGTCAAGGTGATACAACAAATCTAAAATCAAGATTGTACTAACCGTAATAACATGAAGACAAACATACCATAAACTTAATCATGAACAAATCTCAAAACATACCTCGATGAGTCATACCTGTCGAGATCGCTTGTAATCTCCTTATGTAAAGCCTTAGCCTCATCTCCTTTTGAAACAGGAACTCCTTCACTTATGCAGGTGACCAATCCATCTTCTTCTAGGATTAGCCCTATCAACTTGATTTGCAAGAACTGGACCTAGAGCTGGATATGGGTTTGTCAGAGAAACCCAAAAATTCAAACTTTGAATTTCAAACTTCCGAAAGGATAGAAATATGCGCCTTGATGAGCTGATCAAACTGATATATTCAGAATTTGAAAACTGCAAAGTTTCACTCCTCAATTTTGCCTTTGAATCTCCCGGATTCACTGGACGTGACCCTGAACTGGGGTTTGGTGAATCCCACTCTTCTGCCCAATCAAAATGTTTGATCCAAAGCTCTAAGATTCTATTTTTCTGAGGAGCTTCCATCCATGGTCATAGATTTCAAAAAATTCTCATTTTTACAGAAGCCCTAATTTTCCACTTTTCTGATCAAAGTCCCGAACTAGGGTCTAATCAAACCCGGCCTTCTGCCCAACCAAAAATTCTGATCTTGGTCTCTAAATTTCTATTTTGATGAGTAGCATCCAGCCGTGGTCTCCGATTACAAAAATTCCAAATTTCTCCAAAGCCCTAAATTCCGGAAGCCATGAATGAAGGTACCAAAAAATAATTCTGTTTTGACAGAAATATGTACCTGATTGTTTCTGGTGTAACTCCAAAATTTTTGATCCACAGGGTATGAAAAGGTTTCCTGAGATAGCATGATCTGTTATCTTTCCATCCTGACAGGTGTGACCTCAATTGGATTCTCTGAGAGAGAGTTATGCCAAATGTCGCAATGTGACCTGTTTTGGGATAAAACAGGAGAGCGAACTTGTACGGCGTGCCACGTGTCACTGTTTTAACTTCGGCCTCTGAAAACGTTTTCTGAGATAGCTCTTCCTGTTACCTTTCCATCCTGATAGGTCTGACCTCAATTGGACTCTCTGAGAGAGAGTTATTCCAAATGTTGCAACGTGACCTGTTTATGGGATAATACAGGAGAGCGCACTTGTACGGAGTTCCACGTGTCACTGGTTCAACTTCGGCCTCTGAAAAAGTTTTCTGAGATATTACAGACTGTGTACTACCTGTCACTTTTTATGAAATTTCATTTGGAGCTTCCTAGCCCAAGATATGACCTTTTTCCCAAGGTCACTTGATTTTGACTCAGATCTGGAAGAGGCAGAAACCCTATATTGTACAGATCATAAATCACAAATTACAATGAATTAGAGGTTGTCCTTTGTACACAAGGTACCTGGAGATTTAATCTTCGTCCTGTAACAATTTCAGATCTGAAAACTTCGCCAAAATGGATTTATAGCGAAAGTGCTACGATGACTGGTTTTTGCTATGTAAAACCCTAACCTTCAAATTGTCGTAACTAAGCAAGTGTCTTTAGTGCCATACCTTGTCTTCCTTCAGGTTAGCTCTGATACCATGTTAAAATTCAATATGCTAAGACAGAAAATAGCAGCATTACATTCCATTTCACAATAATAGCATATACAGGATCACTGAAGAAACAACAAGCACAGCATAAACACAAGAGACACAGATTTATCCTGGGAAACCCTCATGGGGTAGAAAACCCAGCAAAGCTTCCTCAATATAGATGACCAGCAATATACAAAGATGAAACCCTGAGACATGATCTCCTCCTCCACAATAGCAGACCTCTCCTCCACAAGTGTGCTATCCTCAAGTGAGTGAATGTGTATAATGAGGAACACACCTCCTCTATTTATACACTACTCTGATATGTATTTTACACAAGTACATGTAGGCTCGTATTTAACCATTAGGTTAAATACCCCATTATAACTGACTGGGCCGACCCCTCTAGGGTGGTCTAATAACCCTTTGACCCACATAACACATACAGGGCCGACCCCCACTAGGGAAGTCTAATAACCCAAGTTACCACATTCCGACGGAGGAATAAACATCTCCGGATATACAATAAGATCTTCACGGAGGAATGAATCATCTCCGGAATAATAAAGTACAAATATAATATTCTTTGAAGTTACAATATCTCAACAGATAGCAGGGCTTCCAAACACATGAATGGGTTTAAAGAATATTTTGCAAATCTATCTGAACATGAGTCACCCCATAAAGTGAAACTTGGGGATGACTATCAATATCCTATGAAAGGAAGTGGTGAATCCTCCCACAACTTAGACTCTGGGAAGTCTTTGAAGATGAAAGATGTTCTATATGTGCCTGGGCTCAAGAAGAACCTACTCTCCATATCTGCATTGGATGCAAAATGCATGAGGGTTGCATTTGTGGATGGTCAAGTCCTAATGTGGCCAAAAGGTAAAACTATAGATGATGCAGTAGTGATTGGAGAGCAAGAGTGAGGATTGTATAAATTGAAGGGACAACCTGAACATGCTATGGTACATGAATCCATGGAGCCAAGTGAAATTTGGCATAGAAGGCTTGCACATGTGCACTATAGACAACTACCAGTTGCAAGCAAAGCTGTAGAAGGTCTTCCTGGAATCAAGAAAAAGCATGAAGGGGTTTGCAAAGGATGTGCAAAAGGAAAGAACATTAAGAAGGCATTTCCAAGCAGTGAAAGAAAAGCTAAAGGAATCTTGGAAATTATCCACTCTGATGTATGCGGTCCGATATCATCCAGTTCTCTGAGTGGGTATGTATACTATGTCTCTTTCATTGATGATTTATCTAGGAAGACTTGGGTTTACTTCTTGAAGAACAAAGATGAAGTGTTTGATAAGTTCAAGAAATTCAAAGCCTTGATTGAAAATCAAACTGATAAGAAGATCAAGACATTCAGAACCGACAATGGCGGAGAATTCACTTCACGTGATTTCAAGAAGTTATGCAGTGATTCAGGGATTAAGAGGGAGTTGACTGCTCCCTACAATCCATAACATAATGGGGTTGCAAAAAGAAAGAATAGAACAATCATGGAAGCAACACGGGCAATGTTGCATGACCAGGATCTACCTATGCATCTTTGGGAAGAAGCAGCCAGGACAGTTGTATATGTGTAGTAGAATAGAACACCTCACAATATATTGGACAACAAGACACCAGAAGAAGTCTTCTTTGGTAAGAAACCTGAAGTTAGCCATCTCAAAATATTTCGTTGTCAAATAGATAGAAATGTTCCAAAGGAAAAGAGGACAAAGCTAGATCCTTCAGGAAAGAAGGGCATCATTGTGGGGTACAGTGAAAGCTCGAAGGCTTACAGAATATACTTTCCAGGGTTCAAGAATATTGATGTTAGCAGGGATGTAACATTTGATGAAGACTCAGCTTTCATCAAGTCAAGGAAGGCACCTGTTGAATATCACGAAGAACCAAAGGAAACCAGATTTCAAGACACCACCATGAATGAAGCAATTCCAGAAGCATATCGTGAAGTTGAAGATCCACAAATACATGTAGATCCACCTCGTGAGAAGAACTCTCACAAGAGGAAACCTGCATGGGCTAGAGAGCTCATTCAAGATGCAGAAAGATATGGCATTCCAGAAGAAGAACACAGAGAAAGAAAAAGGACTACATCACATACCAGTTATGTTTCCCTACTCTGTGATATTATGAACAAAGAACCTTCCAGTTATGAAGAAGCAATGGAAAAGAAAGAATGGAAGGATGCCATGGTCGAGGAAAACCATTCAATCATGAAGAATGATGTTTGGGATGTAGTCCCAAGAACTGAAGGGAAGTCAGTTGTGACTTCCAAATGGATCTACAAGATCAAGCATGCGGTAGATGGCAGCATAGAGAAATACAAAGTGAGATTTGTAGCTCGTGGCTTCTCTTAGAAAGAGGGGATAGACTATGAAGAGAATTTTTCTCCTGTATCCAAGTACACTTCCATTAGATCAATACTTTCCCTGGCTACAGTGATGAAATGGAAGATACACCAGATGGATGTCAAGAAATATTTCTTGAATGGTGTAGTCGAAGAGGAAGTGTATGTGGAGCAGCCACTAGGTTTTGAGACACATGACAGGGAGTCATATGTGTGTAAGTTGAAGAAATCCTTGTATGGCTTAAAGCAAGCTCCTAGGACTTTTTATGGTAGGATAGAAATCTTTCTATCTAGTTTGGGCTTTCCCAAGAGTAAAGCAGATTCCAACCTTTACTACAAGGTTGAGGAAGGCAATCATGTGATACTACTTCTATATGTGGATGACCTGTTTGTAACAGGTCAGGATGGATTGATTACCGATACCAAGAGGAAGCTTGCTACCGAGTTCGAGATGCAGGACTTGGGGATGATGCACTATTTTCTAGGCATGGAGTTGTGGCAGAGTGCAGATGGGATCTTCCTTGGACAAGCGAAGTATATAGTAGAGATCCTGAAGAGGTTCGGGATGATGGACTGCAAGGCCATGGCCACATATATGGCATCGATCCTAAAGCTTCTCTGTGACGCTTCATCTGATCCGGTTGATGTCACTATGTATCATCAGATGATTATGTCCTTGATGTACCTGATGAACACAAGACCAGATATTTTTTTTGCAGTGAACACATTGAGCCAGTTCCTTACGTTTCCCAGAGGTGTTCACCTGGTTGTTGTAAAGCATATTCTGAGGTACTTGAAGGGTACAATTGATTATGGACTCAAGTATGATGCGAATCAATAGTTTAACCTATAGGGTTATGTTGATTCAGACTGGGCAGGCAGTGCTGCAGATAGGAAGAGCACATCTAGGTGTTGCTTCAGTATGGGATTAGGTTTGATCTCGTGGTTTAGTAGGAAGCAGTCTTGCTTAGCACTCAGTACAACCGAGGCAGAATATGTTGCAACTTGTTCGGCTAGTTGTGAGGCAGTATGGCTCCGGAAGATAGTTTTTGAGTTATTTGATCTCCCGTTGGAGGCTACTGGTATCTTTTGTGACAACCAGAGTTGTGTGAAGCTATTTGAGAACCCGGTGTTCCATGACAGGTCGAAGCACATTGAAATCAAATATCACTATATCAGGGATATGGTGCAGAGAGGAGCAGTGAAGCTTTTGTATGTTGCGACAGATGAGCAGGTTGTAGATGTGTTGACGAAACCACTAGCCAGAGTGAAGTTTGAGTACTTTAGAGAGAGGCTTGGTGTTCTTCAGATTGACGACACTTCGAGGAAGAAGTGATGGACACATTTGCAGGAGCCATTCCAATCATGGTGAGATGAGGATCCTTCCCATGGCTTTGGATGTAAGTGCTGGATGATGAGCATCAGGACGATGCTGTAGTTACTGCTCTACATATGCATCATGTTGGATGCTTGTTATGATCAGTTGGATCATGTATAGGTATATGCATCATGTTGGATGCTTGTTATGATCAGTTGGATCATGTATGTGTCTATGCATCATGTTGGATGCTTGTTATGATCAGTTGGATCATGTATATGTATATGTATCATGTTGGATGCCTGATATGATCAGTTGGATCATGGATTTGTATATGTATTAGTTGGATACATTGTATGATCAGGTAGATAATTTATAATACATTGTATGATCAGGTAGATCATGTATGGTGATATGTATCACGTAGATACTTGGTATGCATCAGGTGGATGCATTGTATGATTAGGATGATCATGGATGACGAGCTTCAGGATGTTGTTCCAAATGATATGCATCAGGATGATGCTACGATGATGATCAGGTTGATCATGTGATGATGTACATCAGGATGATGTATGGTGAGTATTAGGTTGATACTTTGTGGTCGTGGATAGGTTGTGCAAGGGTAGCATGCAATACGTCCTGGAGATCTGGACAAGTTGTGCTAGTTAAGTAAAAGGCCTCAGATGCTCTTTAGAGATCTTGCTTGGAAAGACACTCTTTTAAGATTTTGCTAGACCACATGTAATACGTCCTGGAGATTTGGACAGGTTGTGCTTGTAACATTCCATATTTTCATAAAAATTTAAAATTTTTATTAACAGCAATATTAGCTTAATTTATGATAATTTATAATTGCAGAAAATAACAATTGCTGAATGTAACAATGTTAACTAACAGCTGTTTGTACTAAACACCAATATATTTCTGAAGAAACTAATGCGACAGTGACAACTTAATTACATTTGTAACCTCTACCATTAAGATAGTCAAATGCATGGTTAGATTAGACTTTTGATGTGACACTTTTTAAAGCAATGCAATGTATGAAATATGTAATAATGAAATGCCAGGTTAGAAGTGTGATGTGGTACTATTTCTTTGAGATGATACTGACAGTTTGCTTCTTTGTTTCCCAAGGGAGTCCTATGAGGGACCCCAAAGCTTACTTAGCTGTAATGCTAAAACATTGGACCTGTTCTATGTGTAGACAACAGGTAAGAAGTTTCATGATTGCAATAAATTCCAATTCTCTTGAGTTCAAATTCATCGTATGAAAATAAAAATAGAATCAATAGAGACTGTTGCAAATGTAAAAGCATACAAGTACGGTTCACGTGCTTACTCTTCAACTTTCCAAGGTTCGCCTTGTATCAACTTAAGTAAACATCATCACTGTAGTAGTCATTATACTAGATGGATCTGTTGTCATCATTGTGCTAGCTGGTTTTATCGTCGTCATCATATTAGTTGCCTTGTTGTCATCATTTAATTAGTAGTACTAGGATAGTAAAGTACCATTCTATCGCATGAATAAAGTGGATAGGAATCCGCAGGACTTATTGTTCCAAAATACCAAACTATATGTGATAGCATAATTGTATGTGAGTTTTATACAACACTTTTAATTAACTTTAAAATCTTATGGTTCACCATTCCTATTCAGTACTATAATTATTTAGGTCTTAAGTAATAAAAAATAGTCCTTCCCAAAGACTAGGCATTTGTAACAATTGAATAATAAACATTTACACACATAGATTAACTATTTTGCAAATTAAAAACTTTGAACTATTTAACTATTATCCCATATTGTGGTTTATTCAAGTCCTATATATATAGTTATGTAACTATATCGATTTCTTGGTTTATTACCGACATTATATATTCATATTGAAACTTAAGGTAATAAAAAGCAAACATTTGATTATCACTAAACTATATAAATAGTTTTTAATTGTCATCATATTGTATTAGGGCAACAATAAAATGAAATCTTTGCATATCGTTACTAATACTATGGCGAATTTAAGAAGTTATATTAACATGGATAATGCAGGGTTAAAGTCATGTCGAGAGAGCTAACAGGAATTTAAATCGAAACTTCACAGGTTGTTGGTTCAATTAATGGTGTCGGTCTTGAGCTGCGGTAGAGATCATGCATTGATCCTGCATTAAAGGCTCGGTGCCATATCCCTGCCGAGTTGGATGTCCATTGATCCATGTAGACATGAATGTCTCCAAACTTGTTGATGTGTAAGAATAATGCACCACGCATTAGTTGTGCATGCTCCACTGTGTGCCATGGTGGCGTTGTCAACCTGTAAGGTAGGCTTGGTATTTATTGTGGATGTCATTTGTACCAAAGCTCAGTTTGTTGGCAATGTGGAGACCGTCGATGGTGATGATCCTAGACCGTCGGATGAAAACCCTAACATCTATCATGGAAAAGAGTTAAGACTTGGAAAAGTGATTCATTGTGCTATTGTTTCGGCTGGGGTGGCCGACAGGATGCCGAAGTCTTGGTAGGAATTTTGCAAGGGTTTCAAACCCGAGACCTTCAAAAGAAGTTGGCGTTGTAGGTTTTCTTACTGTAATGATGAAGTGGTTTTGAAGGGTTAGGTTCTCTGGTTCGAAAGGTTATAGTTTTATGCTTTAATATCTCTGAGACAAGCAAGAGTGAAATGAGAGAAAACACAGAGTTTAGGCGAGGATAATGGCTCCATGGTGTCGTTCGTGACAATGTTCTCGTCAAAGCTATGAAGGTAAGCTTTTCGTTTAGCAAAGGAATTTGCATTTCAAAATTTGGTTTATGAAAATATCAGATATCTAACTCCGGTTTAATGTTAGTTGCAGGGTGTAAAAAAGAATGTATGGCTAGGGTATGGCGAAAGGAAAACCACGCACTCTTACACCAGTAAGCTTCAGGTCTTCCATACCCTCGTAGTGCTCTTCGTCTATGTCGTGGCTCTGTCGATGAAGATGGTTTGGGAAATCTTCGAAACACGTTTGTTAACAGTGATACCCGGGTACTATATTTTTGCAAACTTAGCTGTTTGTCGACTGGAGATATAACTCGTCGATTTTGAATATTCGGGCTCTTCTGCCTATTGAAATTTTGGGATAAGCCCTGTGTAACTTCATTTTTTTTTTAAAGCATATTATAAACGTTGCTCAAACTTCATCTTTGTTTTAGAAGTTATTCTGTGGTGATGTTGAGGTTTTATGAGATTCGACTTGTTTTTCGAAATCGTTTGTGATAGTAAGACAAAGAGACGAGGGCTCGATCTGTGTGTAAGACTAATACTCAACATTGTATGTTTAAAACGTTGTATAGATATCTGATTTGTTCGCTTGCAAACTGTAATTTGATGTTGTAAATCGTCTTCATGCTAAAGGTTACTACAATGTCCTTTGAGCTAGATTAAGGTTTTGAAGTTATCGTTGATGATAAGGTTCTGTGTATAATTTAACTTCTACCTTAACAGCGAATATATGCTAAGCCCTTCGCATAAGTCTATATGATTTGTTCTAATACTATAGATTGATAATGTGTAACCTTATTTGTTGATGTTGGCAATTTAAGTAGAGCAGAAGTTTTGAACTGATAACTCAATAATATTTTGCAAGGAGAATGAATAGGGTCAAACCGTAATTTGTGTTTTGTTGAAGATGATAATCTGATCATTTGTTGAAGTTACCGGATCGGTTTCGATCTCAGGTTTTGAAAAGAATGTAAAGTTTTGTTATGAAATAATAAAAGAGAAAAATATGAATCTAGCTAGGGTTTTTCTTTTGATACAAAACTCAGATTTACAATAATCTCAACAATGTTAGTAGATCTAAAAGAGAGAAGTAAATACATGATGATAATAGTTGTGTTCGGTAAATTCTTATATTTTATTAAATTTCTAGATAATACAACAGTACTATAGAAAATGAAAGCAGAGTGCATAGTGCAGAAATTTGTGAAGACTGTGTAAACTACAATTCTATCCATAAATTTATTTCCTATACATATAATGCTGGTGTAGTGATTGTAATGAAACTGTATGTGAGTGAAATATATGCATATGAAGTCTGTGTGAAAAACTATTGTTTTCCAGCTTGTTATAAAGAATATTTTATTCAATGTTAGCAGTCTTAAAACAATGTATAGTGTGTAATTCATCTACCTTTCATGGACATAATTTATGTGCTTTGTAGGATGATTGCATAAGAATTATTTAATTGACTGATTATTATATAAATGAGGAAATATTATCTATATCAAATATTATACATACCTCCTACAATTATTTAACCTAAGAATAGAAAACTAATGCATACCAGATTATTATCTAGCTATCGAATTCAATGGCACATTTTTCCTATCTTCTAATCTATTTTAATTTGCATATCTCTACTAGAGTACGATGCTGCCAAATAGCATGTGGAAAAATGGGGATATTGATTTATCAATTCATCTTCGACATTAAACTTAAACATTCAGACTTAGAACAATTCTAGGATTAGATTTTTCTTTCAAGAATAGAAACACAGAAAATACTATTTAAACATAACAGAAATTAAATAAGTAAGAAATTGTAGAACCTGAATAAAACCTGTAGGGCAACAAACAACTCAGGAAGACCGTTCCACCCAACCAAACTCCTGAAAACAGTCAAATACTGTCTTAGGACCCCCGAGCCTCTTCGTTGAACCACTAGGAGGAAGAAGCTTCAAGAATATGGACTTCTTCTTGTTGTAGTAATCTTCTGAATCTTCAATAGGTAGTAGTCCAAAAGACTTGCTCCTACAACTCTGTTTCTCTTCAATAATAAGCAAAAACTCAGTTTTCAATCACCACTAACCTCCCTTATTCGAATCTCTCTTGAAATCACCTGATTTGCAAGAGGAAAACATTCTGCAGAAATGTTGATTAAGGGTTTCCTACCCAATTCGAATTTGCCTTTATAGGCTGCATAGGCCTTTTCAGATGTTACTGGGTCATTAAATGAGCTGCCTGCTCACTCCCTCCACCTAGGGGTTAATGCCCTATTTAAGGGAAAGTTGTCCCATAACCAACAATTAGTGGTGTGATGTAACTGCTGCCATGTGTCCCATACCTTCCAACAGCTTCCATTCCTCCTAGTGGGTCAATGAACACTCATTCAACAGTCCTCCTGAGTGTTTGTCTCCTAATTAATTTATTTAAATAATAATATTCAGTAATTACATTCATCCATGATCAAAACTGATCATAATTACAAAACTTGTAATTAAATTTGACATAAAGTATTTTTGCAAATAAATAATAATGTTCATAAATTTGGGTAGGTGATATACACCCCCCCTTAAGTCTCAACATCATCCTCGATGTTGGCTAATCACTCCTTGAGTGTTCCTGAAATAGAGTTGGGTATGCTGCCCGCATACAACTCTCCAACTCCCGGGTTACCTCTTCTGGGCTAAGGTGCTTCGATTGCACCTTCACTTGCCCAATGCTGCGATTCCGGAGAATAGTTTCCCTCCTTCCGAGGATACAATCCGGTTCCACCGGAAAATATCTGTCTTGTCCCACCTATACATCATTCTAGTTTACAACATGATTAGTATCGTGCACATATTTCTTTAAAAATGATATATGAAAAACATTATGTATTTTCAAGTTAGGTGGTAAGGCCAGTTGGTATGCCACTGCCCCAACCTTAGATAATATTTCAAAAGGAACACAATACCTGGGTGCCAAATTGGCACAGCTCCCCAGTTTCAGTGAACTCTTTTTCGGTCTTACCTTGAGAAACACATGTTCACCCACCTGGAACTCTTTATGATTTCTTTTTGAATCTACTTGACTTTTCTGCCTATCTTGGGTAGCTTTTAAATGTCCTTGCACCTGTTTCGCAATTAGTTCTAATTCTTGCAATAATTCAAGTCCTAAAACAACTCTATTGACTGGATCATTCCACGAAACAAGTGCATTACATTTTCTACCATAAAGAATTTCAAAAGGACTAAGTCTGGCTAAAGCATGATAATGATTATTATAAGCAAATTATGCTAAGTGCAGATAATCTTCCCACTTACCAGGCTGATCCTTAACATACATTCTTAATAAATCTTCTAACACTTGATTTACCCTTTCTGTCTGTCCATCCGTCTGTGGATGAAATGTTGTACTAAAATGTAGAGTTGTATTTAATCCCTTAAACAATGATCTCCAGAAGTTTCCTGTAAACTTCGAGTCACAATCTGAAATTATTACCTTTGGTATTCCATGTAGTCTAAAGATCTATTTCATAAAAATATCTGCAATGTCTGGTGCTTTATGTGTGGTCTTCACTGGTATGAAATGTGCTGCTTTGCTAAGTTTGTCCACCACCACCATGATAGAATCATGTTGTTTCTGATTTTTAGGTAATCCAGTAATGAAATCTATGCTGATCACTTCCCATTTCCAGCTTGGTATTGGTAATGGTTGCAACAATCCAGCAGGATGTTGATGTTCAACCTTCACTTTTTGACAGTCCAAGCATTTTGCAATGTATTCTGCTACTTCATCTTTCATTATGGGCCAATACTATTCTTTTCTCAGCATAGTGATGGTCTTTTGATATCCTGGATGACCAGAATAGTGACTTTTATGCATCTCATTTAATATCAGAAATTTTATTTATGGTATATTTGGTACATACAATCTTTTTTTATATAGTAATAGACCATTTTCTTTAATTCTATAATCTGCCATACAATTTTCAGAACTGTCATTGGTTGTCCTTTCCTTCATTTTTCTGTATTCTTCATCTGTTTCACCTTTTTCCAAAATCTGCTCTTCCAAATCAATTGAATAATTACTGATTGTTGAAATAAAATTTAGTTTTGCCTTGCGACTCAATGCATCTGCAACTTTGTTCTCCTTTCCTTTGATATGCTGAATTTTGAAATCATACTCACTTAATAATGTCAACCATCTAACTTGTCTAGCATTCAGGGTTGTCTGATCCAATAAATATTTCAGACCCATGTTATCTGTTAATAGTGTAAACTTTCTGCCAATAAGGTGATTACGCCACATTTTTAAGGCATGAATAACTGCTAATAACTCTAAATCATATGTACAGTAATTCTTTTCATGTACTTTCAACTTTCTAGATTCATATGCTATCGCATGCCCTTCCTGTGTCAAGACTCCACCAAGTCCATTATTGCATGCGTCTATACAAAGTAAAAAATCCTTATTGGGGTCAACTATCTTTAAGATAGGTTCTGTCGTCAATAATTCCTTTAATTTCTTAAAACTCTCAGCACATTTCTGATCCCAAACAAATTTCTTCCCCTTCTTCTGCAAGGAAGTTATGGGGTTGGCAATTTTTGAAAAATTCTCTATAAACTTTCTGTAATACCCCGTAATGCCCATAAATGATCTCACATCCGACACATATTTTGGAACCAGCCAGTCATTAATGGCCCTTATTTTGTCGGGGTCAACCAAGATTCCCTCCACTGAAAGTATGTGTCATAAATACTGAATTTTGTCTTTGTGAAAGTCACATTTACTAAATTTGGCATACAATTGATGATCTCTTAATACTTGTAAGATAATCCATAAATGTTCATCATGCTCTTCTTTTCTTTTTGAGTACACTAAAATATCATCTATAAACACAACAGCGAACTTGTCTAAGTACTTATGCAAAATATTATTCATCAAACACATAAATATAGCTGGAGCATTAGTTAAGCCAAATGGCATGACTATGAACTCGTAATGCCCATACCGAGTTCGGAAAGCTGTTTTGAACATATCTTCATCTTTAACCCTTACTTGATGATACCCTGATCTTAGATCGATTTTCAAAAATACCATTGCTCCTCGCAGCTGATCAAATAGATCATCTATGCGGGGCAACGGGTATCTATTCTTGATCGTCATCTTATTAAGCTAGCGATAATCTATGCACAGTCTTAATATTCCATCTTTCTTCTTAACGAAGATGATAGGTGCTCCCCAAGGAGACACACTTGGTATAATATACTTCTTGTCAATAAGTTCCTTCAACTGAGATTTTAATTCATTTAACTCCAGTATATTCATTCGGTACGGAGCTTTTGAATTTGGTACTGCTCCTGGTATTAGCTCTATAGTAAAATCTAAATCTCTTTTGGGTGGTAATCCTGGAATCTCCTCAGGAAATACATCCTTAAAGTCCTTTAGGACAGGTATGTCTTCTAATTTCAGTTTGTCCTCTTTACCCATAATCTCATCATTTATCACATTTACTGCAAACATTTGGCATCCCTTCCTAACTGCCCTCTTAACTTGCATGGCTGAAATTTGTCTAAGGGTTACCTTCCTTGGAATGCCTTTTATTTCTACAGTTTTTCCTTCATCATTTAAGCATGTAAAACTTTTTCCATAATAGTCTAGGATGACATGATGGGCTTCCAACCAGTCCATCCCAACTATAATATCATACGAACCTAAAGGTAAGATATTCAGCTTGATTTGTGTTTGCAAATGATTCATGGATAAAATACAGTTCTCTATAAAATCTGAAGCTTTCCTCTTTGTTCCAGTTGCTAGTCTAACTAGTCGTGATTTACTAAACTTTTTCAGTCTTTAGTTTAAGACTTTCCACAACTTTGGGTGATATATAACTTAAACTAGCACTTGGGTCAATTAAAACAGTAACAGGATGGTCATGTATCATACCTTCAATCTCTACCATGGAGATTTGATGGTCTGCTTGCCTGTTGTTAAGTGTTGCGTTAATTCTTGGCATCTCCCTTGCTACGTCTCCAACAGTAGGTTCAGTCTGAATAGAGTTGATGTTGTTTGTCTTTCGCTTTTGTAAGGGACATTTTGATGCATAATGAGGGCCTTGACATTCAAAACATTTAATATGTGTCTTTGGCTCACTAGTCTTGGCAGTATTAGATGCATTTTTCGGTGCTGTAGAATTCTGGTGTGAATTATTTTTGGAATTATTTCCTTGGAAATTTCGATTCTGAAAATTCTTCCTTTGGAATCCGGAATTCCCACTGAATCTGAAATTTTTCTTCTTCTGTTCAAAATTGTTGGGCTTATGATTTTTCCAAGTAGACATACCCTCTCTCTTCTAATTTGTATCATAACAGAAGACTGCCTTTCTCATAGCCTCCTCTTATGTTTTAGGGTTGTCATACTCAATTCTGTCTTTAATGCTGAAAGGTAAACAACTTAAGTACCTTTGAATTTTTGGTTTTTCTTCTATGAAGTAGGGTACATATCTCAGTAAGTTCAGAAACTTACTGTTTAGTTCCTTCATGTTCATACATCCCAACTTCAAATCGTAAAACTCTTTAGATTTTTCTTCGTAGTACTGTTCAGATAGATACTTCTTTTTGAAATATCGTTTGAAAGCACTCCAGCTTACATCTTTATCCTTAATGCCCTTTACCCTTTTGACATCCTGCCACTAGATATCTGCTTTTCCGGTTAAGTTATATATGGCTATTTTTGCTTTTAAGAACTTTGAATAGTTGTAGATGTGGAAGTATTTCTTCATCCCTGACAGCCAAGCTTCAGCTGTCTCACCTTTCTCAGTTTCTCCATTGAAAGTTGGAGGCCTTATCTTCTTGAATTCTCCAGAAATATGCTCATATTCTTTTTTATTTTTCTTTCTTGGTTTGGAATCTTCTTCATTGGTGTAATTACGTTTCTTTTTGTGTTCAGCAATAGCATCTCCGGATGAGGTTGAAATATCTTTTACTTTACTGTATTTGATGTTCTGATTTTTATCAGTGTGAGACATGTCCTCTACCTTGGAAATATCCTCATCATTTTTCCCTTGTTCTTCTGTTTGGCTATGTTCAAACAACACTTGATTCAGTTGTTCTTCTGCTTGCGGAATCCTTTCATTATCTAGTTTCACAGATCTGATTTCTGCTTTTAAATCTTGAAAGGCACGTAACAGTTCCGTTGAACTGTTATTTATTTCCCCGTGACCTTGCTCCACATAGTGTTGTCCCGAACTGTGGCTGTTAGGCTGAAATCTGTCACTTAAATGTTCAGCTCAGTTCTCCATACCTGTAACTGAAAATGATTTCTGAAGAGAACATAATAATAAAATTTTCAAGTTAGTACAATTTTTTTCTGCTGTATATAAAAATTTCTACTACATGTTTGGACCTAAATCAGGCCTAGAGTTTGAATCTGTGCTCTAATACCACTTGTAACATCCCATATTTTCGTAAAAATTTAAAATTTTTATTAACCTCAATATTAGCTTTATTTATGATAATTTATAATTGCAGAAAATAACAATTGCTGAATGTAACAATGTTAACTAATAGCTGTTTGTACTAAACACCAATATATTTCTGAAGAAACTAATGCAACAGTGACAACTTAATTACATTCGTAACCTCTACCATTAAGATAGTCAAATGCATGGTTAGATTAGACTTTTGATGCGACACTTTTTAAAGCAATGCAATGTATGAAATATGTAATAATGCAATGCCAGGTTAGAAGTGTGATGTGGTACTATTTCTTTGAGATGATACTGACAGTTTGCTTCTTTGCTTCCCAAGGGAGTCCTATGAGGGACCCCGAAGCTTACTTAGTTGTAATGCTAAAACATTGGGCCTGTTCTATGTGTAGACAACAGGTAAGAAGTTTCATGATTGCAATAAATTCCAATTCGCGTGCGTTCAACTTCATCGTATGAAAATAAAAATAGAATCAATAGAGACTGTTGCAAATGTAAACGCATACAGGTCGGTTCACGTGCTTACTCTTCAACTTTCTAAGGTTTTTCTTGTATCAAATTAAGTAAACATCGTCACTGTAGTCGTCATTATACTAGCTGGTTCTGTTGTCGTCATTGTGCTAGCTGGTTTTGTCGTCATCATTGTATTAGCTACCTTGTTGTCATCATTTAATTAGTAGTACTAGGATAGTATAGTACCATTGTATCGCATGAATAAAGTGGATAGGAATCCGGAGGACTTATTGTTCCAAAATACCAAACTATATGTGATAGCATAATTATATGTGGTTTTATACAACACTTTTAATTAACTTTAAAATGTTATGGTTCACCATTCCTATTCACTACTATAATTATTTAGGTCTTAAGTAATAAAAAATAGTCCTTCCCAAAGACTAGGCATTTGTAACAATTGAATAATAAACATTTACGCACATAGATTAACTATTTTGCAAATTAAAAACTTTGAACTATTTAACTATTATCTCCTATTGTGGTCTATTCAAGTCCTATATATATAGTTATGTAACTATATCGATTTCTTGGTTTATTACCGACATTATATATAAATATCGAAACTTAAGGTAATAAAAAGCAAACATTTGATTATCACTAAACTATATAAATAGTTTGTAATTGTCATCATATTGTATTACATCGAAACTATATTAATATAGGGCAACAATAAAATGAAATCTTTGCATATCGTTACTAATACTATGGCGAATTTAAGAAGTTATATTAACATGGATAATGCAAGGTTAAAGTCACGTCGAGAGAGCTGACAGGCATTTAAATCGAAACTTGATAGGTTGCTGGTTCAATTAATGGCACCGGTCTCGAGCTGTGGTAGAGATCATGCATTGATCCAGCATTAAAGGCTCGGTGCCATATCCCTGCCGAGTTGGATGTCCATTGATCCATGTAGACATGAATGTCTCCAAACTTGTCGATGTGTAAGAATAATGCACCACGCGTTAGTTTTGCAAACTCCATTGAGTGCCATGCTGGCATTGTCAACTTGTAAGGTAGGTTTGGTATTTATTATGGACGCCGTTTGTACCAAAGCTCAGTTTGCTGGCAATGTGGAGACCGTCAATGGTGATGAACCTAGACCATTGGATGAAAACCCTAACATCTATCGTGGAAAAGAGTTAAGACTTGGAAAAGTGATTCACTGTGCTATTGTTTTGGCTGGGGTGGCCGACAGGCTGCCGAAGTCTTGGTAGGAAGCTTGCAAGGGTTTCAAACCCGAGACCTTCAAAATAAGTTGACGTTGTAGGTTTTCTTACTGTGATGATGAAGTGGTTTTGAAGGGTTAGGTTCTCTAGTTCGAAAGGTTATAGTTTTATGCTTTAATATCTATGAGAAAAGAAAGAGTGAAATGAGATAAAACACAGAGTTTAGGCGAGGATAATGGCTCCATGGTGTCGTTCGTGACAATGTTCTCGTCAAAGCTATGAAGGTAAGCTTTTCGTTTAGCAAAAGTATTTGCATTTCAAAATTCGGTTTATGAAAATATCAGATATCTAACTCCGGTTTAATGTCAGTTGCCGGGTGTAAAAAAGAACATCTAGCTAGGGTATGGCGAAAGGAAAACCACGCACTCTTACACCGGTAAGCTTCGGGTCTTCCATACCCTCGTAGTGCTCTTCGTCTGTGCCGTGGATCTGTCGATGAAGATGGTTTGGGAAATCTTCAAAACACGTTTGTTAATAGTGATACCTGGGTACTATATTTTTGCAAACTTAGCTGTTTGTCGACTGGAGATATAACTCGTCGATTTTGAATATTCGGGCTCTTCTGCCTATTGAAATTTTGGGATAAACCCTGTGTAAACTTCGTTTTTTTTTTAAAGCATATTATAAATGTTGCTCGAACTTCATCTTTGTTTTAGAAGTTATTCTGTGGTGATGTTGAGGTTTTATGAGATTCGACTTGTTTTTCGAAATTGTTGGTGATCGTAAGACAGAGAGCTGAGGGCTTCATCTGTGTGTAAGAATAATACTACTCCTTTTAGTAATACATTGTATGTTTAAAATGTTGTATAGATATCTAGTTTGTTTTCCTAGAAACTGTAAGTTGATGTTGTGAATCGTCTTCATGCTAAAGGTTACTACAATGTCCTTTGAGCTAGAGTAGGGTTTTGAAGTTATCATTGATGATAAGGTTCTGTGTATAATTTAACTTCTACCTTAAGAGGGAATATATGCTAACCCCTTCGCATAAGTTTGTATGATTTGTTCTAATACTGTAGATTGATAATGTGTAACCTTATTTGTTGATGTTGGCAATTTAAGTAGAGTAGAAGTTTTGAACTGATAACTCAATAATATTTTGCAAGGAGAACGAATAGGGTCAAACCCTAATTCGTGTTTTGTTGAAGATGATAATCTGATCATTTGTTGAAGTTACCGGATCAGTTTCAATCTCAGGTTTTGAAAAGAATGTAAAGTTTTGTGATGAAATAATAAAAGAGAAAAATATGAATCTAGCTAGGGTTTTTCTTTTGATACAAAACTCATATTTACAATAATCTCAACAATGTTAGTAGATCTAAAAGAGAGAAGTAAATACATGATGATAATAGTTGTGTTCGGTAAATTCTTATCTTTTATTAAATTTCTAGATAATACAACAGTACTATAGAAAATGAAAGCAATGTGAGTGCATAGTGCAAAAATTTGTGAAGACTGTGTAAACTATAATTCTATCTATAAATTTATTTCCTATACATATAATGCTGGCGTAGTAATTGTAATGAAATTGTGTGTGAGTGAAATATATGCATATGAAGTCTGTGTGAAAAACTATTGTTTTCCAGCTTATTATAAAGAATATTTTATTCAATGTTAGCAGTCTTAAAACAACGTATAGTGTGTAATTCATCTACCTTTCATGGACATAATTTATGTGTTTTGTAGGATGATTGCATAAGAATTATTTAATTGACTGATTATTATATAAATGAGGAAATATTATATATATTAAATATTATACAGACCTCCTACAATTATTTAACCTAAGAACAGAAAACTGATGCATACCAGATTATTATCTAGCTATCGAATTCAATGGCACATTTTTCCTATCTTCTAATCTATTTTAATTTGCATGTCTCTACTAGAGTACGATGCTGGCAAATAGCATGTGGAAAAATGGGGATATTGATTTATCAATTCATCTTCGACATTAAACTTAAACATTCAGACTTAGAACAATTCTAGGATTAGATTTTTCTTTCAAGAACAGAAACACAGAAAATACTGTTTAGACATAACAGAAATTAAATAAGTAAGAAATTGTATAACCTGAATAAAACCTGTAGGGTGACAAACAACTCAGGAAGATCATTCCACCCAACCAAACTCCTGAAAGTAGTCAAATACTATCTTAGGACCCCCGAGCCTGTTCGCTAAACCACTAGGAGGAAGAAGCTTCAGGAATATGGACTTCTTCTTGTTGTAGTAATCTTCTGAATCTTCAATAGGTATCAGTCCAAAAGACTTGCTCCTACAACTCTGTTTCTCTTCAATAATAAGCAAAAACTTAGTTTTCAATCACCACTAACCTCCCTTATTCGAATCTCTCTTGAAATCACCTGCTTTGCAAGAGGAAAACATTATGCAGAAATGTTGATAAAGGGCTACCTGCCCAATTCAAATTTTCCTTTATAGGCTGCCTAGGCCTTTTCAGATGTTACTGGGTCATTAAATGAGTTGCCTGCTCACTCCCTCCACCTAGGGGATAATGCCCTATTTAAGGGAGAGTTGTCCCATAACCAGCAACTAGTGGTGTGATGTAACTGCTGCCATGTGTCCCATACCTTCCGACAACTTCCATTCCTCCTAGTGGGTCAGTGAACACTCATTCAACAGTCCTCCTGAGTGTTTGTCTCCTAATTAATTTATTTAAATAATAATATTCAGTAATTACATTCATCCATGATCAAAATTGATCATAAGTACAAAACTTGTAATTAAATTTAACATAAAGTATTTTTGCAAATAAATAATAATGTTCAGAAATTTGGGTAGGTGACAGTGCTAGTCACGTAAAAGGCCTCGGATGCTCTTTAGAGATCTTGCTTGGAAAGACACTCTTTTAAGGTTTTGTGGGGACAACATGTAATAATTTCTGGAGATCTGGACAGGTTGTGCTAGTCACGTAAAAGGCCTCAGATGCTCTTTAGAGAATTTGCTTGGCAAGACACTCTTTTAAGGTTTTGTGGTAAGGGTCACATGTAATAAGTCCTGGAGATCCGGACAGGTTGTGCTAGACACGTAAAAGGCCTCGGATGCTCTTTAGAGATCTTGTTGGGCAAGACACTCTTTTAAGGTTTTGTGACAGTCACATGTAAAAGATCCTCGGAGATCTGATAGGTTGAGCTGTGTGCTCGTAAAATGCTTGGGATGCTCTTTCGAGGTTTTGTTGATGCACGTAATGAGTCCTGAGGTTCCACAGTATGGTCAGTGATGATGAAGACCTACAGGTGGTGGGCCTACATCCAGTATGAAAAAGGATTGGCTCTGTAGAGCTTCCTATGATGAGTAGATTGGAGATTGATTGAGATAGAAGCAGCAGTGACGATGACGATGACGATGATCTAGAGAAGAAGATTTATGCTAGCAGATCTGTGTCGAGAAATACCTTCCTAGTTAAGAGGGAGTGCTGATGTATATGTAAATTCAGAATGTATTTCACCTATGTATATTGTACTCCTATAGAGATGTTATTGTTCCTCTATACAGAAGTGTCGTCATTTGTATTGACAAGTGTCGCAAGTGTCGCAACTTGCAAGTGATGGGTTATTAGACCACCAAGTGTGGGGTTGGCTCTGATTAGTATAACCATGGGTTATTAGACTAAGTTAGACAAGTCGACCCTGCTAGGTTATTAGGCAGGTCAGGTCATGTATAAATAGAGTGCGGGAGGCACTCTATTTGATCATCTCATTATTCACTTCTATACTCAGAAAGTGGCGCACTAGTGGAGGAGGAGGTTCAGCTGCTAGGAGGACTATCTTTGTGTACTTTGGTTGTATCATTGCTCTTTCTATCTCTAAGGTAGTTGTGGGGTTTTTCACCTTTATGGTTTTCCCCAGTGAAACTCTATGTGTCTATTGTCTCATGTGATTGTTTGGTGTGATTGATATGCATTGTTATACTTGATATGCTGTACATGTTATTCTCTCAGTAAAGATCCTAGAGTATGTTGAATTAATGCTAAAAAATTAACAGTCTGTCCGTTTGTCTACGGATGATATGCTAAGCTAAACTGCAACCTCGTGTCCATTTTCTTCCATAGGGTTCTCCAGAAATACCCCATAAATTTGGTATCTCTATCCGATGTGATACTCTTCGGTAACCCATGCAATCTGACTACTTCCTTGAAGAATAGTACAACAATGTCTGTGGTGTCACTTGTCTTCCGACACGGAATAAAGTGTGCCATTTTTGAAAATCTATCTACTACAAAAAATATTGAGTCGCTTCCTTGCTGCGTCTTCGGCAATCCTAGCACAAAATCCATGCTTAGGTGCTCCCATGGGGTATTTGGTACCAGCAACGGTGTATACAACCCCATGTTCTGACTTCTTCCTTTTCCCAACTAGAAAACTCTACAATGTCGTACCCACTTTCTGACATTTGTCGCCATTCCTAGCCAATAATACTTTTCTTCGACCAATGCCCTAGTTTTGTCGATACCAAAATGACCTACTAATTTGCCGCTATGAAACTCTTGGATTAGGTTCTCTCACACTGATCCTCTAGGAATACATAATTGTCTTCCCCTGAACAGGTAGCCTTCTTAGACAAAATAAGCCAAATATGGAGTTCTATCGACACTCCATGGTTCACGACAAGCTTCCTATGCTTTCGCAAAATCTTCGTCAGTTCCATACTCTGTCTTCACTGACTCTATTCCTGTTTCCTGAACTATCATCGTGTTCAGCAATGAAACTCTTCTACTCAATGTGTCGGCAACCTTATTCGACATGCTCGACCTATCTTGCAACATGAACGTATATCCCTGTAGGAATTCGACCCATTTCATGTGTCGCTGATTTAACTTCGACTGAGTATCCAGATACCTCAGTGCTTGATGATCTATGTACAACACAAATTCCTTCGGCAACAAATAATGCCTCCACTTCTTTAATGCTTGGACAATAGCATAGAATTCCTGGTCATAGACCGAATATTTCCGCTTCGCATCATCCAACTTTTCACTGAAGAATGCAATTGGTCAGCCCTCCTGTCTCAACACTGCTCCAATTGCGATTCCACTTGCATCGCAATCGACCTGGAAAACTTTGTCAAAATTTGGGAGCGCCAACATTGGGCTCTCAGTGACCTTTTTCTTCAACTTGTCGAAAGATCGTTGGGATGCTTCCATCCGCTGAACTCTCCTTTGCGCATACACTATTTCAACATTACGCAAATATGACTGAATCCCCTGATGAACTTCCTATAAAATGTGGCAATTCCATGGAAACTCCTCACTCAAGTCGCGCTTGTCAGTTCAGGCCAATCCAATATTGCCTTCACCTTTTCTGGGTTCATCACCAACCCTTTACCTGAGATTACGAATCCCAAGTATTCCAGTTCTTCAGTCATGAAAAAACACTTTTGTAGGTTCACCATCAACTTCACTTCCTGCAACTTCTGCAATACCTGTCGAATGTGCCCCAAGTGTTCTGCCTTGGTTCGACTGAAAATCAGAATGTCGTCTAGATAGACTACGACAAACTTTCCCAAGAATGGTTTCAGTACTTCATTCATCAATCGCATGAACATACTGGGTACATTAGTCAATCCAAATGGCATGACTAACCACTCATATAGCCCTTCCTTTGTCTTGAATGTTGTCTTCCATTCGTCTCCTTCTCTAACCTGAATATGATGATACCCGCTCTTCAGGTCCATCTTCATGAAGTACTTCACTCCACTCAAACAATCCATCAAGTCGTCCATTCTCAGCAATGGAAACCAATACTTGATCGTGATCTTGTTGATAGCTCTGGAGTCTGTACACATCCTCCATTATCCACCTTTCTTCGACACTAATACTGTTGGTACCGCTCACAAACTCATACTCTCTTTGATCAACCCTCTATCCAACCACTCCTGGACCTTTCGATTGAGTTCCTAACCTTCTGTCGGACTCATCCTATGCAGTGCCTTGTTTGACAGACTCGACCCTAGAATCAAGTCGATTTGATGGGATATGCTCCTTGTCGGCGATAATCCCATCGGTGCCTCATCGACCACTATGTTGTGAAACTCTTTGAGCATCTTTTCGACTTTGACCAAAATTTTCTCCACTGTCACACTCTCGACACATGGTCCCTTCGGAATGATAGCATAACATCCCGACTGCTTTTCCTCCTCCGCAAGGAATTCTTTCGCTGAACACATCAGCACGCGCTTCTCCCAAAAGTTGCTCTCACCCTGCTTATCGTCGGCTTGCTCCTCCGATTTCGGCTTAAGAGTCATTTTCACACCATTTTTCCACACTGTGACTGTGTTGGATCGACCATCATAAATCATTTTCCGATCATATTGCCACAGTCTTCCTAACAACAAATGGCACGCATCCATTGGGATTACATCGCACAGTACGTTGTCTTCTAACTTCCCAATCTTGAAGTTAATCAGGCATTGTCTAGTCACCTTCACATGGTGTCCTTTCTGCAACCATGAAACCTTGTAAGGGTGTGGATGTTCTCGACATCTCAACATTGCTTTCTCGATCACCTCTATCGACACAATATTCTCAGTACTTCCGCCATCAACTATGGTCTTGCAACACCATTCACCGATTCACACCTTCGTTTGAAAGATCGCCTTCCGCTGTGCCGGCTCTTGCTCATCGTATCTGTCATCCAGAACCAGTGTCTTGTTGGTTGTCATGGCCCAACTATTCTTCTTACCATCTCCACTGCTATCGGATGTTGATTCTTCCCTCTCATCGACTTGTTCATCTCTTCGACGTCTGGGTTTCGATTCCTTTGCAGCATGTAGGTTCTCTGGGAATTCATATGCGTTGTGTCCCGCTCCACGACACTTATAAAATATTATGGCTAGTCTGTTAGCTCCTTTTCTGTCGGATGGACCACTTCGACCATACGCACCTTGATCGCAGTTCTCTCGACCATCGCGTTGGTTCTCTTTCTCTCTCCCTTGTCTACGTCCCTTCCGCATGTCGACTATCTTCAACAGTTTCCCTCCTGTAACCGCTACTTTGGCCTTTCGCGGTAACAATTTTTGCACCACGACCAGTCGCCCTACCTCTGGCCGCTGCGGAGTTTCTTGACAGCTTCTCTTTTTCCTTCAGAGCTAACTGCTAGGCTTCACCCACTGCTATGAATCTTGACATGCTCAACTCATCCTGAATGGCATATTTCAATCCGTTCACATACCGAGCGACAACTTCTTCTCCTTCATCAATTTGCTTCGATCTTATCAACAATCTGTAGAACTCTTCCATGTACTCCTTCACGGTCATCTCCTTTTGTCGAAATTTTTTCAACTTCCTGAATAAGGAAATCACATAATCGTTTGGCAAGAACTCCCTTTCATCTTGGCGACCATCCTGTACCAAGTCTTGATTTTCTCCTTGAACTTCTTAACTCTGTCAGCCTGTACAATGTCCCACCACAATGAGGTATGACCCTTCAACCTCAGACATGCAGTCTTAACCCTTTTCAAATCCTCAATCTGCTCTATGTTGAAGTATTTCTCCATCACTCTGAACCAGTCGATCAACTCTTCTAGAGCCAAACTTCCTGAGTAGGTACGAACGTCTATCTTTTCCCGACCTCTCATATCTGTTAGAAGCTTGATCATCTTTTCTTCTGGTTCATCTTCTACTACTTCCCGTGGTTCCACTTCTTCGACTTCCTCATCAATGTGGTCTAACGCATCAAGAACACAACCATCCCTTTGGATTTCTTTGATTGTTGTGACTTCATTTGTAAAACTTCGCATCGTTTGGATGCACTCATCGAACATCTCACAATCAACTATGATTGTTGGACCACACGCCCTTTTTCCTCGGACATTAACGCCTCTGTGAGCCATTTTCAACCTTTGCTGAAACTCCCACTCGTTGAATCGCAACCGCACTTCAACAAGTCATGCACAACTCTACCCAACCTCAGCTGGAGCTGTTCAACACACTTGCAGGCTCAATATCACTCGAAGTTCTTCTGCACACAGGAACTCACTTCCCGCTCTGATATAGCTATCCCTCGGCTCTCAGGATACTATAGCTCTGATACAGACTGATGCAAGTATGTTCGGTATCACTGCTCTTCCTTCTCAACATGATTCAATTGGACTCACTTTTGGGCTGTCATACCAACTGACGCAAGTCGCCCCGTTGCAACAAGGTTCTTGCTTAACAATACACACAACACAACCACAAATGTTCACACAAACAAGATGCAAACAACATGCCAAAAGCTAGCTTATATTACTTCTCTCATTCGGTTACAATGCGGAATAACTGTAAATACAAATAACTAACTATCTGTCGGCCTCAACCATTACAATACATAAGTAACTACGGTGTGCTCTCTCAGTGTGTCAACCTCACCCTCTCTTGGTTCGCTACTGAACTATGAGTTATGGATCGATCTTCTCTTCGGCTCTACTTGACTCTCCTGAACTGCCAAGTCCCTCAACTAATCCAAACTCTCTCATCTTCTACTCTGCTATTATTATTCCCGAGACCACTGCAATCCCCAAGACATGCATCCTTTTGTCATCTGATCCTTCCATGATCCCGCAAACTTGTAATTGTCAGCGCCCGACCGTGCTGCACAGCCTCTACCTGTGACGATGTCTGTCATGTCTTCACCCGCCTGCAATAACTCCCATTAACTTCCTTATAAACCCCAAACTATTGCCAAGTATGCTCCTTGACTTCTACACTTCCTCTGATAAGCTACAGTAAACCATCCCATCGACCATACTGTCCTCCATCATCTTTGACTCACCTGTCGGATTTCACTCTACGCTTAAGCTTCGCTAGTTCGCCCCTTCCTCTTCGCTTGGCTCATGCCCAAAACCTATCGATGTCACGATTTGACAACATGTCAACTATCGACAATCGTCTGTCGACAGTGACATGTCGAATCTCGATCTCTTCACTCCTATCGACTGCTTCAACAACTTCTCCTCGACTTATTAACTTCAATGAGTCAATCTGCTTCACGCACTAGTGGTCATTGGCACTCCCTCTAGTTGGCTCCCTTCTGTCAATCAACTTCGACTGATCTTCCTAGGCTCCGATGCTCCTGCATCACATCCAAAGAAATAGTCCAAATTTTTATGGTAGGATTTCAGGTTCCCAATTAGTTTGTCTCCCCTTCCCATGGCTTCTTGGAGGATAAGGATATTAATCTTATTTATCCCAACTAGTCTAAAATGGGTCAACCTTTAGAGGGGCCATCCATTGTTAAGGTTTGAGGAAGTATTGGGATTCTCATTTCCCTCTATGGAATTGGGCCATCATCTAGTCCCTCTTTTAACCAAATTCCTTCCCTTTGGGTCAATGTTTTCTAGTTCCAAAAGGGTGAGCTAGGATTCCTCATACCCCAACCCACTAGGAGAGAGATTAAAATTGAGAATGGATGAAGGAATTTTTCATAATTCACCTAAACCAATGTCTACAATCTCTACTTGATTCCTTGTAGCCTCTTTTGACTTTGCAGTCTTAGTGCTTGAACTCTACACATTTCTCTTTATTTTCTCTTTTGAAACATAACTAACCTCGACTTTCTTACTTTTGTCATACTCTAATTTCTTCTCTATTTTTGTGTAAAAATCATCATTTTCTCAATAAAAAATGTTCAAGAAGATCTAGCTTTGGCTTCTTCTTGTTTTAAGTTGGAACCTGCAAATGAATATGCTCTAAATGAATGTTGTTAGAGTCCTTTGAACTTTAACTATTCATCCTTCAAACAATCCTAGCAAAAGGATAGGAGCAATCAAGTATGATATGGTGATAAAGATGAGATGTGACACATCTCAAAGGGAAATATAGAATTTGTATATCAACTTTGATCCTAATAATAATGTACATGCCACCCACCAATCCTTTGTTAATTTTGATTTCTACTAAAACCCTTGCCATAATCGAAAGAACATTGGTTTTGAAGGATAGGGTAACCTTAATTACCTTGTGTAGTTCAATTTTTAATTTCTCAAGAAGCTTCTTTGACCATAGCTCCACAAGTAACCTTGGAATCTTTACCCAAATGGGTTCCTTTGAAGCAACTTTTTAAGAAGGGTTGAAACAAGCATGCCATGGATTTAATGTCAAAAAGGAAGAACCACAAAACCAATTTCTATTTAGAATGAAAGTAGAATCTACATTTGACCAAAACAAAACCCCTAACGAAGCTCTGAAAAGGATTTAAAAGACTGTCCATATCCAATTATACGCATTTAAACTTTTGGGGACGGGAATTTAGGGTATCCTTCATGATTTTGCACCCTCCAAACCTCCCAATCAGATCCAACTCCCCAATGAATCTAGTGTTTGGTTCACTCTGATATCTTCTCCCACAACCTTCTTTACAGTCCATTTCTTAGCCTAACCAATGTTAATACACTTTAGCATCTTAAGCATATATTCTTTCCCTAAACATGCAGCATCTAAAATCAAAGGCTTCACCAATAAAACAAGTCTCCTTCACTAAATAAGAAATATGAGGGTCGTTCACCTTCCAACTAGGATTATAATCTTCTTTCAACCACCCATGCTCACCCCTATGAAATTGATTGAAACTACTACTTGATACTATACCAATAGACCCAAGCCTCGTCTTCTCCACTAAATCATTCACTAGAGGGTCCTGCAAAGGACTGCTAGATGAATTCTCAAGGAAAATATCATCTTCAACACTAGAAAAGGTGACTAGATCTAGCTGATATTTAACAAAACCTAAGCTACTTTTCAAACATTCAATCTTAATCCCATGATGTGAAATGGTGAAGAGTCCATAACCTTAGCTAAAAAAGAATTAACTCGAAGATTATGCATATTTATTGAAGTCTTCCAACCTCAACCCAATACACAATTGTTCACAACACTGATTCAACAAAAATTAATGCACGTGCTAACAATTCTGATAACAATAATCACACCAAATCTTTATTGACCAAACCATTAAAACCTAAAGTTTTTTTTATATTGATATTTCCAAACCCTAATCAAATACAAATAATTTGCTAGAATCTACAATAATGGGATTTGGTGATACAAATATTACACCCTCCTCTAATATGTCCTCAAAGTATTGGAATAATTCATTATACCTATCCATGATACTTGCAATGAAGATGGATCGGCGAAAACCCTTAGAATTCCCCTCATAAGTAAGGCACACACCTATTCATATTCATTTTAATATGGGATCTTTTTAAACTAAGAGTTAAAGTAGATTTAAGTTAATAATTAATTCATTTATACAATATTTACGTATAAAACTCGTGTCTATTTATCTTAAAAAAAATTGAACATAGGAATTATGAACAACATAATAACAATAAATTAACACAAAAATCCATTTTAATTTTAAATCATTTATACGACAAACCATTGATATCTTATCTTTCTTTTAATTAAGTATGCACTATGTTTTTTTCACATTTTTTTATTGAAGTTTGATACAGTACTTTATGAATGGATAATTAATTGTTTATTCTAGATAACTAGAAAAATGTGAAAGATAAAAAAGAAAGAATCTAAAAAAATGAATGTATAGTTAACTTAACTTATATAGATAATAACATTTAACTTGTGATCTTTCGATATTCACCCATTCATATTTAGTCATATGCCTCGGTTAAGTCAACTGTTGCAATATGAGTGAATGCCAAAGGATTGACTACTGATATTCAATGTTTGAGTGAATTACTATACTACAATCTTGTTGTGGATGAATGTCAATTTTTGGAAACATTATTGCTATTGGGAATCTCAAAGTTGACGAGCACGAGGATTATCGGCTATTCGGAGATTATTTGTTTATCATGATTTCAAGTTCAAGATTCTATGTATTTCAGATATGCAGTACATCTAATCAGAACATTTTGTAAAATCAATATATCCTTATTCAAAACGGTTAATAAAGGAAATTATTTGTTTATCGTGATTTCAACTTCAAGATTCTACGTATATCAGATATGCAGTACATCTAATCATAACATTTTGTAAAAGCAATATATCCTTATTGAAAATGTCTAAAACATAATTTCTATTAGAATGGGGTGATCTAATAAATCTAAACAAGTTAAATAGCTGCCTTGCAGCTAGTCCTTGCCATAAACATATGTTAATAGTTGAGATATAGTTGATTAATAAAATAAGCAACATAGTTGATTAATACCTTCATCTTATGTAACATGATAATATAAAATAAATTAATATATATTTTCTTTTAAAAGTCTTTATATATTATTTGTTTTTAAAAGTATGTGAATAATTTGATAGTGCTAAACACGGCTTTGTATTAAGTGTTAAATTCATTTGGCACAGATTCTACAAAAGGTACGACCACCTCATATTACTCTATCAAAAAAACCACAACAGAGAGATAACACCCCATATTTCCCTGCCTAAATTTGTTAGAAACGACGTCACATACTCTTATAACCAAGCTAGTATTTGGTTCATTAACAAACATAATTGTTTTGTTGATGCTTGGCAATGAGTATCCATACACGACAAATGTAAAGATGAAATATAATGATTAAAAGTATTTGTTCATTAATTATTGATAATTAATTTAAATAAAAATTAATCAATCATATTATGAGTAATAGTGATTTGAAAATTAATTATTATGAATTTTTTATAATTAATTAATTGATAAATTTTATTTATTTTTATTTTTTTTAAAAGATAAAATTTATAATAATTCAAAGTTCAAATTGATAATGAAAATAAGAATTATTTAATGAAAACCATCTATTTAAAATAATTCACTAGATTTTTTGTCTTGTCAAATAGCTTTATGTCTTGGGTGGTTAATCTCCTTTCCTTACATATTGCTATTAATCAATTAAAAGTAATTTTAAATTTTACTTTAAATTAATTTAAAATATTTTATCATAAAACAAATAAATAAAATAACAAATTAATTTAATTTATAAATTTAAAAAAATATTATAACCTTAAAATAAAAAAATTATATATATATATTATTAATATTCACACAATTCACTTGGAAATAAATAAATATTAACTTATTATAAATTAGTATAGACCTTTTTTCCAAATTAAGGCAAATTTATGTAACTTCAATCCATTCAGATTCAAACTTTTTTTGACTTTCTATTAATACTTAAAATACTTTACAATGTTTTCTTATGTTTTCTAAAGTTCTTTAATATTTATAAATTTAATTTAATATTTTAAAAATATAAAATATCTATTTGAATTTTTTAAATTGAGTATTCTAATTTTTGATTGGTTAAAAAGTTGGATGTGACAATTTACCCCTGCTTAGATGGGAAATTGTCAGATTAAAAAAAAAATAACAAAAAAAAAAAGAAAAATCCACAAACTACCATATGTAACTAGAGGACAATGCTCATTGATACTGAAAAACAAATTAAAAATAAAAACAAATCGCAAGCTACCATGTTTCATTGGAGGACAGTAATCATTAAGATAGAAAATAGTGCTTAAGATGGAAAATAGTGCTCATTAATGGAGAGGCAAAGGACTTTCCCGTACTTCACATCTCTGTAAACTCAAATATCAATCCAAAGATAAACCAAACTAACTCTTAACTATTTTTTTTTTTACATTATTAACTTCACCAATCAACCTTTCATCTTTCGAGGATGCATCATTAAATAAGATTGCTATGCTTTTGCTCTCTTTGAAGTTAGGGATGTGTAGCGATGTCATTATACGATCCATGCTTCTATCATCTTAGCTCAGAATCATGGTTGCAGTCTATTCAATATGCATCCCCCAGTCTGCATTCCCCAGTACACGTCACCCAACACCAACATGATCAAATGACACATTGGAAACCATTTTATCTTTCTTGGTGTGTTTCCTTGTCTATGAAAGAAGATAGTGCGGTTGACGTTTCGTTTCCATGCCCTTGACAGAGCTTACTAGCCGTATAAGCAGCTGATTCTTTTTAGTAAGCACCATTTCCATATCCAGCAACAAAGACAGAGGTAGCTTAAGAACCAGTTGGATAACTAGAACCAATTTACTCAGTAGATCTTTGCCATATGGCCCAAACACTACAACAGTTAATTCTCTACTACAAGTGGATCATGTTGGCTAATTAAGCATTGCCCAACTTGTACTAAATGCAGAGCTAATGTAAGATGTCCCATGGACAAGTTTTCCGATTAATTATTATTTTTCCTTGCATTAATGGTCCAATAGGGTTTTGGGGATTATGCATCAACATGATGTGCCTCTTTATGATTTGTGAATTAAGCATCTCTTTTTTCCTTGAATAATTTTAGTGAATAAGCTATTTAAGAAACACACAATTTTTTTTCAAGTTTTTATATTATTACGGATTGTTGGTATCCTAGAATTTAGTCATTGAAATTACGATGCATAAGCATTTCATAAAACTAAATATTTAAAAATCCATTTATAATGGCTAGGTTATTCTTAAATTTCAAAAATGATATTATGTAAATTTTGTAGAAATAAATTTGTCGAAATTTAGAAATGTGAGCACGCTATTGCTTATAAAGTTTGAAGAAAAATAAAAACAATAAACTATTGAGCTGTATATCATATAATATCAAAACGTAATCAAAATTAGAGCCAATTCATTTTAATCCTTGATTTAAAAATTAATTGAAATGCCATAGTGGTTATTGAGATAGGGGCACACTTTCACTATTGCATATGTCTTCTCCATCATTATTAAATGATATACAATTATTAATTAAATTATTTATAAACTATTTCTAAAACCAATTTTTGACTATATATAATTATTAATTAAATTATTTTATAACTATTTTTAAAATACAGGTATAAGCAGCTTTGCTGCTATTTTTACTTGTTATAATTTATATAAACTATTTTACATTCACTTAAATTTCTCTAACTTTATTTAGTTTTTCTTTCCTAACACTAAAAAATATGAGGTGACATCCTATAAAATAGTACCTAGTAATAAAGCTTTACAATTAAATGAAAAGCAAGTTCAACCACGAATGTACGTTCTCTACCTTGCATCGTCGAGGATGGGATATCGTTTATGGCAGGACAAACATTAAATTTGACGGGACAATCCTTTGTACAATCAATTGAACAGATTTTATATTTTAAGTGTGTAAATCAGGTTCAAGGAGATACAACAATTAAGAAGTGAGAAATAAAATATTGTTACCTTTTTGTATGGATAATCGTGATCCATATGGTGTCCTCCACATCAATCTTCAAAAATGATACTTTCAAACTTGCCAATAAGAATAAAGAAATCTCAATTTAATATATTATCTTATTGGATGAATAATATTGGATAAATATCTTTATGTATGTACTTGATATATATAATATATATATATATATATATTGAATTTTATATTACATATGTTAAATATATGTGTTTTATTGTTTTTTTTTTAATTTTTAATTATTTTATATATTGTTTAATAGAATTAAAATGAGGTGAAAATTGTCATATTAAGTTTTTAGACCATGGCTATGTGTTAATTTGAAAAAAAATTCTAAATAAAATAATTTTTAAAAACTAATTGTCATCTCTAGGCAAGGGTATTTAGTCAAATCAACCCTTACAACCAATAACAAAATAGTATTTCCTAATTTCAAAAATAAAAAATACATTTTATTATTTAAAAAAATTAAAATTAATAGTTATTTTTTGCATAACATTGTAAAATAACTATTGAATTGATAAATTAAGAAAAAGTGAAATTAATTTTGACAATGAACCCATTGCTATAATCCCTACTTTGACAGGTACTAATAAAACATAATTTCTATTTTATTTTAGATTGGGTGGAAAAGTCATTAAAACATAGCCGCATAAACGGACTATATCTCTGAAACTTTGATCATAACTCTATACGGTATATCCAAATTCAAACCAAATTTGCTACTGGAACTTTCGAAAAAAATGGATAAAAGGATATCCTACACGGCACGCCATTGCTGATGGTGGAGAATGATCGCAGTCAAAATTTATATGTTCATACTGAAATGTTTGTACGCTTCCAATCACTGCATGTTCTTCTAACGACGGATCGCAAATTTGACAGCCCACAAATTTGATTAGTCTTAATTAATGTCAGCTTCGCAATCCTCTTCAAGCTCAAGCATTCAAACAAATTAATGAAAGAACACAAAAGGCAGAGTAAGTGGTGAATTTAAGGAATTAGACTAAGTGATTGAATTATGGAATTGGTCAAGTTTAACGAAACTTGGGAAGAAAGTTTCCAATGTTTTGCCGGGTTTGATTTTTCAGCAGCTGTTTGTCTGGTCAGCTATTCAACCTGAATATGCCTTTTCACCTTTCCTCGAACTTGGACATTATGTAAATAAATACATTGCCTCGCGGGCCATTGTATTATATTTGATTTTAAATTTCACTGCCTCAAAGAGGTGCATTCTATAGTCTAATAGGGATGTGTAACTCTTTTGAGTTGATATCTGTCTTTTTTTAACTAATTAAATGTTATTTTGGGCATTGTATTATATTTGCCTGCAAATTTCATTGGGTAAAAGAGCTGCATTCTACAATCCAGTAGGGATGTGTAACTCCTTTCCTCTAGTTAACAAGTATCTTTTAAAAAAAATAATAATATACTATAAAAGTAACATGTGACAACTTTAAATTTAAAGCATTACTACATAGATTACTATGTAGATGGGTGGGATTTTGAGACAACTACTACTACATAGAAGAGATTTCGAAACAATATTTGTGTAAATTGTTTCAACCTAAAATAAAAAAACTTGTGTATCCTCTTAAATATCGTTTTTAAGTGAATGTCTTAAATTATTGCTTTTATTTGTTTATTTAAGACAAAAAAAACTTGTATTTTTTTTAATTACATAAGAGTGTCTTAAATTATTGTTGTACAAACTATTGTCTCTATAAAAACAATATATAATAAATCAATTAGAGACTTTATTGTCTCTATAAATTACTATATTGTCTCATGTCTCATGTTGAGACAACAAGAAACATGCTCGTTTAAACAAAACCAACTAAATATTATTTTCTTAAACATAAACTACAATATCCAATATTGTATTGATTTATGGTATTTATATAATGGAGATGCTCTACCATTAAGTTAACACCCTTTAAAGACTTAATAATTCAGTGTTATCAAATAGAAAATAATTATTTGATTTATTAATTGTTAAGTTTGTTACTTAGATCTATATTGTTTTATAATAATAATATTAAGGACAAGGAACCCTCGTATGCATAATAATTTAACTGTTAAGTTTATAAAAGTGTACATACCCTACCATTCGAATTTGAACTTATAGCTTCTTATAAGTAAAAAGTGTAAAATAACTCCATATTACATTACTTAAATCATCATCATATATATAAATTAGACATATTGTAACATGATCAAAATAAAGATTAATGAAAATAAGCTCGACAAATCCGTGAATGATTGATCATAGGAAAGGATAAGATTTTATATTCATTGCTCTTTGCTATCTGAGTGTCTCCACTAAATTCTTAGCTAAAGGCTCTTGCAATGGATAACCTCCACACAAACATGCTCTTCAATACCACACAAGGTGACTAGATCAAGGTGATATATAAGAAAACCTAATATATTGTACAAACCAAAAACCGTGATCCCTAG
This sequence comes from Larix kaempferi, assembly GCA_027924585.1. Taxonomy (NCBI): domain Eukaryota; kingdom Viridiplantae; phylum Streptophyta; class Pinopsida; order Pinales; family Pinaceae; genus Larix; species Larix kaempferi. Next base: position 3,265,317 of record BSBM01000435.1, read on the forward strand.
CTTCAAAACTAGTGAAGAGTATAAAACCTTAGCTAAAATAGCATTATTTCGATTATTATGCACATTTACTAAGCCTTGTGATTTTGTAGCTTCTTGGTAATCACTAAAGGAAAGTTTCAAATATCTAATTCTGATGCGAAAAGACCTCCAACCAAGACACAATCATTTGAAAAAACATCGATTTGATAAGAGTAAATGGACTTGTTGTCCAACTTTGACAAGAGTGACTCCGCCAAATATTTACTCACCGAGCCATTGAAACAAACAAAATTATGGTGATTTCTAAATCTAGTCCAAAGTCACAACATTTGCTAGTATCTACTAACTTTGGAAATGGTGATGCAAATATTTAACTCTCTTCCAAATATAGAAATTTCTTTTAATTATTCAATAGAAATTATAAGTAATATAATCAATTAGTAAATTAGTAAAATCTGTGTATATTGATAATTTACCATTTTTACCATCTATAAAATATGGAAAATTATTAGAGAGGTTTTCCAATCACTTATTCTCTTATAAACAAAACAATATATTAACAAAAAAATATTTAATTTTAATATTTTATACAACAAACCATTGATATCTTTCTTTTTATTAATCAACAAAAAATCATTTAATTTTAAATATTTTATACAACAAACCAATTATATCTTTCTTTTTATTAATGAGCCAATGGTTAATGGGATTTTTCCAGTAAAAGAGATATGTTCCTTCAAATAAAATTTTAAAGATATTTTGAAAGTCATGTTTGTGGTAGAATGTTTGGTTTTCCAACATGTCTTTCCAAAATATCAAATATATTATGTTATTATTAAAATAAATTTTTAAAGATATTGTAAAAATAGTTTGTGATAAAATGTGTGGTTTTCCAACAAAGCAAAGGAGAGGCAATCAAGACTTTAGGTTTTTTAGAACCATTATCCATATCAATTCAACTTTAGGAAGTGGTCTCAATGTATTTTATTACAGGTCTACCAAATTTTCAAAGAAATAATGTCATTGTGGTGGTGGTGAATTGACTAACAAAGTATGCCCACCTTTTTCCTTCTTCTCATCCCTTTAAAGCAAGTATAGTAGCTGCAATATATATATATATATAGTTTATGTAATCACAAAAAATTATATATTAGTACTAAGTCAAAAGAAAAAAAATGTATATTAAATAAACCTATATTCATTCTTGTTAATTAAAAATATATATGCTAATAAAAAGGAAATCATATATTATAAAAACTTGTATATATTAGTGTTAGTATTAGTTCCTAAAAAATGTTTAATAAAAAGGCAGCTATATGTTTATACATTGTCTATGTATTATAAAAACTTGTATATATTACTGTTAGTATTAGTTCCTAAAAAATGTTTTATATATATGTATGTCATTGATAGATTTTTAAGAATTAAAAAATAATGTTAATGTGCATAGAGTAAATTGCATAAAATGATATCATTAATATAATTGTGTACTTATCATTAATGATAGTGTACAAAAATGATAGTATTCTTTAGCATTAATGAAACCTTTAGTACAAAGACTACATGTCAAACTAGAAAAAATGAATTTTTAAATTTTAAATTATTATTTTGTTTAAGAAATTTTACAAGTGTATAAAAATGAGAGTATTCATTAGCATTAGTGAAACCTTTAGTAGCAAAAAAAAAAAATGTCAAAATAAAGTTTCTTTTGAGAATTTTTAAAAATAATTTTTTGTTGTTAAACAATTTCACATCCAAACAAGGGTAATTTGTCACTTCGTCAAAAAAAAGAAAACCTCCAAAGCAACCAAATTGGCAACCCCACCACACCCAAAGTCACCGCATATATGCGTATGTTCTTATCCATATAAAAAAACTCTATAATGTTATGCTGAAAGTCAAATATGGATTAAATTATGAAAGTCAAGCGCAACATCCGTTCCACGTTCTGATTCATGGCATACTCCTCAGTCGGGTCACGGATTTGAACCCATGGCCGTCGTGAGTCATTCACTGTTTGTAAGTCAATCACTTTACTACGACATTCTCTTTGTGGGTGATTCTCAATATTTGAAAACATTGTTGCTGCGGGTAAATAAGAAGTAGATGTATTGACATTAAAACACTTGGAACCATTGAAAGTCAATGTATGACTTTCGAACGAAGGATCGCAAATTTCACCACCCACAAATTTGATTAATTATAATTAATATTAAACATCGTTGAATAAGCAATGAATTTAAGAGATGGCTGAGTAAACAATGAATTTAAGGAGTAGGTCAAACCTCGTGAAACTTGGGAAAAAAGTTTCCGGGATTTTGCGCGGTTTGATTTCTCAGCAGCTATTGATCTGGTCAGCTATTCTACCTGAATATGCTTATCTACCTCCTCCTGCCTTTGCCATTGTGTATATAAATACATTGCCTCCTAATTTCATTCATCTTCAACTGATAACCTTGAGGATTACTTCTTGTCAGTAATAGCCAGTCTTTAGGGAGTTACATTTATTCGTTTCTTTGTATTCCTGGTGACATTTGGAGTTTTCTTGTTCTGTCTTGAATAGCAGATCAAGACACTAGACTTACCATTACATTATCATCGAAGAGGGGCCATGAAGACAGGAAGCTTTTTCCTGTTGTTCTTGATTTCGGTAGCAGCAATAGTATTGAATCAAGGTCATGCAGTCGATGCAGCAGGTAGAGTCCTGAAAAAGAGGAATATTGTAACAGCCCCAGCTGATAAAATTCCATGTGATCATCACAATCTTGTTAATGGAGTTTATGAAGTGGGAGAGATATTGAAGAATAAACTTCCATCTGGTCCAAGTCCAGGAATAGGTCACAATTACATCAATTCTGTGGGTTCTGAAAATATGAAGACTGCCAATACATTGAAGATGAACAAACTTCCATCTGGTCCAAGTGGAGGAGTCGGCCACAAATACATCAATGGCGGTGGGAAGGCATCAGCAGAGAGATTAATTACAACCACGCCGTTCAACAAACTTCCATCAGGTTCGAGTGGGGGAGTAGGGCACAGCCATAACGATTGATGACCACGTTCAAAACAAATCCATAACCAGTCAACTCAAACAGTAATGGATACAATGAATAAAATGAAATATAAAAAAGGTCCGATGTGTTAATGTTGTTACTTATGGATCAAATTCTATAACGATGGAATTAGATTTCAGGTAGAAAATAAAGATTACTTAGAATGATTGAATCAGAAGTCACTTAGATTAAAGTAGAAGATCGACAGTTTTCAATTTTCAATCCATGACGGGAAAGAATTAATCGATACGACATCTCAATTGTTAATGTAAGCATTATTTTTGGTTCAAAATTATCAAATGCAGAGATTTATACTCGTATTCATTGATGTAAGCATTCTTTTCGGTTTAAATGCAGAGATTTACAGATATTAATATTTGTTGGTGTTTATTGGGTTTGAAATATTTATGTTAAAAGAGTTTTATAACAAAGTTAGTTAATAATATAGTTATATAAGATATATAAATAATTGTTATAGTTTTATGAGGGAGATGTTGTCACATAAAAGTAAAGTTATATTATATTAAAAAAGTATTTAAAAAATTTCATGTCTTAAAATTAAAAATCAAATCAAATGAAAAGTAATTAAAAAAATTTATATGTGTCATAAAATAGAATAGAAATTAAAGTTAACATATATCCATTTTAAACCTGAACCTAAGTGTAATTTCTTATGAACATAAAAAAAAAAGTTAAATAATTATTTAGAAACATGTAAAAAAGTTGGATAAAAAAAATTACACCTCAAGAAATTGAATTCCTCTATACTAGTTTTAGATGATAAATAACTCATTTTAAAGACTTCTAATTACATGGATTCATTATAATCCCACAAATAATAAAATTTATGTTTCAAAAGTGAAAAATTGAAATATAAAATTGTTACTCTAAAATTATTCTATTCATAATGCAACTAGAATTTTCATTTAAAAACATATTTGACTTTGAAAAGAGTAATTTTGACCTATCTTTCAAGGGACTTAAATATAGGAAATAGTCCAAAAAGACTCATTTTGACTCATATAAGCACATTATCTTCCCTTTAAGCCTACTAGAGCAAAAACAATACAGGTCTTTAAAGGAATATAGGCTAGAATTAATCAAAATTGAATGAAATTGCACCATTCTATTATAAGCATATCACTGTATATTCCGAGGGTATCAATTGGTAAGTGGAAAACTAGCGAACAACCTATACGTTTACCATTTAGGTAAATGACTCGGTTCAATATGTCTAGCGTGTTCCTTCGAAGCTAAGGTATAATGCAACTTATTTGTTCGAAGACTTATTTTATATAATAATAATAATAATAATAAATATATATATGTGTGTGTGTGCTTATGAAGAGTAGAGTAATTGGTAATGAGTAAATGAAGTGAGTGTTAGAGATAATGTAGAAATGGTTTGTTTGTTCCTTCTTTATAGGATCTGATCCATTCTTTTAGGATCTAGTTTGGTTGATCATTTACCTATATATGTAAGTTTATTCAGTAATACAAGATAAGTTGAGTGCTACTCCTCCTGTGTGTGTGTGCGATCCTTTGGCTCTGCACTTCCTCTTTCTCTCAATTCTTATTTTGGTATCAGAGCCCATAGTGGCCTGTTGGTGTGAGGAGCCCGTTGTGGCCTGATTGTGAGAGCCCTTAGTGGCCTGCTGAAGCCTTATTGGCTGTGAGAAGTGCCCATTGTGGCCTACTGCTCTGAAAGCCCATTGAGGCTGTGTGAGTGCTTGATTGGCTTATTGTTGTGAATGCCCATTGTGGCTAGCTGTGATTGCCTAATCAGTGTGGAAGAGAGATGCCAGTGTGTAGAGGAGGAGAGACTCTATTGTTATTCACCGGTGTGTGAAGAAGATCGTGTTTGCTGTACTAGCTCTGCCCAAATCGCTGAAAAGATATAGCTGCCCGCGCTACTTGAGATTGAGAAGAACAGCTACGTGAAGTGTCAAGATTTGTGCACAAGTGTTGAGACTAGTTTGAATGCCCTATCGCGCTAGGAGCAGTGGAGGCCGCCATAGTGTTGGGTGTGAGTGTGAAAGGAAAGCACGCTGCCCCATACCTGACTGCTGCCTATCAAGATCTCTGTGCTCTCTGCAGATCTGTGCTAAAGGTTGAATGAGTGCTAGGATACAGGAGCCCGCGTTGCCTGTCAAAAATCGCTGCAGACTGTCGATCGTGCATTGAAGAAGTCGTTGTGGGATCTCGCGTGAAGGAAAGGCATCAAGAAGGAGATCGTTGCCAGCCATCAGAAACAGCCGCTGAGTGTGTAAGAGGAGGAGCCCATGTGGTGAAAGAAGGGCAATTGTTTGCCTCTATTGAGTTAGATCTGTGCATTTTGTGTGAGAGGACCCGCAAGCTGCTGGCAAACAAAAAGAAGGGACCAGAAATTGTTGCCAATGAAATGTGAAATGCTGCCACCATAAGGTACTACGAGTGGATCGTGGAAGAGAGATATTCCTGTAAAGAATAGATAACAACTGACATTTAGGAGAATCACAATTGTCAAAAGTTGTGCGCTACAAGAAGGAGAGCACCATTGTTTAGCAGAAAAGTTGACATTGATGGTTGTGGGGTCATTGAACGGATGCATGATTTGTAATTTTCAGATCTGATAAAATTTTGAGGAATCCACCCGTCATTTGTACCAACTGGGTGTGAGCTTCCATACTCGTCTTATCCATCGTGAAAGATCTCAAGCTTCAGCAAAAGATTCAGAACTTGTTCAGCAAAGAAAGGAAGCCTATAGTTCTGAAGCAAAGGTGTGAGAAGGAAGTAAGTAGATACTCAGAGAAGAGCCATTGGAAAGTGAGGTCGCAGCTGTGAAGCATGAAGGAATAGGAACTCTCCCAAAGAATAGGAGACTGTCATCAGATCTTGTGAAAGGAGGTAAATATTTTTTTAATTGCCGTGAATTGCTAAGAACTGTGGGTGCAGTTAAAAGTGGACCCGACCCTGTGAGAGATAGATATGCTGTTGTAGCTGTGTGAAGAAGCCTAGTGAAGAAGCCATGTCTAGGTGGAGTCGCTGCTACCCGTGAAGGGAACACGCTGTTGTCTGCAATCAAGTGGAGCCACCAGTTAACCAGTCTACAAGATCATCCGACTGATAGGAGCCATCTATTCATGTTCGCTGTTGAAGAAAGAGCTGCCTTCTGTTGCAAAGAAGAAGTGTGAAGAAGAAAGGAGAACTTGCGTGGCTGCTGGCTTGCCCAGCTGTCTGAGTGAAGAAATGTCTGCTGATATGATGTGCAACGCTTCATTAAAATTTGACGTTCAGCCTAAATATGATGAAGAATATCTTACAATAGAAGAACAAATTTTAATTAATTTGAAAATTATTGTAATAAATAATTTGTTGGCAGGAGTGAGAACACTTGAAGCAAATCAAATTGACTTTGATGCAGAACTAAACTTTCTTGAAGACTGGCTTGAAAAGCCAAAGAATGTTGACTATGTTTGTGATGCAGAATGTATCAAGTTTGCAGATGCTGAAGAGATTTTGTTGCAGATTTCCACTACACTGCACATAGTTGATTGTAACCAAGCATGGAGGACAATTATCAGTGAAAAGTTCACAGAATTTGCAGAAGCACAAGGAAGATTCAGGACAGCAGATGCTCAATCAAATTCCATAATGAATAGTGAAGACTTCAAGCTCTCAAACTGGAAGAGCAGGAAACGGGAAAACATAAACAAATATTATCTTACAATAACTAAGGTCAAAATGAAGAAGAAGGAGGACTGTAGAGTTCAAGGCTTGGAACTCTAGATTGTTAATTTGCTTTGTTGATTTGTAAGCCTGAAAAACTACAGGCATATTTAGTATTGTGTTCCATTTCTACATTAAGGGAGGATGTTAGAGATAATGTAGAAATGGTTTGTTTGTTCCTTCTTTATAGGATCTGATCCATTCTTTTAGGATCTAGTTTGGTTGATCATTTACCTATATATGTAAGTTTATTCAGTAATACAAGATGAGTTGAGTGCTACTTCCTCTTTCTCTCAATTCTTATTTGTGAGAAGTTGTAAATAGAAAATCACCAGTTCAAATTTTTGTGGGTACTTACTTATATATATGTACATATGTATTTGGGACTTCCCTTCCTTGATGTTTATATATGACTGCTATGTTTTAATATGGACCATTTTTCAAGTTCCAAATTAGTTTATCTCCCCTTCCCATGGTCTCTTTAAGGATATTAATCTTCTCTATCTTGACTAGTCTAAAAAGGGTCAATCTTTTAGGGATCATTCACTACATGGGTTTGAGAAAGGATTGAGTTCTGATTTCTCTCTATGGAATAAATAGAACTTATTGAATTGGGCCACCATCTAGTCCCTTTCTTAACCTAATTCCTTTATGTTGGGTTGTTGTCTAGTTCCAAAGGGGTTGACTAAGATTTCTCATACCCCAATCCACTTGAAGAGATATTACAATTGATAAAGGATGTTTAGGATTTTTTCATAACTCACCTAAACCAATGTCTCCAACCTCGACTTGATTCTCTATGGCCCCTACAAATTCTCCAACCTCTACTTGATTCTCTATGGCCCCTTCGAAATTTCTAACCTTAGTACTTCAACTCTAAATATTTTTCTTTATTTTCTCTTCTTGAACATAATTGACTTCCACTTCCTTACTTTCGTTATAATTTGATTTCTTCTATGTTTTATGCAAACGTCATCCTTATCTTAATTTGAAATGTTCAAGAATATCTACCCTTAGCATCTTCTTGTATTAAGTTGGAATTGTCTAAATGAATATCATTAGAGTCCATTGAACCTTAATTCTTGGTCCTTAAAAAAAATCCTAACAAAAGGATAGGAGCAATGAGTTATGATATGGCCATAAAGATTCCATAAACACATCTTAAATGGACATATGAAATTTTCGTATCAATGATATTCCCAATAATATTGTCCATGATATCCACCAATCCTCCATGATATCCACCAATCCTTCAGTAATGTTGATTTCTACCAAAACCCTTTCTATAAAGGAAAGAACATTGGTTTTGAAGGTTAAGTCAACATTCTTCACCTTGTGTAGTTCAGTTCTGAAATTCAAGAACCTTCTTTGACCATAGCTCCATGGGTAACCCTTGAATATTCACCGAGATGCTCGTGCCTTTGAAGCAACTTCTGAATGAGAGTTGAAACAAGCATGCCATGGATTTAATGTAAAAAAGGATAATCCATGTAAAAAGGGAATATTCGTACATAACCTTCCTATATAGAACTAAAGAAGCATATACCTTTGATCAAAACAAAAACCCTAACAAATCTTTCAATACGATATAAAATACTTTCCATAACCAATTATAGGCCTTTAAACCTTTTCGAGCTAAGAATTTATGGTATATTACATGATTTGTCACCCTAGAAACTTCTAAATCAGGGCCAACTTTTTGATGAATTTAGTGTTTGGTCTACTTTTATATCTTCTCCCACAACCAAGGAAAATTTTAGGGGCAAAATTTAGCCCATGGGCTATTTTTCCATGTTTTTTCAAAAAAAAGATTTGTCAACTTGCATTTTTTGAAGCCATGTTTTGCCCAATTTTCATGTGGTAAAATTTTTCCACTCTAAAAATCGCCAAATTATTATATAAACTATATAAAATTCATTAAAAAAACATCGCAAAATATTTTATAGTTGACATTTTAAGAATTAGTACCATTCGTCAATGTTTATACACTTTTAAATAAGTATGAATTCTTAAAATTTTCCCTGCCCAAAACCATCTTCACCCTTTTCTCCTACCTTTCAATTACTTATGTCTACTTCTTAGCGTGACCAAACTTTACATTTTAACACCTTAAGCATAGGTTCTTTTCCCTTCACACAAGACATCTAAATCAAAGGATCCACCAATAAAACCACTCACACAATACATCTAAATCAAAGGATCGACCAATAAAACCACTCCCCTTCACTAAATCTCAAAGGTGAGGCTCGTTCACCTTCTAACTACGATTATAATCTTCTTTCAAGCACCCATGTTCACCCCTATGAAATTTATTGCAACTACTACTTGACTTATAACCAGTAGATCCAAGCCTCGACCTCTCCACTAAATCCTTCACTAGAGGGTCCTCTAAAGGACTTCTAAACAAAGCATTAAGGAAAATATCATCTTCAACGCCACAAAAGGTGACTAGATTTAGTTAATATCTAACAAAACCTAAGCTACTTTTCAAACCATGAACCTCAATCCCTTGATTTGAAATAATGAAGAGTCAAAATTTATATATTCTTATTGAAATGCTTGTACGCTTCCAAGCAGTACTGCATGTTTTTCGCACGACGGATCGCAAATTTGACAGCCCACAAATTTGATGAGTAATGCAGGAAACACATTGAAGATGAACAAGCTTCCTTCTGGTCCAAGTGGAGGAGTCGGCCACAAATGCCGTTGGGAAGGCATCAGCAGAGAGATTAATTACTACGCCGCCTTTCAACAAACTTCCATCTGGTCCGGGTGGGGAGTAGGGCACAGCCATAACGATTGATCACCACCTTCAAAGCAAACCTTGTGGGATGCAATGAGTTTTGTTATATATTTTTCATTGTGTTCTAAGTTTAAGTTTAAGGGCTAAGAACCACGCAATGTTTCTTATTACTGTGACTGGTATAAAATCTACAGCAATATAGAGAACTTTTGTTATATTCTACAGAGATTTTGTTATCTACTATAGCACCAGCACTTGAATATAGAGAGCTTTTGTTATATATTTTCTATATTATTTTTAGGTTCATTATTAAAAACTATATAATATTTTATTATTACTTGTAAAAAATCTACATAATATTGAAGAGCATATTAATTTAGAGTTTATAGAGGCCCATTCTACAACCTAGTAGGGGATGTGTAACTCCTTCAGTGCTCATCTTAGAGTTGACATGTATCCTTTAAAAAAAAACAATATTTTTTATAAAAAATCATATAGGCGCAAATTAGATTTAAACTATTTACAACAACATATATATAAAACTACATAAATGAGATAAATTAAAACCCTTCATTTGCACTTCTAAAGATTTGATCCCTTTCGACTCTTGGTAGATCCCTTTTAAACTATTGACAACAACATATATATAAAACTATAAAAATTAGATAAATTAAAACCCTTCATTTGCACCTAAAAAGATTTTATCCCTTTTTCCCTTTGTAGATGCCTTTTAAAATACATATATGGTGATATTAACATAATATATTTATATTGATTTATGTTTATTTACTATTATGGTGATTGATTTTTAATTATAAAATATAGTTTATTTATATTTATTTATTATTGTTTTATTTTTTTGTTAATTGATGTAGAATTTAGTTGAACTATATTGATTTGTGGTGGTGTCTTTGTTGTTGCACATTAGCAAAAATGTCAAATGTCATTTTGGATTTTAGGCTTTAAAATTTATGTGAACTTACTTTTGATGGATTAAAATTTTTCAAGGGATATCATCTTCAAGTATTTTTTTTATGGATTAAATTTTTTCAAGTGATATCATCTCCAAGTATATAGAAATTACGTAAGACTCACATCAAATATGTGTCATTGTGAATGTTACTAAATATTTTGAAGAGATATTTAATTTCCACATGTATTAAGTGGTACAAACACATTGTAAAAAGAAAGGGGTGCTTTTATTGAATCGGATGCATAACAAATAGCTAACAACATTGGTTTCTCTTTGCAACAAGTTGAGGATATGAAAAATGGTAGTGATTCTAATAATGGAGCTAAAATGATTTGACAAGAATCTAGGTTAGCATTTATTATTAGATAAGCCAAACAATTACTTATATGTTCATATAAAAGATATTGTGTTATGTAGGACTTGTGATAAATGTGGATAAGTATGATACTAATGAAGGGAGGTGTTGGGAACTCTCTCGTTTGGTGTGTTAGTGAAGAAACTAGTATTGCTTTATGACATTTTATGGTGAAAGTTGGATCTTGAGATATTTGTATCTTGAACAATAAACAAAATGGTGGATTTCAAGATATGTTTAATCCTAAGGGTGAAAATTATTAAATGGTTTGAAGGTTCAATAGAAAAACAAAAAGAACCACAACATTACGATATTGGGAAAAAAGTGAATGTGGTCCATCAATGTTGGGAAACCCTTTGAAAAACAAAATAGATGAAAAAAATAGTAGAAGGAACAAAGATATTCCGAGAACAGAGGTGGTGTCGACAAACACCATTTCTACATCACTTAAGTGCATCACCTTATGATCAGAAAATCACATTGCATTATCTCATAACTCATTATTCTTCATGAGTTGATATGAATACAAACCTTGATTTTGTTCTTTTATAGTATCCAAATCTAACAAACTTCCTTGAATTGACGAAGATCTGATCCACAAATAAGGGTTATTGGTTCTAAAATTTTCCTGAAAAACTACGACATTCCCTTAATTAAATGGTTGTTCTAGTCGAGTTGACCATCCAATCGACTGCCTCATTGACCATTCAGTTGATTGATCAATCAACCACTTAGTCGAGCATTCATTTGAATTCTTCTCTAGTTGAATGCTGACATTTGATGGACTATCTCGAGAAGATCCAGATGTGTGATGAACCTACTTAACCTTTGGTTTCAACACCCCTCCGTCAGTACAATACTCTGGAGGTTCAGGAGGTTAAATTATGTTCTTTGAACACCCCACATAATTGTAACTTCTTGAAGCCCTTGAAGCATAGCTTGAAGTTTAACAAACTTAGCTTCTAGTAAAGTCTTTGTAAAGATATCAACAACCTGACCATATATCCTGCAATAAACAAGAGTGATAACATTATCATGTATCAATTGTCTCAAGTAGTGGATATGAATTTCAACATGTTTAATTTTGTTGTGTGCTTTATTAATGACCTAAATTGCAGTCTAATTGTCACAATGGATAACACTCAAATCATGAATAGGAAAACCAAGTTCTTCCAATAGCTGACAGATCCAAACTACCTATGCACCTGCATTGAAGTCTGTATGATACTCTGCTTCTATTGTCGAAAGAGAGACTACCTTATGTTTCTTACACGACTAGACCAAGGGTCCAGAACTAAGTCAAAACACATAGCCAAAAGTGGACTTCATGCCATCAACTTTGTTGGCCTAGTCAGAATTAATAAAATAGAACAAAGGATTTTTAGTGCAACAATATTTCATACCAAATTGAAAAGTACCCTTAATGTATCAAATAATTCACTTTGCAGCTTTCTACTGACTTTCTTGTGGATACTGCATGAAGTGAGAAACCACACTAATAGCAAAGGAGATATTAGGTCAACTTTGAGTTAAGTCGGGATATTAACCAATTGCTTACAAAGAGTGGCATCAACTCGAGGAGAGTCACAATCCTTAGAAAATTTGATACCCAAATGAAAGGGCAGAACACAAGACTTATAGTCATCCATTTTGAATCATTTCAAAATATCCAAAGCATTTTTGGGTTGAGAAAGAAAGATATCTGCATTCATTTGAAGTAGTTCCCAAAAAGAAATGTGAAAGACCAAATTCAATAATTTAAAGGTATCTGCAAGTTGTTTCTTCGATCTGAAAATTAAGAGTCAACATTGTTTCCAATTATGACTAAATCATCAACAAACAATGCAATAATCAAAGTGTCACCATGATTATGTAATACATAAATATTATGAACAGATTCATAAAGTTTGAATCCAAGAATGATGAATAAGTGATCGATATTTTCATACCAAGCATGTGGGGCTTGTTTCAAACCATACAAATATTTCTTCAATCGACAAACAAGAATATCAAATTTGTCACAAAACCAAGAGGTTGATTTATTTATATTTATTCAGACAAGTCACCATGCAAAAATGAATTTTTCACATTAATTTTATGGAGTTCCCATCCAAACTAAGTAGCAAACGAAAGAATCTATCAAATAGAGTTCATCTTTGCAATAGGGAAAAAGGTTTCAAGGCAATCGATGCCTTCTTGTTGAGAGAGGACCTTGGATACTAGTTGAGCCTTGTGATGTTCAACAACACCTTCTGATATGAAATTGGTCTTGTATAACCATCAACACTTCACAACATTCTTTCCATGTGGTTGGGGAACTGAATCCCAAGTTTGATTTTTCAATAAGGAATCAATTTCAGCAGACATTGGAATTCTCCCATTTAGGTTGTCCCTGAGCATCAACATAGATGTCACAATCATAGGTTTCAAGAAAACGATCCATTAAGGAAACACTGCCATATTATTTTTTACTACAGGATTGCCGACCAATACCCGTGTCACCAACATCATGTCCAACAACTTCAATCATATTAGAATCCCACCAAGGTAATTAATAGGTCATCAATGAACCATGTTGCTCGGTTTCAAGAGATTGTGCATACAAGTCAACATTGTCAGTTCATGTAGATCGACTACCAATCAACTCAAGAACAGAGGTCGACTTTCTGGTAGAAACTTCAAAGGAAGGTTGTATAGGCTATCCATATTATTCAAGAATACCTAAAGGATCATTGTGCAACAATTTAGAGGAAGAGTTCAATAACTTAATACTTGAATTCTTCTCATCAAATATCACATTTTTGTTGAATATGATAGGTTGTTTGACAGGGAAAAAAACTGATATGCTTTTGATTAATCAAAATATCCCATCATGGTGAAGACATGACTCTTTGCATCCAATTTCTTCCCATAGTTGTCACTAATATGTTCCCACAAAGTAGATACAAAGATTATGAGATGTTTGTCATAAGGTTTCTTTCTGCGCATCTTCTCAACAGAGTCATGTAGCTAATATCTCTAGTTGGAACAAGGTTTGGGACATAGTTTGAGTAGTAAACAACTTCTACCCAAAATTTAATTGGAAGTAATTTGTCCCGTAGTAGACATCAATCCATTTCATAAGAAATTACCACCCCCAAAATGTATCCTAAATAAGAAATAATTAAAAAATTAATTAAGATTTAATTACCATCACTAATCACATAAAACATCAAACCCCTACTTTGCCCAGAAATATTTTCCGGTTGGACAACAAAGAATGTGGGGTTAAATTATTGGGTTGACTTATTTTGCATAGGATACAATGTCAGGTTAATTCAAAATTTTCAATTTGGAAAAATCCCTCTTCTTTTTTTTTTCCCCAAAATTAGACACCCAACCAGGTCGTTTTCCTGCTTCAATGACCTCTATCTATTACCAAAAGATGAACTCTATATGTTACCAAACCAAGTTTTTTTCCTACTTGAACAAACTCTTCAAGAAAACCTCTCAACACACTAGGTGTGATCCCTTGCTTGAACGAACCTAGTAAGAAGAAAACACTGTCAAAAAATGAAGTTCAATACCTTACTTCAGCAATCAACATCAACAACTGGGTGAGGATCGGGATCAAGGTAATGATTAATTCGTGAGCGGCAAGGTGAGTGTAATGATTTGATAGAAAACTGTTGTTTTATTTTTTGTTATGGTTTTTGTAGTGAACGAAGGGTATGCATTCATGTTTGGCATGTTTTATGTTCCAGTCAGGGAACTTGCTTATTGCATTTACTAATCAATATCAACAACTTGGTGAGAATCGAGATCAGGGTAATGATTAATTCGTGAGCGACAAGGTGAGTCTATTGATTTGATAGGAAATTATTCTTTGATTTTTTGTTATGGTTTATGGATTCAATTAAGGGTATGCATCCACATTTGGCATGTTTTATGTTCTAGTCATGGCACTTGCCTACTATATTTACTGGTGGATCAAAAGAACTTTCCATGGATTCAATCGATGAAGGGATAGGAGTGCCAGGGTTCGAATCAATTTTACCTTTTCTTATTTGATGCAGAAATTTGTTTGGTCCATATGTATACATAGATTCGAGCTATTGTGGAAAACCATTCCGAGCTTAAAAATGATTCCATGCTCGGTCCCTTTCTCGAATTTTAACTGATGTAACTGCTGAAAACCTCTATTTTTTGGTGCTATATTCTCATAAGGCCTGTTAATTTGGTTTTCTAATTTCTGTTGTGCAATTTTTTGTCTATAAGCAGGCTTTAAAGTTTTTTGTCAAATACTATATATCCATATTAATCAATTTTACCCTTTATTATTTGATGCAGAAATCTATTTGGATCATCTATCTGCAACTCTAAAACCTTGGTTGGAAGGAGAAAAAAATCAAAATTTCTTACTAAAGGTTAGTTACTATGTAGTTATTTATATTATCCCTATAGAAATACTCTCTTTTTTATTTTCTCTTTGTATTCCAATTAAGAGATCTCATGTGTAATGTGTGTAGGCCTTTTGGGCATCCTGTCATGATTGCATATTTTTACTTTTTATAAATTTAATCATGTTCAATACAGACCCTAATCTATTGCCACATAAAGAACGCAAGTCATTGCCGCCAGAAGTTGTAGAAGAAGCTTTTCGAATACTTGCTGAAGATGATGCTAATCGAGAAAAGAGATTGCAAATGAAGCAACAATTATCTATACATCGATGGAAGTCACAACAATTTTCTAGAATTGCAAATTCTGATTGTTGGAGTGATGATGATGTATCCAAGAGTAAAGATGTCCATATCCAAGCTAATGATAAGGAAATACCTTATCAAGTCCAATGTCGTTCAACTATGCCATTTGTTAGGGGCAATGCTCCAAACTTTGATACAATTTCTCTTTTCAAAGGAGAAAAACATTCAGAAGACATTGTTATCTGCAAAGTCATAGATGATTCCCATATAGGAAACCTAGAGTTGACATGTTTGGATCCTTGTGGAAATGATCCAGTTCCTTGCGCTATTGGTAAGAATGACACATGGACACATAACATGGATGATGTTTTGCATGTTCAAATGGTGTATGCAGATGAAAGTGGCAAGCTTGTGCTGCACAATACTTCACTATCTTAAATAAAAACAGAGTTATCTTCAAGTGGGTCAGATGAAAATCATAGAAAACATTCCACTGCAGTCATCAAGTGAGGGTATTATATAGGATCTTGTTCATATGTTACTCCCTTACTGAATCAAAATGCTCATTTTGTGAAGATTGGTAGAAATAAATTCATTCAAATGGATGGTATTTTGGTGCGCAACACAAATCCATTTGATTTTACCATAAAGACAGGCATGCATGCTTGTATTTATTATGAAAATTTGCCTAGAATGTCTGAAGATGAGTCATTAAAAATTCCATATCTTGTAGAAGTGTTGGATTTTTTCGTAGATGTTTCTATTAGCCTAAGTTTCAAAATAAAAGAAGGGAGTATCATTGTGAAGTTTAATTAAAAGAAGGGAAATGCGAAGTGAACCTCGCCATTCACCTAACCATCAGTGAAGCTAGAGGAAACTAGTTGTTACGGTTCTGGTCGGAAAGTAGTCATTATACTGTACTTTTGGGAACAATATTTTTCCACTTTTAAGGCATATTCATCCCTTGAAGACACATTAAATGAAGGGTAAGGACCAATATCTAAGCAATATTTGGCCACCGGACATGAAATTTAATGCTAAGTTAGCTACTTTTTGGCACGCCTTAGTGTCATTGTGCCTATAAATAGTAAAGACCGCATAGTTACAGGTTTTACCGTGACTTTTAATTTTTACTACATATAATTTCTGCACTTTTTATCAGTCAAGAGAAAGAGTAATCCGACAGTGTATGTCTGAAAAAGCAAGCCTAGAAGAGATATTAAGAAAATTTTGACATTCTAGTTTGGAAGGAGTCATGAACACGCCAGTGAAGAAAGTAGTCCCATAGAGAGGTTGAACATCTCGAGCTTCACTGAGAAATATACTAGAGAAAAAGCAGAAAGATAAGAAAAAGGCTACTGAGTAAGAAAAGTCGAAGGCCACAAAAATTACAAAGTCATTTCCGCCAAAGCAACCTCGCGACAGGACGATTTTTCTCATACCAAAGTACATCCCTCCGAGAAGAGATGTTGCACCAGTTGTAATACTCATGAAGAATCTCCAATACGATATCCCGCTACCGCCCATGTCGATCCATGTGCGCGAAAAGGAGAATTTGCTAGGCAGTATTCCATAATGTAAGTTCGCAAATCATGACTTTTTGCATGAAACAAAGTACCCACAATTTATGTCGGACCATGTAATGTCCCCATTCAAATAAATCTCAAAAGAGAAAATTAAACCAATCTACTAGTTTCCTAGGTTAGGGTGGAAACATTAGATTTGGAATAAGGAGACTATGAAAACCCGAATGGAAATTAGCTTGACATAAATACATTAAAAGGGGTTAAATAAATATTTGTGATAGGAAAATAAGATGGCACTTGGTCATGGAGACACATTGCTAGTGTGGGACCCACACAAAGCTAGATTCATCATGCCACATGGCATTCTATTCTCACCCATTCGAATCCCAGGTGGAGTCTAATGATATTGGGGAGTTGGAAGGTCAAAATACTTGGCATGACTCTATTAAGGTCGAATTAGAGTGGAAGCATAACTCCCATGGAAGAAGAAGAGGCATTTGAGAGATATTGAGACACTTGGTCTAGATTCCCTAGATTATATGACAACAATGATGAAGATGCTATGACACCTATGACACAAATAAGACCTGATTGCTGACATCTGACTAATAATATGTTAGAAAAACAGGATCACAGAGCAATAACAATAAACATAAATGAAAATATAATCACACAGACACATTACAAGAGAGACACCAATATACTGTGGTTCACCCAAGATGGGCTACGTACACACAGAAATTGCCAGTCCTTATTATTATACCATCTAGAAAAGTGAAGGGATACAACCCGCAGCACATCCGATGCAACTTCCTCTTCACACTCTCTCAGTCTCTCTTACACGATCTCAGAGATCTTTACAATGCACAATACCTAATTCATCAACCCTAGCTGTATTACAATGTCTTTCTTTTAAAGGGGAAATACAAAGGGAAAATACCACGGGTTACCCAAAAATATGGGCTTGTAATCTGTTGGAGAAAAACCAACCAATAAACAAAAATTATTTCGGGGGTGCTCGAACCCCTGCTGGCCCTCGTGCCCCCAAGCCGGGGTAGTGCACCACTCCCCCGGACTCCCTGTTGCGCGTGTCAGGATTTTTACCAAACCTGGGGTACAAACACAGCTGAATCATCATCTATGATACTGGAAGATTAGGCTCCACAACAAACATATGACATTTCATGGGTAAAAGTAGCCTCCAAGAAGGCGCACAAGGGAGTTGGTGCTTCCAAATAGTCATCGATTCGAATTGAGTGAAGGAGGAGGCTAGGAATGGAGGGACAAGTGGCACACATTAGAATCTCTTCCCGATTCGAGTTGGAATGAAGCTAATGGATGGAATTCCAGCTAAGGATGTCTTTGGAAGTTTATAAAAGTCAATAAAAAATAAGGAGAGTGGATTTTTATCAGTTCTCATTTTTCATATTGGAAATCATAGCTTGTCCATGCTTGTCAAGTGTTTACTCTACTTGCCTTAGTACCAATTTCGAGGGTAAGAGATTCCCATCCTAATTGAAAATTGGAGAGGCCATTCAGACCTTTAATTTGGAGCTAAAATGGAGTCATTTATTGTAGTTTTCAGCTACACGTCTTCTCGTGATATTCTCTTCTTCAACTTGTTTCCACACCTTTCTCACATTTCTCTTCATATTTTGGCTCTTGGAGGAAGGGTGCATTTGGTAAGATGCTGATCTCTTTGGGGAATATCTTGTGGCCCCATTTATTTTTAATATGATGTATCTACTCTTTATTTAATTCTAAGAAGATCCTAATTATGTTGAATTACCAAGTGAAACTATGTCATAATACCAAACAATGTACAGATGGTGCCAATTTCCTCATATCTTGTTATGAAAGCTTGAAGTTACTTTATTTCGACTTGTATCATTTAATATATGTGATTTTTATGATGTATCGAGAGTAATTAATGTCCTGAAGAAGTTTCATATACATTACATAAGCCTTTGGATCATAAATCTCAAATTTCATAGCAAGTAGTAAGGTTTCCTATCGTTTCCCCCTATGTGAAGACTTTCCCACAAACCTATGATTTATGGAAGTTGCAACAGCCTTTAGGAACTGTAAATGATGCATTTGGGTACCCATTTAAGTCCTTTAACTAATACATGTATCTTTTCTAAAATTTGGTAGAGTCGTACTGCATTTGGGAAGCCATCTTTGTCCCCTACCCTTGGGGGTTTGAACCTCGAATTTGCTAGTAAGTTTCCCTATTTTCTCCTGATTGTAAATGAGTGTTTCATAAGTATTTTGAGAGTATCCAAGAATCCATCGGACTCTTTTTTATGTCTTAATACCTATAAAACACATTCAGACCCAATTTGGAAGCATTTGAGTCATTACTAGTCTAAGGGTCGAATTGGCCAAAAGTGCAATTTTTCCAAATTTATTAAAAAGGGACACTACTGGTGGTATCAGAGCATGGTACTTGCACCTGATTTTATTTAACATTAATGCAAACAAGAAGTCAGGGACCACCCTTAGAAATCAAAACTAAAACTACCTTTTTTAAGAGGAAGTAGGAAAAGAAGTGCATTTTGTTGAAACTATGGATAAGGATGAGAAGGGAACCTCAGATAAGAATGAGGAGTTTAGGAAATTTATGAAACCATTCTTTGAAGACATAAGAAAACATATAATGAAGGGGTTTGAATTGTTGGGTAGTCAAATTGGAAGCAAATTGGCATTAGGAGGAAGAAAGAAGGCAATGGGTGAAAGTCTTTTCTCAAGGACAGAGCCTCATAATAGACTTCATGAATTTCAGAGCTCAACAAGAGATACTACACCTAAGTTTCTTGATTCCAAAGAAAATCCTAACACCCCATATGGCATGCATGAAGTTGTAGCAGAATGGGAGTAGTTGAGTGAAGATTGTAGAAGGACCCTACCATTTGATCAATTCTTTATTGTCTCAAACAAGCTCAAAATGAGAGGAGATAATAGGAATCCCTTTCAAAATAAAGAATTTAACTATGCAATAAGTAAAATGCCACTTCCTACTTTTGATGGCTCATCTCAAAGTTTTGCAAATACTTGGATACAAAAACTAGATGTGTATTTTCCACTGAATCCAGTGGTTGAAGGGGATTCTCTAAAAATGGCTATTTTGCATCTTGAGGGAGATGCCAATGACTGGTGGTTACATGGAATTAAAACCTTCGGACATGATCAAGTTACAACATATGAATAATTTGTTAATAGGGTATTGGAAATATTTGAGCAAAAAGACCCAGAAATGCCTTTCAAGGAACTAACATAGTTGAAGCAAAATGGAACACCAGTTGAATACATGTTAAAATTTCAAAAATTATCAGTTAAGGTGACTGATATATCTATGGTCAGATTAGTATTTCTCTTTACTAAAGTTTTGGCTGAACCTTTGAAGGTTTTGGTTAAGGCCTACAAGCCTACTTCATTGAAAGATACCATGAACTTGGAAAGAGATCTGCAAAATGTGCTATCGAAGACAAGGTATCCTCCCAAGCCCAAATTTCCTTCCCAATTTAGATTTGAAAAGAAGCCATGGAAAGAATATGCATTTGGAAAGGATAAGAAAGAGGGACTATGTAGGGAAGAACTCCAAAGAAAGAAACTATGTTACACATGCTTCCAACCATGGGTACCAGAGCATAAATGTGCTAAGGGAAAGGCACAATTCATTGAAGTATTTTCTAATGATGAGTATGAAGGGGGTATGGAGGAAGGAGGACATATTTCATCCCAAGAAGAGGGATATTCCACAGCAGAAGAAGATCATCCATTACCTGACAAAGGGAGACTAGCAGTTCTTTCAGGAGTGCCTTGTTTCCACACTATTCGATGCCAGGGATTTGTACAAGGAGAAAGGATTTCGATATTGGTAGATGGAGGAGCCACACATAAATTCATTGATGCAACCATGGTGGCGAGGATAAAGCTACCTTCTAAACCATTTGATGGATTCATAGTTAGCATTCCAGGTCACCATACTATGGAGTGCAAAACATGGATTCCAAAGCTACAACTCACCATAGGTAATTACACATTTTTTTATAGCTTTTATGTGGTTGATGTTGCCGATACTAATGTTGTATTACAAGTGCAATGGTTGTACTCTATAGGGGAACATACAGTGAACTATCAAATCCTTGAAATGAGATCAAAGTTTCAGAAGGAAAACAAAGAGTATTGAGAGGAATGCACACCTATCCAACTCAAGTAGTGTCCTCCTGTAGTATGAAGTCCACATTGAGGCATAGGGATATTGAATGGACTGCTGAAATTTGCATCACTTCCCCCAAGCCAAAAATAAAGATTTCAGAACATCCAAGGGAGATGAGGCAGCTACTACATAAGAATGAAAAGGTTTTTAGAGACCTTCCTTCTGGAAGGCCACCTGATAGAGGAGGAACAATTTTGCAGCATCCTAAATTGAAATTGCTTGAGGACAACTAATATTGGGTGGGGAGGACTATAATGTTCCCATTCAAATAAATATCAAAAGAGAAAATTTCACCAATCTACTAGTTTCCTAGGTTAGGGTGGAAACATTAGATTTGGAATAACGAGACTATAAAACCCCAAATGGACATTAGATGGACATAATTATATTTAAAGGGGTTAAATAAATATTTATGATAGGATAATAAGGTGTCACTTGGTCATGGAGACACATTGGTGGTGTGGGACCCACACAAATCTAGATTCATCATGCCATATGGCATTCTATTCTCACTCATTCGAATCCAAGGGGGAGTCTAATGATATTGGGGAGTTGGAAGGTCAAAATAATTGGAAAGAATCAATGAAGTTCGAATTGGAGTGGAAGAGTAACTCCCATGGAAGAGGAAGAGGCATTTGAGAGATATCGAGACTCTTGGGATAGATTCCCTAGCTTCTATGACAACAATGATGAAGATGCTATGACACCTGTGACACAAATAAGAACTGATTGCTGACATCTTACTAATAGGACATGTTAGGGCTAAAAATAGACTCCAATAAGGCGTACAAGGGAGTTGGGGCAGCCAAAGAGTCATCCATTCGACTTGAGTGAAGGAGGAGGGTAGGAATGGAGGGACAAGTGGCACACATTGGAATCTCTTCCTAATTCGAGTTGGCATGAAGCTAATGGATGGAATTCAAGCTAAGGATATCTTTGCAAGTTTATAAAGTAAAGAACAAAGAAGGAGAATGTATTTTTATCATTTCTCATTTTGCATATTGGAGAGCATAGCTTGTCCATGCTTGTGGAGTGTTTACTCTACTTGCCTTAGTACCAATTTCAAGGGTGAAAGATTCCCATCCTAATTGGAAATTGGAGAGGCCATTTAGACCTTTCATTTGGAGCTAAAATTGATTTATTTGTTTCAGGTTGAAGATACAGGGCTGCTCATGATATTCTCTTCTTCAACTTGTTTCCACACCTTTCTCACATTTCTCTTCATATTTTGGCTCTTGGAGGAAGGGCGCATTTGGTGAGATGTTGATCTCTTTGGGGAATCTCTTGTGGCCCCATTTATTTGTAATCTGATGTATTTACTCTCCATTTAATTTTAAGAATATCCTCAGGTTGAAATACCAAGTGAAACTATGTCAAATGGTGCCAATTTCCTCATATCTTGTTATGAAAGCTTGAAGTTGCTTTATTTCGACTTGTGAAACTATGTGAAACAATGTACAAATGGTGCCAATTTCCTCATATCTTGTTATGAAAGCTTGAAGTTGCTTTATTTCGACTTGTATCAGTTCATATATGTGATTTTTATGATGTATGGAGATTCATTAATGTCCTTAAGAATTTTCATAAACATTACATAAGCCTTTGGAGCATAAATCTCGAATTTCATTGCAAGTAGTGAATTTTCCTATCATTTCCCCCTATGTGAAGACTTTTCCACAAGCCTATGATTTATGGGAGTTGCAGCAGCCTTTAGGAACTGATTAATGATGCATTTGGGTTCCCATTAAAGTCCTTTAACTAATCCCATGTCTCTTTTCTAAAATTTTGGAGGTTTGTACTGCATTTGGGAAGCCATATTTGTCCCCTACCCTTGAGTGTTGCATAAATATTTTGATAGTTTCCAAGCATCCATTAGACTCTTTTTTATTTCTTAATACCTCTCAAACACATTCATACCCAATTTGGAAGCATTCGGAACAATGTGGAAGCATGAGCCATTACTAGTCTAAGGGTCGAATTGGCCAAAAAATGCAAGTTTTCCAATTTTTCCAAATTTATTAAAAATGGACACTATAGATGAGTACATGTGTAGGAGACATGATGGAACTAGTAATCAAACAACAATTCAAGTGCAAGACTAGATTGCGCCATTGCATCCATCAGGATTGTTGAATTTGCTGTGAATTCCACATTTTGACAGGAGCCCAGAGCTCACAGTGGTTGTGCGAACATTACTTTCATGTACGCACCAGGGTTAATTGTGGTTAGACCACAAGATTTATATCAACATAGACCTCATTTACATAATTACGCATTTGAGAAAAAGATGTGTTGACCCCATAATAGAGTTCGTAGGCAAGAACAAAGACAAAGAACATGCAAAGAGGATAAAGATTGAATTTGGCTTGGTCAAAGGAACCCGTGGATATCAAACAAATGGAATCAAAGATTTTGTTATGAAGTTCACAGTTCAACTGCTCGTAGGAAAGGTACTAAGGAAATGCAGATCGACCGAAGTGCCGGACGCTATGATCTCCTTAGTTGCAAAGGCCAAAGATGGACTCCATTATAATTGGGCAAGTTACCTTCTAAATGAGTTCCTAGATGATGTTGCAGTTACGCAAGATAATGGACATCAATTCCATTATAGCTAGTTGTTGGTGTTGATCGTGTTCAAAGGCTAGAAAGAACCTGAGTATCAGAAAAATGTACTAGTATTCACTGGAGATTTTTGTGGACCCATATTTGCGAACGTGTGGGCCAATGCGAAGCCTGACAAACAAAAGGTAAATAATATACAGTTGTATACATATTATGAGCAGCTATTCGAAGTAATCCAATGCACTTTGTGTATCCTTAAGGAAATAACAACAACGTATCTTCACAATATGAGATTCAAAGTCGGACTTCACTTTATTTGTATTCAGCTTAGAGAACCAAATAACCCAGAGTGGTTTGAGGGACAATACCAGCTAGATGTGCAAAAGATTGATCTTATCATTGAAGATTAGCCACCCGAGTGGAATATTGATGCACCAGAAACATTGATCACTATTGTATGCACAACAAATCCCATCTTAAACAAAATATGGGAGCCCATTTTATTTCTTATTTGTTTGGATTTATATTCTTTGTAGTTCACCATTGACTTGATCATTTTCCTAGATCTCTGATATTATTTGGATTGTTTCCATTACTGATCTCTAGCTTGTATTTTTTTTTATTCATTTGAGTTGGTTCTATGATCTTGGTGGTTAACTTATCATGTTATTCTGCACATTCCCCACCTAGATTTGGTTCGAGATGATGGCTGGTTATTACCTTCATTCAGGGATTTTTATTGATCTTATGATTTCTTCTCTCATGAGTTTAGATATTGCATTAGTGTGATATTTGAGCTTGATGGAGTTTTATTTTCACTTTTGCATGCCTAGAATCATAATATAAATATTGTAAATAATATTAGACTTTTGATTTGTTTGCTTATATTAGTTTAATATTCTTAATGTTTAATTTGAGATTATTTAAATCATTTTTAATATTCATGATTATGCTTTGGTTTTTATTAGATTACTATGTGAATTTGAAGGAATATTTGCACCAAAACTATAGCTAAATTCACATACTTTAATAAAACCAACATTTTAATATTTCCAATTTTAATATGACTTAGAAAATCTATAAATTTTGGGATTATATTTTCATATGAGAAACATAAAACATTTGATCATGGATTTTATTCTTTCATTTTTAAGTTTAAATTAATATTGAAAATATGGAATATCTTTGGTTTCTTTTGCAAATTAAAAATGTTTTATTTATCATTATGCAAAATGAAATATTGAGAATAAAACTAAACAAGATATTCTATTGTGTTTTTCTATTTTAAAAACATGTGTTATGTTGCAAAACCTATTTATGGGATTTATTAACTCTCTTATATTATAGAAGTGATTCTTTTCCTATACGCATAACATGTTTTCAACATTTATTTTTCTTAAGAATTAACTTGTAAATTGTTTTGATTTTTACTTCTAAGTTAATGTTTTATTGTTGTTTTCAATAAATAAAAAATCATCTTTGAAAATCATTTCCGCAATCTGCATTGGGAACTACGGATTGTAGAAGTCACTTTTTCAAATTTTCATTTTTCATTTCCGCATTCCCAGAATTTTATGGTTTCGACTTCCTTTGGATTTTTTGGACCCTAAGTTTTTCTTATGCTATGTTTTAATTTAAGTCACGGTCGTAAATTTTGATAATTTCATTTTTACTTAGGGTTTTAATTTTGGTTTTGATTTTTTCTGATTTTGATTTGTTTAAATGTATTTTTCAAATCCTAAGTTTCCTCCTCGACATTTGGTTTCCGATATTTTGGGAATATTGATTTTGGATTTTTGTTTTGGTTTTTATTTGTTTGGCTTTATTCTTTTGGAAAATAATTAGTATGGGATAATGGATTAAATAGTTAGATCAATGGCCACAATTCACCCAACAATCAAATCAACGGTTGTTGAGCCTTAACTTCCGGGAGCAATATATTGAGATTTAGGAATCCAAATCAATCCCGAGATAGCTGGTTGGAAAGCTGGAAGGATGATGAATGATTTGGGAAGATTAGTTTTTCCAATTGAATAGCTTAACCACCCCAAAAAATGTCTGAATGATGTTTTAATTTCTATATTGAATTGTACAGGTGTGGATTTGGAGGAGTCAAACTAAAGAATTTACATCCCAAATTTGGAGCTGTCAAAACATACCAAGTGGAAAACAGTATCTTTGGACGTGATTTCTGGACTGATAAAGAAGAATCTGGAAAATCCAAGACATGGGTTTTGTGCAGAATATGCCTTGTTATCTTGAAAAACGGGAAAATCCTTAGAAAGTTCTTCATTTGGGAGATCCGACTATGTTTTCAAAATGGATTTTCCTATATTTTTCTCATGGATAGATTTGATAAATGGAACAACTCAACTAGTTAGCTCAACAATTGGGGAAACTGAACTTATCTTCTCCTATCATTTATTTTGTATAAGTACCTACCTTCTATGCTCTGAAGAGCGGGGGGGATCTCAGGAGAGAAAAATTTATTTATTTCTCTATAATATGAATTGTTATGTATTTTTATGCAAACAGTTTGTTATTCGGATCAGTGAATGATACTCTGATTTTTCAGCAAACTAGTTCATTGGATCTGGAGATCTTCTGTAAGTTTTTCATAGGTCTATTAAATTAATTGAATTTGGTTTATTTTCTGCAATTTATTTTTAGAATATGTTGATTGTCATCTTATTCACATTCTGTCGCCTATGTTTAGACCTTAGAAATTATTTTCAATTGTAGCATGAATCATTTTCAATCTGTGATGAGCAGAATTCTTGATTTATCTTGATTTTTGTTCATTGCATAACCTTTAATGTTTTATAACACGCCAATTGATATGAGTCTAATTTGTCAGCTTGATAATCAATTGAATACTAATTAAAACTAATATTTTTTCCTTTTCAATAATCAGTTTATGAAAAATGCATTTTCTGTTTTCATTCTGTTAGTTTTATTACATACTTATTTTTATCATTTATCATAGTTTGACATATTGACATGAACTAGTTATCACGATCACATTTAATAAATTATATACTAATTTTAGGTTCGCATTTAGGATTTAGTTTTAGTCATGATTCAAAGTCTCCTCTTTCAGGAGAAACCAACATTTAGTGGCTAAAGGAGCCGTAAAACTCGTCGGAGTTAGCTATACCAAACAACTTGAGGATGGGGTAATCCTTGCATAGGATTATTCGAAGCCTTCTGCTGGGATTTCTCCTTTGCGTTGAAGCATGGGTCAATTCCAGGCTTCAACAAATGGTGCTAGAAGGAGCGAATGAACTGGCACGTTCCCCGTAATAAGAGATAACTTTCATTTATTATGCTTTAATGGCTCTTTCCCAAATCCATGCATGGGAGTCTGACACTGCGTTGAGACTACAAGGGCCTTCACATGAGCTCCCTAAAAAGGCAGTTGATATCTTGCCGAAGTTCGATGGCAAAGGTAATGTTTCTGTCACCAAGCATATTAGAAGGTATGAATCTATTTTGCGTTTAGTTAATGTCATACATGAAGATGTTTCTTACAGATTATTCCCATCTACCTTTGAAGGTAAGGCTTCTCTTTGGTTTTATTTTTTACCTTTGAATTCAATTTCTAGCTTGTTAGAGTTTAAGAATGTTTTTAGAGATTATTTTGAAGATTATGATATAATTGAAATTCATCAAAATATGAGTCAAATGCAGGTACATGGGGGAGAATTAATTCAGGATTTTAACATGCATTTTTGACAAGTGTATTATATCTTACACGAAGAAGATAGTCCTTCAGCACAACTCACTTTTTGTTGGTATGTTAAATCTCTTCCTATTACTATGGCTATGTTCATCTTACGTAAAGGGATAACATATTTCAATGAAGCATGTAAAGAGGCTCAAGATCTTGAGAAAGACTTGAATATGCATCCTTTATATTTTTTTCTCCTTCTGTTTCATATGATGTAGAATATGTTGGAGAATAACTTAATGTTTCACAAATTTTTCAATTAAATACGCAAATTAATGATTTGTACAATGAAGTTATGTCCATTAAAAAGGAAAGAAATATTCAAAATGCTTTACATGATTTGAAACAAATAGTTTTTGTATCTAAAATTCAATCTTCCTTAGATACAAAAAGAAAATTAGTTGCAAATTCCAATCGTCATTTTTCTCTTTCAAATGGATGTATGTACGATGAGTGTTTCACATCTTCCCTTCATTGTTTGGAATCTCAATCTGAAACTGTTGAAGAAAATATTAATCCCAATACTTCTAATCATTGTAATGAACAATTTGTTCAAACGAATTTTGAACATTTATCTTTTTCTCAATTTGATCATAATGATCCAACTATCAATAAAAATGAAGATTTCAAGAATTATGAAGAAGATTTCCTATTTATTTCTAATAATTTAAAAGGTCCTACTCCTATAAGTAATATTCATTCTTCATCATTTAATCAAATGATAGATCTTAGAATAGAAAGTTTTGAAGATGTTAATTACACTTCAGATTTTGAAGATGTTAATTACACTTCAGATTTTGAAGAACATGTTGATTCTATTCATTTTGCGAAATCTGTAAATAAAAAAAAAAAAATTTCATTCTTCAATTCTGATTGTTATGAACAAAATGACAACCATAAGTCTTTAGAGGATGAGTTGGATGAAATTGAGATTGAATTTCAAAATATTAGTTCCAAATATACTTTCTCTATAAATCAAATTTTAAATTGAAATTTATTTCGATCAAATAAATCTGATGTACTTGACAACAATGAATATCTAAATAAAATCAAAAAGACGAAGTTGATCGTTCACAAGATTCAAATTCTGATATATTCTTTCAATGCAATAACAATGATATATTGCTAAAGGAAATATTCTCCACTTTCCATTTTGATGAAATTCATTTGAATCATGATCTTAATAATGTCCAACCCACTTTTTATGATCCAATTTATTTATGGTTGAAACAATCATTTTTTAACCATTTTCCATGTCATTTTCATTTCTTTGTAAATAAGAAGCTTAGTTTAGTTTTTCCAATTTTTGGATCTCCATTTTTAAGATTTTTATTGCTGATGCATCATTTGTTTTTTCTTATAGGTTTAATGTTACTTGATTGGCTCCATTCGAAATTCGATTATACTTAGTTTTTGTTTACTTTTAGAGTAGTGTAGGAGTAGTTGTAGAATAGATTAGTTTTGTTCATTTCTTTAGTAATTAGACTACTCTTTTGGTTTTCTTTAATTAAATATTTGCGACGACAAGCCAAGTCTAAGTTGGAAACAACGCTTCTTCAGATGCATTCAAGGAAGTATTTTTATCCTCTTTCACTTTCTATTATTTATCCTCTCGCTTATTATTTTATTGGTTCAAGGAATTCATGTTTGAATTATGTCTTTAGTTGTAAATTATATTGATCTTGTCATGAAATGTTTTGAATTAATTCTTTTCCAAGTTTTAAGAGCAAAAATATTTTGACATGAGACAAAGTAATTAAAATTAAAACATCTTCATTACACATGAATTTTGATCTTTCCTGGATATGCACTTAAAAAAATATGTTTTTACATATTGTGAAGAACCTCTAATAATTAATTAATGAAAACATACGAGATAACAGAAATAATAGAACTCAGAATTGTTTTCATTGATTGCAGACCACTTCAAGGGGGCAACCTCCTTTGAGCAAGCTCAATACAAATAACTTCACTGTACCTTCATTGGTATCAACACAAACTTATATACTAAGTCTAGGCGACAATACCATGGGTCAATACCATGTGTCAATACAAACCATGGGCCAATACAAACTATGGATCAACAATTACTACGAGACGACTTACAAAGCATATGCATCCAACAACAATAATACAAACTATGGATCAACAAATACTACGGGATGACTTACAAAGCATATGCGTCCAACAACAATATACTAACAAAGTAAATAGAAGGGTTGACATGGGTTCATAACATCCCCTCTCCCTTAGAAAAATCTTTGTCCTCAAATCTTTAGATGTGGAAATTTATGTAGAATCTGAAGGAGTGGTTCCCCTGTAGCATCCTCAGGTTGCATTCCGGGCCACTAACGCCTTTTGTGTTTTAGGGAGGGTTGCTTGGAAGGCTGTAGACGAAGAAGAACCATATCAGCTACGTGAAAAGTGCGCTCAGAACGGTGTTGATCGGCTTGTTGTTGCAATGGAATTCTTTCCATGTGAAGATTGTTCTGCAGAATGAGAAGAATCTGATCGCGATTTCGAAGAACTGAGTCAATTTCCTGAACTGGGGAGTTGCTGAGGGTGTATGGAAGAAGAACTGGTGGTGCATGACCATAGACTGCTTCATATGGTGTCCTTTTAGATGTGGTATTGTATGACTGGAGTGCTTCTAGGAAATCCATAGAAATAGTTGTCCAAATCTGTGTAGGGATGGGCAAGGGTTCGAGCAGTCCCAAAAGGAATGTTGTTTCACCCTTCTTGACCTGGAAACTATCACAGTCAACCACATTATGTTGAATTGTCATTTTTAGTCCATGCCAAAAGAAGTTACATTGGTCCCGATCATACGTTTTGAGGAACCCAGAGTGCCCTGCCGATGAAGAAGCATGGAATTCATAGAAGAGATATCCCTGTTGAACAGATTGCAACCAATTTGGAACAAGCAAATAAATAGCTGTAAGAGGAACTAGGTCATCAAATGTGTGAGAAGGAGCATCTGCCACCATATTTTCCTTACCCTTCTTGTAAGTCATCGCATAAGCATAACCCATGAGTTCGATAACCCATTTGAAGTGTGTTGGGGAGGAGACCGGTTGTTCCAGGAAATTTTCCAGACTCTGGAGATCAGTCTTGATACATAAGTGATTCCCTAATAGGTATGGTTGACATCTCTATACTGCATGCAAAATAGCCATCATTTCTTGCTAAGATGAAGATGCGGCTAAAGTCTTACCGGAAAGGTCTCTTGAAGGAAATAGGCATGTTGGTTCAGCAAGGACACCTGCATATCTATCCAAGGAAGTAGGGGAGACCATTGATGGGTGCATCTGAATGAAATGGAGTTGAGAGATGACACCATGTGATTTTTTCTTAAGGATCTTTTCCAAGCAATGTGAACTGATGATGCGGAGAGAACCTTGTTGTAATCCTGTAAATTTGTGTTGTTTCCCATTGACTGAAAACTGCATCCAAAGTTCAACAAAATCCCATAAGATGGGGCCAAGTGTGCGTAACCATTGAATGCCCAAAACCACATCACATCCTCCTAGGGACAAGGCAAACATTTCATAGCACAGGTTATAATCTGCTAGAGAGATACGCACATTGTGACACTTCCCCTTGCAAGGTAAGGTGCCCCCATTGGAAACCATGACTTCAAAGTTGGAGCAAGGATGAACAAAACAATTAGCTTGTTTGGTGATCTGAGGTTCAATGAAGTTATGAGTGCTACCAGAATCAATGAGTATTGTAAGAGGAAGCTTCTTGAAGTAACCCCTGACCCGCATTGTTTGGGGGGCGGTGATGCCGGATAAAGCATGGAGAGATATCTCTAGTTGGTCGTCTTGAGATGGGGGGTCAATAGGAAGCTCCTAAATGTTGACCTGATCATCCATTGTATCTGGAGCTTCTTCACCAATTTTAGAGGCAGGCGAAGAATCCATATCCAAGAGATAGAGCTTTTCTTAAACACATCTATGTCCCCGAGTGAACTTCTCATCACAATTATAACAAAGCCTTTTTTCTCTACATGCCTGCATCTCTGTTTCAGACAAATGCTTGATAGGAGTTGGTCGAGGAGCTGGTGGGATGGGAGGTCATTGAGAACCCATATTTCAGAAGGGAACAAAAGTGGGTTTGGAGCATTGTTGGGCTGCAATCTTGTCTTCTGCCAACTTAGCAAACCCTAGGGCTTCCATCATTGTGTTGGGACAGAACATTTTGACCTCTGAGCGGATTTCATCCTTAAGGCCACTGAAAAAACAACTCCTGTAGAATTCATCAGACAATCCTTCTGTGTGATTGGCTAGCTTCTCAAATTCTGTCTGATACTCTTTGAAAGTGCCAATTTGACGAAGTTTAGTGAGTGCTCCAGTGAAGTCATGAAAAGCACTAGGACCAAATCATTACAAAAGGAGTTAGCAAAAATCTATCCATTTTGGCTCTTCATGAGCCTTGATGTACCAACGGTACCATTGAAGGGCTTCCTGTTCCAAATGAAATGATGCAAGTGGAACTTTTTGGACATCAAAAGTATTATGCAGATTGAAATACTGTTATGCACGATAGATCCATCCAGTTGGATCAATACCATTGAAATGAGGAAATTCAAGCTTCAGACCATGGAAATTGCTAGAATAAGAGAACCCATTATCTGATGAAGACTTGGACTATCATTTGTTGTTCATGGTTGAATGCTCAAGATGGAGGCCGAGAAATTTTTCATCCAAATCCTGGAGTTTGGTTTGGATGGCTGCAAGTACTTCCTCCACAGTTTTCACTCCTACGCGCGTGACAACCATAACCAGGAGGTTTTTTTTTTGGGAGGGGGGGAATGGATAGAAAAACACAAACAAAAGCTTATTTAGTAAAGGCAAATTTGGATTTGGGAAAAACTCGGATGGGTAATTGGGGTTTGACTAGGTTTTGGACACTTTGGAATGGATAGGGAAGCAGAAAATGAGGATTTAAGAAGTGGGGTGAAAGAATGGGAAAATTTGTCAGAGAGGGACAAAAAAGCAGAAATAGGGAATGGACATGGTGGCAAAATTTGAGGGCGATTGGGTGAAAATCGAAGGAGTTATGGCAAACCCTAAAAAATAGACAAATGTGGGATTTCTTGCTTTGGGAAGTGGAATTTGGGATAGGGTCCTGTTGTTGCAGCAACATTCCCCCCCAAAAGTTTTGTACATATTGGGGCCCCTCCTTTATTTTTTAGAAAGACTGCTGTAAGAGGTCAATTCTCCTTTTTTGCTGTATTTTAACCTAAAAACATCCTGCTTTGAGAACTCCAAGTTTTCTTCTAAGTCCAAAATTCGTGAAATCTTCCTGAATTCGCGGAAGCATTTGAATTATCATCTCGAATTTGCGGGATCATTTGAGTTATCTTCCCACTGTTGCGGAGTCTTTCGGGCTATCCTCCCATAGTTGCGGAAGCCATTCGCGCAAGCCTCCCGAAAAGACTTAAAAAACTATTTTTCGAAGTTTGCGGAATGATTTGAAGAAAGCCCCGTAGTTGCGGAACCATTCAACTTATCCTTCCTCAACTGCAGAAGCGGTCGCCTTATTTCCCCGAAAAAGCCGCCGAAGGACTCCTCTTTGAAAAAAAAAAAAAAAACTCTTAAGTCTTTCCTCTCGACTTAACTTTTGTGGAACCTTTCATCTTATCCTCCCGAAACTACGGGAGTCATTCACATATCTTTTCCGCTTCCGCCGAAGGACTTCTCTCCAAAAAATCTTAAGTCTTTCCCCTTGACTTGCAGAAGCTATTCGCGAGAGCCTTCCGAAACTACGAAAGCCATTTGCGAAAGCCTTCTGTAACTGCGGAAGCCTTCACATTATCATTCCGAAAACCCGCCGAAAAAAAAAAAAACTTAGACGTTCATTCTTGCGGGATCCGTTCATCAATCTCTTCTGACACGGCGGGAACCTTCGCAGAATTGTTCCATGACTACGAAAGCCATCGGCATATCTCCGCTGAAATTGCGGAAGGAGATCCATTATTCTCCCGAAGCTGCGTCTCCAAAGGCCGCATTACGGAAAGATTCATCAATCTCTTCCGAAACACCGAGGGTGTTCACCATAGCATCCCGGAATCGCGGGTGGAATTCGTAAGTCCGCCCCGCAAAGTGACGGTTGTGCACAACTATCAAGGCAGATTGAAAAGATCGCAACGTACAAACTTTAAAAAATGTTTTAATGGCGCCACCCACTGTATTAAACACCACACGTGTCCAACTCGTTTAAATGGATGGTTGGGGTTTGGACCGACCACATTATTTTTTTCGATTAACAAACGCCATTGGGACATCGCGCCAGACTGCTCCAGCTCAGCTCGTCCACGTCCGTGTCCACCTCATTCAGCCATCTTCACGTTGCCAGATAGGATTTTTAACCATTTTTTTTGTCCCTTTTTCCACGTCAAGTTACCCTTGAGATTTTTTCTTGTCCATGGCATGGCCGTATGTCGTTATTTGTTTTTATTTTTAAGGCCACCGAAGCCCCGTAGTTTCACAGCTCTTCCAAATCCATAACCATCTCTACCCAAGTTTCTCCACCGGCTATATTTCAAACGTCGTCACCCTCATTTAAAATCTAAGCCAACCACACAGCGTCTCATAAATCTTACTACTAGTGGTGGTGGTCAGATGAGATCCCTCATCTTTTGATGATTGTGTTCCAGCGCTTGGTTTCATCATAATATTACTTCAATCCGAGCTCACCTGCTATTAAACGTTCGAGGTACAACCATGGAAGACACCCTCTCTCCTAGGGCTAGACCGAGAACAGATTGTTTCTGCAACATATACTTATCCTTTCGGGAACATTCCAAACTTTGTCCCTTTAAGAGAATCAAGTCTCTGTAGCCATATTTCTTGTTGGAGTGTTTCACTTTGCTTCCCCAACATGCAGCTTCCTAGTTTGTTTATGTACCTCATTGGCATGTTGAAGTGATTCTCCTTTTGGTTAAATATCTCATAACAGGTTACACATCTCTTATAATGACTTGTATTTGGTTGGTAGCAGGGATAAGGCAAGATGCCAAAAGGTGGTAGGAAGAAGGCTAAAATGATGGAACCTCAGCCAACACCAATTAGGAATGAGACTATGTTTCAAAATACCAGGTGCACCACCAGTATTCCTCCCGAAATCCGGTGGGGCGATATTTACAGGATGATCAGGGACCAAGATATCCCGGATATGTTACTAGAAGAGGGGCAGATCTATCTCAATATCAGAACTTCAGGCATAGCTAGAGCTGCTACCCGCACTGAACTGTTCCCATGTTCTGAAGTAATCGGGTGGATACTCGAACATACTAATGCAAAGACAAGAGTATTACATGACAGTGGGAAAATAGCCATCGCCTCACTCCACCCGGCATATCTTGCTGCAGCCTATAAATTCCCACGTCCCCAGCAAGCCCTGAGTGATGAATGGTTGGGCCAGATGAACAATATTGAAATGGCCAAAAAATTATTGGTCGCAGGCAAGCACTTAAGAAAGAGAGGTAATGACAAATATGATGTGCAGAATCTAAGACCTCCTTTTAGGTTAATCGCCCTGATGTTGTGCAGAATCTTCGGTATGCCCAATGGCACCGTATACAAGATACAGTGGGTTCCCATCATCCACTTCATGGCATTTAAAGGAACTGTGTTTGACTGGGCTACCATCCTGTCAGACAGTTTGGCATCAATGGTGGTTGCTGCAAAAGAAGGTCTGGCCTTAAAAAAGGTAGAATTTTACATGTCTTCATATCTTATTGATTGTGTTTTGGCCAAGCTATCTTTTCCCAGCTTAGGTTGCACGTGGGATAAGGCCAATACCCCGGTTTACACTGCTTTCAGGATGATGTGGGCTCAAAACTACAAAGCCAGCTATAAGCTCATCTGTGAGGGGTTCATCATGCCCCTATATGAGCAGATATTCAAGGAGGACCCCAAATGTCTGTCCGAGAATGCTATGGAGATCCTTGAAAACTATGGAGATTTTTATTTTTCAGAGCAAGGCACCTACCTCAGAATGTTTGGAGTGACTAAAGCTCCATATATTTTGCCGAGGTATGCTACTGACTATGTGGTCCTCAAGGAGGCAGTGAGACAAATTTTCCTGGATGGAATTGGAGCAGTGCTTAACAAACAACATAAGGCTTCTTTCCCGCCTTTGCCCTTCTGCATAGGAGCATACAAATTCTCAGGGGTTACCTCATCCGAGGAGTTTGTTTAGGAGCTGAAACCCTTCCACTTCGGCGAAGTAATTTTCCATAGAAATGACAGGCGGGGAAAAGTTACCGAGCATTGTAAAGAAATTTATGCTCATTTTGAGTATGCTCATTATTATGATGCCGAGGAAGAGGCATTCAGAGGCGTCAGCAACATGGCTGAGCTGCGGATCTGTTGCCAAGGCAGTGGAGCAAGCTCTATCTCTACCAAGGCCCAGAAAACCAGCCAGCAGAAAGACAAGGAAGCAGATGATGCCCGAGCCCAAGAAGAACAAAGGTTAAGAGAGGAAGCAAGGTTACTGCAAGAGGCTGAAGTTGCCAGATTGCAGCAGGAAGCTGAGGTGGTGAGAGTGCAGCAAGAAGCAGAAAGTGAGAGGCTACATAAAGAGGCTGAGGAAGCCCAGTAGCGAAAAGAGGCTGAAGATGAAAGGCAGCAGAAAGAAAATGAAGATCATCCGCAAGCTGAAGGAGAAGAGAGAAGGCAGCAAGCTGAAGTAGGGCGAAAAGCGGAAGAAGAACTCAAAGCAGTTGAAGATGCCCAAGTAGGACACCCCGGCACCCAGGACATGGAAATAGACGTACCTCAAGCAGGTGTCTCCGGCACCCAAAATGTGGGAACAGATCCAGCTTAGGTAGTCCAGAACCCACACACGGAAGTAGAAATAGATATTATAGATCTCCCAATTGTCCCTCAATTGTCCCGTACACTCCATCAGAAGAACATACCGTGTCCAGATGGGATGAGTTTGTCTATGATAAGAAGAGGAAGGCAATGGTCCTTAAATCGGAAGAGAGGATAAAGAGACTCTTCCAGGAAGATATTGTTACCCACCGGGAGACCATAGTAATGCAAAATATGAATAAGACTCCCCTAGCTATGGCATCCGCTGCTGTAGAGACAGCAAAAGCAACGCTGGACAATGTAGCTGATATAGTTAAAGAAGTTGAGTCGACAAAGAGGAGAGCTCGCATGCTACAACATACTGTAGCTAATGAGCAAGCCTACAGGGATCTCGTAGTGAATAGGTATAATCGCCTGTCTATTGAGCATAAAGAACTATCAGACAAGTATAACCAGCTAGAAGAAGAAAAGGAACAACTAACAGTCCAGATGATGATTGTAGAAGCAGAGAAGAACGATGCAGGAGCCAGAGTGTCCCATCTAGAAGCAGTCAAGCTGGCATTGGTTGAGCAATTAGAGTAGGTGGAGAGCAGAGCGATGGACATGTCTCCTTTCCATGAGTTGTCCTGTAGCATCCTAAAGCAATTCCATGGCACGCAGGAACTAATTACTGATGAAGTATGCAAGCTCAAGGCCATGGTGGTCAGATTAAAAGAAGTTAATATAGAGGCCAATAGGCTTAAAGCTAAATACACGCAGGTTAAGGCAAACATCCTGAGTCAAATAGAATGGAGAGAAGAAAAGGCGGATTTCCCCAAGCATCTCCCATTCAAATCTATAGATGGATTCAATGAAGACATAGCCCTTTTGGGATTTTGCAGAAACTGTAGCATTAAGCTGATAGCCAAGATCCAAGGGACAATGAATAAAAACAATGGTCTGTATCAAAGAATCCATGAAGTGCATGACAAATGCAAGTTGAGTTTCCCTCAGTACCTTGATGATTTCCCGGGAAAAGAACAACGTTTGTCTGAGCTGAAGGAAGAGCTGGGCATCCAAACTGAATATGTGAAGAAGATTGATGTCCTAGACATTGATGACCTCCAACATTATATTGGAATGTCATCAATACACAGTCATTTGCTCAAAGAAATGCATCAAGCTGCAGTAACGGAAATTCAAAGTATTGGGGCAGAGCTTGGTAAACATGTAACTTCCCAGAAAATCTTACTCCCTGCCTCAGCAAATGTAGTTATAAGGGACACTGGTGTATGGTATAGTTACATTGCAGAAGAAGAGAAGAAAGCAGCAGCCCCAGCTAGCTCAATTTCTTCTCTCCCAACAGTAGCAGAAATTCCAGCTGGCTCATTTTCTCCTCTCCCACCAGCAACAGCA
Source organism: Larix kaempferi (assembly GCA_027924585.1). Taxonomy (NCBI): domain Eukaryota; kingdom Viridiplantae; phylum Streptophyta; class Pinopsida; order Pinales; family Pinaceae; genus Larix; species Larix kaempferi. The sequence continues at coordinate 3,303,073 of BSBM01000435.1, forward strand.
TCAACAGCTAGTTTGAGCGCCTCTCTTCCAACTGAAGCGCATGCCCAGGAGTGAAAGCGCTGATATTAGAGCATTAATTCTTATATTTTGTATTTTGGGCTTTCATATGTATAAAACGTGGAGCTTTGGGACAGCTGTCCTTTTTTCTTTTTAAATAATTTCTGTTAAGGAAGGAGTCACACATTTTGTTTGTTATAAGGAAAAATTTCTGTAGGTGACAAGTGTAAAAGGCCAGGTGGCAGCCCAAAGGGCATTTTGTAATATTATAAATAGAAGTTAGGAAGTAATGAACAAGACTTTTGGCAGGGAATTATTTTCTAGACTTGTACAAGCTATCTTGCACATGTTTTAAGAAAATAAAATCTTCCTAATAAGAGCCTGGAGAGGACGTCTTTGCATGAGGATGGAGATTGGATGCATTTTGGATTATTCCTGTGTCTGCTATACTTTGCTGTGAGATCTTTATTACTGTCTTGAATTATTTCATTGTAGTAAATGATCTTGCTTCTCTCTGTGCAATTGAATTCTCTCTTTCATGAGAAATGAAATGTGTTATATTTAATTAGAAGCTATCTTCTGATATCTCTTATCTTTGCTGTAGCTTTATCTTTAAGATTTGATGGCTTTCTGTTTATTCTTTAAGACAATTCCTACAACTCATTGCTCATGCTTTAAATTTGCTCCTTGCAGGGATAGTTAGATTTATTTCAGTTTTACACATAGATCTGTTTTCCAGCTTTGCATTTAGATTAAATTTAGACTAGGCACTTGCATATCATTTTAAAGCATAAAAAAATCAAAAGAACGGTGGATCGGGCCATAACCGGTATAATTGGAATAAATCTGCAAACCCACGGTTTACAGAACCGCTAAGCGGACGGATTCCCCATACCAAATGGTAGATAATCTAATTGTGATAATCTATCAGGGAGAATCCCTTTCTGATTGATGCTGCAATCTCCGAGGCATCAACAGGTCCTTAGGAATGAAATATGAATAATGGGATTGTAGGGGTGTCAGTGAAGTTTCATGGAAAACAAAGTTGAAACAAGAGAGATATGGCAAAAAAACATAATTTTATACTCTTTTTTTCAGAATGGATTTGAAATGGCTTTCAGAATGGATGGAAAACGGCGGGATCTGGAACGTTTTAGAATGGATCGAAAACAGCTGGATCTAAAATTACTTTTAGAATGGATCTGAAATGGCTAGATTAGAACCGGCTTTCAGAATGGATCTGCAATGGTGCAGAAGTGATCGGCAACAGATGGATCTACAATGGCACGAAAGTGATCGACAACAATTCAAATAGCCCAGACCTTGAAATATTAAATCAAGAAAGCTTCATTTCTGATCCTGAGCCTCAAGAAGCATTATACACTGTACCTTTTGTAGAAATAGAGGATTTGAGGAGGCATACACGATCCTACGTTAGACAGCTATTTGGTTTAAATGCGGTGAATTTTCTCCCTAGGAAAAGTACCCCTAGAAAAGAGCCACAATACACCCATGATTCGATTCTTGTTCAAAGTTTTGAAGATCTTGTAAATTTAACTTTAGAAGAAATTTCAGACCCTCTAAACAAAGTAGATCTTGAAAACTCAGAAAACATTTCATCAAGAAGGCCTTGGAGAACTTATTACTCCAAAGAATACTCCACAGAATTCACCTTACAATTCTCCACCAGGTTCTCCACAAAGAAACATGGTTGTACCTGCTTGGAGAGCAAGGGGAGTGTTGAATTTAGCTGGGCCATTCCACAATCTCCCAAAAAATCCAGAGAAGGTCTTACCTAAGTTCGACCTAGGGAAATCCATTTCAGCCGAAGATCATCTCAAGAGTTTCTACTTAGCTCTGAATCTTTTGAACGTACAGCATGAAGATGTAGTCTGCAGGATTTTTCCATACACATTCGAGCCAAAAGTATCATCCTAGTACTTTAGCCTACAACCCAGCTCGATCTCTAGTTGGGATGAATTCGAAAATTGTTTTTTGAAGAAGTATGGAAACCAAAAGACTGTGGCAACACTTATGAAAGAACTCTTATCCATGAGAATGGAAAAGAAAGAAAAGGTTCAAGACTTTAATCAAAGATTCACAATGCTTTTAAATAATTTCAGTGAAGCTAATAAACCAGCAAAGGAATCTCTGATTGAATATTATACAACAGCTCTTGAAGGACCCATAGCAATGTTCGTAAAAAGGTCCAAGAAAACTACCCTGATAGAGAACTTCGAAGAAGCTAGAAAGGTAGAAGAATAAGCCGATAGCATTGCTAAACATGCCTTAGATGTAGAACCAAAACCAGCAGCTAGCAAAAAACCTTTGTTGCTCACTAGAGGTAAAGAAGAATCATCTACTGACATGGAAAATGTAGTCAAGATGATGCAGAAGTTATCCAATAAGATTGTAGATCTCGAGAAGGATAAGGCTGCTAGTACATCTAGGAAACCTTTGAAGCCTTTTTATAAAAGGCGGGAAGACGGCGATCAATCTCATCCACTAATGAATACTTCCCCTGTTTTAAACCTAAATGAAATCGGGATGGAAAATTTCTGCACTTTTAATCAAGAACCGCATTCGGAAAAGAGCTGCCCGCAATGGATTAATTCCATGAGCTTAGTCATGAACCAAATGCTGGATTCATAGATCCCAGAACAAGATGATTCTCCAGAGGAATCGAGCCCTGAATTAGAGGAACCAACCCCGGACACTACTATGGTGCTATGGGATTGGGTACCTATGACTGAATTAGCAGCATAGGATCCCATAGAAATATCTCCCTCTACCGTGAACGTTGCTACTCGCAGCAAAGGCCCTATTGCAGATCCTATGCCAAGCTTGGCTCCTCCTAAGCCTAAATCTTCAAAAGAATTGCCCAGAAGGCATATAACCATTATTCCACCACAGCCTAAATTTAACCAAACAGTGGCCAAACAGCTAAACGCTAACACCATAGTTCAAACACCTAAGGTCACAATGAGCAAAACAGATCATCCAGCCCAAATTGGGAACGAGTCTGACATAGGATATGACATTATTGAAGATATAAAGAAGGTCAAAGCAAATGTGTCAATATTTGATATGTGCAGCTTGCCCCATCAACGAGACAAGCTGCTGCACGTTCTGCAACCCCAGACCAGCACTCCATTAACGGACTCTCAAGAAGATCCTGAAATTAATGAAGCTAGCATCGGAGGGAAATCTAAATCTCAAACATTGCCATTCCTATTGACCTTTGAAATTTTCAATCACAATGTTCACAATTGTTTGGTAGATTCTAGGGCATCTTCAAACATCATGCCACTGTCCATTTGTAAAAAAATTAACGAGCAGCCTGTTCCATCTCCAGCCCAAATTATCCAATTAGATAGGACTGTGGTCAGATTAATTGGGGAGATGAAAGATGTTCTCATTAGATTATTAGCTGACTCTAGAGTCTGTCAGTTTATTGACATAATGGTGGTTGATATTCCTGAAGCCTATGGTCTGATATTAAGTAGGGACTGGTCTACCAAGCTGAATGGCTACTTTGCCACTGATTGGTCTCATCTGTGGTTGCCTTATCAAAACAGGTAGAATCATATTAAAGTCCTGAGAGAACCACACATGAAGAAAAACGTAACTCGATTAGAGGAAAAAAATAAAGTTGTAACCTTCTCATCCTCGGTTCTGGGGAATTATTTCTTAGAAATGGATCCGGGTAATTATCAGTCTGAAGCCATCAGCCATGAATCCAATGAGCAGTTTGATCTCCTTCATTTCTCTCGGACTGATGATATTGACTGTAATATAGTCAGTCTAGTTACTGATTTAGATCACAGAAATACTAACTTAGTTGAATCTAAAGATATTTTCTGGACATTATACTTTGATGGTTCTAAAACTCTGGAAGGATCCGGAGCCGGTTGTGTTCTGATGGATCCAAAAAGAAACAAGTATTTTTTGTCCTGTAGATTAGAATTTGATTGTACTAACAACACCGCTAAATATGAAGCTCTGGTACATGGGTTAAAGAAGGCCATTGATTTAAATGTTAAGTACCTGAAGGTTTTTGGTGACTCAGAGATAGTTGTGAGACAGGTAAGGGACACCATTCACTGTCTCTCACCTCATTTGAAGGGTTATCAGGCTGAGGTATGGGATTTAATTATGCATTTTGAGGCTTTCAATATAAAATCGATTCCTAGATTGCAAAATTATGCAGCTGATTTGTTAGCAACATCTGCTTCTAGATTGGTGCCATCAAATAATAAATCCTCGATTGAATTGACTTTCAGGCCCTCCGTTCCTGATAACATCACAAACTTCAAAGTCTTCGATGATGACGAACAAATTATCAACTTTCTAACGAACGAAGATAGCTTTCAAGGAGCTGCAATAGATTGTTGATGTATATGTAACTTTGGAATGTATTGCATCTGTGTATTTTATATATATTTATTGTACCCTTATAAGAGATGTGCTATTCCTCTATAAGGAAGTGTCGTCATGTGGATTGACAAGTGTCGCAAGTGTGTGTACTTTCCGATGGGTTATTAGACCACCATGTGCGGTTGGCCCTGAATTATATATAATATAATGTGGATGTATCTAGATAGACAAGTCGGCCACATAAGGTCACTGGGCAAAAAGGTGAGTATAAATAGAGATAGGAGATCTCTATTTTACTCACTCGAAAAAGTAACTCACTCTCACTCTCAAAAGTGGTGCACTAGTGAGGAGGAGGAGGATCATCTGCTAGGAAACTATCTCAGTGTTATTTGGTTGTATTTTGGTTGAGCCATTGCTCTCTCTATCTTTGAGGAAGTTGTGGGGTTTTTCACCTTAGGGTTTTCCCCACGGAAACTCTGTGTCTCTTATCTTTATGCTTTTGATTCTTGTGATGCTTGTCATATTATGATTGTCATGCATTGATATACTATAGATGTTATTCTCTCAGCAAAGATCCTATAGTATTGTGAATTAATACTCAAAATTTAACATGGTATCAGAGCTAACCTGAGAAGAAGACATTTTGCAGTGACGAAAGACTTGAGTTCCTTGTTTATTGGGTTTCTCTCCATAGATTTTTGCAAATCAGTATAGTAGATTGACTCTACTCATCAAGGCGCATCTATCTGTCCAATCAGAATTCAGTTCTGAGCATTTTCAGATTTGGCCCTAAAAATTAGGGTTTCCACAAAAATAGGAATTTTTGGAATCTGAAGACACAGCTGGAAGCGCCTTGAAAAAATCAAAGTTTAGAGCTTTGGATCGAGATTTTTGGCTGGGTAGATCTCCGGGAAACTCAAAACCTAATTCAGGGCTCTCCCCAGTGAACCCGGGAGGACAAAAAGGCAATTTTGAAGGGGAAGACTTTGCTGATCTCAAATTCTGAATGTACCAGGCTGATCAGCTCACCAAGGCGCATCTTTCTATCCTTTCAAAAATTTGAAATTCACATTTTGAATTTTTAGGGTTTCTCTGACAAACCCTAATATGGGACCAGATCCAGTTTTCAACACTTCAAGTGGTAAGTCCTAAATATTTTCTATTTCCATTTGAAGTACTCTTTAAGATGTCTCTCCACACCAAGCTTAAGGATAAGCTTGAAGGGGCTGATAACTTCCGAGCCTGGAAGTATAGGATTGGGTTAATCCTGGAAGAGAATGAGTTGGACTCATATGTGAAAGAAGACATCCCTATCCCAGAGGATGAAGAGGCCAAGGCGTTGCACAAGAAGAACTTGGTCAAGACAAAGAGAATCATTGCTGATTCTATCAAAGACCATCTCATACCCCATGTATCTTCTCTTAAGACACCCAAGGAGATGTTTGACTCTTTGACCAAGCTGTTTGAAGGGAAGAACATAAATTGGAAGATGACCCTGCGGAACCAATTGAAAGGAGTAAAGTTAGAATGGAGAAACCATTCAATCCTATTTTTCAAGGGTCTCCTAGATCAAGGAACAACTAGAAGCAGTGGATGAAATGGTGGAGAATGGTGAAGTGGTGATGACCACTCTGAATGGGCTACCCAGGTCATGGGATTCCTTCATCCAAGCAATTTGTGCAAGGAAGAAGTTGATCTCCTTCAGTAGACTACGGGAAGAATGCTCACAAGAAGAAGCAATGCTTGTGGCACGAGAAGAAAAGATGGGGAATGAAGATCAAGCTCTCACAGCTCACACCAAGAAAGGGAAGTCCAAGAGAGAGCCATCTCACTCCAAGAGATCTTCACATCACTTCAAAGAAAGAAGAATATGCTTCACCTGTAATGAGAAAGGACATATTGCCATAAATTGTCCCAAGAACAAGAAGGACAACAACATCTCCAACAAGAAGAAGATGGGTAGCAAAAGAAGGTTTCATGCTCATGCTGTCGAAGATGATGAACCCCCAAAGAAGAAAGCTAGGGCAGAAAGTGATAATGATAATGACTCATCAAGTGAAGAAGAGTATGTTCTGATCTCTGCTCTCACAGGTACCATCTCTCATGGTTGTAATGATTGGTTGATTGATAGTGGGGCTTCCAAACACATGACTGGGTTTAAAGAATCTTTTGTGAATCTATCTGAACATGAATCACCCCATAAGGTGAAACTTGGGGATGATTATCAAAACCCAATCAAAGGAAGTGGTGAAGCTTCCTACAACCTAGATTCTGGGAAATCCTTAAAGATGAAAGAAGTACTTTATGTACCTGGGCTCAAGAAGAACTTACTCTCCATTTCTACATTGGATGCAAAAGGTATGAGGGTTGCATTTGTGGATGGCCAATTCCTAATGTGGCCAAAGGGAAAGACCATAGATGATGCAGTAGTAATTAGAGAGCAAGAGGGAGGTTTGTATAAATTGAAGGGACAACCTGAACATGCCATGGTACATGAATCCATGGAGCCAAGTGAACTTTGGCATAGAATACTTGCTCATATGCACTATAGAGCACTTCCAATTGCAAGCAAGGCAGTAGAGGGTCTTCCTGAAATCAAGACCAAACATGAAGGTGTTTGCAAAGGATGTGCAAAAGGTAAGAACATTAAGAAGGCTTTCCCAAGCAGTGAAAGCAAGGCAAAAGACATCCTAGAAATCATCCACTCAGATGTATGTGGCCCTATGTCATCCAGTTCCCTGAGTGGGTATGTTTACTATGTCTCATTTATTGATGACTTCTCCAGGAAGACTTGGGTATACTTCTTGAAGGGAAAAGATGAGGTGCTTGATAAATTCAAGGAATTCAAAACCTTGATGGAGAATCAAACTGTCAAGAAGATCAAAACATTCAGATCCGACAATGGTGGAGAATTCACCTCAAGTGACTTCAAGAAGCTTTGTAGTGATTCGGGGATTAAGAGGGAGTTGACTGCTCCTTATAATCCTCAACAGAATGGTGTTGCAGAAAGGAAGAACAGAACTATCATGGAAGCAGCAAGGGCAATGTTGCATGACCAGGATCTTCCTATGCATATATGGGCAGAAGCAGCTAGAACAGCTGTATATGTGTAGAATAGAACACCCCACAAGATATTGGACAACAAGACACCAGAAGAGGTCTTTTCTGGTAAGAAACCTGAAGTTAGTCATCTCAGAATATTTGGTTGTCCAGTATACACTCATGTCCCGAAGGAAAAGAGAACTAAACTAGATCCTTCAGGAAAGAAGGGTATCTTTGTGGGTTACAGTGAGAGCTCGAAGGCTTACAGAATATACTTTCCAGGGTTCAAGAAGATTGATGTCAACAGGGATGTAACATTTGATGAAAACTCAGCATTCACCAAATCAAGGAAGGTACCTACTGAAGTTTATGAAGAACCTAAGGAAACAAGATTTCAGGACACTACCATGACTGAAGCAGTTCCAGAAGTTGTTCGTGAGTTTGAAGATCCACAAGAACCTGTAGATCTACCCCATGAGGATAACTCTCACAAGAGGAAACCTGCATGGGCTAGAGAGCTCATTCAAGATGCAAAAAGATTTGGTATTCCAGAAGAAGAACACAGAGCAAAGAAGAGAACCAGATCACAGACCAGCTATGTTGCTTTACTCTGTGACATTATGAACAAAGATCCTTCCAGTTATGAAGAGGCAGCGGAAAAGAAAGAATGGAAGGATGCCATGGTTGAGGAATACCAATCAATAATGAAGAATGATGTTTGAGATGTTGTCCCAAGACCTAAAGAGAAGTCCGTTGTGACTTCTAAATGGATCTTCAAAATCAAGCATGCTGCAGATGGCAGTGTGGAGAAATACAAAGCAAGATTCGTAGCTCGTGGCTTCTCTCAGAAAGAGGGAATAGATTATGAAGAAACTTTTGCACCTGTAGCCAGGTATACTTCCATCAGATCAGTACTTTCCCTGGCTGCAACTATGAAATGGAAAATACACCAAATGGATGTCAAGACTGCTTTCTTGAATGGTGTAGTTGAAGAGGAAGTATATGTGGAACAGCCACTTGGTTTTGAAATACATGACAGGAAGTCATATGTGTGCAGATTGAAGAAAGCCTTGTATGGCTTGAAGCAAGCTCCCAGAACCTGTTATGGTAGGATGGACTGTTTCCTATCTAGTTTGGGCTTTACCAAGAGTAAAGCGGATTCTAACCTTTACTACAAGGTTGAGGAAGGAAATCCTGTGATTCTACTCCTGTATGTGGATGACTTATTTGTAACAGGAGATGATAGACTGATTGCAGATACTAAGAGGAAGCTTGCTGTTGAATTCGATATGAAAGATTTGGGAATGATGCACTATTTCCTAGGTACGGAGGTGTGGCAGAGTGCAGGTGGGATCTTCCTTGGTCAAGGGAAGTACAAAGTAGATATCCTGAAGAGATTTGGGATGATGGATTGCAAGGCCATGGCCACACCTATGGCATCAAATCTAAAGCTTCTATGTGATGCTTCATCTGAGCCGGTTGATGTCTCCATGTATCGTCAGATGATTGGGTCCTTGATGTACCTGACGAACACAAGACCAGACATTTGCTTTGCTGTGAACACATTGATCCAGTTCTTGATGGATCCGAGGAGTGTTCACCTGATTGCTGTAAAGCATGTTCTGAGGTACCTGAAGGGTACAGTGGATTATGGGCTCAAGTATGAAGCGAATCAAAAGTTTAACCTACAAGGTTATGTTGATTCAGATTGGGTTGGCAGTGCTGCAGATAGGAAGAGCACATCTAGGTGTTGCTTCAGTATGGGATCAGGTGTGATCTCTTGGTTTAGCAGGAAGCAGTCCTGTGTAGCACTGAGTATAGCAGAGGCAGAGTATGTTGTAGCCTGTTCATCTAGTTGTGAGGCAATATGGCTACGGAAGCTACTGTCTGAGTTATTTGATCTCCCGTTGGACGCTACTGGTATCTTCTGTGATAACTAGAGTTGTGTGAGGCTGTCCGAGAACCCAATGTTTCATGACAGGTCGAAACACATAGAGATCAAATATCACTATATCAGGGATATGGTGCAGAGAGGAGCGGTGAAGCTCCTGTATGTTGCGACGGACGAGCAGATTGCAGATGTGCTGACGAAGCCACTAGCCAAGGTGAAGTTCGAGTACTTCAGAGAGAGGCTTGGCATTCTTCAGATCGAGGACACTTCAAGGAAGATGTGATGGACACATTTGCTGAAGCCATTCCAAGCATGTTGGAAGGGGGATTCTTCACATGGCTGTGGATGTAAGCGCTGGATGATGAGCATCAGGATGATGTTCTGGTTTCTGCTTGGATATGATCAGTTGGATCATTATATGTATGTATGAATGCATCATGTTGGATGTTGGATATGATCGGTTGGATCATGTGTATGTATTTTGTATATGCATCATGTTGGATGTTGGATATGATTAGTTGGATCATTTATGTATGTATGCATCGTGTTAGATGCTGGATATGATCGGTTGGATCATGTGTATGTATTTTGTATACGCATCATGTTGGATGTTGGATATGATCAGTTGGATCATTTATGTATGTACGCATCATGTTGGATGCTGATGGATACATTGTGTGGATCATGTATCTTTGTATGATCAGGTAGATCATGGATACATTGTGTGGATCATGTATCTTTGTATGATTAGGTAGATCATGTATGCTGATGGATACATTGTGTGGATCATGTATCTATGTATGTATCAGGTGGATACTTGGTGTGCATCAGATGGATGCATTGTATGATCAGGATGATCGTGGATGACAAGCTTCTCCAGATGACATGCAACAGGATGTTGCAGTGATGATGATTAGGATGATCATGTGTACAGTAGGATGATGTTTGATGAGTATCAGATGATACTTTGTGGCCGTAGATCAGGTTGTGCAGGTAAGCATGTAATTTGTGCCCTAGGAGATTTGCAGATGGTCTTTCGAGGTTTTACCTATGGCATGTAATTCGGTGCCCTGGGACATCTGGAAAATGGTCTTTCGAGATTTTGCTTGGGAGAACATGTAATTTGTGCCCTGGGAGATCTGCAGATAGTCTTTCGAGGTTTTTCCTATGGCATGTAATTCGGTGCCCTGGGATATCTGGCAGATGCTCTTGCGAGGTTTTGTCCTATGGCATGTAATTTTCTCCTGGGAGATCTGGACAGGATGAAAAAGGCCTCAAATGCTTCATCCAGGTTTTGCCATGACCACATGTAATTTTCTCCTGGGAGATTTGGACAGGATGAAAAAGGCCTCAGATGCTTCATCCAGGTTTTGTGGTGAGATCACATGTAATGTGCTCCTGGGAGATCCGGCAGGTAGAGCCATGTGCTCGTAACAGCCTGGGATGCTTCAGCCAGGTTTTGTGATGGGTCACATGTAATGTGCTCCTGGGAGATCCTACAGGTAGAGCTGTGTGCTCATAATATCCTGGGATGCTGCAGCCAGGTTTTGTGATGCACGTAATAAGTCATGAGGATTCCACAGTATGGCCAGTGATGATGAAGACTTGCAGATGGTGGGCCTACATCCAGTATGAAAAAGGACTGGCTCTGTAGAACTTCCTATGACGAGTAGAGACAGAGATTGGTTGAGATAGCAGCAGCAGTGACGATGATGATGACGATGCATCGATGATGATGATCCAGAGAAGAAGACTTGTCTAGCAGATCTGTGTCGAGAAATACCTTCCTAGTTAAGAGGGAGTGTTGATGTATATGTAACTTAGGAATGTATTTCTTCTGTGTATTTTATATATATTTATTGTACTCTTATAAGAGATGTGCTATTCCTCTATAAGGAAGTGTCGTCATGTGGATTGACAAGTGTTGCAAGTGTGTGTACTTGCCGATGGGTTATTAGACCACCATGTGGGGTCAGCCCTGAATTATATATAATATAATGTGGATGTATCTAGATAGACAAGTCAGCCCCATAAGGTCACTGGGCAAAAAGATGAGTATAAATAGAGATAGGAGATCTCTATTTTACTCACTCGGAAAAGTAACTCACTCTCACTCTCAAAAGTGGTGCACTAGTGAGGAGGAGGAGGATCATCTGCTAGGAGACTATCTCAGTGTTATTTGGTTGTATTTTGGTTCAGCCATTGCTCTCTCTATCTCTGAGGAAGTTGTGGGGTTTTTCACCTTGGTTTTCCCCACGGAAACTCTGTGTCTCTTGTCTTTATGCTTTTGATTCTTGTGATGCTTGTCATATTATGATTGTCATGCATTGATATACTGTAGATGTTATTCTCTTGGCAAAGATCCTATAGTATTGTGAATTAATACTCAAAATTTAACATAGATTAAGAAGAACACGATGCTGATTTGATGAAGAAGGATGAGGAGAAAGGAAATTTTATCCCCAAAGAGGTAAGGTCCCTCGAAATGTTGTTCGATCTTCAAAATAAGTTCAAAAGGCCAGCTAATACCAAGACTAACAATTCATCAATGCAACATGAGTTAGTTAATTTGGGTACCGAGGCAGAACCAAAATTTGTCAACCTTGGCAAATGTTGTTCACCAGGAGAAAGAGATAGGTTCATCAAACTGTTTAAGCAATATAAGGATGTTTTTGCATGGACCTATGAGGATTTGAAAATGTATGACTTTCGCATTATTCAGCATGTTATACCAATGAAAGCGTGTGTCAAGCCATTTCAGCAGCAGTTCAGAAGGATGCATCCTACTCTAGAACCGCTGATTCAAAAGGAATTAAAGAAGCTCCTGGACGCTAAGATAATCTTTAAGGTCCGGCATTCTGAGTGGGTTGCTAATCTAGTCCCTGTGAGGAAGAAATCAGGAGAAATAAGGCTATGTGTTGACTTTAGGAATCTAAACAAGGCCTCGGATAAGGACAATTACCCAGTCCCTTCAATGGAGCAGATTCTCCAGATAGTGTCAGGCTCGAAACTTTTCTCCCTCCTTGATGGTTTTTCTGGTTACAATCAAGTACTAGTAGCCGAAGAGGACAGGCTGAAGACTACCTTCCGCACTAAGTGGGGAACTTTCGCACACAGAAGGATGCCTTTCGGCCTAATAAATGCAGGAGCTACATTTCAGCGAGCAATGGATGTTGCTTTTCGAGGATTGGGTGGTCGTTGTGTTGTTTATCTGGATGACGTGACGGTTTTTTCTAAGAAAAGAAAAGATCATGTTTTTCACTTAAGGTAGATTTTTTATCGTTGCCGAAAATATGGTATTTCTTTGAATCCCAAGAAGAGTGTGTTTGCTGCCCTTGAAGGTAAATTGCTTGGTCATGTCATCTCAAAACGAGGAATCTCAATAGATCAAGAAAGAGTGGAGGTTATCAATAAGATCCCTATGCCCCATGGCAAGAAATCTATGCAGTCGTTTATGGGTACTATTAACTTTGTCCGCAGGTTTGTCCCTGATTTCGCTCAAATTGTTAAACCCTTACATCAAATGATCAAACAGAGCATACAGTTCAAGTGGACGGACTTAGAAAAGGACACATTTAGAGATATTAAGGAATCTATAGCCAAATCTCCTTCCTTAAGAAGCCCAGACTTCGATAAAGATTTTATCCTATACACGTTTGCTTCGGATGATTCCCTTGCTGCGGTACTTACCCAAAAGGTGGAATTAGGAGATGAATACCTGATTTCGTTCATGAGCACTGGTCTGCAAGGTGCTGAACTGAACTACCCCGTAGTAGACAAAGAAGCATACGTCGTGTTCAAGGCAGTAAAATAGTTTAGACCATACATTCTGAAGAATAGAACTAAATTTATAGTCCCTCACCCAGCTGTTAGATCCCTTTTTGTTCAAAAAGAATTAGGAGAGTGGAGAGGGAACTGGGTTACGGCTCTTCAAGAGTATGATCTAGAATTCAAACCCGCTACTATCATCAAAGGGCAGAGCCTATGCAAATTACTTGCGAAACATCAGACAGAAGAAGAGCAGGATTGGGCAAATGAAGTTGAGTTGAATATGGTCGACGTATGCCCAATTTTCATAGCACCCGAATCATGGTACAGGGACTTAGTGCATTACCTACAGAGCGGATACCTACCTGAGCACTGGAAATCTAAACAAAGAAGGGTGCTCTGCCTGAAATCAGCACCTTATCAAATCATTGATGGGATACTTTTCAGAAAGAATTATGATGGAGTTTTCCTTAGGTGTCTAGAAAAGGAAGATGCAAGTAAAGTTGTTAAAGAGTTGCATGATGGCCCCGCAGGTGGACATTATTCAAGAGAGACAACAGCACACAAGATACTGAGAGCTGGATATTATTGGCCCACTCTGTTCCGAGATGCCCATACATATGCACAAAACTATGATGTATGCCAAAGAAGTGCCTGAAAATTACCTAAGGCAGCAGGACCCTTGCAGCCGGTTATTATCTCTGAGCCTTTTGAGCAGTGGGGTATAGATGTTATCGGAGAGATAAATCCAAATTCTTCTTTGCAACATCGATACATCCTAACGGTGACTGACTACTTCACTAGATGGACGGAAGCTATCCCGTTGCACAAGATCAATGAAGACGCGGTCATCAGCTTCTTGAAAGAGAACATCATAACCAGGTTTGGGGTTCCAATTTCCCTTGTTTTTGATAATGCTACCTATTTTTCGTCTCTCAAGATAAATGAATTTGTTTATGAATGGGGGATCAAGTTGCACTATTCAGCCAATTATTACTCTCAAGGAAATGGATTAGCTGAATCTTCAAACAAAAACCTCATTCGAATTCTTAAGAAAACTGTGATAGAAAATCAGCGAAGTTGGCATATAGCTCTCCCAAACGCCTTATGGGCAGATAGGGTGACCCCAAAGAACGCATTAGGGGTTTCCCCTTTCACTCTTGTCTATGGAAAGGAAGCCATCCTTCCCCCCAACATCTTTCTCGCATCCTTACAGTTATCCCAAGCCTCTCGGGGTTCTGGTAGCCAAGCCTTACAATTCAGGATCAATACCTTGCTTCAACTTGAAGAAGCCCGACAGAAAGCTAAAGACCAATTCCATCAACACCAAGACATAGTTAAGAGATGGTTCGATAAGAGGAAGTCCGGTAAAAGAAGTTTTGAAGTTGGGGACTTAGTCCTGAAATGGGACCATAATCATGAAGGAAAAGGAATGCATACGAAATTTCAACATTTATGGGTAGGCCCGTACCAAATTTCGGCAAAATTAGGCCCATCTACTTATAAATTGACAAATCTCGAGGGAGAAGAAGTAAGTCTTCCTCTCAATGACCTCGCCCTGAAGCAATACTTTGCATAGTCTCGCTGAGACTTTCTGTACATAAATAAGTTTTTCTTTTATTGTTGCTTTAGCCTTTTGATTGCTTTATTTTTTGGCCATTTTGTTTCTTTTCTTGTCATTTGAACCTCTACAACAAGTTTGTTTTCTGAAAGCCCTTGTGGTTGAGTTTCTCATCAAATATAGGTCTCTTAAAGAAATCTCACAACCCATGAGTCCATAACTATGCTCGAATAAAGTCTATCTATGTATTGTGCTCTCGCTGAAATTTTTCAGAAGAAAGGAAGCCTACTCTGCTAGTCACACTAATCCTGTTTACATAGCAGAGACCTATGACCATCTTCATTACTATCTTTGGGATCCACCCACTCTCACACTTAAAGGCATCTCAAGAAGGTTATTAAAGTTGGACCCATGGAAAGTAGCACATCTCGAGGACATAGGGTATTGAAATGACTCCATGCTGCAAATTTAACAGCCAAAATGGCTTATATTCAAGGGTCTGTTTTCCAGAGATTCTCGCCTCAATTAAAGCATGGCTGAGACAAAAGAAAAGCATGTAAAATCAAGAATGTTGTCCAAAAGACACAGCCCAAAATAGGCTCCTCTCCGTCCGTGAGGCTTGATCAAATCAATAAAATCTCTAACTCACACAAAAGGACATTATGGATTGAGGATCCTAAATCAAAGATCATGTATAAAGAAAATATCTCTGGAAGGCTCAAACAGCTAAGCTGTCCAAAGTACAAACATCCAAAAGGATGCAATCAGCATGGGAATGAGGAACAGAGCAATAATGTCCATGAGGAAGTGTTGCAAATCCTGTGGAGTCCGACAATAGTGACCATCTGAAAGATGACCCTTCTAAAATGAATCTCATATGTTGGCCCTTTGAGAGTTTTAAAGATGTCTCTATCAAAGCTTCCCTTTCCCCAATGGCTAGCAGGTAAAGTGCCTTCTTCCTTCATAGAAATTCAAATGCTGAGCTGAATACCGCACATAAGATGGAGGTCTTTAATAAGGTTTCGGATCATGGAGAGTAATTTTTCAGAGATCTGTGTTCGCCAGCGACTCGCCAATTGTTGTTGCAGCAACATCCCCCCCCAAAAATTTTTGTACATATTGGGGCACCTCATTTATTTTTTAGAAAGACTGGTGTAAGAGGTCAATTCTCCTTTTTTGATGTATTCTCAACTAAAAAAATATTGCTTTGAGAACTCCAAGTTTTCTTCTAAGTCCAAAATTCGTGAAATCTTCCTGAAGTCGCGGAAGCATGTGAATTATCCTCTCGAAATTGCGGGATCATTTGAGTTATCTTCCCGCTGTTGCAGAGTCTTTCGGGCTATCCTCCCGCAGTTGCAGAAGCCATTCGCACAAGCCTCCCGAAAAGACTTAAAAAACTATTTTTCGAAGTTTGCGGAATGATTTGAAGAAATCCCCGCAGTTGCGGAATCATTCAACTTATCCTTCTGAAACTGCGAAAGCGGTCACCTTATTTCCCCAAAAAAGCCGCTGAAGGACTCCTCTTTAAAAAAAAAAAAAAAAACTCTTAAGTCTTTCCTCTCGACTTAACTTTTGTGGAACCTTTCAGCTTATCCTCTTGAAACTGCGGGAGTCATTCGCATATCTTTTCCGCTTCCGCCGAAGGACTTCTCTCCAAAAAATCTTAAGTCTTTCCCCTCGACTTGCGGAAGCTATTCACGAGAGCCTTCCGAAAATACGGAAGCCATTTGCGAAAGCCTTCCGCAACTGCGGAAGCCTTCACATTATCATTCTGAAAACCCGCCGAAAAAAAAAAAAACTTAGATGTTCATTCTTGCAGGAGTTGTTCGTCAATCTCTTCCGACACGGCAGGAACCTTCGCGGAATTGTTCCACGACTGTGGAAGCCATCGGTATATCTCCACCGAAATTGCGGAAGGAGATCCATTATTCTCCAGAAGCTGCGTCTCCAATGGTCGCATTGTGGAAAGATTCATCAATCTCTTCTGAAACGCCGAGGGTGTTCACCATAGCATCCCGCAATCACGGGTGGAATTCATAAATCCGGCGCACAAAGTGACGGTCATGCACAACTATCGAGGCAGATTGAAAAGATCGCAACGTACAAACTTTAAAAAACGTTTTAATGGCGCCAGCCACCGTATTAAACACCGCACGTGTCCAACTCGTTTAAATGGACGGTTGGGGTTTGGACCGACCACATTGTTTTTTTTTTCGATTAACAAACGCCATTGGGACACCGCGCCAGACTGCTCCAGCTCAGCTCATCCACGTCCGTGTCCACCTCATTCAGCCATCTTCACGTTGCCAGGTAGGATTTTTAACCGTTTTTTTTTGTCCCTTTTTCCACGTCAACTTACCCTTGAGATTTTTTCCCGTCCATGGCATGGCCGTATGTCGTTATTTGTTTTTATTTTTAAGGCCACCGAAGCCCCATATTTTCGCAGCTCTTCCAAAGCCATAACCATCTCTACCCGAGTTTCTCCACCGGCTATATTTCAAACGTCGTCAACCTCATTTAAAATCTAAGCCAACTACACAATGTCTCATAAATCTTACTACTAGCGGTGGTGGTCGGATGAGATCCCTCATCTTTTGATGATTGCGTTCCGGCCCCTGGTTTCGTCATAATATTACTTCAATCCGAGCTCACCCGCTATTAAACGTTCGAGGTACAACCATGCAAGACACCCTCTCTCCTCGGGCTAGACTGGGAACAGATTGTTTCCGCGACGTATACTTATCCTTTCAGGAACATTTCAAACTTTGTCCCTTTAAGAGAATCAAGTCTCTGTAGCCATATTTATTGTTTGGAGTGTTTCACTTTGCTTCCCCAACATGCAGCTTCCTATTTTGTTTATATATCTCATTGGCATGTTGAAGTGATCCTTCTTTTGGTTAAATATCTCATAACAGGTTACACATCTTTTATAATGACTTGTATTTGGTTGGTAGCAGGGATAAGGCAAGATTCCAAAAGGTGGTAGGAAGAAGGCTAAAATGATGGAACCTTAGCCAGCACCACTTAGGACTGAGACTATGTTTCAAGATACTAGGTGCACCATCGGTATTCCTCCTGAAATCCGGTGGGGCGATATTTACAGGATGATTAGGGACCAAGATATCCCGGATATGTTACTAAAAGAGGGGCAGATCTATCTCAATATCAGAACTTCAGGCATAGCTAGAGTTGCTACCCACCCTGAACTGTTCCCATGTTCTGAAGTAATCGGGTGGATACTCGAACATACTAATGCGGAGACAAGAGTATTACATGACAGCAGGAAAATAGCCATCACCTCATTCCATCCAGCATATCTTGCTGCAGCCTATAAATTCCCACGTCCCCAGCAAGCCCTGAGTGATGAATGGTTGGGCCAGATGAACAATATTGAAATGGCCAAAAAATTATTGGTCGCAGGCAAGCACTTAAGAAAGAGAGGTAATGACGAATATGATGTGCAGAATCTAAGACCTCCTTTCAGGTTAATCGCCCTGATGTTGTGCAGAATCTTCGGTATGCCCGATGGCACTGTATACAGGATACAGTGGGTTCCCATCATCAACTTTGTGGCATTTAAAGGAACTGTGTTTGACTGGGCTACCATCCTGTCAGACAGTTTGGCATCAATGGTGGTTGCTGCAAAAGAAGGTCTGGCCTTAAAAAAGGTAGAATTTTACATGTCTTCATATCTTATTGATTGTGTTTTGGCCAAGCTATCTTTTCTCAGCTTAGGTTGCACGTGGGATAAGGCCAATACCCCGGTTTACACTGCTTTACGGATGATGTGGGCTCAAAACTACAAAGCCAGCTATAAGCTCATCTGTGAGGGGTTCATCATGCCCTTATATGAGTAGATAGTCAAGGAGGAGCCCAACTATCTGTCGGAGAATGCTATGGAGATCCTTGAAAACTATGGATATTTTTATTTTTCAGAGCAAGGCACCTACCTCAGAATGTTTGGAGGGACTAAAGCTCCATATATTTTGCCGAGGTATGCTACTGACTATGTGGTCCCCAAGGAGGAAGTGAGACAAATTTTCCTGGATGGAATTGGAGCAGTGCTTAACAAACAACATAAGGCTTCTTTCCTGCCTTTGCCCTTCTGCATAGGAGCATACAAATTCTTAGGGGTTGCCTCAGCTGAGGAGCTTTTTCAGGAGCTGAAACCCTTCCACTTCAGCGAAGTAATTTTCCATAGAAATGGCAGGCAGGGAAAATTTGACGAGCATTGTAAAGAAATTTATGCTCATTTTGAGTACGCTCATTATTATGATGCCGAGGAAGAGGCATTCAGAGGCATCAGCAACATGGCTGAGCTGTGATTCTGTCGCCAAGGTAGTGGAGTAATCTCTAGCTCTACCATGGCCCAGAAAACCAGCGAGCAGAAAGACAAGGAAGCAGATGATGCCCAAGCCCAAGAAGAACAAAGGTTAAGAGAGGAAGCAAGGTTATTGCAAGAGGCTGAAGTTTCCAGATTGGAGCAGGAAGCTGAGGTGGCGAGAGTGCAGTAAGAAGAAAAAAGTGAGAGGCTACAGAAAGAGGCTGAGGAATCCCAGAAGCGGAAAGAGGCTGAAGATGAAAGGCAGTAGAAAGAAAAGGAAGATCAGCCGCAAGCTGAGGGAGAAGAGAGAAGGTAGCAGGCTGAAGTAGGGCGGAAAGCGGAAGAAGAACTCAAAGCAGTTGAAGATTGCCAAGCAGGAGACCCCGGCACCCAGAACATGGAAATAGACATACCTCAAGAAGGTGTCTCCGGCACACAAAATGTGGGAACAGATCCAGCTCAGGTATTCCAGACCCCACCTGCTGAAGTAGAAATAGATATTATAGATCTCCCAATCGTCCTGTACACTCCATCAGAAGAACATACCGTGTCCAGATGGGATGATTTTTTCTATGATAAGAAGAGGAAGGCAATGGTCCTTAAATCGGAAGAGAGGATAAAGAGACTCTTCCAGGAAGATATTGTTACCCACCGGGAGACCACAGTAATGCAAAATACGAATAAGGCTCCCATAGCTATGGCATCCGCTGCTGTAGAGACAGCAAAAGCAACGCTGGACAATGTAGCTGATATAGTTAAAGAAGTTGAGTCGACAAAGAGGAGAGCTCGCATGCTATAACATACTGTGGCTAATGAGCAAGCCTACAGGGATCTCGTAGTGAATAGGTATAATCGCCTGTTTGTTGAGCATAAAGAACTGTCAGACAAGTATAACCAACTAGAAGAAGAAAAGGAACAACTAACAGTCTAGATGATGATTGTAGAAGTAGAGAAGAACGATGCAGGAGCCATAGTGTCACATCTAGAAGCAGACAAGCTAGCATTGGTTGAGCAATTAGAGCAGGTGGAGAGCAGAGCGATGGACATGTCTCCTTTCCATGAGTTGTCCTGTAGAATCCTAAAGCAAGTCCATGGCACGCAGGAACTAATTACTGATGAAGTATGCAAGCTCAAGGCCATGGTGGTCAGATTAAAAGAATTTAATGTAGAGGCCAATAGGCTTAAAGCTAAATACACGTGGGTTAAGGCAAACGTCCTAAGCCAAATAGAATGGAGAGAAGAAAAGGCGGATTTCCCCAAGCATCTCCCATTCAAATCTATAGATGGCTTCAATGAAGACATAGCCGTTTTGGAATTTTGCAGAAACTGTAGCATTAAGCTGATAGCCAAGATCCGAGGGACAATGGATAAAGGAACGGTCTGTATCAAAGAATCAATGAAGTGCATGACAAATGCAAGTTGAGTTTCCCTCAGTCCCTTGATGATTTCCCGGGCAAAGAACAATGTTTGTCTGAGCTGAAGGAAGAGCTGGGCATCCAAACTGAATATGTGAAGAAGATTGATGTCCTAGCCATTGATGACCTCCAACATTATATTGGAATGTCATCAATACACGATCATCTGCTCAAAGAAATGCATCAAGCTGCAGTAACAGAAATTCAAAGTATTGGGGCAGAGCTTGGTAAACATGTAACTTCCCAGAAAATCTTACTCCCTGCCTCAGCAAATGTAGTTATAAGGGACACTGGTGTATGGTATAGTTACATTGCAGAAGAAGAGAAGAAAGAAGCAGCAACAGCAGCCCCAGCTAGCTCGATTTCTTCTCTCCCAACAGTAGCAGAAATTCTAGCTGGCTTGTTTTCTCCTCTCCCACAAGCAGCAGCATCAACAGCTAGTTTGAGCGCCTCTCTTCCAACTAAAGCACATGCCCAGGAGTGAAAGCGCTGATATTAGAGCATTAATTCTTATATTTTGTATTTAGGGCTTTCATATGTATAAAACGTGGAGCTATGGGACAGCTGTCCTTTTTTCTTTTTAAATAATTTCTGTTAAGGAAGGAGTCACACATTTTGTTTGTTATAAGGAAAAATTTCTGTAGGTGACAAGTGTAAAAGGCCAGGTGGCAGCCCAAAGGGCATTTTGTAATATTATAAATAGAAGTTAGGAAGTAATGAACAAGACTTTTGGCAGGGAATTATTTTCTAGACTTGTACGAGCTATCGTGCACATGTTTTAAGAAAATAAAATCTTCCTAATAAGAGCCTGGAGAGGACGTCTTTGCATGAGGATGGAGATTGGATGCATTTTGGATTATTCCTGTGTCTGCTATACTTTGTTGTGAGATCTTTATTACTGTCTTGAATTATTTCATTGTAGTAAATGATCTTGCTTCTCTCTGTGCAAATGAATTCTCTCTTTCATGAGCAATGAAATGTGTTATATTTAATTAGAAGCTATCTTCTGATATTTCTTATCTTTGTTGTAGCTTTATCTTTAAGATTTGATGGCTGTCTGTTTATTCTTTAAGACAATTCCTACAGCTCATTTTTCATGCTTTAAATTTGCTCCTTGCAGGGATAGTTAGATTTATTTCAGTTTTACACATAGATCTGTTTTTCAGCTTTGCATTTAGATTAAATTTAGACTAGGCACATGCATATCATTTTAAAGCATAAAAAAATCAAAAGAACGATGGATCGGGCCATAACCGGTATAATTGGAATAAATCTCCAAACCCACGGTTGCCCGAACCGCTAACCGGACGGATTCCCCATACCAAACGGTAGATAATCTAATTGGGATAATCTATCGGGGAGAATCCCTTTCTGATTTATGCTGCGATCTCCGAGGCATCAACAGGTCCTTAGGAATGAAATATGAATAATGGGATTGCAGGGGTGTCAGTGAAGTTTCATGGAAAACAAAGTTGAAACAAGGGAGATATGGCAAAAAAACATAATTTTATACTCTTTTTTTTCAGAATGGATTTGAAACGACTTTCGGAATGGATCGAAAACGGCGGGATCTGGAACGGTTTAGAATGGATCGAAAACAACTGGATATAAAATTACTTTTAGAATGAATCTGAAATGGCTGGATTAGAACTAGCTTTCAGAATGGATCTGCAACGGTGCAGAAGTGATCGGCAATAGATGGATCTACAATGGCACGAAAGTGATCGACAACAATTCAGCTGAAAATAGATATGGACCCCAGGTATGTTCAGCTCCCTATCAGTTCAGGGGTTTCACTCGGCCACCAATGTTGTCTAACGGCTTGCGTATTGGAGTAGTACCCCTCACTCCATGGCCCAGGTAAAACTGATAACCACTTTGCCACAAATGACAGCTCTTGGTTTACCTCACGCGTGGGAACTAATCAATCAGGTAGGGGTCATTGCCCTTTTCGCTGGCAGGTCCTCTCAATGGGCCAGCTACTTCGGGGTTCTTGTGGTACTCCTCACAATGAGTTTTAGGGCTTATGCCCAAGTACTTCCAACAGTTAAGCGGATAGGGATTATTCCCAAATCCGAATCTACAATAGATGCGGAAAAAAAAATTGGCATAAATTTCACCCAACGAGCCCAAGAAAGTGCTCTGATACCAGATGTGAAGAACCTACAATAATTAATTAATGAAAACACATGAGATAACATAAATAACAGAACTCAGAATCGCTTTTATTAGATCACTTTTCCTTTCATTTTCAAATTGTTTGATTAGGCTTGGATTTCTTAGTTTGATAATCATTTTCATTGGGACGAAAGGTTGACATGTTAATTATCAAAAATTGATTCCAATTATTCTACAATTCTTTATTTTGAATCATGTTTTATTTATCAAACCTTTTCTAAAAATTAATTGAAAGGGGATTGTTGATCCTTAGTTAATGATACTCTGGGGCAAGTTAGTCATTCCAAGCCTACCTATTTTGAAGTCTTATGTGTGAAGGAATATTTTCAAGGTGATTTTCAAGAAGAGACTATCCCTTTTCCCATGGTGGAACACTTTCCAAGTTTTACCTTCATACGTAAACTTAGCAACATTGATTATCTTTCTCCTTTTAATTATCATAAATCAATACACAAAGTTATTTTTAACTAAATTCTACATTATGTTCTAATTGGATCTTTCTTTAGGAGCAAATGAGTGGGGCTTGCATTGTTATCATCTCAAATCTCTTAATGTCGTCCCTCTTTCTTAAGGAGTATAGTTGCTTCCCCATCCGTTAAATAATATCTTATGAGACTAACATTAAACATAGCCCAATCCTCTTCTTTAACATCTCTAGGAGTGAGTTGGGGAAAATGAGTTCTTATTATAAGCTGGCCTATTCATGATCATACCCTCTTATGGAATGAATTTATCAATATCTTGTCACCAAGCGAGGATACTGGCTTGTATCCACAAAAACGGTTGCAATACGGGGGTCTCATCACGAGCCAGCCTGCTCATTATCTATAAGTTGGTCTGAATGACACTGTCACAATTTGATCGCCAAGTTGGGACAGTGGTTTCCAACGTATTTCTAAGGATGCAAATCCTTAACAAGGATTGATAAGCTTCGCATATTTAACTAGTGGATGGGATAAAACAAATTTATTGGGTTAAGAGGTAACCCTGTCGAGGCTATAGACGCTTGCTGGAAGCAAGGCCATGCATGTGGTATTAGATGTAAAACATTAAGATAACATCTTCTTGTCATCACAAATTGTTCATTTAGAGCATGTTTCAATGAAGAACATATTTTGTTAGAAATCTAATCGATTAGTATTTTTCTTTGCATTCCATATTTTGTTAGAAATCTAATCGATTAGTATTTTTCTTTGCATTCCAACTGATAGTTAGAAGGGCATCATTAAGAATCAATTGCAGCTGGGTAAATCTTTAAAAGGTTGACTTGTTAATATGGTACGCATGTTTTAGGGAAAGCTTTCTTATTGTTAAAAGCCTCATCTTTCATCTCCTTATACATGTACAACAACTATATTTTCAAGACAGACATAATTACTTTGCCCAGCTAGTCGTCATTTGTTGTATGCACAACAGATCCCATCTTAAACATAATATGGGAGCCCCTTTTATTTCTTATTTGTTTGGATTTCTATTTTTTGCAGTTCACCATTGACTTGATCATTTTCCTAGATCTCTGATATTATTTGGATTGTTTACATTATTTATCTCTAGCTTGTATTTGTTTTTTATTAATTTAAGTTGGCTCCATGATATTGGTGGTTAACTTACCACATTATTCTTCACATTCCCCACCTAGATTTGGTTCGAGATAATGGCTACTTATTACCTTCATTCTGAGATTTTGATTGATCTTATGATTTCTTCCCTCATGAGTTTAGATATTGCATTAGTGTGACATTTGAGCTTGATAGAGTTTTACTTCCACTTTTGCATGCCTAGAAACATAATATAAATATTGTAAATAATCTTGGTCTTTTGGTTTATTTGCTTATATTTGTTTAATATTTTTAATGTTTAATTTCAACTTATTTAAATCATTTTTAATATTCATGAACATGATTTGGTTTTGATTAGATTACTATGTGAATTTGAAGGAATATTTTCACCAAAACTATAGTTTAAATTCACATACTTTAATAAAACAAACATTTTAATATTTCCAATTTTAATATGATTCAGAAAATCTATAAATTTTGGGATTATATTTTCATATGAGAAACATAAAACATTTGATCATGGATTTTGTTATTTCATTTTTAAGTTGAAATTAATATTGAAAATAAGGAACATCTTTGGTTTCTTTTTCAAATTAAAAATGTTTTATTTATACTTATGCAAAATTAAATATTGAGAATAAAACTAAACAAGATATTCTATTGTGTTTTTCTATTTTAAAAACATGTGTTATGTTGAAAAACCTATTTATGGTATTTATTAACTCTCCTATATCATAAATCATCTTTGAAAATCATTTCCACAAGTCACTTTTGCAAATTTTCATTTTTCATTTCTGCATTCTTGAAATTTTATGGTTTCGACTTCCTCCCTATTTTTCGGGCCCTAAGTTCTTTTATGCTATGTTTTAATTTAATTTTAGGTTGGTAAATTTTGATAATTTCATTTTTACTTAGGGTTTCGATTTTGGTTTTGATTTTTTTCTGATTTTGATTTGTTTAAATGTATTTTTCAAATCCTAAGTTTCCTCCCAACATTTGATTTCCGATATTTTGGGAATATTGATTTTGGATTTCTATGTTGGTTTTTCTTTGTTTGGTTTTATTATTTTGGAAAATAATTAGTATGGGATAATGGATTTAATAGTTAGATCAATGGCCACAATTCACCCAACAATCAAATCAACAGCTGTTGAGACTTAACTTCCGGAAGCAATATCTTGAGATTTATGAATCCAAATCAAGCCCGGAATAGCTCGTTGGAAAGCTGGAAGGATGATGATTGATTTGGGAAGATTATTTTTTCCAATTGAATAAATTAACCACTAGAAAAATCTGTCTGAACAGACAATTTCATATTTGGATTGGATTTATCTATTTTGGTTTGCAAATGGATTTTTACTAATTTGGATTTCTTTCATTAGCTTTGGAATGATGTTTTAATTTCTCTTTTGAATTGTATAGGTGTGGATTTGGATTTGGAGTTGAACTTAAGAATTTACATCCCAAATTTGGAGCGGTCAAAACATGTCAACTGGAAAGAAGTGATATTTGGATGCGATTTCTGGAGTGATGAAAACGACTCTAGAAAATCCAAGATGTAGAATTTGTGCAGAATATGACCTATTAACTTGATCGTCAGAAGAATCCTTAGAAATTTCTTCATTTTGGAGATCCGACTAGTTTTTCAAAATAGATTTTCCCAGATTTTTCTCATCAACGGATTTGTTAAATGGAACAACTCATCTAGTTAGCTTAGCAATTGGGGAAACTGATCTTATCTTCTCCTGTCATTTATTTTGTATAAATACCTACCTTCTATGCTCTGAAGAGGGGGGGGTATCATCTTTTTCCCATATTTTTCTCATGGACGGATTTGTTAAATGGAAAAACTCATCTAGTTAGCTCAGCAATTGGGGAAACTAATCTTATCTTCTCCTATCATTTATTTTGTATAAATACCTACCTTCTATGCTCTGAAGAGGGGGGAGTATCAGGAGAGACAAATTTATTTATTTCTCTGTAATATGAATTGTTATGCATTTTTATGCATACAATTTGCTATTCATAGCAGTGGATGATACTCTGATTTTTCAACAAGCTAGTTCATTGGTTCTAGAGATATTATGTAAGGTTTTCATTGGTCTATTTAATTAATTGAATTTGGTTTATTTTCTACAATTTATTTTTAGAATATGCTGATTGTCATCTTATATTCACATTATGCTGCCTATGTTTAGACCTCATAAATTTTTTTCAATTGCAACATTTATCATTTTCAATCTGTGATGAGAAGAATACTTGATTTATCCTATTTTTTGGTCATTGCATAATCTCTAACATTTTCTAACATGCCAATTGATATGAATCCAATTTGTCAGCTTGATAATCAATTGAATACTAATTAAAACTAATATTTTTCCCTTTTCAATAATCATTTTATGAAAAAAGAATTTTATGTTTTCATTCTATTAGTTTTATTACATGATTATTTTTATTAATTATCATAGATTGACAGATTGACATGAACTAGTTATCACGATAACATTTAATAAATTACATACTAAGTTTAGTTTTTCATTTAGGATTTAGTTTCAGTCATGATTCATAGTCTCCTCTTTGAGGAGCAACCAACATTTAGCGGCTAATGGAGCCGTTAAACTCGTCGAAGTTAACTATACCAAACAACTTGAGGATAGGGTAATCCTTGTGTAGGATTATTCGAAGCCTTTGGCTAGGATTTATCCTTTGCATTGAATCGTGGGTCAATTCTGGGATTCAACAATCACTACATCATAGGAAAGCGCAAATGAAAGTGACATCCAGACCAAGGAGGAGAGCCAACAAGTGGTCGGGAATAGGAACTAGATCAAGGACAAGAACAACAACAAACTACTAATTTTCCAGTAGGATAGAAGAGGAATAATCCTGACACAGTCATCCCGGAAGGATCGCAAAGGAAGAAGCAGAAATAAAGTAAGACTCCGCTCGATGCACAGTCGCGCGATGATGATTATGATTGCATCATAGCCCGAGTTAGTTAGCATCTTGAAGAGACACTTGCATTGAAAGACAAGAAGCAAGAGGAAATACAAGCGAGCATGATAGAGAGCCTCGCAAAATTCAGGAGTATTGTGGCAAGAGTAGAACAATTCCAAAGAGATCTAGTCAGGGAATTAGATTCTGAAGATAGGACAGGGGATTCAAGACAAAGAAAAAGAAAAACACATGCTTTAATGATGAGACCCCGGTTAATCCGCATAGAGCCGATGAACGTGATATTCCCATCTGATGAACTTACTGAAGGTGTGAATAAGCTCGCACATCTGGATATTAACGTGGGAATGGTATCCATTGAAGGATTGCATAATCTGCATTTATAGGTTGTGGAAGAAATTAGAGAAATAGATATGTTCTCCTATAACCAACATCTGAAGCTGGAAGATAGTTATAAGGAGCTGAATAATGAATGCGTAATGAAGACAAATGAGCTAGCAAATTCTTAGGAGAAGCAAAAAAAGATGAATAATATCGTAGTTGAAGTTTATGCAAAGATCGCAGACTGCAAAGAAGAGCTTGAAGTGGAAGCGACCATCCTTAGGATTGGTTTTTCCATGGACAATCTCAAATCGAAAATGGAACATATGGAGATTGTCTCCAAAGAGAATATTGATGACTTAGAGTCTCAAAAAAAACCTAGCTCTCCGCCAGATGAGAAGGAAGCAAGGGCTGAAGAATTGAAGACGTCAACCGAGAACATATCCACAGGAGTTGCGAGGTGTCAATACTTGTTGGGTGAAGTCACTAAGGTATGGGCTATACTGCAAGAGGATCCCGAATTACAGAAAATTTAGGATGAATTTAAGAAGAGGCAGGAGGACTTTGATTCTCTGGACATGGCCATAAAGGATTTTTCGCCAAGGAAAAGGATCTAGAAGTTCGTAGAAATGAAAGAGCTTCAAAAGGAGCTAAAGGCACTAAGGATGAAGGAAGATGAAACTTCATCAAAGTTACAGCCTATGTAAGAAGAAGCATTGGCACTCTCTGAAGAAATCGAGGAGAAATTGCAAGAAATCTGCACAACAGAGAGTACAATAAAAGATCAAATGCAAGAACCCATATCGGCGATGATGCTTGAAACAATCAAATAATTTGAGCAAGAGACTAAGGAAGCAGTTGCAAAGTTGAGTGCAACTTTTCAGCAATTCACTGCGAAGACGAACATCCCAAGTGATGCGCAGTCAAAGAAGCCCAGTGTAAGTCGCTCGGGGGAGAGCCACAAGTAAGTGTTAGGGTCCTATTGGGCACATCCCAAGTACATAAAGTTTTGATGGTGAAAGTACAGTTAGGCGAGGCCTAACATTGACCAGTTTTGGGAGAAGCAACTCCGTACTTCTCGGGAAAAGGGTATGAAGCGAAGCGAAGTTGACAGGAAAGGACATTTCCCCTTAGTAAAGACAGAGTACTAAGGACAACTAGAGTTAGTTGAAGCAGTTGAGGATGAAGCGGCGAACTGATAGATATAGGAGTAGAGAGTAAAGAAGCGGAATGGTGCAAAGGACGTGCCATTGTAGAGTCAGCTCTGCATGGTCAGAAGAAGAGTCAGATTTAGAAGAAGGAGCGCAAAAGGACAACAGAGTTACAATGAATTTAAGGCAAAGAATGGTCGACAGGAGAACCATGTTGTTTTGGGTTTAAGGGTACTATGGGGGTTCAACCATATTTATTGTAATATATGACCTTCAGGCACATCTATAAATAGGGTTATTTTTGTATGAGGAAGGGTTGGAAGATCTAAGAAGGTTAGAGATAGTAGAGAGCTAGATCTAGACTAAGAGACAAATATAAGAGAGAAAGAATCTTTAGCTGAGTGCACAGAGATCTATTGTAGAAAGAGTCTGCAGCTGAGTGCGCAAACTGGAACTGTTACCCCTTCCAAGTAATATAAAAATAGTTCACATGGACGTAGCTCCCATCTGGGGGGTGAACCAGGTAAATACTTGTGTTATGTGTATGAATCAATAATGTGTTTTGTGTTCATGTTATGGTATGTTAATGTATTTGATTTCATATGTATGTGAATGGAAATCATATGTTAAGTAAGCGGAACACATGTGTATGAATGTTGTGAAGTGACATTAACTATGATAAATGCGTAGTTATAAGAGTAACGATAACCATGATTCAGGGAATTCGGTAGGTTGTTGTTAACTGCGAAGTGCACAGTCACATGTTGATATTGTTATGTTAACTATATGTTAACAAGGAATGTACTGCGAGGTCAAGTATTCACATCTGCGCATCACCATGGTTACAGAAACTTGATTTTGTAACCCTCCATACTTCGCTTCGGGTGAGACGTCAATCAATTTGCAAGTTGATGCCGAAAGGGCCAGTGAAAGGGAATTTTGTTGGGTCTATAAGAAAATTCGTCGAACCTGGGTCAGCCCTAAGTGTACCAACAGAGAAGGACATTCCATGTTGCCTTACTTTAAGGAGGATGTTCCATGTTGGAGGTGTTCTACTCTTGTTATGTGAAGGTAGTTGGTATCACTTGATGGAGATATGTACATGTATCCTTGACCACCATTTCTTTATTATTTTTTACTTAATAGCTGAGAGGATTTTTTATTTGTTTACTCCTTCCTAGGATAGATCTCGGGTCATGTTTAGATTCAGGGAGAAATTCCATTGGAATTGATGAAATATATCTTGATTCTCATGTATGATTGATGCTAGCACTCAATTGAAGGTCTTTCATTTCATATTTCTCATGCTTGGTTGATATCAATTACATGCCCACACACAAAAAAATCTCAATGCACATATACATCAACAATGTGTGTACCCCATAAAATAAAATAGGAACATATGGTTTGGTGTAGATAGATAGATGAATAATTTTCCTGCTCATCCCATAAATTTTGGTGGCCAAAGGACACAGTTTCCAAAACTTCTAGTGGGGCTAATGAAGGCCTTGTGTGGATATGTAATAGTGATTATTCACAAGCATATAAACCACACAAAGAAAGAAGGATAAGGAAATAAACATAGCATGTCACAAAGAGACCCATTTATTTCTTTTTAAAATACACATCAATCATCATCTCGATGTTGTATACCAAGACCATTTAAATTCACAATTAAGAAAAACAAGATGCCTTTTATATTTTATTTTGAAACAACATTAAGCAATACACCAACTAGTTTGAATAGTGACATACAACCATAACCATGGTAATAGTGCAAAATACTCAAATACAAGGCCCCCTTTCTCTATGTTAGGATATTTTAATACTCCATCCTTGTCCTAGTTGCATTATTTACCATTTGCTAGCACTTAGTGATGTTATTTCCCCCTTAGTGGTGTGCAGATGTCATCTATGATCCATCAGCCACCTAATGCACCTTGCATGCATCATTTTAGGACCCCTTAAGTCAGTTCCCTATATTTTAGGAGCCTACTCAGTGTTGCAGTTCAGTCCACCTAAGTTAGATAACTCTTGTAGGGGGTTTATGCTGCGATTTCCACTTATCGTGGCCTCATGCGCCCTTTTCAGAGTCATTTGCATGAAAAAATCACTAATGCACCCTCTTTGGCTAGTTAACTAATTGTGTCTTCAGTTAACTGAGTTTAGGTTCAATTGAGTTGAGTTTAGGTCTTCTAGAGCACTCTAGTGGTGACAATATATGTGCTAGACAAACTGAGACTCGAATTCTCTCCAGCAGAAAACCTGGGACATGAGATCCATATTTGAATAAAAGATATATTATTGAATTGATAAGATGATTAATGTATTACAAGAGCTCGCCTTTTATAAGGTTTGAGCGTGCTTAAGGAAGGGTTATGTCCCTTCAATTAACTAATTAATAATTTATTGCTTAATTTAATACATCATTTAATATTCATAGCATTGCCACTCCCTTTTAAGGAGATTTGTCCTCAAAGCAATGGTAATGAGGGATGTAGTTGTCGAAATTGTTCTGATTCCCATGTTGCGTCTTCTTCGGGAAGATTTTTCCATTTTATGAGGTACTCTTTAATTACTCGCATTCTTAATCTCTTCTCTCTAGTAGTAATGATAGATTATGGCTCGAATATGATTCTTCCTTCTTCATCTAATAAGGGAAGTATTTTTTGTGCCTTCTAGTGTTGACCTATCATCTTTTTCAAGCATGAAACGTGAAACACATTATGGATGCGACTTGTAGTTGGCAATTCCAACGCATATGCCACCTGACTAATCTTCTATTGATTTGATATGGGCCATAAAAACATGGAGCCAATTTATTCTTTCCACCTTGTTTAAGTGATAATTGCTTATAGGTTCGTAGTCTTACAAATACCCAATCTCCAACTTCAAATTCTCATTCTGTTCAGTGTCGATCTTCTTGTTGTCTCATTCTATTCCTGGCAGTATTTAGATTCTCTTTAAGTACTTGGAGAACCTTTTGGTTTTCTTCTAAATGGTCATTTACTGATGCAACCCTTGCTTGGTTGGTAATGAAATCCTTCCATTTTGGGGGTTATATCCATATAGGGCTTGAAATGGTGTCATTCTTGCAGATGTATGATAAGTAGAATTATACGACCATTCTGCAAGATGTAGCCATTGGAACCATTTATTTTGATTATCAGTTACAAAGCAACGGAAGTAGGTTTCTAAGCATTTATTGACGACTTATGTCTGTCCATCTGTTTGGGGATGATAAGCTGAGCTCATGTCAAGAGATGTCCCAATTTGCTTGCAAAAGTATCTCCAAAATTTCCATTTAAACTTGGAATCCCTATCACTTACTATAATATTGGGAAAACCATGTAACTTGTAGACATTTTTACAGAAAGATTCGGTTGTTTCTTTTGCCGAATCAGTTTTCTTCACTCCAACAAAATGTGCATATTTGGTTAGCCTATCTACCACAACTAGTATTTTGTCTTTTCCATCTGATATGGGTAGGCCTCAATGAAATCCATTGAAATTTCCTCCCATTTTTGATTTGGGATATGTAACGGATGGAGTAACCCCGGACTTGAGAGATTCTCAATTTTATTCCTCTGACAAGTGTCACAACCTGAAACATACTTGTGAATGCCGGCATACATACCCTTCCAAAAGAATCACTACCTTGCATTATAGTAGGTTTTAAAAAATCCTACATGACCAGCAGTTGGGCAGTCATGTGACTCTTTAAGCACCTTGGTCTTAAAATTGGAATTGGAACTTAAGTAAATACGTCCTTTGTACCATAAGAGGTCATTCTTCCATTCAAAATTCGGATATTGATTTATGTTGTTAATTATGGAGCAAACCTCTGAATTCTTGGCATATTCCTTGCGAATTTCATCCAAAAATTCTGGGATCACCATGGATACGGCATAGACTTGTACCTCTTCATCTTTCCTTGATAGAGCATCAGCTACTACATTGTCCTTCCCCCTTTTATGTAGGATCTCCATATCGAAGGTAGATATTTTCTCGATCCACTTTTGTTGTTCGGTTGTTAATGTCTTCTGCTGTAATAAGTGTTGTAGACTATTATGATCTGTTCGGATTAGGAATTTACTTCCCAAAAGGTATTATCGCCATTTAGTTAATGCATGCATGATGGAAAGCATTTCCTTGTTGTATGTAGACTGTAGGTATTCTCTTTTGTTCAAATTCCTGCTTTCAAAAGCGATTGGATTACCTTCTTGCATTAGCACAGCTCCTATCCCAAACCCTGAAGCATCACATTTGATTACGAATGGTTTTGCAAAATCAGGTGTTGCCAAAACGGGAGTTGAAGACATAATTTGCTTCAACGTTTCAAAGCATCTTCTTGCTTCATCATCCCATTCAAAAGAATTTCTTTTTAGGAGATTTGTTAGCATAGCAGTGACGTGTGCATAGTTCCTAATGAACCTTCGATAGTAACCTGTTAATCCCAAAAATCCTCGCAATTTTGAAACATTCTTTGGTTTGGGCCACTCCTTCATCGCCTGGATCTTCCTTAGGTCTACCTTAACTCCTTCCTTTGAGATTATATGACCGAGATACTCCACTTCTTTCTTCCCAAATGTGCGTTTTGACTTTTTTGCATAGAACAGGTTTTCCTTCAGAAGAGATAGAACCTCTAACAGATGCGTCAAATGTTCCTTCCATGTCATTCTATATATAAGGATGTCATCAAAGAATACTAACACAAATTTCCTTAGGTATGGCTGAAATAGTTCATTCATAGTTGCTTGGAATGTGGCAGGGGCATTAGTTAACCCAAAAGGCATTACTTTGAATTCATAATGTCCTTCATGAGTTTGGAAAGCAGTCTTTGCAATATCTTCTAATCTGACCTTGATTTGATTGTACCCTGAACTTAAATCGAGTTTTGAAAAATATTTTGCGTCATGAATTTCATCCAGCATATCATCGATGAAAGGGATTGGAAACTTATTCTTAATCGTTATTTTTTTTAATCCTCTATAATCTATACATAATATAAACGATCCATCCTTCTTCTGTACTAGCACGACTGGAGCTACATAAGGGCTTCTACTCTTGGTGATGAAACCACAATTCAATAGGTCTTGAACCAACCTTTCTATTTCCGTTTTGTGGTGGTGGGGATACCTATATGGTTTAAACTTGACAGGATTTTATCCAGGTTTAATCTCGATTATGTGTTCTATACTCCTTTCTGGTGGTAGCTGCATGGGTAAGTATTGAAATATGTGTTCATGTTTCTAGAGTAATTTTTGGATTTCCTTTTTGAACTCATTTGGTTCCTCCTCTTTTCCTTCCAGTTGATGGCATTGGATTACGTATGCTGATGCTCTATTTCGAATGAGTTTTTCCATATGCTGAGATAAAACTGCTTGTGTGTCTGGTGGTTGAAAACCATATAGCTTAAAATTTTTCCCTTGCCATTTAAACTTGATGAAATGTTTTTGGTGATTGGCAGAATATGTTCCCAACGTTTGTAACCATTGGACTCCCAAAACGATGTCTACTCTTCCCAACGGTAAGGTGTAGAGTTATGATTCCAGTTTGAAGTCTTGTATTTGAAGTCGCACCTTATGGCACTTTTCAACTTTTTCGATCTTCTTGCCATCTGCAACCATCACCTTCATGTCTGGAACTGGATGTACGAACAACTTGAGTTTTCTTGCAACTCTTATATCAAGAAAGTTGTGAGTGCTTCCGGTGTCTACTAGCACTATAACATTCTCATTTTTTATATGCCCTTTTAACTTGAGAGTTTGTGGTTGACTAATGCCTGTCATGGCTGCTAGCGAGATTTTGGGGGTCTCGTCATTTCCGGATGCCATATTTGCAGTTGCCTCCTCTTCATCTTCTAGCTCTTCTTCTTCTTCTTCTGATTCACTATTCTCCTCTACTTCACAAGTATATAATTTCTTTGAGTTGTCCTCGAGGTGAAACCTATGTTTAGGATTCCATTTGTCTCCACATCGTTGACATTTTCCTTCCCTCATTCATTGATTCTCGAGGCTCTTCCTGTCGTCCCTTCTAGGTGAAGGGATGTATTTGTTTGTGTCATCCTTTGGAGTCGACTGGATGTTTCTTTGTGAGTATGACTTCCCTTTATTTGATTGGAAACTGTCAAATTTGGCCTCAGTTGATTTTTCTTTATGTCTTGCAACCTCGATGTTTGGTATGTCAGGCATCCTTAGTTCCCTCAGTATATATGGTTTAAGGCCTCCAAGATAACTTTCCAGCTGTTGCTTATGTGATAATGCAAACACTCTTGTGGCAACGATTCCCATTCATGTGTGAACTCCTCGACGCTTCCTTTTTGTTGCAACCTGGCAAGCTTCGAAAAGAATTCATCCTCATCGATTCCTTGGAACCTTTTTTAGGAAATTGTTTTTGAACACCTTCCATGTATACGACAGCTTGTCTCCTTTCCACCATATGTACCAATTGTATGCGTTCCCTTCTAGGTGCATTGACGCATATTTTAATTTTTCTTCGCCCGTCGTAATATTGTATATGTGGAAGTATTCTTCGGCTTTATTTAACCATGTGACACATTGGTCGTCACTTCCGTTGAACTTCGGCAACTCAATTTTTTCTCTTGGTGGGCATATTATAAAGGGTGGATTGTCTTTTACTTTGTTGTGTGCTAATGACTCCAAATTGTGGAATGATCCTGTCGACATATCCAGGCCGCCTCGTTCTTTATTCACATCTAGTATTTCTATGATGGTATTCAACTTGTCTTCTATTGTTTCCTGTTTCTCTTTCATGTCTTCTAATTTGGTGTCTAGCCTTCTCTCTAACACTAACACAACTTCCTCCTTGAGTTCCTTTTTTAGCTTTGCATTGCTAACTTTAATTTCTTCTTTCAAATTTTTGTTGTTCTGGGTGATCCGCTCATTGAAATCCTTCTCTAATTTTTCAATTTGGTCTCGTAATTCAGCCATGGTTCTTGATTGGGTGTGGGGAGGTGAATATTTGGGAACAATCTTGGAGTAAGGATAAGAGTTAGGGCAAGGGATAAAATAATAATACAATAAGTATTATTAAATTATAATAATAATTTATTATGTATTAAAAATAATAATACAATAATTATTATTTAAATTATAATAATAATTTATTATGTATTAAAAAAAATATAATAATAAATTTTTTTTTTTTATTTTGTATATTGACTTTTTTTTTGTTTGATTGGTGCAGGTCGTTGGAGATGGAGGTGCAGGTCGTTGGATATGGAGCGTGAGGGGGGGGAAAACACAGAGGTAGGGGCGTGTAGGCATGTGAGGGAGTGAATGTTAGTGCGCAGCGAGGAAGGGAAGGGAGCTGGAGCGAACGTGAACCAACAGAGTTGGAGGGGGTGTGCAGGGATAATTGCGTGAGGCCAAAGTGAAAACAATGGTGAGCAGATGGGTGGTGTACAGCGTGGGGCAGTGCATTGGAATTGTGGAGCATGGACGAGGAGGAGGGAGGAAGGTGAGACGCGAGGAGAGGACTGTGTGTGAGATGTGAGCTACAGCGTGAAGGTCGCGGAGGGGGAAGCAATGCTGAAGTGGAGTGTGGAGGGAATGGAGCTGGAGAAGTGAGGGAATGAGCAGCGGATGTGTAAGCTTAGAAGAGCCGAAACCATGCTCTGATACCAAATGCAGCAGAAAACCTAGGACACGAGATCCATATTTGAATAAAAGATATATTATTGAATTGATAAGATGATTAATGTATTACAAGAGCTCACCTTTTTATAAGGTTTGAGCGTGCTTAAGGAAGGGTTATGTCCCTTCAATTACCTAATTAATAATTACTGCTTAATTTAATACATCATTTAACATTCATAGCATTCTCACAAGTGATTCAAATTCTCTCCATTGTAACAACATTGTTGAATATACTGATTATTGGATTATGTGACATTATTCTGCTCCTATCTGAGTTCCCATGCATGTTCAATTGTTTGCTCATTTTTTACTTCAATTGTTACTGTAACTCAATTTATCTACTCATTCTTTCTCTATGAGGTATACTCATCTCCATGATTTGTTGTGATTTAGAATTTCACATGGTATCAGAGCTTAGCGAGCATAGGTTGAGCAGGTGCTTTCATTAGTGCACTAGAAGCCTCTGGATTTACACAGCAAATCCTGGTTCCATTGCATTGAATTCATTGGAGAAATCCTTTGAAGTCTAGCCAGGTGTGAAGGATCTAGAAAAATGTGCCTATTGTCCCAAAGCACTGCTCAGTAGTATTCTATCTCCAAAATTCAGAGTTTTTTATGGGTTATTGAAAAATTTTCAATGCAATAGTAGCAACAGTACCACATTGTATTCTCTCCAGCAGTTCTAATGGAGAATTCGAATGCTCCTCTCTCTCCCAGGATCCTGACACCCTTCAAATACCTTGATTGGAGGGTTGATATGCAGATTGTCTTGTGCAACAAGTCATTGTACACAGTAACCTTAACAATAAAATAATAATAAATTAATATTAATGGTCATGCTCTTTGGGTGAAAAGGTGCAAGACAGGCTTATTTAAGCCCACTTCAATTGTATTATTTATCATCCTACATTACATTTTTATACAATTTCCTACATTACGTTCGCCTTCAACAAATTTTCTATTCCATTGGTATCAGATCCACCAGCCCTGCACCTCCACCACCTCCGCTGCACACACTCCCCCCTCCATCGTTTCCTCGCTCCATGGCTGTCCTCCACTATGCCTCTGTCATCTACTGCGCCATCTTCCTTCCACTCATCCTCGCGCCTCCCTTCTCCTGCTCTCCCCATCGCCGCTCCACTCCATCGCTGCTCCACCCCATTGCTCCACTCAATTGCATGCCCCCTCTCCCATGCTTCCTGCCACTCCACCAGTGCCCACCATTCGCCCATCTCCTCCCTCTCCGCTAGCTCCATTCTCCCTCATCCACTTGTTAACGCCTTCCACCTTCTGCCCATCACTCCACACCGCTGCCATACCATGCCGCCGCTCCACCCTTGCGCCCCTGCTCTCCTCCCCACTTCTTCGCTTCCCTCCATTCCACCATCGGCCACCACTTCCACCACCTCTTGCAGCCCACTCCACACTCACTTCCATCCACCCGTGGTTCTACCCTTCTGCCTCCCCAACACCGCCTCCATCATTCCCTCTGCACCTCTCTCCACTTCCTGCACAACCCTTCCCTCGTCCACTCCACAGCCTGCACCTCCACTCCCTATCACCACTAACGTTGTCACCCATCCTCCTCCCACCACCTCGCCCCCCCTGCCGCCACCTCGTGCCCACTCCATGTGAGGCCTACACAAAATTTTTAATAACAATAAAAAACAATATTATATTATTATTATAATAATATTAATATTATTGTTTTTTTATTATTATTAAAGTTAAAAAAAAACAAAACAAAACTATATTATTATAATAATATTAATTATTATTATAATTAGTTTTAAAAAAAAAAATCGTGGCGGGCTGGCTTCATACAGCAAATAAAAATAAATCCACGTTTAGCACCGAGAAGATTCCACCAATCACCAGATCAATGAGTGAATTAAATGCCCGATTCAATTCAATCAATGAGAAGATTAAGAAGAACTATGAGGAACTCCAGGCAAAGATCGATCAAACCAGTGACAATTTGGCAGTGACTTGGACACAAATCACGTCACGAATAGAGAATTCCGTTCTCACTCTACAAGATAACCAAAAGAAAAATGAGGCAGTTTTAAAAGCCAGCTTGGAAAGATTACCATTACGAAAAGATCTGCAACCCAACTCTCCCAGAACACCGGAGCAGCCAGATCCTTTCAACATATCGCCATCATTCTCATACACACAAGTATGCCAAATTCGGGTGAAAGTCGAGCTACCCAAATACGACGGGGATGAACGACAGTGCATAGCATGGGTTAACAAAGCCGAGGAATACTTAGACCTCCACAATATCCATTACGAAGAAGAGAAAGTTAAATATGCCTCCATGCATCTAGAAGGAAACGCTTACAACTGGTACTTATGGTGGAAGAAAACTGCAAGAATCTGTTCTCACAACTGGGTTAGTTTCAAGAATGACCTCATCAAAAGATTCCAAGGCATTGAAGAAAAAGACTTCTTTGCCAAAATCACAAGGTTACAACAGAAAAGCAGTGTCGATGAGTACACATGTGAGTGGGAAGCACTCTCAACTCGAGTTCCAGAGTTAACCGATGACCAACGACTACAGACCTACATACATGGCCTAAAACAACACATCCGTGATGAACTAGAGTTACATAACATCTCTACCATGGAGGAAGCACGATGTAAAGCCAAGATTATTGAAAGCAAATCTGTTCATACAAATTTCAACCGATACGACTCCGAAAAGAAACCCCTCCAATCAACATTCACAGGAAATACAAGATATACACCGCCTCAACTTAGGGAAGGAATGAAGCCCAGTTTAGAGGCCCAGAGAATAAAGGAAGGAAAATGTAAGTTCTGGGGAGACAAATGGGATCCTAAGCACAGATGCTTACAAAAGAAATTGTATGCCTATGAAGCAGAGTTGGAAGTCAATAACGATGCTAAAAGTCAACAAGAATACCCCACAGAAATCGAGGATGACACCCCACAAATATCATTAGCCGCTATTACCAGAATCTCTCAACCGAAAACATTGAAGCTTAGTGGACATATAAAAAAGAATGATGTCACAATTCTCATCGACTCTGGCAGCACCCATAACTTCATTAATGTCAACCTTGCTAAGATATTTAACCTATTTGTTTTTCCAGTACCTAACATGAAAGTTATGATAGCAGATGGCAAGAAGATTGACAATGTAGGAAAATGTCACCAAGTCAAGTTACAAATACAAGAGTAAAACTTAGAATCAATTTCTTTGCGGTACCGCTAGGAGGAGTCGACGTTGTATTAGGAATATAATGGTTACAAACCTTGGGTACATACTCTGCAAATCACCAAGAACATTTTATTGAATTCCATGCATTCGGGAAAACACACAAATTATACAGGTTCCAACAACCTCCGACACAGCTGGTTACATCACATCAGATGGAAAAGTTACTTCGGAAGGACGCACCAACGTACATACTTCAATGTCAAGAAATGAAGCTTCTAACAAGTAAAGAAGATAGGGACAAACAACCAAAGATACAAAAGCTGATTCAAAAACATTGCAAGGTGTTTCAAGAGCTACCTATGGAGCTCTCATCAAACAGAAAGATCGAACACATAATCAAAATGGAGCCAGGGACAAAACCCGCCAATAGCAAACCATACCAGTGTCCACATCATAGACGATGTGGCAGTTCACATAATCATTGTTGTCAAATAAGCTTTGAGGACAAAGCTTCCCTTAAGGCGAAGGCAATGTAACAATAAAATAATATTAAATTAATATTAAATATAATTAATATTAATGGTCATGCTCTTTGGGTGAAAAGGTGCAAGACATGCTTATTTAAGCCCACTTCAATTGTATTATTTATCATCCTACATTACATTTTTATACAATTTCCTACATTACATTCGCCTTCAGCAACTTTGCTATTCCAGTAACAATGGCAAAGGAGGTTGAACCTCAAGCAACTATTGAGAAGGCTAAGTATCTGAATAGATTGGATGAATCATTTGGTTTCATGTGTATTCATATTTCTATATATCTACTATCCCACCTCGATCGATTGAAGACTCCAAGAGAGGTTTGGTTGAAGTTGGAGACCCTCTTCAACAAAAATGATGAGCTAAAGGGCCATATTCTAGAGAATGAGTTGATTTATCTTCAACCCAGCAGTTTCGATACCATCCAACAATTATTTTCCAAACTCAAATCTTTGGTCATGCAATGCAAGCAGTGTGGCATTGAGAAGAAGGATGAGTAGTTGGTGCTATCCATTCTGAGCAAGATTGGTTCTAAGTTATCCATCTTTGTTTCTACCTTCCATTCAGGGAGATTGTCAATCCCTGGTTGGAAAATGCCATCCTTAGATGTTTTCACTAAATCTCTCATCCAAGAACAAGACAAACTGATTTAGATGGGCACTTTTCAAGCCTCCAAAAATTAGGCTATTATGGCTAGGGATTTAAAAAGTGTGAATGCCAAAGGGAAGAACAAGGGTAAAGAGAAGAAGCAATTTGAGACCAAGTAGAATCCAAAGTCTAATCCATCGGAAGGAGCCTCCAAATCCAAGAAGGATAAGCAAAAGGTATTTGATAAATATGGGTGTTCCTATTGCAAGAAAGGAAACCACCTAGAGAGATCTTGCATGAAGAAAAAAATAGATCAAATGAAAAAACTTCTTGAATAGAACAAAATTTCCCTCCCAGAAGGCACAAGAGAGACTAATTGTGGAAGTGAGTTTGATGGTCATGAGAGATGCCATGCACTAAAGGCTGTATTTTTACAATCAGAAGCCTTCTTCATATATTAAGGAGCCTCCAACCACATGGTTTCCTCCAAAGAATCATTTTCTTCTCTAAATCTCAATGATGGTCCGATTATTCACATGGGAGATAACTCTCAGATC
Organism: Larix kaempferi; assembly: GCA_027924585.1. Lineage (NCBI taxonomy): Eukaryota > Viridiplantae > Streptophyta > Pinopsida > Pinales > Pinaceae > Larix > Larix kaempferi. Next base: position 3,344,144 of record BSBM01000435.1, read on the forward strand.
TCTGCTGAAGTGAAGGGAACAGTACATCTAGAGCATGGAAAGTTCAAAAATGTTCTATTTGTATGTTAGCAAATTTATTGTATGTTTATCATATGATTCACACAAGTTCACCGAAGAAATTTCTCTTTGGTCCTGACATAGTTGATATTGCGAAGATCTCTTTTGGGAATATTATAGCGAAAGGGTTTGCAAACCATGCCTTAAAGGCATATGAATTCTCTCACTTGTTTCCATACTCTTTTCCTACTCCATTGGAATATGATGAAGATCAGAGTGATATCTCTTCTAATGAAGATGAGGATCAAGATATTGATGTTGAGAATAAAGTTCAAGCAGATCTAGATCCATATCCAACACCTTCTACTAATCCATGGCTAAGGCCAATGTGGGCTCACAAAGTCCTTGTAGCTACTGGGAACATAGTTGGGGATCCATCTGACCATAGAACCACCAGATCTCAGTATCATGCAAACCTTGCAGTATGTCATGCAAATCCACTTCTCTTAGAGAGGTGCTACATGATGGTGGGGTTTGATCCACAATCCCTTGAAGAGACTTGCCATGGGGGATCTACAACCAAGTGCAAATCTTGATTGGTTGACAAAGGGTACTCAAAGGTTCATTATTTGGACTACAATGAGACATTCTCTCCAGTAGCAAGAAGGGTTCCTGGAAGACTTGTTTTGGCAAATACAACTTCGACACAGTGGGAGGTACATCAAAGGAGCAGATCCAGATCCAGATCTAGATCCAGCACCTGTATTTCTATCCTACATAGGAGCATATTGCCTACATTTTTACAAAGGATTTCACTCGGGAAAGTTTCTCCTTCTCTGCTTAGTGTGAAGGTTATTTGAGTTCCCTATTGCTGCCCTATTTTTTAGGGGGGGGGTTCCCATGAGGTTTTCCCCATTACCTTGTTTCATGGACAGTTATTTTATTTTCATCATTTATTTGATTGTATGGGTGACCTTTGGTCTTAGTAACCAGAGCCCAGGATGCACAAGTTTGGATTAAGGGGGGGGTGTTAGGACATTTTAATACTCCATCCTTGTCCTAGTTGCATTATTTACCATTTTCTAGAAGTTATTGGTGTTATTTCCCACCTAGTGGTGTGCAAATGTCTTCTAGGATTCATCAGCCACCTAATGCACACTGCATGAATCATTTTAGGACCACTTAAGTCATTTCCCTATATTTTAGTAGCCTACTCAGTGTTCCAATTCAGACCACCTGAGTTAGTTGACTCTTGTGGGGGGTTTATGCTCTGATTGCCACTGATTGTGGCCTCATGTTCCCTTTTCTAAGTGATTTGCATGATAAAATCACCAATGTTCCATCCTTGGTCAGTTAACTTATTGTGCTTTTAGTTAATCGAGTTTAGCTTCAGTTGAGTTGAGTTTGGGTCTTCCGGCACTCTAGTGGTGACAATTCCTATGCTAGACAGACTGAGACTCGAATTCTCCCAAGTGATTTGAATTATCTCCATTGTAACATCATTGTTGAATATAATAATTATTGGATTATGTGACATTATTCTACTCCTATTTGAGTTCTCATGCATGTTCAATTGTCTGCTCCCTTTTTACTACAATTGTTACTGTAACTCAATTTCTCTGCTCATTCTTTCTCTATGAGGTATACTCAACTCCATGATCTGTGTGATTTAGAATTTCACACTCTCTAAAACCCAACACATGTCTCCTTATTTCATTATAAAAGGCCCTTCATAAAGAGACATATCCTTTGAATTGAGTGGCTCCCTTCTTTGCAATGGTCATGCTTGCTTTTCACTTTTCATCTATTGGTCCTATCGGCGTTCCTTTGCATCTCTTGGGGAAATTGCTAGTTTATTCATTTTCCAATAAATGTCTCTTTAAGGAATACACACGAAATTGAACTTGTAAAAGATACCATCTTATAGTATATATTCTCATAACTCCTCATTTATAAGGCTCTATGTAGATTTCTATGCAGTTGCATATATCTACATGAATTTTGGACAATGCATGTAATATTCTTTGAATTGAAACATTTGAAATTGTATAGACATTGTCATTCCAACTATTGGAGGTGTCAAAAGGAAATTTTCTACTTTGTTTTTGCTTCTTTTTCACTACTTTACCACAATGTTGAATTGCTGTGAATATATGATCCACTTCATTCGATGCTCATTCTCAATTTATTTATATATCAAGATAAATTAGAAATATTTATTCTCATTTTGTACTATTGTCTCTTTTCCAAGAAAATAATGTCTCCAATTCCCCATGTCTTCAACTAACCTATACATCTCACAATCATACATTTAGTAATTCAAAATTGCTCCCGCAAAATTCTCAGAGTGGCATGTGATGAAGTTTGGTATTGCATTAAAATTGTGCCCATAGCTTATACAAAGGTGTCCACATCAATCTCAAAACCTACTAAATATTAGGTAAGGCAAGGACAAGACCATCACAACTCTATGCCTAATATTTTATAGTGCTTCCTACTATATTGTGCCATGATTAAGTGAATTAAGTCGGTAACTAACATACTACACACTTTGGTGAATTAAGTGGGTAACTAACATACTACACACTTTGGAGGGCATTGAGTCTTAATGAAAGGAATATGACCACCCACTATAGACCAACAAGTGAAGCCCCTTTAATATTGATATACAATGTAGGTAAGCTTCAAACAAGGTCAAATATCATTTAACTGGGCTTTGAGAAGTGTGATATTTATGCATATCGATAATTCCACACTTAGCAAGGTTAGTGAAACACCCATGTGGGGCCACCATAATGACGACCTAATAGTATGTATGATCTTTGAGTATGGAAACACTAGCGTTATGTTATGTGTTGTACATGAGACAAGACCCTTCCATTCATACAATGTTGAGGTAGACATTGGGTGGCTTCAAGACCTCTATGAACAATATTTGGCCTCCATTGTCAAATCAACCTATTGACATAGTGTTAATATGAGCAACTAACTTGTAAAGCAAACTAAACCTTGGCTTTTTGCACCAAGAGTAGCGAGGCACTCTACATTTCAATATGGGGGAGATGTTGTAACATTTCTTATGTAACGCAACATAACATGACCAAAAGAATTTTTAAAAAATATTCATGGCAACTCATAAAATAAAAAATTAAAATCAACATAGATCCATCTTAAACCTAGATTTATCAAGCATTGTGAGGGATAAAATTTCTTGACATGTAATTTTTTTTCTTGGTGTAAAATATTTGAGGTAAAAAATTTACACCTTAAGAAGTTAGATCCCTCTTAGTGCTTGATAGATTCAAGTTTAAGATGGATCTTAAATAACACAATTTTTGCAAATTACATAGTTTAATTGCGCCGAGAATGCACATTTCTACAACTCAGATGAGGGGGAAGTGTCCATCTGTCCAATTAAAAAAAATAAAATTAAAAATAAGAATGCATGCATCAGTGTATTGTAGCATAGTGGAGCCCGAGTGGGGGGGAATGTCTATTTATCCCATAAAAAAAATGCATTCATCAGTGTGTTGTAGCATAGTGGCGAGAGGGATGTGTGTTGTTGTTTAGCGATGAAAGATTTGCATATTTGATCCCTCTCGGTGCTTTGTAGAACTAGAGTTAGATCGATTTATACCAATATATAGAAACGATGACATTCACAAGAACTAAAATATATACCCATATAATAATGTTAAATATCAATGCTCTAAATAAGACTTTATTAAATATCTATTTTAATTTAATAATAATAATAATAATTAAGGTGATAACCTAGATTAATTCTTTATTATTATTATTATTATTATTATTATTATTATTATATAATCTAATTTAAGGTCACACATATCCAAACATTAAATATTGACATATCAGACACTCTCATTTGTGGGAGGTTTAGTGATTTGACTACTTAGTAGATGGTGTACATACCCTACCCCACTTTGATTTTGAACCTTTAATTTTCAATGATAAAACACATATTCTTAACGATTAAGTCTACTCAAACTACACAATTTTATTTAATAAATCATTTAATAATTTTTTAATATTAACCCTCCCAATCATCATAAAATTTTATTCTCCATCCACCACACAAAATATTACACATTACAATTTTATAACCATAAACCAAATAAGATAATCATTTATCAAATATTTGTTAGATTGAGACCCGCATCCAAATGAGATCAGCTTTGTCCTTAGTACAAGCCCCCAAACCCATCATTGACCAACTCTAATATTTTAGTTTCAACAAGAGCATCTTTTGTGGGCCCATCAAATAAAATGCTACGTCATTAACCTTAATCACTTATCTGAAATGTCTTAGGCACGACTAAATAGAAATGGAAGATAGCATCCATGGTGTTTACCTTTTAATACACTACATATGTTAATAAAATATTCATATATACAAATTGAATATACTACGTACAGTCCCCATAATAAAGTAGCCCAAAAAGAAAATGGATTCTTACATGATAATGGATTCTTACATGATAATGGATTCTTACTCATGTCACATGACCTATTATTATGAGATAATGGAGTCTTATGCATGCCACATCATCTCTACTGAGAAAACAACTTGAGCCATATTGACAAAACAACTTGGGCCTTGCACTCTATGGATGTCTCTACCATTCTTCATGTCCTTGCTATTCTATGGATGTCTCTACCATTCTTCATGTCCTTGCTATTGCTTTCCATACAAAGTCCAAATAGTAGTTGATTTTCATGTCATTGATGTGTCAGGTATCCACTAAAGTCAAGATAGAAACATAGAAATAATAGTGAATTTCTTGTGAAGGCGTGTCCTTTCTTGATTACCCTTTATCAGGTTCATGTGAATACTTTCACCCAAAACCATTTTACAAAAATCTTTGATTTGAAAAATACCTCACAACTCACCTTTGTCACATAATTAGTTGCTTTAAAACTTGGTTAAAACAAAAATCTTTATGAATAAATACATTAAGTACAGTTTTTTTTTATAAAATCAATTATTCCAAAACTTTGGTAAATAAGGTATTATCATAAATTAGTTAATTTAATATAATTAAAATTAAAATACATAAATAAACTAAAATTTGAAGTATTATAATTTTATATTAATTTTAAAAATTGATATAAATTGAAAAAACATTAATTATAATTGAAAATTTTGTAGATTTAAAATTTTCAATTGAATTAAGATAAAATTATACATATATTGATATTTTTTAATAAAAGATGAAAATAATTATATTTATTATACAATTAACTTCCTCCTCACAAATATATTATATTATTATAGATTCATCTCAAATTCATATCTATCAGATCTCTTAAGCACAAAAAGAGATTCAATGACAAGAAAATGGATCCTCCTTTATGCTTGATAGATTTGAGTAATTTTAATCTTTTAATTTTTTATTTTTGGTAATGGATTTTTGCACCAAGAGTAGCCATGCTTACAATCCAGTATAGGGGAGATGTCGTCATGTTTGGCAAGTTTGTCACCTTAATCACTTAAAGTAACTTTACGTTACCATGTTGGTTCATAACTTATAAAAATAAAAATAAAAGTAATTAAAAAATAATCCAATTTCTTGAAATGTAATTTTTTTCTTAATGTGTAAAAAATTAAGATGAAAAAAAATTTACACTTTAAAAAATTAGATCCCTCTTATTACTTAATAGATCTATGTTTTAATATAGTTTAATTATTTTCTTTTAATTTTACTTTTGATAATCTATTACAACTAGTCATACTCCCAGTAGAATTACTCCTCACAAATATAAATTATAATATACATATCGCCACATATGTTCCCATTCAGAGGCATGAGTATCGATCATGATATCCATGTAGATTTCAATTCCATTTACTGCAAAATGAATAACAAAACTAAAATAAAGATGAACACTGAAGACTTTTTAGGCCAGCAAAGCATCTTGTAATTTAAGAAGAGCCCAAAAATCTAAAGATTCCAAGCCAAATCCAGATAGAATCTCCAAATGGGATGAATCAATGAATATACTTGGTGCAATAGTTACGTCCGTGTGGAGGATTCTGGGCCATATTTCATGTTACTTCACCATATTTGTATCGGTGCACAAAAATCTTGGCACAGGTAGAAGTTGTGGTAGTGCATGCTGCCGTGGAATTTGTGTACTTGTTATATAAGTGGCTCTGCAGCTCTAAGACTCAAGCAGAAGCCTTTGGTGTCGCAGACACCAACCCCAATAGCAAGCCCAAGAACTTATTGGAGCAGTTAGTTTACTTCATTAGCCCTAGAAACCCAGCAATACAATACTAATTGCATAGATACAGAGATTCAGCAAAGTTCTTTCAGGGCACCTGTTAGACTGTAAGCCATGGATTCCACAACTTACCTTAGGTTCCTATTTATTCTCACCGGATCCTTGCTGCTAGTGCTTTTCGTAAAGACTTGGGTTCGTTTGCCTTCTCAGGTTTCTGGAAGGATTGAACTGGATTGCTCTGAGTATGGATCCTGGTGCACCTTTAAGAACAAGATTCAAAACAGCAGCAATCGTGATGTTTTTATACAGAAAAACAAGCCCAAGCAGCAGCAGAAAGTTGATCATGAGAACGAAGTTGCAAAGCATCCACTGGATCCTTTGACCCTTCAGGAGATCAAGAAAGTCCAGGGGATTCTGCAGAAGTCCTCAATTTTCAATCATGGTAAGTTTACACTTCACTCTGTGGTCCTAGAAGAGCCCCCAAAAGAAAAGGTTCTGTTATGGAAGGCAGGAAAAAGCCTTCCAAGCAGGAAAGCTTCAATAATAGTTTGGTCTAATGGGCATGCTTATAAGCTGATTGTAGACCTTGCATTAAGCCAGATTGTTGACAAACAAATCAGTCATGAAAATGGGTATCCTGCTATGACGATGGAGGATATGACTTCGGCCGTTAAGGTGCCTCTGAAAAACAAAAAATTCGTAGAAATTATAGAGAAGAGGGGAGTTAACGTAGCTGAGCTGGCTTGCCTACCTATTTCTCTCGGCTGGTTCGGACCTGGCGAAGAAGGCCGGAGATTGATCAAAATTCAGTGTTATTCAAGCGCAGGGACAGCAAATTTTTACATGAGACCCATTGAGGGTCTCACAGTTTTGGTTGATATGGATTCTAAAGAGGTCTTGAAAATCACAGACAAAGGAAAAAACATACCCTTGCCAAAGCCAGAGGGTACAGACTATAGACTGTCTGCCCAAAAGTTTCCTTTGATGCCCCCTCTTAATCCTATCTCCATTGAGCAGCCCAAGGGTCCCAGCTTTACAGTTGATGGTCATCAAGTCAAATGGGGAAGTTGGGAGTTCCATCTCAAGCCTGATCCTCGTGCTGGAGTGATCATATCACAAGCAGCTATTAAGGATCCAGACAGTGGAAAAATGAGGAGGGTTTTGTACAAGGGTTTCACCTCCGAGCTCTTTGTGCCTTACATGGACCCTAGTGATGCTTGGTATTTTAAGACCTATATGGATGCAGGTGAATATGGATTTGGGCTGACTGCTATGTCTCTTGACCCACTCAATGACTGCCCGAGAAATGCCTACTACATGGATGGGGTCTTTGCTACCGACGATGGAACACCTTATGTAAGATCTAACATGGTCTGCATATTTGAGCGATATGCAGGCGAAATAGCTTGGCGCCACACAGAGTGTCCAATTACAGACATGGAGGTAAATTCTTTTTTGTTTCTTGCAATTGCTTTCCGATTTCAGACAGATTAACATAGATTCCATTATAAAATGTTTCTTTGCGAACTTGCACTTTATCCTTCCAAGCAGTTTTGCTGAGAGTAACTTGGACTATCTTCACTAAGTTTTGAGGTTTTCTGTTCCTGTTTCCAACTTCTTTACCTATACAGAGAACCTCTGATCTTGGATTCTAGAAGAGATGTTTGTGTTTCAAGGCAGCATGTGGAAGGGTTTCCTTCTTCCCCCCACCTTTTGTATCTATCTCTATTTGTCTGACTTCTTTCTTCTTTACGTATTTTGGGTATACCCTTATCGTTTATTAGACCTTTCAGTGAAGAGTTGCTTGTGCATTCCTCTTGCTGTTATTACATAGCTTTATAATTTGAGCTCCGTTGAGTTTTTTAGGTTTATTGTCTTGTTTTCTATAGGCCTGTTTTTCCCAGAAATGTGGATCTGCTAACTTTTGTTGATCCACCTGACTAGGAGTTGTTACGGGAAGTATCAAATCTGCAGGGACAGACTAGAACTTATGGCAGTAATAAATCTGCATATACAGAGTAGGACTTAATATCAATTACACCTTATGTTTGGTTGTCCATATGTGTCCTTCCAGTCTCCATAAAGGAAATTAGGATGGGTACCATTAGGTAGCTGCTTGGTACTCAGTGACAAGCTTCTTGGCATTTAGATTTGTGCTTGGAAAACTCCTTGGCACATGGGTAAATGTTGAAAAGATTTGATGCTTTTGTTTGTACTGGAATATTGTTTGTATTTCTAATTCATGAAATATATCATTCCACAGGTTCGAGAAGTTAGACCAAAGGTGACCTTAGTAGTCCGCATGGCAGCATCTGTTGCAAACTATGATTATATTGTGGATTGGGAATTTCAGACTGATGGCCTTATCCGACTTAAGGTATGAAACTTTGAGATCTTTCCTTGAAGAAGGAACTTAGCAAGTTGTTTTTACTCAAGAGTAGGTTAGAACTTAGAAGGAAAAACTTTTGACCATTTTATTTGTCACACAGGTTGGACTAAGTGGGATCTTGATGATCAAAGGTACAAAATATGAGAATGTTGATCAGATCAGTTCAGAGGATGACATTCATGGAACTTTGCTTGCTGAGAATATAATTGGTGTCATCCATGACCATTATGTGACTTTCTACCTGGACATGGATATTGATGGTACAGACAATTCCTTTGCTAAGGTCAAAATGGCCAAGCAAACGGTGAAGAATGGACAAACTCCAAGAAAAAGTTTTTGGAAAGCAGAGAGACACATAGCTAAAACAGAGAAGGAAGCCCAAATTAAACTGAGCCTCTATCAGCCATCTGAGTTTCATGTCATCAATCCATCAAAGAAGACAAAGATTGGCAATCCAGTGGGATATAAAGTTGTTCCTGGCGGCACTGCTGCAAGCTTGCTCGATCACAATGATCCTCCTCAGCTCCGAGGGGCCTTCACTAACAACCAGGTTTGGGTTTGGATGACTTGAGTCCGGCTCTTTTTTGTTGATGAAAATCATACTAAGCAATAAAATATATCTGTCACACATTTCACTGAAGTGAAATCTGCTTCAAATTTGCCTATACCCATTTTATGCCGTATTAGAATTAAGCCACACACATGGAAGTAGTCACAGATCAAATGGAGGTGTACATATTGGATTGATCTCACATATCTATATATATATATATATAACCTGAATTTATAGGGAAAATGTAATTCTTGATATTTCATTCTGGAATACATTGTGACAAAGAATTTGTTTTCATCAGATATGGGTCACTCCATATAACAGAAGCGAGGAGTGGGCAGGTGGGCTGTATGTTTACCAAAGCAAAGGCGATGACACTCTGGCTGTCTGGTCTGAGAGGTGAGTAGTTTTATGCAATCTCATGAAAGTTTCTTATTATCATGCTAATTTCATTGCTTTCAAAACTTGAGCTGGTTCAAAGACACAAAAAAAATCATTTTCGGACATTTCTAGAATGATTGAAAGTAAATTTCATGGTCAGAAATTTATGTTTACTAGCTCAGATCCATTTTCATTCTTGATCTGTTATGCACCTAAAGGTACAAAAAAACTTGAGGTGTGATTCTCATTGTTTTTGCACCCATAAAGACTATTTAACTAAAGGAAGTGGGAAGTGGGTGTGAAAACATTGAGATTATCACCTTGAGCATTTTGATACTTCTCTATGCATAACAATTCCAGAGCTAAGATGGGCTAAGACGGACCTGAGGAACTTAGTTCCAGCAGATGTACTGTCAAAATGATCTGATAAAACTTGTGATAATGTTGTCTCTACCAGGGACCGTTCTATTGAGAAAAAAGACATTGTGCTCTGGTACACATTGGGCTTCCATCATCTTCCTTGCCAAGAGGACTACCCAATCATGCCAACAGTGTCATCAAGTTTCGATCTCAAACCAACAAACTTTTTTGAAAGCAATCCTATCTTGAGGACTGCACCCCACACTGAGAAGGATCTTCCCACATGTATGGCTTTATCTGAATGAATATCCATACTATTCCATCATGTTCTAAAACTGGTATATCAGTCAAATTTAGTTTTGACTTCTGGGGCAACAGTGATATACAATCTTGTTCTCCTTGTTAAATATCCGCTAGTTCAGCACAAGCAGAAGTATCTACTAAACTGTAAATCATAATATGTGCATTTCTGAGGAATTCAGCTATACATTAGTAATATCATCAATGAAGCTTTCTTTTTGGATCTGGGACCTAAATGTGTCTACACTAGACATTGCAGAATTACTATGTATGAAACAAGATGTACAATGGGTTCACAAGAATATCCTTGCTTCCCAAGATTGTCATAATTGTCTACTCTATATTTATTTTAATTTTAAGTTCAAAATTCAGGTATTTGCAATGTTATGATAAAGATAAGGATTAGTATAAATCCATTTTAACTTTTGATTTATTAAGTATCAAACAAATAAAAAATAAACTTTTAAATATAATTTATACTTTACCATTTTTAATCTCTTTAACATTAACTTATAATAATATTTTTATGTTGCGCATATAAATATATATAAACGATCTCTTCCACCTAGCACCTTGTTTCTATTAAGGCACTTAACATAAATGGTCTGGAAAATGGTACTCGGATTATGCCATTTTGTAACTAAACTCTAGCTTGATTATTTCAACTCTGGAAACTGTTCGTTTTCCCATGTTTATCCTTGTAGCCATAAATGCATTTGTGTCAAATTCTTCCTAGTTTCATTTATTAGAAAACATAACGATCTCAACTTCACAATTTCATTTCCTAGGAAACATAATGATCTCAACAATATAAAAGTCTTTATATTTAAAAAAACTATATAGACGAAATACTATGCTTTTGAACTCCTTCGAGTAGTGAAATGTGGGTGTTAGCACCTTGTTAATGGGAGTCTACTGATTGTTTGTTGAGTTAATTTAAGAGAGCATTTTTTAAAGGTGAAATTTAATTAATTGGTTATTTTGGGTTTTTTTTCAGAAAATAAATTTGTTAATTAATCATTTTTACTCTAAAAAATCATTTATATTTACATAAAATATGTTTTTTTTTTTAAATTATATTCACCAAAATTTACAAGTTTTATTAGTAAGTTGTATGTTTCTGATTTAATATTAGCCTATCTATTTATATGTATGATTTTTTCAATCCAAAGTAATCGCCTGGAATTCTATACTTAGGTATACTATTTGAATCCTTAAAAAATACCCCACTACTCAATCATCTACGGAGTAGGAAATGGGTTTTTCTGGCTAGTTTATTCAATCATGTATAGAGTAGGCAAGGGATTCTTGTTGATTTGTGGATAATAGAACTGATTGAACATACTTGAGGAAAAAGCTCATTACCAAGTAAGTGTGCAATGGTAAGATATGCTATGTGGATCTAATGTGATTCTTTTTTGGCAAGAATATATTTTAAGTCAACAATGCCTCAACATTTAGTGCTCACCTTCCAAGTGACCCAAACAACCATGTTAACATGATTATATGATCATGTTAAATAATCAAGATCTCTTTATGCAAGAAGAAGGATGGTGTGTGTGTGTGTACGTGGATATGCGTGTACATGCTCAAATCCAAAGGTGACAACTATATTGATTGCATATGTGTGTGTAAAGATGTAAACCCTTAACATTTCTTCTTATTTCTATAATGACAGTTCATAGTGTAAAAGTGAGAGATTAACTTCAAAACAAAAAATGAGTAAACCAATTAACCAATAGTCTTATGTTTGTGATGGAAAAAAGAGAGGTAAGATGAAGTAATGATGAGTAAATCTCCCATTATTGCATTAAGGGCGTTTTGAGGAGAGGAACGGAGGAATCCTATCTCATCACAAAGAGATGCGAGAGAGGAACAAACAACATATCCGTTATGGACTGAAGCAATTTAAAGAGATGGTGCAGTCACCACTTCTATATGTTGAAGAGCTATCTAAAGAATTGCCCAATATGGACTGAGCAAATGAATGACCTTGTGTTCTAATTGGGAAATCCAAATAAGCTAATGATCTCGATTCCATGAATTACATAAAGGTTTCAAGGGGAGCAAGCCTTTGTAGAATCCTAGATTTGAAAGGATAAACCAATAATATAAACTCAACATCTATCTTTGTTGAAAGTGAAGAGAAGCATTGCAACTAGTCTAAAGAGGTTAGGTAACATGTGTGGCTTGTTTGAATGGACAGAAAAACCTTAAGGAGGAAACCACTGAAATAAAGCACTTCTATTCGGGGTACTCTTCTACAAAAATAGCATAAGATATACACTTAGCCTCAAATGCTCGTTTGTGTCTGTGGAGGAATTAAACTTTGGTAGGTGGGATAACATGCCATTGTCTTCATCACTGAACCACGATCCCACTGACAAAAAATGGTATATTTTAGGAAGTGTATGAACCTATAGAAAATCCTTATAAACAAGGAAAACAAGTGTAATTTATTGTTAAAATCACATTAGACCATGGAGTCATAAATACTAAATTTTGTCATGGTGTTAAAGGTATAATATACTAGGGATCCTCAATGAAGTGTTTGAAATTCAAAGAAAACACCCAAGCCTACCTATGACATTAAATGCTCTAGTAAATAATTAACTTAGAGTGTCAATTTTATATTTTTAAGGTATTATGGCTTACCTTAGGTCTAATTTCTTTGTAGAAGATCATCGCCATTCTTGAACTCATCCTTTAGCTTCCTTGGTTCCAAAGTTCCAAATTATCACAAGTACATATGGATATAGGGAAAATGGTAACAATAGGTAAATGTAGGTGGATAGGGTGTAGAATGATTTAAGAAAAGACAAATTATATTTAATCATGAAACTAGACAAGGTTTTAAGACATAATTTCAATAAATTTATAGAGGTAGGGGTCATTTCAAACTCACATAAAAGATAGTTTCAAGGTTGACATGGGTCTGTGTTTCAAGCTCAAGTGAAAGATGGTTTCAAGGTTTTCCAAATAGGTGAGCTCAAAATATAAATAACTTGGGATGTCATTGTTAAAACCCATAAAAAACATGTATGCTAAGACATTGAGAATGTACCTTGTACCGTGTTAATGTGGCAATGAGGTTCATAGGTCTCCACAAATCAATAAACATTTGTAGTTATTCCCCCCCCAAAATCTAACTTCAAGCATTAAATTATCCCAAAACGTAGGCTACAATTATAAAAAGATCAACTCCCAAAATGGAGAAATGCATTTTTATCTATAGTACTCTTATCTATGGAGAAATGCATTTTTATCTATAGTACTCTTATCTATGCATTTTTATGTAAATTCATTCCCTTATTACACAAAAGCGGTAAAATGGTTTGTCTTTTATGCATGCAATAGTGGACGTAATCTAGAGCATGGTGCGATGTGTTGTTACTCTATAATGAATATAAGAAAAGCAATATCATAATATGGTACCCAATTTTGGGGGAAATTAATGTTTAAAGGAGGCTTTGGCTAGGAGTTCTAAGCAAAACCCCATGGAGGAGAATTAATATAATATCGACACTCAATGTATGAGTCATAAAGGTGGCTGTTTTAGAAAGTCCTTGCCAAAGACTCGTGTTCATTAAAACCCTGGCATTGAGATAAGAAGTCATTGACATTAGCCATGACAATCATCAACAATGGTTAAGATGGTTAAGATCTTGGTCGACATTAAAGCTAAGCATTGGACTAACAACATATGAAGACTTATTGTCATCACCAAAGATGTAGACAACATCAATATTCATTTTGTTGATGATGACTCTTGAAGACCCATTGACATTGTCTATATTGATTTAGCGAAGGTTGATCATTTGAAGGCAATTAATGACAACTAGTGAAATGTATAATTGTGGATACATAATATATGATAAATGTTGTTTCGTGAACCATTGTTAATTCTTTTCTAAAACAAAGTGTGGTAGTTCTCTTTGTGTTGGAGTGGGTTTTGGACATGGGGGCTTTACTAGAAGGCAATATAATACCGTGTTCATTCATATTGTGGTATTAAATATTCATGAAAACTTAAAAATTATATTGCTTATATATTAAGGGGCAAAGGTTTTTTTTATTTAATGTAACAATACAAAAATACTTTGGGGTATTTTTTTATATGGGCGGGCTGACAAATATCCATCAAATGGAGATGGCGGGATGACGGTCGGATGAAAAATCAGGTTGAGGCAAGGCTCGAGCTTACCAGTACGCAGGTAAATTGCGTCTTGAGGCATGCTTGAGGCCAGGGGGTTTCGTGGTGAAGTGGGTTTTCAGTCGATCATAGTCGAGAGACAGTGGTCATTGACAGCCAATTGTTGCCAATAGCACTCAAACAGTTGTTACCAATAGTCTTGGGAGGCTCTAAGCCTCCAAGGCCTATAATAGGCCCTCGATAGGCCTTGGGGGCTTGAATACCCAACCACTAGTACCTATTACAGGCCTTGGGAGGTTTAGTCAGTCTCCTAGAGCTTGTTATAGGCCCTGGGGGCTTGGATACCTAGCCCACAATAGGCTTAGTCAATGATTGGGGAACTATAACATGCAATCTAAATGTTGTACTATGTGCATTGGATCTAGTGACATACACGAAGTGATCTCCTATATCTTCATTAGACCATTAGATGTTGCAAATAATAATGATATGTGGTTGAGTAATTGCATTGTGGGTGAAGTAATGTGCATCCACAATATACATTGAAAGAAGCAAGGTGCATTGTAGAATGCATGTGGGGTCATAAGAGGGGTATCATATCAATATACTAGGTAGAAATATAAAGGGGTATAAAAAATGTTAATGAAAAAATTGATACATACAATATCTAGTGAAAATTGGGGTTTTTTTAAATTGGGAAGGCATATTGGGAGGGGGTTAAAAAAAACGATTTTGGAAGGTATTTTCCAATATTTAGTGAAATTAGGGGTATTGTTTCATATGCCACAAACGGACGTGCTATGATAGCGGTTTATTGAGTGAAGCCCCCGTGGTTTTGGACCTGTCTTGGAAGTCATGCACTACAAATAGATTGTGGGACAACTCGATAAATAAACCCAAACTGCGCAGAAGGCAGAAATTATTTAGATGCTGTGTCCACTTTGTAACGGGCTTAGCTCATGTTCTGATGTGTAAATATGTAAGGGTTTTAAGGGTTGAGGGTTAACCTTTTACAACATTTCTGGCTACTTGTTGGCTCGGAGGTTGTAATTTCCTGTGACTGATGGTTCTATTGTATGGTCATGGGCCACTGTTTTGTTGTGTGATGCTGTAATTTGTAATAGAGTGGTGTTGTGCGCTCTGGGCAAGTCACGTAATATTGTTTCCATTGATGAGATGAATGAAATGGCTCCATTATGAATGATATTGCTTTTATGTTAAATGTGATGAATGTTGTATTTTATGCGCACATGGGTGTTCTATTATGTTGTTGTTTTGAATGCATTACTTATGATTTAGTTATACACTTATGTGCAATAGATGAATGAATGCTTGAGATATGTAGAATGAATGATTCACATCCCTTCGGCACTGCAGAAGCTTGGTTCCTACAGTCCCCCTAGATACCTCGGGTGAGACTTCATCTACATTGCAGGGGATGCCGAAAGGGCCAGTGTCTTGGTTTTTGTTGGTGAAGTTTATGTTGAACCCTGGGTCTGTCTGTGCGCCAACACTTTGTATCTACCAATGCCTAATGTGAAGCTATATAAATTTTAGGCTAAGCTATTGATAATATCATTTTAGTACCCCAAGTTTAGTAAATAATATTGGGGTACTATAAAGATATTGTTATATGTCTACGTGTGATTGATTATTAAGCTATCTCATTGAATATATTGTTTCAATTAGCATCCAAAGTTAGATTATTGTGTTTCCAACAATACAACATTGGTTTCATTGCTAGTTGCAACAGACATAGGACTTGAACAATATGTATTAAAATATGGATAGAAAACATATATAGATGGTGATTAAGAGAGATGAAAGAGTACAATGGAACATATATGTTAAATATATATATATATATATATATATATATAATTATGCATGCAGAAATGATGTAGCTCTTGATATAGGCCACGACAAGTTTTTTTTTAAATCCCATGGGAAATTCCTTGAATCAATCCTTTTAAGCAATCAATAAGTTTCTAAACTCTAGCAGTGAGTAAATATGTTAGAATTGGAAGACTCAAACCATACCTAATTAATTATGAGTGGATAGATATCTACAAGTGATTTGAGGAGAGAATTTTGTGAAGATTAGGGTGTTGATGGGAGAAAATTATTAGAAGAAAAAAAATTTATACATTGATTTGCACAAGTTTTTTTTTTGTATGAAACCAACATTGGTACATGAATTTTTTATTGAAAAAGAGTTGAAAATATTATTAATAAGAAATTGCATTGAGAATACTAAAGACAAATAATGAGTAAAGAGTAAACATTATATTATATTAAATACTAAATACAAGGAATTTAAAGGCATTCTTATATACAAATGATTGCATATGCATGTAAGCTTGTTGCTGGATGCTCTAAGTAGGTTGATAGTATGATAGTAGTAATGAGGGGGTACTTTCCATGAAATCAAGGTATGAAGAGAACATGATCATGACCAGAGAGAAAGGAAGACTCTTGCCAAAAGAGATTTCCAAGAGATCATAGATGAGGATAGAAGAAAGATATTGATTATTGAGAAAATCCATTTATGGATGAAGTAACAAAAAAAAAATAAGACGAGTCATCAAGAAAATATAAAGTAAAACCCAATATTTAGGGAATTGAAAGAGAAAAGTGAGCAAAGTAGAGAGAAACCCTAGATAATGGGGCTACTTAACAAATTAGAGGGAATCAAGCAGAAGGGGAGAAATCATACAACAACCTATTGAGCACATCGACGTTGATGATGGAAATTTGACTTGATGGGAGAAATTAATTTCTATCAATTAATCTTATTGAAAAGTCTCACGGGGGATATAAGGACCCAGAGATGAATGGTCAACCTAGAAAGATTGAAACATTGTTGCATGAGTTTGATGTAGCACATTTCCTTAGTGCTTGGCTTAGAGGCACTTCACATTAGTGATGAAGGAAACCTTGGGAGAGATAGTTAGCATAGATTTTCTGGTAGCACATATGGAAGAGAGGAAGCTCTAGATAAGGTTGGATAGAGAAGTATGTATGGAATTATCTAATAAAGGATAAATATATAAACTAATACAACAAATTGGAGTATCTTAGATAGAAATGATCGAACTACTAATAATATCACTATCTATTCACCCTTTTGTTACCACAATTGAGAGTACAGATAAAACATGGAGATGAACAAATAACAATCTAGGTCTAGAATAGGGAACTAAGCCCTATACAGTTTGAGAGATAAAATAGAAGCAAGTGTATAAATATCTTGTAGAGACGAAAATAAAGAGTAATGAACTAATGGTAGAAGAAATGACCTTCTCAAAGGTGGTAGGCATGGCCTATACAATTTAGCCAATTGAAATTAAAAACACTATTCGAATAGAAGGAAAGGAAGAGAATAATTAAGCACCGCCTGTGATGATAATTAAAATCTATGCACTATTCGAAACACCACCATGGAAGTGTGGCACCGAGCACAAACATACATGAAAGGAATAAAGATCCAAAGAGACCATTACTAAGAAAAAGGGTTTTGGCATATTTTTTGGAATTATTTTTAGTGTTAGTGTATGGAACAACATTTTCAAGAAAACATCTATAAAAAATTTTCCATTGGAAGTGGAGGTTTTCTAGAGGTTTTAGACCAATAAACAGAGGCTTTTGTGTAGGTTTTAGGGTGATAGTGAGTGGTTTTTTTCTGAAGGGTTTGTTTTGGTGCATTTATAAAACATGAAACACTAGTGCATCATTGATATAGAGGAGACACCTGGAAAAATGGAAATACTCCATTAATGATTCACATACCATAAATACTAATAATTCAGAAATACCAATACTTCTTTATCGAATAATTCCGAAATACCAATAATCCATTAGTGATTGGCATACAATAAATTATCATAATGGATCATGTAACCATAGCATCATATAAGAAGTTACAACAACATATAAACAATTTAAAAAACACAAGAAGAATACCTCGATATAAGAATGGTGACAAAGTCCAAACTAAAGCAAGATTCCATCTTCTCCTTGAGTTGCTTCCCTCTTCATTGCCCTAAGTGGAACCACGGTTTTACCTCCTATCCAACTAGGGGCCTAGCTAGCTCCCTAGCCCCGAGAATCCATCCAAATAGTCCCATCCAAATGGCCTCCTGACCCTCCATGCCCGAGCCTACCAAAGAATAGAACAATGATGCACTAGTAGGCTATGTTTCAATTCTTCCAAGACTTCTCAAAAGTCCTCCAACTATTTCAAACTTCTCATCCCCAAAATATCCAAAATTCCCATCACTAGAAAAGTCTCACCAAAATATCCTTAAAGAGAAAAGAACCTCATCTTCCAAAAGTCTTCTATTTATATCAAAAGTCTTCTATTTATATCAAAATTCCTCATCCATCAATAAATTCCAATAGAGTAATATTAAAAAATCAATAAATTTATTTTCTCAAAAAAATAGTAATTTGATTTCAATAATAAAATATTAAGAAACATGGCTGCAAAGTCTAAATTTTCATGCTATTATCTTAAATGCAACTATGACAAATCTTTTCTAAAAATTTGTGAAACCCTATTTATCCATTTATTTACATTATCCTCTCATACATAAGTCAAATAGGATATTTCATATCCTATATTATATTGTGATATATATATATATATATATAAATCATTCAATAATCTAATTAGTTTATTTAATTCTAAAATATATTAAACAAGTCAACAAACCCATACTACCATATACATATATTTCAACACTTATTTATACTTTCAATACATAAGTACTACTACAATAATTCATCAACCAAGTTACTAATAATCAACGCAACCATGTTAATTTATTCATCAACCAACCAATCATACTAATGTACTCACGAATTGGTGTATATGTGTCCAACACATACGTCTTAAGCATAGATACTAATAATCACATTTAATGCTCCTAATGCATCATTCTTATATGCTTGCAAACAACACACATCATACCAACTTAAATAATGCATGATTGATCATTCATAATCATTCATACAAAAGCAATAAAACTGAATTAGATACGCACAATTAAGTAAATCAAGCATATACTCATGATGGTTTATAACAATGAATATCATCATCCAATCCCATGGTTGGTCCCATCCATCCCCACCAATACTCCAACCACCTAATCAACACTACTTCCATATCTTGACCTCACCATCTCGTCCTTTGCTACAATATACTATGGCGTCAACTACACGAAATAGCCACATATAGAACCCGTAAGGGGAAGTGTCAATCGACTACATCGACTAAGTTTGTTAAATTTTTAGAATTTACTTCAATTTGATCTAGGATCTTAACTGAGAGAACAACATGTACATCAAATCTACATCATATCAATCATGGACACAATAACGCAAGCACACAAGAGACACAGAGTTTACTTGGGGAAAACCATAAAGGTGAAAAACCCCAATAACTTCCTCAGAGATAGATAGAGCAATGATACAATCAGAATACAGGAGATAGTCTTCTCCTAGCAACAGAGCCTCCTCCTCCACAAGAGCATCACTCTCCCAAGTGTGAGTGAGAGAATAGAATGTGTAAAATGAGAGAGACACACTCTCTATTTATACACTAACTTAACTTGACCTTTACTCAACTAGGTCGGCCTCAACTTAACCACTTAAAATAATGCTGACTGGGACGACCCCCACTAGGGTGGTCTAATAACCCTTTGACCCACATGGCCGACCCCCAATAGGGTGGTCTAATAACCCTTTGACCCACATGACTTATACAGGGCTGACCCCAACAAGGTGGTCTAATAACCCATCAAGTATAAGTTACGACACTTATAATATAAATGACGACACTTCCGTATAGATGAATAATAACATCTCTATAGGAATACAACCACTTCTGTATAGAGGAATAATAACATCTCTATAGGAATACAATATACATATATGTGAAATACATTCTGAAGTTACATATACATCAACACTCCCTCTTAACTAGGAAGGTATTTCTCGACACAGGTCTTCTAGCACAAGTCTTCTTCTTTGGATCATCATGACTGAATAATCATCATCGAGTCATCGTCATCGTCACTATTGCTTCTATCTTAATCAATCTCTGAATTTTCTCGTCATAGGAAGTTATATAGAGCCAGTCCTTTTTCATATTGGATGTAGGCCCACCACCTACAGGTCTTCATCATCACTGGCCATACTGTGGAATCCTTGGGACTTATTATGTGCATCACAAAACCTGGCTGCAACATCCCGGGCTATTACAAGCACACAGCTCTACCTGTCGGATCTCCCAGGAGCACATTACATGTGACCCATCACAAAACCTGGATGAAGTATCCCAGGCTGTTATGAGCACACATCTCTACCTGTCGGATCTCCCAAGAGCACATTACATGTGGTCCACCACAAAACCTGGCTAAAGCATCTGATGCCTTTTTCATCGTATCTAGATATCCCAGTAGAAAATTACATGTGGTCATGGCAAAACCTAGTTGAAGCATCTAAGGCCTTTTTCATCCTGTCTAGATCTCCTAGGAGCAAATTACATGCCATAGGACAAAACCTCGCAAGAGCATCTTGGATGTTACAGGTACACAACTCCGACCTGAAGATCTCCCAAGGCATAAATTACATGTCCTCCCAGAGCAATGTCTCGAAAGAGCATCCAACGCTGTTACGGGTACACAACTCCGACGTATAGGATCTCCCAGACATGCTCATCTACACAACCTGATCCACAGCCACAAAGTATCATCCTGATACTCACCATACATCATCCTGATGTACACATGATCATCCTGATCATCGTCACTACATCGTCCTAATGCATGTCATCTGGAGAAGCTCGTCATCCACGATCATCTTGATCATACAATGCATCCACCTGATGCATACCAAGTATCTACCTGATACATATCATCATACATGATGTACCTGATCATACAATGTATCCACCTGATACATACATAGATACATGATCCACACAATGTATCCACCTAATACATATCAACATACATGATCTCAGTATCCACCTGATACATATACAGATACATGGTCCAACCATCCAACATGATGCATATACAAAATACATACAAATGATCCAACTGATCATATCCAGCATCCAACATGATGCATACATATATAAATGATCCAACTGATCATAACAAGCATCCAACATGATGCATATACATATACATACTAGTAACTGGAGCATCGTCCTGATGCTCATCATCCATGATCCTCCTGATCATCATAGCATCATCCTCTTCATATCATCTTATCGTCCACGAAGCACAGCCCAGATGCACATCATCCAACACTTACACCACCGACATGGGAGAACACATCTACCACCATTCAGGGAAGGATCCAACCCTTACTTTTTCACCATGGGAGAACACATCTACCACCATGTGAAATATGGCTCAGCAATTACATCACGACCAAGGGAGAACACATCAACCATGTCAGAAAAGCTCATGTGCATCTGCATCTTCCAGACTCATCACTTCCCTTTGGAAGGAACCTCGATCTGAAGTGCACCAAGCCTCTCTCTGAAGTACTCAAACTGCACTCTGGCCAACGGCTTGGTCAATACATCTGCAACCTGCTCATCCATCGCAACATACTCTACTTCGGCTGTACTTAGTGCTACATAGGACTGCTTCCTACTAAACCAAGAGATCGCACCTGATTCCTATCTACAGCACTGCTTGCCCAATCTGAATCAACATAACCCTGAAGGTTAAACTTTTGATTCGCATCATACTTGAGCCCATAATCCACTGTACCCTTTAGGTACCTCAGAACATGATTTACAGCAACCAGGTGAACACTCCTCGGATCCGTCAGGAACTGGCTCAATGTGTTCACAGCAAAGCAAATATATGGTCTCGTGTTCGTTAGGTACATCAAGGACCCAATCATCTGACAATACATAGAGACATCAACCGGCTTAGATGAAGCATCACATAGAAGCTTCATATTCGATTCCATAGGTGTGGCCATGGCATTGCAATCCATCATCCTGAATCTCTTCAAGATATCTACTGTATACTTCCCTTGTCCAAGGAAGATTCCATCTGCACTCTGCCACACTTCCATGCCAAAAACAAATAGTGCATCATCCCCAAGTTCTTCATCTCGAACTTGGCAGCAAGCTTCTGCTACGTGTCGACAATCAATCTGTCATCTCCTGTTACAAACAGGTCATCCACATACAGGAGTAGAATCATAGGATTCCCTTCCTCAACTTTGTAGTAAGGGTTGGAATCCGCTTTACTCTCGGTAAAGCGTAAACTGGATACCAAGTTCTGCACACATGATTCCCTGTCAAGTGTCTCAAAGCCAAGTAGCTGCTCCACATACACTTCTTCTTCAACTACACCATTCAAGAAAGGTGTCTTGAAATCCATCTGATTTATCTTCTATTTCATCAATTTTATATTTCTCTATGCTGCCATCTGCAACATGCTTGATCTGATAGTTCCATTTGGAAGTAACAACAGATTTCCCTTCATCTCTTGGGACCGCATCCCAAACATCATTCTTCATGATCGATGGATCATGGCATTCTTCCTGTATCCTGGGAACTTCAATATCTTCAATAGATAATTTTGTTGCTTGAACAAATGTTGTAGTCCTTCTTTTGCAGGTGAAGGTATATGGTCTTTCCTACAAAACAAGTTAAATTGCATGATTAGAAACATCTCATAATTTTCAGACAAATTCTTACACATAAAGAAATATGTCATACAGTCATGCAATTATCTTAGCCAATGCTTCAATACAAAATTCATCCATGTTCCAAAACTTTCTAGATGCCTTCCAGTCTCTACCAAAACATTGTTAAGAGTTTGCACTACTCCCAACATGTCAGCAAAGAGGTTTCATTCTAGATAAGTAGCACTGGAATGTTGTATAGTGCCATAGGCCACTTACCCATCACATGCATATTAGTAGTATACTTTTCATTAATGCAATCATTCTAATATGCACAATACATATCCTAAGTCTAGGAACATAAGCATATATACATCATTGAACAATTTTATTTAAACAAACAAATATGCAAGAAATGATAATAAAAATACTTATCTTTGTTTGATTGTTGGGTTGACTCCCTCTCAGTCTTTGCTTCTTTTTCTGCAACTCCATTCTGATGTGGATTGTGAGAAGTGGTCAAATCCCTCTAAATATCTGCATCCTTACAGAAACTACTGGAGTGTGCTCCCTCTTGATCTTTGCTTCCTGGATTACCTATTCTTGAACTTATATTCATTCTCGATCCCTATGCATGCTTGTTAGTATCATCATTGTGTTATCCTTAAGGACTCATACATAATCACACATTTATTAGTATAATCTTAAATTATTAATACTATCAAAACACAATAATCTTAGGCATGTATAGTCATGATCATTTCAAACAGAAATAATAAGCATTAGTATTCAAGGTTTCAGGGAAGTCTTCTTTTACTCATGCATATTCTTATTTGATCATAGAACCTTCTGGTTAGTTAAATCATCAATCAAGATAAGAGATATAATATGCATAAAACCGGTGATTACTCAAACCTATACCTTCATGATTCTTCTGGTTCGTCATATCATCAATTATGGTAAGAAACATAATATGCATACAGCCATGACTATTCAAACCTATGACTTCATGAATAATCATTATCAACAACACAACAGTATAATATCCTAACACAAGGTAGGATTCTAGCTTGATATAGGAAAAACATACCTGGATTAGCATGCTAGCTAGTTATGTCTAACATACCCGCATAATGTCTATTGGTTCTCTTCAGTGACTTGTGCTAGTAACCTGCATGTCTCATAAGTTAACCATTGTAGAACCAAGTTATACATACCTCGTAAGTAGGTCTTCTATGTGATCCATGACAATGGATGAATCTTTGTCTTCATGTCACCATGATCATATGTTCTTGAAGTAGAACATGATTTGTCTTTCTTGGTGTACATTTTATGTTAGCGAACAACATAAACCTCATACAACATCACAATGCATTAGTACATTCATAACTGTCAAAACCTTAATCAATGAACACCTTCTATTAAGGTGATACGACAAGTCTAGTAATTAATCAAGATTGTACTGTAATGATAAACATATGATAAACTTAACCATGAAACATACCTATAAGCCATACCTATCAATATTGCTTGTAATCTTCTTATGGAAGGCATTAGCCTCATCTCCCTTTGAGACAGGAACTTCTTCACTTATGCAGGTGACCAATCCATCCTCTTCTAGGATTAACCCAATCCACTTGATTTACAGGAACTGGATCTAGAGCTGTAATAGGGTTTGTCAGAGAAACCCCAAAAATTCAAACTTTGAATTTCAAACTTCTAAAAGGATAGAAATATGCGCCTTGATGAGCTGATCAAGTTGGTATATTCAGAATTTGAAAACTGCAAAGTTTCACTCCTTAATTTTGCCTTTGAAACTTTCGGATTCACTGGACGTGACCTCGAACTAGGGTTTGATGAAGCCCACTCTTCTTCCCAATCAAAAGGTTTTATCCAAAGCTCTAAGCTTCTATTTTTATGAGGAGCTTCCAGCCGTGGTCACATATTTCAAAAATTCCCATTTTTGCAGAAGCCCTAATTTTCCACTTTTCTGATCAAAGTCCGGAACTAGGGTCTGATCAAGCCCGACATTCTGCCCAACCAAAAATTCTGATCTTGGTCTCCGATTACAAAAAATTCAACTTTCTCTGAAGCCCTAAATTTCGGAAGCCATGAATGAAGGTGCTCAAAAATAATTCTGATTTCACAGAAATATGTACCTGATTGTTTCTGGTGTAACTCTGAACTTTTCGATCCACATGGTCTTAAACATTTTCTTGAGATACCCCAACCTGTTATCTTTCCATCCCGACAGGTCTAACCTCAATTGGATTCTTTGAGAGAGAGTTATGCCAAGTGTCGCAATGTGACCTGTTTATGGGATAATACAGGAGAGCGAACTTGTATGATGTTCCATGTGTCACTGGTTCAACTTCGGCCTCTGAAAAATTTTCCTAAGATATTATAGTCTTTGTACTACCTGTCTCTTTTCATGAAATTTCATTTGGAGCTTCCTAGCCCAGGTTATGACATTTTTCCCAAGATCACCTGATTTTGACTCATATCTGGAAGAGGCAGAAACCCTATATTGTACAAATCATAAATCACCAAGTACAACGAATTAGAGGTTTTCCTTTGGACACAAGGTACATGGGGATCTGATATTCGACCTATAAAAGTTTTAGATCCAAAAACATCTCCAAAAAGGATTTATAGTGAAAGTGCTACGAGGACTGGTTTTTGCTATATCAAGCCCTAGCATCGTAAGTGCAACAAGTGTCATACATGCCATATAATGCCTTCTTTCAACCTGGCTCTGATACCATGTTAAATTTTTAGAATTTAATTCAATCTAATCTAGGATCTTAACTGAGAGAACAACATGTACAACAAATCTACAGCATATCAATCGTGGACACAATAATGCAAGCACACAAGAGACACAGAGTTTACTTGGGGAAAACCATAAAGGTGAAAAACCCCAATAACTTCCTCAGAGATAGATAGAGCAATGATACAAACAAAATACAAGAGATAGTCTCCTCGTAGCAGCAGAGCCTCCTCCTCGACAAGAGTTCCACTCTCCCAAGTGTGAGTGAGAGAATAGAATGTGTAAAATGAGAGAGACACACTCTCTATTTATACACTAACTTAACTTGACCTTTACTCAACTAGGTCGGCCTCAAATTAACCACTTAACATAATGCTGACTGGGTTGATCCCCACTAGGGTGGTCTAATAACCCTTTGACCCACATGGACGACCCCCAATAGGGTGGTCTAATAACCCTTTGACCCACATGACTTATACAGGGCTGACCCCAACAAGGTGGTCTAATAATCCATCAAGTATAAGTTACGACACTTACAATATAAATGACGACACTTCCGTGTAGAGGAATAATAACATCTCTATAGGAATACAACCACTTCCGTATAGAGGAATAATAACATCTCTATAGGAATACAATATATGTATATGTGAAATACATTCCGAAGTTACATAACATCAACAAAGTTCCCCCAGCAAGCATCCACTAGTCGTCATCACACATCTAGGGGAGCGTGCTCAGCATAGCCCTCCCACGAATTTGGGTTTTGGGGGATAAATGGTGGGAAATGCATCCACCCCCCCTAATAGTACTACACCAACCATATTGTGCCATCATTGTTCTAAGGGGTATCGTCATTGAACAACTACTCTGAGAAAGTCACAATTCCTATCAAAACTCACACTCATCCACTAGTCATAGAAATATTGGAATTCACAATTAAATATCATGAAAACTGATATAACATCATTATCCTCTTGGTGTCCAAGACATCTCATGCCCCTTGGCACTGCAGGAAACTGACTATCTCGTAGCCAATCAACATGTGGAATAGTTCATCATTAACACGAAACTCATGTATAGACATACCCAACTCTTTCAAGTGTTAATCCATATCACTAAAATGATTTTTAAATATAATCATGTAAGTTCTTTTCTGAAAACAAAATAAATTAGCATTCCACATATTGATATTCCATATTCAATTTGCATGTTCAATATGAAGTAACATATTCATTGGCATTAATAAATTAAACAATAAATTCCATTTACCATACACACCTCAAGGGAGTCCACATGTCTACCTAGCAATAGTCTTAATCAATCTATCTTAGTCAAACGGATAATAAACAAATAAAATGCTAAGCTAATTCACATTAGAGTTTTTAATTAATGACTGTCAAAAAATGGGGTGTTACACCCATATTCAGTGGTTATAACTATTATCAAATTTGGCTTAGATGTTGATATGTATTTGATTAACTAGTTTTTATTTCTATGTTATTTTTTATTTCAATAATATTCTTGTATCCAGGTTTGTTTGAGGAAGGTATCCTGGTGTTTGTTGTAGGTTATTGGACTAAGTTCAATGAGTAGATCTGAAGGAGCAAAGAAAATTAGGAGTCTAAATTATTTGCATTTAAACTCTTAGGTGTCTGTCTACTGAAACCCCAGTATGTTGGTGATAAAGACCCAATTATTTGGAAATTTTCCTTAACGACATTTCCCTTAGCAAATAGAGAATTCTAACAAATCTCTACAATTCAATGTATACTAAGCTAGGAAATCAAGGGTTTCCATCACAAATATGTTGCAATTCTTTAGGAAGTTTCTAAGTTTGTTTTCCTCAATCTACTTAACTATTTCATGAGTCCATGCTCAAGATGCTGGCATTCTAGAGACCATATGTTGTCCTTGGAAACAAACTAAACCCATATGCTACGCAACCATTCTCCTTGTAGTTGTACATTTAGAGGTCCTTGTGCCTAAAGTCTGCGCAGGACATACAAAGTCTAGCACATTGTGTATATTCCCCAAGGACTTAAAAAATGCTACGTTGGGTGGTTTCTTCCTGACATTGGACAAAGAGCTGAGTGTGTTGTTCCATCCATATACTAGACAAGAGCAATCATCAATTTTTAATTGTTTCCCTGGCATTTCATTGGTTTGGAATGGTTAATCTTATTGTTAATGTTGGTGCATTCTTCTCATCTTTTAATTGTTAGAATGAGTTAATTGGTAGCCAATGCATGCATTACAAGAACAAATAATTCTTCAAATACCTTGCATTATAAACCCTTTCACTTAGGTATCCTCTTTATATGTGTGGTTCAATTGGTGTTTAAGATGACATGAGTTGAGTACATATAAACGGTTGTTGGGTAAGTAATATGGCATACCCTTATGTTAGCATTTTGTGCTAAAATATGTTTACCAAAGAAAGATTGACTCATGATACTTTTGTCTATAGGAAGGATATAAAGATATGATTGAGCATATCATTTGTTATTAATTGAATTGGATTTAAGGTGAATGAGAGTGATATTATATTCATAGGAACCTTGGGAAGGCAATGCCAATTTTATGCCGATTGCTTATGTAAGCTTCATTAAGGACAACCTTTCTTTCCATGAAAGATGTATATACATTTATGTATAATACCTCTTGACAAAGCATTGCATGAACATGCGTCGAGTATGGTTTTCCTCTCATTGGGGTAAAGACATTAGATACATGAATATTGCTTGTAATAAAATCTTGAATTGAATTTTGAGTTATTTACATTTAGGGTCAATTAGTTCAAAACATAGGAATCTAGACTCTAGTAAACATAGTTTACATAATATAGTAATTGTTGATTAGTAAGCACATAATGGATTTTGTCTTTAATGGGAATTCACTCAGACCCGCACATACCGACAAAATTTCTTGGAACCAACTGTAAACCAATGTTCCCACAAATCCTACTTATTGATGGA
The DNA here is from genome assembly GCA_027924585.1 of Larix kaempferi. NCBI lineage: Eukaryota > Viridiplantae > Streptophyta > Pinopsida > Pinales > Pinaceae > Larix > Larix kaempferi. The sequence continues at coordinate 3,372,935 of BSBM01000435.1, forward strand.
TGGAGCTAGACCCATCCCTTGTGTGTGTCCATGGTGAGAACAACAAAGTAATTAACACATAATACCAATTATTATTGACATTGTAGTTGTTTGTTCCATGTAGGCTACATCGAAAATAGAGGCCTTGTATCCATTTTGAAGAGCACGTATCTCTACATAAGACATAAAACATATAACATAAATAATTTTGAATAGTATATGTTATAGAACAAATTGGCACTTCTCTGTGTGTGACGATAGTTCTATGATGACACTTCAAATGTCAACTGTTGATCACGCAAAAGGACACTATGGATGGAAGAGCCTTGATTTGCTGTCTTAGGTTATGTTCTTAAAAATTTAGTGGTTCTCTAGCAGCTACAAGCTTTGTAACTGAATTTGAGAAGAAAACAATCCTAATGCTCTGTCAACCAGCCTTTCCAATGCTTGTTGCCTTTAGTTTTCCAACATTTTCCCCCAAAACCCTGAAAATGCTCCTTTCCTTTGAATTGCAGGGGTGTGCAATTATTTTTCACCTTATATTTCCCATGTTCTCCCCCAAAAAAGATTAAAAATATTTAAAATCTCAAAATTTGGGTAGTTTGGATAACTACTCTCTCGGTTACAACTGCTTTTTACCCGATGGAAATTGTCTCCATTAACTATAAAAATAAGGGAGATAAGCCATTGAAGGGACCATTAGCCTAAGTATTGCTATGATGGAGCAATCACCATTCTATGTCCCTTTGCCACTTATTCCCTATGTTTTGAAACTACTACCCTAGTTAGTTTCAAACCCTTATACATTGGAGCTTTGCCTGGGATTGTTGGAGAAGAGAAGTAAGAGACCCATAGTCAAGGTTTCATGAGGTGCCGAAGCATAGAAGAGGTAATGTTGTACTTGTTTCTGTTGTTTTAATAGATATTTGACATCTTTCCCTTCCCAATTTACTGTGTTGATCATTGTCTTAGGTTTTATTATATGTTGATTTTCAATTGATTAATTAAGGTTTATTTCCATATCATATTTGAACTTTAGCAATCTTTTCTATCCAAAATATTTTGAGAAGGGTATTATGGTTGTTTTGTAGGTTCTTAGGTTGAAGGATTGAAGTAGAGCCAAGGAGGAGAGAAAGCTAGGACCAACCTTCTTAAAACGGGTACATTATTCTCTATCTTTCAAACTCTAATTTTCCTATTGTAAAACCCTAGATGTCTATCCTATTAAACCCTAGTATGTTGGTGAGCTAACCCCAGTTATAGGATAAATTCCCTAACAATAGAAATGGAAACTCTGTTGGGGAAAGCCTTTTTCTTTGGGGTTTCTAGGTTGATTCCTTTAGTTTGCTCAAGTGTTTAGAGTCTATTTATAGGTTAGGATTGGTATAAGACTTTAGTTGACACTTGATTTTTCACTTTTCTTGGTTGGACTTGCATTTTTTAAGACTTTTAGTGCCAAAAACGCCCCTAATATTCATAAAATAAGCGTTTTTGGTTAGAAACACCCCTAAGCCTCCGCAAAATAGCGTGTTACACCCTCTTTGTCAATGGTTTTCAATTTTTTTTGTCTTGTAGGGCGTGTTTTTCACTTTCTACCCTATTTGAGGGTTTTTTGGTGGAATTTTGTAAGTCTTTGCTTGTCTTGGGTCCTATTAGGACCCCTCAAAAGTGTTGTGTTTGCTTTGTGATTGATCTTGCTTGTGTTTTTTGAATCTCTTTTTGACTGAAAAGTGTCTTTTATTTTAGGCTTCTTTTACATGTTTGTTCTTTGGTAATCCTTTGAAGTGGAAGCTTAAGCAAGATTTTGTTGTTTTCTGATCTGATTGCTTCAATAGTTTATGAGATTAGATTTTGTCATACTTTGTGGCCCAGCAGGTCATTTTCTTGATTGAGTCTAAAAGTTTTCTTGTATACTTTTCTCAACCTTGCATCTTTGCATGACTAAATAGTCTTTTGTGTGTGGTTTCTTTCACTGAATCCGATAAGGTTATCAAATGTTTTGTTTGAATTTACTTTACTATGTCATTGTTCATGGATTGGTCTTGTTTTTCATTTGAAAATAAAATAAAATTGGTTCACTTTATTAGGTTTCTTTTGCTTTTGCTTTTAGTACATTGCAAGTGGTTTTAGGAAGGTTAGATTTGCATTTTACATTGGAAACAAAAAAAATGCATGTTTGTTTTGTGTTTGTATTAAGTTTTCATTTGAAAGTTAGCTTTGCATTTCAATTCATATTTTACCTTTAGAAATTGCATGTATATTGCAAACCAAAATTGGATTTTGCACAAAAGCCATAGTTTACGTTGTATTCATTTAGGATGTTTTTGCGAGTGTGTTGATAAAATATAAGATTATATTCCTTTTAGTAGTATGATCGCATTTAAATAAGGAAGAGTTGCTTGCATTGGTCATAGAAATATCCTTAAAAAGTTTTATCTTTCTTAACATTTTGAAAAGGCATGCTTGGTCTTCTTTATTTTTGAAAGTTCTTTATAGTCAAGTAATTGTTTTAAAGCATTTAAGTGGTATTTTCTATTTGCAAGTAACTTTATTTTATTTATTTTCAGTTGAGAACATCATATTTTTATACCTTTGTATCCTTTCAAGTAACAACATCCACTATAAAGAATGCTTACTCTAAAATTTATTATACTTTTGGATTTATAGGGTTCACCAACTAGTTTAGGTATAGAGCCTTGGAATAGGTTGTTAGTTAACAATCTAAGGCTATTTCAAATTGTGAAACCTAGGTGTCTTTTGTAAGGATAGGAAAATCCAACTATTGTATAGGTGTGGCCGGGAAGTTCATCTCACACATGATTTAAGCACAAGGTCATGTGAGGTTGGGTTGAAGAGATTGCCACTTTGATACCTAAACCAACCATTTTTGGTATTTTACGTGTATAGGTATTTATTCAGTACCAATTTGGCCCCATTGGGGTGCCAATATTGTTGATCTTTCGGCTTAGTTACCCTTCCCATACGTACGATCCCAATTGTTGACTATTCCCCCAAATGATTACTACTAGTTGGTGACCATAGTATCATGTCTTAGGTGCCACATAGGTGAATGTGGAGGGATTCCTGGTAACCTTGAATAGACGTTGAGGCAAATTGATAATACCCTTGGGGGGTGTCCCTTGCTTTTTGGGGAGGCTTGTGCCAAGAAGGACTATTAGTGGAGGCCTTGGTAACTGTTCTTGAACCTTTGTTGTTTGGTTGTGGGACTTAATCAACCCACACTGAAATTTGAAAGGCCCTTTTCTTGTCTGGTTGATATCCCTAGGATTTTTTACTAGTGGTGTGCTCTTTGTGTTGTTTGTGCTTAGTTGGCCTTTAGACATTTCTTATTGGTTGAATAGAAAACTATGTATCAAATTCCCATGGATACCAACCAAGCGACCCCTATTCAAGGGTATCCTTGTGCTTTTCCATTTGTTGGGGAAGTTGGTGCTCCTTAATGGCCACTTTGAATCTACCTAGATTCACCCTCGGATTATCAATGTGGTTATTTTCCACTTCCTTGGTCCTGAATTTTCCTAATGCTTCTCAAGAACGTACTTTATATCAAGAGCATCAAAATCCTATGACTTCTTCGATAGTACCATATTATCCTCCTCCTTCTACTTCATGTGGTAAAAGTCGTAGTACTAGTAACCAAAATTCTAAAAGGAATATACAGAAGAAGAATATGAAGAAGATGCAAAAGAAAGGGGTAATCCACCCAAACTTTGGAGGTCATGTAGGGGGCACTCATCCAATCACTGTGAATCATACTAGAACCACCCACCCATCCTTTGAAGGTCATGCTAGGGGAAGCCACCCACAGTCTACAGGTCATGATGGGGGAAATCATCCAGTCACTATGAGGCACTAGAACCACCCACCCAGCCTATGGAATTCATGTTGGGGGAACTCATGTAGTCACTGAAAATCATACTGGTAACCCGCAACCAACTTATAGAGGTCACGTTGGGAGTAAAATTTTAGTGATTGTAAGTCATACTAAAAGTATTTCATCAACCATGACTAGTGATGTTGAGGACATGTCATTGATCACTGTGAGTCATATTAATGAAACGTCACTAGTCACTGCAAGCCATATTGGAGACAAGTCATTATTCATTGTAAGTCATATTGAAGACATCAAACCAACCACTGGAATTCATGACGGGAAATTTGAAATAGTCAACAAACCTAAGAAACATAAGCTTAAGTTCCATTGTAAGCTTTGCGAGGGAGAATACCTTACTTATTTGTGTCATGTACTTCCAGAGATGCAAAGTTGGTGGTCCTTATTTCAAAAGTATTTTTCTTCTGAGAAACCAGCCACTACAAGTCATTCTGGGGGCGATTAGTCAGCCAATGTGACTCATTATGATAGTATTGATACTATTGAGAAGTCTAAACATATAGGATGCAAGCCTAATTTCCCTTTTAATATTTGCAAGGGAGATAAGCTTACTCACCTATTTTGTGCTATTCCAGAGGTACAAATAATGTGGTTTGTGCCTCAAGGATTTTCTGCTCCTTAACAACATGTAATTTCCCAATAGTTTAGCCAACCTTTCATTGATGAAGTGGTTGAACTAATGCAATATTCTTTCAATATCACTCTTCCTTTGGAGAGTGATTTAGATATCCCTGAAGTGTTCTTCATTGCTCATTCAAATTTTTCTAGAAAAGGCGGCACTCCATCCATTCTGAGTGAACCCCTACCAAGCTCTAGGTTTATTTCCTTTGATTGGAATAATTTAGTTGGGCCTTACCTTCCTTCATATGCAACCTTTCAAATAAGGGTTGAAGTTGGAAACAATACAATCCATCGATGCATTGTAGATGAAGGAGCCTCTATTAGTATTTTATCCGCTTATGCTTAAGGATGTGTGGGTTCTCCCAACCTCATTCAAGTTGTCAATAAGCCACTGGATTTTGATAGAGGACCTAGTGAACCTTTGGTATTTCTCCCTCAGTTATCCATTACTTTGGGTGAAACATTTGTCTTAATCAATTTTATGGTTATAGAGGGCCCTTTGGATTCTAGTATCCTCCTTATGTGTGATTATGTATATGCTATGAATGCTGTGGTGTCTACGCTCTTTCACGTGATTAATTTTCCTCAAAATGGAAGCATTGTCACTATTGATCAAATTGCATTTGTTAATCTACCTCATGTTTTGAATTTAGACCAGATATCCCCTTTGTATTTCTTAGTGTTTCAATTGATACTACCCTTCCAAGAGTGAATTATGTGGCATTATATCCCCTGTGTCTAACTACTTTTGAGAAGAATCCTCTGCGTTCATGCTTATCTTCTTGGAACTTGTTCCTGGTAGTTGATCAAGTGGTTACTCCAATGGGTTCAATGGAACCTATTCTCTACCTTAGTGATCCAAGTGGATGTTTGGACATGTGTTTTATCTAGGATGATATACTTCCTTTTGATGAAGTTTTCCTAGAGTCTATGATAAAATTTGACATTCCTTTGGATATTGATCTCCTTTCTGAAGATTATATCCCTAGATTGGACCCAGTTGCAATCAAATCCAACCTGAATTTTCCTTTTGAGTTTCATCTTATTGATTATAGAGCTTGAGACATTGGCGTTTTTTAGTCTTTAGAATCTTCCATTGAGTTGCAAGTCGGTGTCCCTGACGAGTTTGATTCTGTTACTGGATTTTTTGACTCTTGTGACGATGAGTTTATTCCTATAGAATCTTTTACTGACCTTCCTTTTGAGTTTGATCTTATTGATTGTAGATACTTAGGCCTTGGCACTATAGGATTGACACTGACAAATCTTCCTTGGTTATGCCTATAGCATAAGATGTTGAAGTTGTAAATACTTCTACCAAAGTGACCTGTATGAGATCTTTCTTTTTGACTTTTTGGATATGATATTAGTATTGTTGTTTCTTGGATACATGAATTTCAGATGGATTCATGGTTTCTTAGGGATGATTTTTCACAAGTTCCTCGATATGGTCAGGTATATTAAAAAACTTGCATATAGGTTTAGGCTTCCCCTCTATTATGATGCATTTGAACCTTTTTCAATCTGAATTTTCCATAGGGTTGAACTTGTTGGACTTTGGTTTGTTAGCTGTATCTTTATGCATTTTGCACCAGTCTAACAACAGATCCTACCAAACATGGGCCACCTTAGTCAGCATCCTCTTTCCATTTTGGTTCACATGATGAGTTTTTCTCATAGGTTCAAGATCCTTCTTACTTGTACTATGTTTTTTAGAAGAAGTGACATGTATCTCTTTCTCATGTATTTTTGGCCATTTCCTATCAAGATCCGATGTTTGTATTTAACTTGTAACTACATTTGCATATACCCTACTTGCACTTATGATCCCGATGATGGATTTCATGCTGTTATCTTGTTATATAAGACCTCATATCTTATCTCATTTTTGCTAAGCCCTATAGAAATTTTCCTTTACAAGTTGGCACCCTTAACCTGGAGGGAACACACCCCAAGTGTCTCTATCTTGCTCATTTTCTTTGAATTATGGATAGGTTTGTTCTTTGCACTTGGAACTAGTTCCACCTGTCCCTAACACTCATTTCCTCCCATGTACTATAGCATTATTTTATTCTTTTTTTTTTTCAGGACTTGATAATATGAAAAAGACAAAAAAATCGAATATTATAAATTATTTATATGGTGTTTCTTTAAATTTTTTAGACTCTGTACAATTGAAAATAATGGTGAGCATTAAATACCCTGAGCTTGTAAAAAATCCACGGGAGGGTAACAAATGAGCATTTTTCTCTCTTTTCTTCGAGCTTGTTAAACACTGAAGAAGGAATCAAGTTTATTTTTTGGACTCGTTAAAATCCTATGAAAAGGATATCATCGAGCATACTTCTATCTCTTTTTTGAGTTCTTTAAAAAATGAAGAAGTTACCTAAAAAGAGAAAAGGGAGGGTAAATATCTCAAATGTTTTTCAATATACGACAGCAAGTCGAATGTCTCCTTGAACAAAGCACTAATTTTGAGTCTTTCAAAAAGTTGGGTTCTAGTTTTTGGCTTTAGGATAAAACCTAATCTCAGATTTATTACTCCTTCGGTTGGTTTCTCTTCCAATCATATGGATAATATGTCAGTGTCTCCTACAATATTGCAAATATATATCATTGGTTCCTTTGTTTCCAAATCTACCCAAGTCACCACTGTGTCGTGCTCACTATTTAAGGATATAAATTGTGGCTGCCATTCTGTAGTTTCCTTGACTTCATATGTTAGCAATTCCCTGGTGTTAGTATGTTTCATCATGTAATTATTCTTGTTCCATCTCAACTTAGTTCTTTATATTTGCTCGTGTTGGATGATGGAGGATGCCTTAATTCCTCCCTTCCAACATGTCTCTTTCCATCAACTTCAACTTATCTTGCTCTAGGAATGAGGTCTAGAGTTTTTGATTAGTACCTTGGGGTTTGAAGTCATTAGTGGTAGATTCCTTCGAAATTGAGTTATGGGAATACATCAATGTATCTTACTCAATAGATTCTTCAGGTGTTTGACTTCAAAAATATATATTCACACCTGTTAGAATGTACTAGGTACCTTGGGTCCCAGTATCATTATCGGTGGGTTCCCTTGTGTTTGTTAACGGTATACATTACTGATCGGTAATAAAATGGTTTCCTCCATGTTCAACTTCAGATTATCTATTCACATGAATAATACTCATACCTTTAGTCTGTTTGGATTGTAGACCTTGGTCCAAAAGTAGAATCCTCATATTTTTCTATTGCCAAAGTTGTACAAGACTGTACTACACTTTATATTGGTACCATTGGGAGAAACATTACTCGGCTCTTATATTGTTCTCCTGGAGATTGATGGGACATAAATCCACTTTGTTCATTCATGGATATGATCTTCATGTTGACATAGATCCAATTTGGATCTTTTGTGGATATGATCATTTGTTGGGTATGGATCCACTTGTTGGCGCATATCTACTTCGATCAGGGTTCACACATTTAAACACCAACAAAACCCCAAGATATTGTCCCAAAATTCTCTACCCTTTTCAGCAATGCCTAAGAAGTAGATGAAGTCTCACCTGAAGTATCTGTAGGATATACAAGAACCAAGCTTCTTTAGTAGCAAAGGGGTGCAACAAAAACCCAACATCCTTAACATCGACATATAGCTTTACTTAACACTTCATAGAATTGCTTATATATGATAGTTTAGTTTACTGTGACAGATATTCATTCATATACTATTCATATACATGGATCATTGATCATTCAACAATATGCATCACCTAAAAATAAACATAACACATCATCACAGAAACACACACATTAGAAACCAGATGTAACGTGGAAACCCAAACGGGAGAAAACCATGGAAGCACTTTCTTGATTCATGAGTCACAATCAAATAAGCACTTCATGTTTTACAATGACTTACATATATTTCCTTCCATTCCAATGAATTTTCACACACAACATGCAGATTATGCGACTCTTCTCGACATCAAAACATAGTTCCCTAAAATAGGACATCAACTAACTTGCTAATTCACTAACAGGCCCAAAATTACCAACCCTTTACATATTTATAGGGTGCACACAGCCTACCCTGCTCCCACTACTCTACTACTCAACTACTCAACTACTCAACTAATCCACTCATAAATGTAAGTGGAAAAAACTCCTAACTAATTTACTTAACTCTGCCCATGATTTGATCAAAATGCTCAATTTCCTGGATTCTCAGCTGCTATGTCGGAGTTGATTATTCTTCGTTGGACCACTTCTTCTTGTCTCTTTCCACACCAAAATTGTGCAAACATTTACCCCGAAACTCTACATGGCCCAACATGCCCCCAAAACTCACATGTGGCTTGTCCTCGAGCCACGTAAATATTGTTCTAGTGCGGTTCCGGAATTTGCTTGGAATTCTGCAAATGTCCTCTTCAATTCTTTCGCAGTCTGTCGAACTTCATCCCAATGATAACATACTTCCCGCACTAGATCCCATGTTAGGTGAACATTTGTCCGTTGTTCACCCAATTCAACTAATTCATGCACTTTGTTTCTCATGCTACTGATAATTTGCAAGACTTGCTCTGCTTCACCTTGTAGCTCCTCTGCCAGTTCTATTCTGTGCTACTGCTCGAATTGCAGTTGGTTAACTTCCTACTGTAACTTCTTGTTTTTGTATACCTTAACCATTTTCCCACCAGGTGATAGAGTTCTTAGTTGATTCTTCAAGTCTACCATTTTTCTTCGTGTCTCATCCAATCTAGTGGTAATTTTCTGCACCTCTATATCGTCTAATAAGGCATCCCATGCTTGTGTTGCCTCTTCAAACAATGCACCACATTCACTTTCACAACCCTTCATGGTTCTGACTGCTTCAATGACCTCTTCATTTTGCTGCTCTGTTACCTCCAGCGGAGTACTTGGTACCATATTTTCCTCTAACTCACCAATCTTGTTGCAGAAACCTGACATGACTCTAGTCATCCTCTGCATTTTCTCTTCAGGATCCATGTCGTTGACTACCTTGGCCTCCGGTATTGCACGGCAAGCTACCGTGACATATTTTTGTAGCTGCTCATTCTCCTTTGCAACTTCTTCCCATTCCTTTCTCAGTGTCTCATATTCTTCCTATAGTGTATTATTCTGCATCTGTTACTTAATCATTTCAGCATGCGTCTTTTACTCTCTCACCTTGATCTCCACAACAATATGTTGCTAAAGGTTCTACAGAATAAACATAAGCATGAACGACAACTGAAGATTGAAATAGATCAGTTTGTGAGCTTGTTCCTGTAATCCCAGATCACCAAAACTTAATTCTCTTGGTAGCAACTGTACTTCCTTTCCTGTCTTAGTAGTAGTGCATTCCTATGGCATCACCTCCTCCTCATCTCTTCCCTCGATCTACTTCGAAGCTCCCATTTGAATAGAAGATAGACTAAGTCCCTATATATCTCATCAAAGTCCTTCAAGTTCATCAGTTAACCCTCCAAACAACTGGATGTTCCTTTCTTCATCAATCTTAGAATTTTCTTCTACAACCTATGCCATGTGGTCATACAAAATACTTATGTCATCCTTGGTCAAGGCCATGATAGCCTTTTCCTTTTCCATCTTCAATTTATTCGATGGTCATTGCGTTGTCTCCTTTCTCTTCTCTCCTGGCCCCGGATTCTGTCGCACTCGAATATCGACCTTCTTCTTGTGGTTTTTATTGAGTTTGGCTATGTCCCTCGGTGCTCCCAACTTGATGAGAGCCTTTTTCATCACCCTATGCTACATGTTGATCTCGCTCCGACTCATCCATTGAATTGTTCTCAAGTTAGACAACATTCTTCCATTCTATGGACCATTCATTTATAATTGCAAGTATATTCGGCTTTAATAACTTAAACGTTGTCACCAACCATTGCTTATTTGGGTCATGTTGTGCTTGGATATACATGTGGTGGGGTCTAGCCATCAACTTGATAAATCCCCTGAATATTATAAGTGTCTACTTTTATACCCGTGACACCATAGGGACATGGTGCCGAAGTGCTTCCAAGTGTATGTAAAATTGTACATTATTCTTTATATCCTTCTTATGCTCATCATTGAACCATAATTTCACATAACGTGCGGCCAAGCATTGACCAGGTTGACAATCCATCACCTGGTAGTCCTCTAGTTCTTCCCAAGCAACAAATGAAATCAACAGAATCAATGAGGAGTAGTGGAATGAATTACCTTTATCTAACGTTTCCTGGAAATCACTAAGAAATCCATTGAGCAGGAAGGAGTCCCAATTCATCTGCACCCACTAGACACACTGCTCCACAATTGCAATCACCATCGTAGGGACTTGATTAGGATGACACTTCATGAGCAAATTAATATCTAGTTCCTTTGTTGCGAATCACACTGATTGATTGTTAATCAAGGTGATTTCATAGCCCCGCTTGTCTTTCGTCAAATTGCATTTTGCTGCCATCCAGTTGACCAATCCATGTCTTTATCCTTCCCTACAACAAATGTAGCAGGATCATGTCCCGCCTTCGAAAACCTAGTAATTTATACTATAAGGTTAGAATCTAATGATACCTTTTTATCGATCCATAAGAACCCTCCATGCACACACAAGATAAACTATTTTACACATGCATTGATTTCCCCTGAGTGCCCAAAGTGTGGAATATATATCAGCGAAAAAGCACCTGACCGTTGTAACCCAAGGGCCCATGGCATAGGATCTAAGAAAGTAGTCTGAGCCGTAGGCTACAGAACTGCCTCCATACACTTGGTCAGTGTGAATTCGGGAAATTTCATCCAAGTCATGGTTCGCATATGACAACTTGGAAATCTTTCCAATCATGTATCCTTTGATTATAATCCCCTTAGGGATATTAGGAAGAACCATAGAGTACTTCACGCCTCTCCCAATTTTGACTGGCGTCACACTTGGTTTTCCTAGTGGTACATAAGATGGCATCAATGATGTTGAGCCAAGTCCATACCTAGATGCCTCCTAATCATTCCTCTATTTCAAAATAGTCTTAGTAGCTTCCTGCCTCATAGATGGTCTCTTCTTCTTTGGTGGTTCCACTCCAACATGGGTCAACATGACTTTGGGATGCTCTTGCATGGTTGGAGTAGATGCGCGAGCAGTAGCTTCCAACATTGATATTTTCTCAACACTCACATCTGACATGGATGACTCCATTGCTACATATGGGGGTTCGAATTTCTTCAACACTCTAAGGCTCTTGAATCTCTGCTAACAATTCGTTCAATGCACTCAATCGCTTGGTAAAAAATAAAGCATACCTCTAGTTCTTTTCATCTTTTAACGTCATCCTTTAATCTGTATTGTCAATGTTGTTTCCCAAGAAATTGAGTAGATTAGACCAAATCCTTGGCAATAATTACCTTTTTCGGCGGTAATCTTGTTCACGCAAGCATGTATTTTTATCATTTATTGCAAGATGCTGCACTAATGCCGCCACCTTTTACGCAATTAATAAAGTATTTATTGAGCATGTGGGAAATTGTGACATAATATCAACTTTAAGAGAAAATATGGTTTATATGAAAATGCCCACTACGACTACATAAACTTCAACAAGATGAACTTCGACTTAACCTACTTCGACAAACCATACTATGACAAAATATTGAACTATGACTTCAACACTAAAATAACTTGTGGTTTCCTAATTTTTTTATATATATACAAACATATGTACAAGTATCTTCAGTGCAAGAAGGTGTGGTTGTCCCTATAAGGTTTCATCCAGCTTCCATTGACCAAGCCCTTGAGGATTTCTCCATGTAGATTCTGCAATTGCACAACACCTCCTTCTTTGATATAGTTAGCGACATATGACCCCAACCAGTGTGTTCTACACTTATTTGGATTCTTGATAAACTTGTTTCCATACATGAGCACATGATCTCCTCACTAAAACTGCTTCCTTGCAATGTTTCGATCATGCTATTCCTTTTCCCTATCTTTTTGGACTTGCTATTGAAAACCTGCACTAAACCTATGTTCCTCCAACTATATCAACTATGACAACTACTCTTCGATAGCACCATTGTCTGACATACCCATGAATGTAGCAACCCTTAAAATTGGCACGATGTATTCCATTGGCATAACAACTTCCTGGCCATACACCAGCTTGAATTGTATTTTCCCCTTTAACTTCTTACATGTTTTCCTATAGGCCCATAAAATTGTGGGGATCCTTAATCCCAATCATAGTGGTTCACATTGCAGACCTTTGACGTCAAATCCTATTCCAGTATATTTTTGAATGCTTCGACGGTCCCATTTGCTTGTGGATGATATGCATTGCTTTTCCGGTGATGAATTTGAAACTCTTAAGTAAGTTCCTCTATAATCTTGTTGACAAAATGAGATCCTTAAACACTCAAAAAAATTCATGGGCAACCAAATCTAATGACTACATTTTGAAATAAGAACTTCATAGCAGTTGTATCACTACAATACTTCATGTGTTCAGCTTCATCCCACCTGGTCAAGTAGTCTGTAGCAATAATAATATAGCTTGCTCCCGATCTCTTTGCAGAGGGATTAATTGGTCCTACAAAGTCAACTGCCCATTTCTCAAAATATCACAGAGTAAATTGTGGTACTAATGGCATTTCATCCCTTCTAGATGGTTTCCCTACTCTTTGAAAAATATCACAAGACCGATAGCACTCCTTGTTAGGATATTCTCATCATGTAGTCATGCATATCATGCATATCATGTAGTCATGTAGATCATGCATATCATGCAATTTTGCATGCCTCCCAGTCATCAGTGAGGTGTCCTCCAACACCTAGTCCCCAGTTTGCTAGCCCCAAGAGCTTCTTTCCACTCATTTTTATCCCTCCTAGTCAATGATGCGCCCACCTTTCACCTACCACTTGTGAAAGGTGCCCTTCTTCACCTACCACTCAGTTACACTTCAGATAGTTGAGTTATCTGTGGATCTCTCCTTGATTTGAGGATTGATTGACTGTTAACCAACTGAAACACTCTGTTGGACCCCCAGTGAGACTAGATTTCCTATTTTTGACTCCAGTCAGCTCCCCATGCGCCTTCCACTAAGCTTCCTTCCCTACATTAGTGCTCTCATGTGCCAGTTACACCTACCACACTTAGTTAGACTCCGTTTGACACCTGGTTGACCATTACTAGTGCATTAATGACTTCACTGACCTGATGATGAGGACTCCTAGTGGAGCCAAGCTATTCCATGCAACATATTCGAATGACCTCCTTGGTTAATTCAAATTATTCAGTCATTGTGACTGCACATTGTATTGTATTCTACTTATGAGTTCAATAGAGCACTGCTGCAATTCTCTTGCATAGTTTTACACATATTCTTCTTTATGCATCTATTGTAATTGATTTACTTGTTCAATAGATCTACTATGTTTCAATTTCACATGGTATCAGAGCCATGTCAGGTACAATACTTCTTTTCTACAGGGATTATTCATGAATATTGAGTGAATTTGCTCACAAAAATATTGCAGTAGTGGCATGCAAAATCTCATGTGCATTCGCTCTTGGTCATGCAGTACCAAAAATTCTCTTCCAATCCACTCCAAAAGCCGAAAGTTTTCCACATAATTCCTAGTTTCGAATCATTGGATCTTCAAGCATGATTGATTGTCTTATGCCGGGTGTGACGCAACTTGAAAAGGGTGGATTGTTCGACCTTATTGTTCTTGTTTTCTTGTGATTTGCAGGTTATTCACTCCTTCTATTACATTCGCTCCTCTTGAAAGATGGAGACTTCTTCATCAAATCTCCTCACTCCTTTCAACTATTTTCAGTGGAAGGCTGATATGGAAATATTTATATGCTCTAAAGGTTTATACATAGTTACCATGGGCCTAGAAGTCAAAGCTACATCAGCAGTAGAGAAGGCAAAATATTTCAATAAGCTTGATGAAGCTTATGGTTTCCTTTGTCTCAACATCTCTAAGGATTTTTTTTTCCATCTCAGTGGATTGACTACTCCAAAAGAGGCATGGGAAAAACTTGCCACACTCTTTGGAAAGCAAGATGATATGAGATCTTATCAGCTAGAGAATGAGTTGATTGCCCTCAATCCTAAAAATTTCGAGACCATCAATGACTTCTTCACTAAGTTTAAAAGCTTGGTTATGCTATTGAAGCAATGTGGAGTGGAAAAAGAAGATAAACAATTGATCCTATGTATTCTTTCAAAACTTGGGAAATATTATTCAGTTTTTGTTTCAACTTTCAATACGAGAAAGCTCACAATTCCCAATTGGAAAATGCCTACCTTGAGTGCCTTCATTGAGCCTGTGATGAAGGAACAAGATAAACTCATTCAAATGGGGACCATGTGATCCAAAGATAAAGCTTTATTTGCTGGAGGATACAAAGCTATGGATGGGAAAGGAAAGCAAAAGAAAGAGAAGCCAAAGTTTGACCTGTCCAAGCAAAGAGAGAAGACAAAGCAATCAGATGAGCCATCTAGTTCAAGAAACAAGCAAAAAGGGAAAGAGGGAAAAGAGAAATCTAAATGTTCTTATTGAAGCAAGGGCTACCATCCTGAAAGCTCATGCATGAAGAAGACCATATATCATATGGCCCTTCTCTTAGAGAAAAACAACATAACCCTTCCTGACAGTGAAAGGAAGGAGAAAAATGATCATCCCGAGAGAGGTCATGCACTCATGGAAATTGTTTCGACTTCCACAACTCTACTCATTGATTCTGGGAGCTTCGAAAAATATGGATGCAAATAAATATTCTCTATCGTCATTTGATCCCAACAACACCATATCCATCCACATGGTAGATGACTCTCAGATCTCTTCAAAGGAAAAATGAACCATTCATTTAGAGCATGGCTGTTTTCACACAGTTTTCACAATGTTCTCTATGTACCTTCCTTAGCTTAAAATCTTCTTTCCATTTATCAAATGAAACACACTGGTTCAGTAAAGAATGTTGTATTCTGCCCTCACAAAGTTGAAATTTCTGATATTCAAAGTGGAAAAATTACTGTGGTAGGAAAAGCCAATCATGCTTCAAAAGCATATGAATTTTCACACTTTCTGCCGCATGACAATCCCACTACTCTTCTAACTCATGGAAATGAGGTTAGTAGGTTATGACATGAGAGGTTTGGACACCTAAATTATAAATATTTGCAGCTGCTACAGAAAAATTACATGGTTTATGGCCTTTCGACAATCAAATCCTCGAAGGGAATATGCAAAGGTTGCATCATTGGGAAGCACCCTGAGCACAAATTTAACTGAGGCAAAGCTAGCAAACCTTCATGTATTTTGGGGCTGATACATTCTGATATCAGTGGTCTGCTGCCACATACCTCCATGAATGGCTCAAGGTATGTTCTGACATTTATCGATGACTTTTCCAGATTTACTTGGGTCTTCTTTCTCAAAAACAAGTCAAAAGTGCTAGAAAAATTCAAGATTTTTAAAGCTTCTGTTGACACTGCCACCGAGAGAAATATCAAAGCTCTTAGATCTGATAATGAAGGTGAATATATAAAATCATATCTGCTGCAACTTTGTTCTGAAAGTGGCATTCAGATCCAACACATAGTTCAGTACACACCTCAGCAAAACGGTGTAGCGGAAAGGAAGAACCGATCACTAAAAGAGATGGCAACCTATATGATTGAATCAAAAGGTTTGGCTGAAAAACTTTGGGATGAGGCCATGAATGTTGATGCATACATTCAAAACAGAGTTCCACATTCATCTTTGACTGATATTACTCCTTTCAAATCCTACACCGATCACAAACTTAATGTGTCCAATTTCGGGGTTTTTGGCTCAACTGCTTGGGCTAGAATTCCGACTGAAAAGAGAAAATATTTGGATCCGAAAAGTGTTGAATGCATCCTATTGGGATATGATGAAGAATAAAAAGGCTACAAACTCATGTATATCAGATCCAAAAAGATATTCATTGAGAAAAGTGTCAGATTTGAAGAACCGCTTCAAAATCTAGAGCTAGTCGAGGAAGAAACTGCTGATTTACCGCCTCTACAAGAAGAAGATTTCGGAGAAGATGATGAAATTTATGGTTTTGATATTTATGATATTTTATCAAAATTTGGTGAACATGAAATATTAGGTTTATAAGATGATCTAGATGTGCCCCAACACTTGCCAAAGTGGGCCCAAAATACACTCAATTCTGTTGGTTCAAACATTGGAAATCCTATCGATCCAAGGAGAACTCGAGTAGACTTTCTAAGAGAATGTATGGATATTTCATGTTCTAATCATTTTCCATCTGAGAAATGTTTTCTGATGATAGGTTCAGATCCTAAATCATATTATCATGCCCACCGAGATCCAAGATGGAAAACCGCCATGGATGAAGAGTACAGTTCTCTTCAAAAGAATGCTACATGGGAGCTAGTTTATTTTCCACTTGGGAGGAAATTAGTCCAATGTAAATGGGTCTACCGCAAAAAGGTTGCTGCTGATGGCTCAACCTATAAACGCAAATCTCGTTTTGGTTGCAAATGGTTTCTCCCAAGTCCGAGGAGTGGACTACACTAAGACCTTTGTAACGGTTGCAAAGATGGATTCTATCCGTCTAGTTTTGGCCATTGCCACATCTAAGCACTGGGAAGTGCACCATATGGATGTAAAGAGTGCATTCCTTCATGGATATCTAAAAGAAGAGATTTAAATGAAGCATCCAGAAGGATATATATCATATCCAACATTAGTGTGCAGATTGAAGAAGTCATTGTATGGCTTAAAACATGCCCCAAGAGCTTGGTACGCAAAGATGGACTCCTTCCTTCTTTCATTGAATTTCGAAAGGTGCAAATCAGATCCAAATGTGTAACTAATGAAAAATGAAGGTAATTTGCTGATTATAGTTCATTATGTTGATGATCTTTTAATAACTGGAAGCACTCTTGCTTCAATCGACAATTTAAAAACTGCTTTAAATCTAGCTTTTGACATGAGCGATTTGGGCTTGCTAAAGTAATTTCTGGGGATTGAGATTGCTCAAAATTTTGATGGGATCACCATATCTCAGAAAAAATATGTTTCAGACCTGTTAAAAAAATTCAATATGTCAAATTGTAAGGCAACCCCATTCCCATTCCTCTCAGGAACCAGTCTTGAGGTGGGAAATTCTGCACCGCTTGCAGATTCTACATTGTATCGACAATTGATTGGTAGCCTTCTCTACATGACACACTCAAGGCCTGATATATCTTATGCCATGAGTGTTGTATCAAGATATATGCAGCAGCCCCATGAGCTCCATTGGTGGGCAGCCAAAAGGATCTTGCACTATGTGTAGGGTACTAGACATTTTGGCATACACTATGTTGCAGATTCTGAGCTAGATTTGGTTGGGTACACTGATTCAGATTGGGTGGGTGATAGTATTGATCGGAAGTCCACTTCCGGTTATGTTTTCATGATTGGAACTGGGCCTATTTTTTGGTTAAGAAAAAATCAGGAATCCATTGCCTTATCTTTAGTAGAGGCAGAGTTTCGAGGAGCAGTCAATGCTTGCATTCAGGCAGTTTGGTTGCAGGGTATTTTGGCAGAGTTTGATATTGGTAGCACTACTTCGACTGTCATATTTTGTGACAATCAAAGTGCTATCAAGGTCTCGATGGATCCAGTTCAGAGACAAAGGACCAAGCACATTGAGATCCACATGCACTACATCCGAGAGCTTGTGCATGACAGAACCATTGTTTTGCAATATTGCCCTACCGACGAGCAAATTGCAGACATCTTCACCAAGAGATTCACTGACAAGAAGTTCTCTTACCTCCGTTCACTGTTGGGGGTGAGTTCCATCATGGTGGAGATAGATTAGATCCTTCTATGTTCAACTTGAGGGGGGGCTTCATTCCCATTGGGTTTTCCCTCTTTCCTCACTTAGATTTATTTCTAGCATTTTTGGATTATTGTATTGGGGTGACCTTTGGTCTAGTTACCAGGGCCCTATCTTTTATTTTTTACTACATAGTATAGCTTGAGGGGGGGTGTTAGGATATTCTCATCATGCAGTCATGCATATAATGCATATCATGCAGTCATGTAGATCATGCATATCATGCAGTCATGCAGATCATGCATATCATGCAATTTTGCATGCCTCCCAGTCATCAGTGAGGTGTCCTCCAACACCTAGTCCCCATTTTGCTAGCCCCGAGAGCTTCTTTCCATTCATTTTTATCCCTCCTAGTCAATGATGCACCTACCTTTCACCTACAACTTGTAAAAGGCGCCCTTCTTCACGTACCACTTAGTTACACTTCAGTTAGTTGAGTTATATGTGGATCTCTCCTTGATTTGAGGATTGATTGACTGTTAACTAACTGAAACTCTCTGTTGGACTCCATTGAGACTAGATTGCATATTTTTTACTCCAGTCAGCTCCCCATGGGCCCTCCACTAAGCATCCTTCCCTACAATAGTGCTCTCATGTGCTAGTTACACCTACCACACTCAGTTAGACTCAGTTTGACACCTGGTTGACCATTACTACTGCATTGATGACTTCATTGATATGATGATGAGGACTCCTAGTGGAGCCAAGCTATTCCATGCAGCATATTCGAATGACCTCCTCAGTTAATTTGAATTATTTAGTCATTATGACTGCACATTGTATTGTATTCTACTTCTGAGTTCAATAGAGCACTGTTGCAATTCTCTTGCACAGTTTTACACATATTCTTCTTTATGCATCTGTTGTAATTGATTTACTTGTTCAATATATCTGTTGTGTTTCAATTTCACACTCCTTAGTGTCCTTATGAAGTGTAGGCCACCAGATTCCTACTTGCATTATCTTTCGGGCAGTGGCTTTTCCTGTGTAGTGGCCTCCTACAACCCCTTCATGAGATTTGACCAAGACCATTGGTCGCTCATGCTTCATAACACAACACCTCAACACTTCATCTTGTCCCAGCTTATATAACTGACCTGCTATCAATTGATAATCTACTACTTTCACAAACACGTGTTTCTTTTGATTAACAAATAAACCTACTAGTGTTCTTCATGTTGCCAAGAAAGTTAAAATATCTTCAAAATATTCATCTACCAATGATGCTGGCCGAAAACAACTACGCATATGGGAGGTTGTCATCCAATTTAACTAGCTCTTCTCTTGTCTCCAACCTCAATAGATGGTCAAGTCCTGCATTTAACCTTCCCGGTTTAACTATGATTCAAAGTCACACTCTTGAAATAATAAGAGCCATTTTCAAATTCTTCCCCCCAACACTAGCTTGTTAACTAAATACCTTAAAGCAGAATGATCAATAAACATTTTAAAATGACCCCCTAAGAGGTAGTGCCTAAACTTTAGTAATGCATAAACCATGGCTAACCATTCACGTTTTGTCGTAGTGTAATTTTTCTTTGCAGTAGATAAATTCCTACTAGAAAATGGAATGGGGTGATCAATAGCTCCCTCTTCTAGTTGAGGCAGGACTACACCCAATGCAATGGATGATGCATCAACATGAACATGGAATTCCTTCTTCCAGTCAGGGAACACTAGAATAGGCACAGTCACCATCTTTTCCTTCAATGTGTCCACTACTACATTTTTGGCCTTTAGGGGTGTTGTCTTCCGCCCCCAAAAGTGACCTATGGGGGGATTTTGGCTTTGGAGGCAGTTTTGGAAAAACTGCCCCTAAAGGCACTAATGTTAAAAGTTTTTCCCTTTAAGGGCGGTTTTTGACGAGATTGGAACCGCCCCCAAAAGTGACTTTTGGGGGCAGTTTTTTACCCCCCTTGTAGAGGTCTACGTAGGTGGTTATAAACCCCCCTTGTAGACCCCTTCATAGAGACCTATAGGGGAGGTTTTGAACCCCCTTCATAGAGACCTACGAGGGCGGTTGTGAATCCCCCTCATAAGCCCCATCATACAAACCTACAGGGGTGGTTTGGAACCCCCCTCATAGAGGACTATAGGGGCGGTTTCAAACCCCCCCCCATAGAGGTCTATAGGGGCGATTTTGAACCCCCCTCATATAATCCTATAGGGGCAGTTTGGAACCCCCCTTGTAGAGGCATATAGGAGCAGTTTAGAACACCCCTCATAGAGGCTTATAGGGGCGGTTTTGAACCCCCCTCGTAGAGGCCTATAGAGGCAGTTTGAAACCCCCCTCGTAGAGGCCTATAGTGGCGGGTTGGAACCCCCCTCGTAGATGCCTATAGGGGCAGTTTGTAACCCCCCTCATAGATGCCTATAGGGGCGGTTCAAAACCCCCCTGAAAGTCTTTATTACAAATATTTGGGGGCGGTTACAAACCCCCCTTGTAGGTACCTACAAGGGTGGTTCTAAACCCACCTCGTTGTAACATACAAGGACAATTTTGAACCCCCCTCGTAGTGGACATATGAAGCTGGCTGAGAACCCTCTTCGTAGAAACATACAAAGACAATTTGAAACCCCCTCTATAACCATAATAAAATATAATTTATTAAAAATACCAAAATTGCAATATCAATAGGGTATGGAGGAATCAAACCACCAACCTCCTGCTTCTAAGGTAGGCACTCTACCATTGAGCTAGCACCCTTTAATAATTAGGGAGATGAGCAATATTAACACTCATATTGCATTATTTTTAAGTCTAAGAAAAGACAATAAGAATGTTCAGGAGATGATTGTAACAGGCTATCCACATGTACCCAAATATCTACAGATTATCATGCAAAAGCAACCTGCTCTTTGCAATCCTCACAAGGCATAAGAACTATAATTCCAAACTTTTTGATTACTTACTAAAACAACAAAAATGCTGAAAAAAATTGCATACAATTTGCAGACACAAATTTCAATCATGTGATATGCATTTCATAACATAGTGCAGTGATTCTTATTTTATCTTATGGTAGACATGACATATTGATGTAGTTTTGGAGCTCAATAGTTTGTGCATGGAAGGCCAATATTCTAGAAGAATCATCTTCCTTGTTTGTCTCTTCCACTATGAGAATTTATGTACTTTGTTCAATATAGACAATATGAATAAACTAGAAGACGAAACATTTGTATCCCTTAACTAGATGATACATTCCATAACATGAGATTGTGAATACTTGAATAGTCGGTTGCTTAAATATTTTGCTCAACTTCAAGTTGTCCATACATTGTCATACATTTTCATAAACTTAATGGGAATTTGGAGTTGATTCATTCCTAATATAGACATGCTAATGTTTGTGTGAATGAATATATTCTTTTTTGTCCAGGTTCAATAATATTTAATTTGAACAAGATAGTGAATAAGCAATCTATTTTTGAGTGTATGTCATGATCCCTGCTCATCGGTTGGCTCAACAAGAGCAAATGGCTCATAAACTAGTCAATAAAAATATAGATGGCTTACCTCATGTAATAGTGTTGTAAAAAGAAATGTTTCAACCTCAGTTGTTAGATGTCAAGGTGCTACATTTACATGACCTGACAAGATTTCTAGAATATAACAAAACATAGGACTGATCGACTATGTTCTCAGAGGAAAGTATTAAAAGCAGTTTGTATTAAACCAACTACAACATACTAAGTCGAAACTTGGGCACTGCAATTGGAATTATTTGAAAGGATGCTAACATCACATCAAGGAAGCAACCAAAATTACCCAAGTCAAGAGGTAAGAATGTAACTTATTTCCATTGGATCTAGAAACATTTGGCCATTGTTTCTCTTTTAGGGGTTTACGGTTTAGGGTTTAGGAAGACTTGGAATAATTCCAGGTGCTAAGATTGAAGGAAAAACCCCAGCGCAGACATCAAAAGGCAGCACTGGAGGTCCCAAGTGCCTTCACAGCGAGTCTAGACAAGTTCAAGGCAGACGATCAGGAACAGTAGTTTACTAAGGTGAATCCCATAATGCCATAGTGGATTCTGTGTAGAGTTTTTTGATGCAGTTGTTGGCGGTGGCCTTAGCAGAAGACGGACACCATCCTTTTACTGTTGAAAGATAAAGGTGGCTTTCTTCCTAGGAGGAAGCAGTGGAGCCTATGGCACAAACAAAGGTATCCATTTTAGTGAAAGGTTGGATAGATGACGAGCCATTTTGTGCGAATGATGAAATTCATGATGGCAGCAGGCCATCCTCTTCTCCACCTTGATGTTGGAATAGGCACTTTGTTATCCAAGAAGCAAGGCAGTGCATAAGGGGATGCTAGTGCAAGGGTGCCTTGAAGGACTTGTTAAGTTGCACAAGGAAACTCGATAGGCCTGAGGAAGAGATCAACACCTTTCCTTTTGCAGAAGCAATGACAATACCAAAGCACTAGATGAGACAACAAATCCAATGAAGAAAGTGTGCATTCAACCTAGATGGCTTAGACTGGAAAGAAGACCAAATCAACTTGGAAGATGCTTCCCCATCCCATAGTAGATTGTGGGCAGAGTATTGTTGTAGTTATTGGTGGTGGCCGTGGAAGAAAACTGCCACCATCCTTTCACTGTGGAAATCTACATGTGGCTCACTGCCTATAAGTAGGTAGTGGAGTGTAGGACACAAGCAGAGGTTCCCATTTCAGTAAAAGGTTTGACAGAGAAGGATCCATTTTTCCCAAAGGATGAAATTTGCAATGGCAGCATGCCATACTCTTCTCCACATTGATGCTGGAATAGGAGGTCCGCTATCCAAGAAGTAGGGAAGTGGGTAAGAAAGTGATATTGCACGAGTGACTTGAAGAACTCATTAAGCTGCACAAGGTGACTTCATAGACTTGAAGAAGAGCTGATAAATTTCCTTGTGCACAAGCAATGACAGTTCCAAAGAAGTGGATGAGACAGAAAAGAAGTTGACCAAGAAAAGTGTGCATTCACTCTAGATGGCTTAGACTATAAAGAAAACCAAATCAACTTGGAAGATGCTTGCCTACCTCTATGTATGGGAACCTCAGATGACATAGAGCACTCTTCAGACAAATTTGAGGCAACAAAAGTTCTGAAGTAGACATGCCTTTCTCAGAGCACTTAAGCGAGAGGTATGGAATTCCCTTTGGTTGGGTCATCACTTGGTAGAATTTGGACATACTGTTGCAGCATTTGAGGGCAGCGACCATGATGGCCATCAACCATCTTCTCAATGACAGTTGACTTAAGGCAGCTCACTGCCTAGAAGCTGGCATTAGAGCCTAAGTGGACAAAGAAATAGTGCCAATATCAGTGAAGTAGTTTTAAGTGTTAGGTTGTAATAGGTGTGACTTGACAGTTTTTACGTGAAGGTGGTGGTGACCTTGCCTGGGTCCAACAAAATTGTACAGACAGAGTCAACTGAAAAGGGATGTCACTCATTCATGTATGAGGAAGTAGATTATTAGAGCGTTGGCTTGGCGACACCTAAGTCACAGTCTTGGGGAAGTTCAATGTACAATAGGCCAAAAGTACCAAGGCAACAGTAAGATTGGACAGTTGCAAATGAAGCATAATTCATAGTACATATTTCAAATGTCATGAGAATTAGCAACAACCACCATGATGTTGGTTAAAATGTTAAGCTTGAACAAAAATTCTAACATGACAAAATTTTATCCAGAGAAATGCATCATGGATTTCCCCAAATATTTACTATATAAGGCATAACTCGGAAAGCAAGCCTTTATAACTCATCCTTCAATCTACTTTGTGCTTGTAGAGGTTGGTTGGAAAACCACTAAGTTCTATTCTACAAATGAGAACTATTCTCAATCTCTATCATTAAAACGTGCTGTCAGATTTGACTATGGGGACACAAACATTGGTGCTATCTTGGATGTACACTTACAACTAGACATTACCAAAAATGCCAAATGTAGATATAACTGGAAGATGATATATTAAAAAATGCAAAATGCAGATTTCTAGATAGTAGAAACAGACAACAAAGATCATTTTTGAAGCATTTCAAAGAGGAAAAAAATAGCATATGAAACCCAATAAGGATTTTCCTCAACATGGACAGCCTCCAACTCAACCATGATGACAACTGAGACAATGTATATTTCTATTCTTTGTGTGCTTACAACATTCTCTACAAGACTTTCAAAAGAAGACGATGGATGTGTAAGATGATCATGGTTGTCATCTTCCCATGGGACAATTTTTTACTGGCCCAAGTCCACTGACTAGTTTAGGTAGAACAAGGAAAAGTTAGGAATACCTCCTCTACTGACCATGGAAAGAAAATATATCACTCTTATTGCAAACAGCCTAATAATTTTGATGATGAATGTTGCACCTTGCAAGCCAAAAAGGCCAAAATCCCTTTATTAGTGTGGCAGACAATAGGAGACTGATGCCAATGATCAATCACTACGTTATCATGACCAAACACTATGTTGACAAGTCTTCTTCACATACAATGTGATATCAGCCACACTACACCACATCCCCAACCACGCCATTCTTAGATTGGTCAAGGACACAAGTTTGCCACCGCTCACTTTTACCATCAGATCTTTCATCAATATAGTTGACTATAATGTGAACACCCTTGGATTGTTGTTATCTACTCCTTGGAATTCCCTACCAATACAAATGTAAGGTAGTCTATGATGGCTTCTATAAGAGTCAAGACCCATAGATGAACTTTTCTAGCATAACTTATCTGAGGGTCCTCATCAGAAATATTTTCAGGCCCTTTTATTAAGTCAACGACTAGACTGTATAATTGTACTCTGTGTATTGATTTTACTATCTTAAAATACAAAAATTTAAAATACAATCCTAACTAATAATTATGCAGGATAAAAAATATTCAAAATGCATATAGCTCACTAATAGTAATAATACATCTTCAGACGTCGTGATATCAAGCTTCTTTGCATGAATGAGATGCAACTCTATACAAAATTAATTATGAAGAGCAATAAAATAGTAGAACATTCACAACCTAAATCAAGGTGCATAATTGTTTGGTAACTTGAAAAAGAAACATGCTTGTAAGATTTAATGGAGAAAATAACTCACTTCACACCAATTTAAGCAATCAATGGCCTTTATCTTTGCCTCATGGTTAAACTTGCCATTCATAGTTTCTTGAACAGGCCGCAACATGACCGTTGGGTCCCAGCTAAGACCTGATGTGCCTTCAAGAACATTCTGCACAATAACCGGTTGACCTCTAATCCAGTGTTTCTGAAAATGCTCAAGACCTTCTTCTTTAATATCCTGTACAGTTGGACGGTACAAATAATTGTCACTGTTGTTCTTCCTATGAGCTGCTTGGCGTAAATTCCTTTCAGAATATCCATTTTTCCCATTAGAACCAGACTTGAGTCATGAGGTGCATGGATGAGAAATTTTCAAGCCCTCTGCAACTTTGCTACTGTTGGCCATTTCCTCTTCATATTTTTCAATTTTTGCAATCAAATTCATTCTACAAATGTGTTTTAATTCTAACAAATGACTGCCACAGCCACCATATTCCTTTGGGGAACATGGAATGCTACCATCACTATTAGCTTTCCTATCTGGTAATCTGTCTGTAGGGTCCACAGTGCTATTGCTAGTAACATGAGAGTGAAGCTCCCAACCAGGTCTTCCCCCTGACACCTTTGGTTGCTTATTTCTTGGCAATCCCTCTCTACCATAAGAATAAGCTCTATCTGTAGACTGCTGATGGGCCAATTCTGCTTTACCACCTACTGGTTGGCAACCTTCTCGAAGACCTCAAGAACAACTAACACATAGATCATAGGAACAATACAAACGACTTTGGTGGTTATCAACAATAGATGTCTTGCAATTGTCACTATAGCAATACAGAAGACATCAAATGGCCATGTGAGATGGTATGATGATTTTAGATTACCACCACAATCTCAAAAACATTGGAGATAACTAAATCCTCATCCTATGTTACGCAGGGTGTAATTGTATTTTAGTTAAAGAAATAAAGGGATTTGAACTTTGAACATGTATCAGCACAGATGTTCATCTACATTAAGCTTTGCTTTACGAATCTTCAGCTTTATTGTTGGTTCACCTGAGAAGAAGGAATATTTCAAGAATGTTACAACCATTGTAAAAACTGGAGCACATGAAAAATATTTAAAAGAAGCATAGCGCAAGATACTCACGTTGAATCTTGTCCTCCACCTCTTGCTCCAAGCACTCCTCCCTGTGGATCTGCTTGAGCACAGGAAGAGCCATAGACAGAAAGTAATGGAGGTATCGAATTTTCTCAGTGTTGTCTGTTTCCTACATCCTGACCTGCATATAGAGCACAACAGTTTCTAGAATATGAGATATTTTTCTTCCATGGATTATAACTGCTATCATCAGTAAAAAGGGAATAGTATTCCCATATGGCATAAAAAACCACATAACAAGGAACAAAAAAACAACCAGAATTCCAATCTGCAAACAACTTGTCCACAAATCCACCGTTGGGTCCCAACTAAGACCTGATGTGCCTTCAAGAACATTCTGCACAATAACCGGTTGACCTCTAATCCAGTGTTTCTGAAAATGCTCAAGACCTTCTTCTTTAATATCCTATATAGTTGGACAGTACAAATAATTGTCACTGTTGTTCTTCCTATAAGCTGCTTGGCGTAAATTCCTTTCAGAATATCCATTTTTCCCATTAGAACCAGACTTGAGTCATGAGGTGCATGGATGAGAAATTTTCAAGCCCTCTGCAACTTTGCTGCTGTTGGCCATTTCCTCTACATCCTTTTCAATTTTTGCAATCAAATTCGTTCAACAAATACGTTTTAATTCTAACCAATGACTGCCACAACCACCATATTCCTTTGGGGAACATGGAATGCTACCATCACTATTAGCTTTCCAATCTGGTAATCTATCTGTAGGGTCCACAGTGCTATTGCTAATAACATGAGAGTGAAGATCCCAACCAGGTCTTCCCCCTGACACCTTTGGTTGCTTATTTCTTGGCAATCCCTCTCTACCATAAGAATAAACTCTATCTGTAGACTGCTGATGGGCCAATTCTGCTTTACCACCTATTGGTTGGCAACCTTCTCAAAGACCTCAAGAACAACTAACACATAGATCATAGGACTAATACGGACGGTTTTGGTGGTTATCAACAATAGATGTCTTGCAGTTGTCACTGTAGCAATACAGAAGACATCAAATGGCCATGTGAGATGGTATGATGATTTTAGATTAACACTACAATCTCAAAAACATTGGAGATAACTAAATCCTCATCCTATGTTACCTAGGGTGTAATTGTATTTTAGTTAAAGAAATGAAGGGATTTGAACTTTGAACATGTATCAGCACAGATGTTCATCTGCACTAAGTTTTGCTTTACGAATCTTCAGCTTTATTGTTGGTTCACCTGAGAAGGAACATTTCAAGAATGTTACAACCATTGTAAAAACTGGAGCGCATGAAAAATATTTAAAACTATCCCCGGGAAAAGAAGCATACCACAAGATACTCACCTTGAATCTTGGCCTCCACCTCTTGCTCCAAGCACTCCTCCCTGTGGATCTGCTTGAGCACAGGAAGAGCCATAGACAGAAAGTAATGGAGGTATTGAATTTTCTCAGTGTTGTCTGTTTCCTGCATCCTGACCTGCATATAGAGAACAACAGTTTCTAGAATATGAGATATTTTTCTTCCATGGATTATAGCTGCTATCATCAGTAAAAAGGGAAAAGTATTCCCATATGGCATAAAAAACCACATAACAATGAACAAAAAAACAACCAGAATTCCAATATGCAAACAACTTGTCCACAACTCCACTCTAGAAAAAAAGTTACTGAAACTTTTCGAAAGATCAAATACCTTCACCTTTCCATTCCCACGCAAACATGCCTTGCAATTGCAACTCCCATGACAAAATGGGCAAGCCTTCTCAATATATTCTTCTGAATATTCAGGGTACCTATACCACAATGAATAAGCATGTGTATCAAAGTTAGATACATCCAAATATTATCAAATTTTCAAATTTTCTTGTCATTACAAGCTTCTAGATATTAAAAAAAAAACAGTTTAGGGTTTGTTATGCTCATTATCCACTATAAGAAAAGCTTATTCCTACTAGTTAGCAATACAGGAGAAACAATAACGCTTTCCTTTTCATTTTGAACATCGAAATAACTTCCCTTTGTCGTTCTTCTGACATTGATGACATATGTCACTTTCTGCCTCAACCAAGGTACAAGTCCTCTTGCTAGTGTAATCCTGAGACACAACAGCAGAGAATGTTCCTTAACCAAGGCCATGCCAATTCTAATTGATGCTACCAATTATATGTTCAAAACATCATGAGAATCCTAAGAATAATAGAATAAAATAGAAGGAAACAATGCCATACAAAAGTGGTGATAACTCGCTAAACTCACCAAAACAGGCTTGTTTATCAAATTTTTTGCAATTTTGGTTTTTGATGAAGGTGCATGGGATTGATACCACGGAAAATCAGTTTCTCTTTCAATTCCACGGTTTCTCAATATATCCACCTCAGCTTCTTCACTGATCAGTTGTGTATACCGAATAGACGGGCCTGACTGATACATAAGCTAGCCATTTGGAACTTTTTCTTTTGATTTCTTATTCACTGGGATGGTTGAGAGATCCCGCCCAGCAGTGGCAGTGACCTTTGGTTTTTCAACTTCATTCTGCTTGTTTTCAAAAACTAGCTCCCTGCTTTCCTCCTTTTTCTTCAGCTTCTTTTCGCTGGCACGCTTGGCAGAGTTTGCAGCCCTCCTCTTGGCATAATAGTCCTGCATTCAGGTTGGTCACTATCAGCAGTCTGAGAGTTAAAGAGGAAGATGACAACAATACATAGAAGTAGATACAGGAATGAGAGCAGGCCTGACATCTCTTTGATAGAAGTTTGAGGGCATATTTGAGAAAATCTGGACTCAATATTCAAGAACATCTATTGATCTAAAGGGAAATAAGAGTCACTTTATGAGCAAATTTGAAGTATGTTAAAGAACATAATTATGATCGTGTGTAGGAAAGTTTAAGCGACATCATTTGGAGAGAATCTTAAGGACTATTTTAAATAGATCTTCTAGGGATGATGACTCTATGTGTGTGTACAGATCGATGGACATATCTTTAGGAAAAGTTAAGAACTGCTAGTGCAGGGATAAGAACAATATGGTTGACTGTTATTAAGGACTTTCCTTTGGCACATATCTCAAGAATATGCGTCATAGTCAAGGACATGTCTGAGGAGGAAATGCAAGCATTGTTGTAAGGAGTCATTGGCACTTGAAAGAGCAACGAAGTTGTAGGTCGAGATAAGAAAAATATAATGGTCCTAGCACTGTACATAAAATATTGATGACAATGAGCTAAAGGACTTATTTAATTTGGTTTCAAATAAACAAAAGTTCAATTTGGTTTCTGCAAAGATAAAGGAATATGGTATGGCATTGGTTTAACATATGATCGATTGCTCTTTAAGGTCTTGAAAGGTCTTCGATCAACATCAGTCTAAAAGCATGTGAAGAATGAGATATGTGGAGTGATGGGAAAACTACTCAGGCAATTGATGAAAGGTTAATCATGTAGATAAGTTTTAAGAAAGAATTGCTCGCACTCTGTTGGACAAAGTAACTCGAACCAATTGACATGAGACATATCACACCGATTAAAAACATAGGATTGAATGTGGTCTCTCTTGAAGGAATGGTGCAAAACTTGAATGAGGGTATGCAAGAAGAACATAGTATTCTGATTGTGTGAATCACATAGGAAAGCATGAAGGGTGTTCTGAGGTTCTTAATTTCTACACAAAGAAGAAATGAAAATGACAAGCGTGAGAGTAGTATGTAAAATGGGAAATATGCAGCTTTTGACCTCATTCACAGAATTCTAGTAGCAGCAAGGCAAGGTGGAAAACTTAGGTCTTTCAATATGTAGACAAAGATTTGTTTCGAGGAGTTTTATGGGAAAGTAGTCTTGTACATTACCATCATCTTATGATAGCAGTCATTCAAGATATGCAAGGTACAACAAGGAAGTTTGAAATCATTTTGGGACAAATTTGAAATGGTTTAAGATGGAAAATACTCCGTCCTCATACCTTGTCGACAGTGACTTCTATCTCCAAACACATCAACGACCATGTTTTGATGATAGTCCTCCACAGGGCCATAAATTTCACCTCATGAAATTATGTGCTCTCAAAGACATGTAATGGAAACAATAGGATACCCTTGGCTAAGTATACCAAGAGTGGGGATAAGTATACCAACAGTGGAGAAATGTTTCCATTGATATATGTTTTGGAAGGATTTGGTAGCTGCTAGGACGATGATATACTCTTTACAAAGTAACAAGTGGTACCAGCACTCGACCCTAATTCCTCACAGCAACAATATGAAAGAACCCTAGTGAAATGTGTGGTAAAAACAACACTAAACCATGAGATTGTTGCTTGTTGGATTTGTGTGTTTGAAATGACCTTTGTAATGTTATTCTAAGGAGACCTTATATGTCATTTCCTACAGTACATGGTGGATTCTCTAGGGCATGTCTTAGGACAGTCATGGAGGTCTTGTATGACCATACATCAGCAATTGAGAAGAGCAGTTTATGATGTCTTCCATGAAGAGATTGAATCAACTAATGGATGATCCTTTGGCAACACTTTTGGATGAAGATTGATGGCATAATTTACAGCAGTAATATCTCCTACCAATGTTATACATGAGTCATAATTGGTGCAGTTTGGACCCCTAAAATGTTGATTTTTGAATAATTGCAACCTCCAGATGTAATGGCATATGTGAGTAGAGATATGAATCAGATTTAGGGCTTGCCTGGGATGTTTCTCCAACACTTTTTCCATACAACTATAGCATATGGATGAGTGGATTGTTGGAGTTGATTGAGTTAGAAAAAGGTTTTCCTTAGGCCACTGGCATTAACTGTCACTTACACTTGCTAGGTTTACCTCAACACATTAGGCATCTTTAGGCCATGTTTTTTTTCCCTGGGTTAAGCAACCTTCCAATCTGGAATTACAGGGGCATAATCTCTGTCTTGCTGCTGCACATGGGACCAACTGAGCTAATTTACTACTGCATTCATATAGCTTTCCACAAAGGCTCCTTGTTTGAAAATTACCACTCTCTTCACCATGCATCCACTAGGCCTGAACCTTTAACAGGTAAAGCTTAACCTGAGCTTAAGTTTGTTGCTTATTATTTCATACCCTATTGTTCGAAAGAGTTATGAATATGACTATAGTTTTTTCTTATGAGTAGTTGGTACAACCTCTTTCTTGGAGCAATGGGTGATGGTATCGTTGATGGCAATTCCCATAACTAGGGTACTTTTGCTGGGCGAGGTATCTATTGTCATGTTCTTTGTATACTTCTTAGGGTTTGATTATTGAAAAAACATTATACAAGGTGGGTTGATTATGAAATGGAATAAAGTCTATATATTTTGATGCATCTATAAGTAATGCAAGTTTTCCAACCTAAGATAGAACACTAGACTACAATGGGCCCATGTTGGACACCTTATATGGAACCTTGGCTTGTCATAGAGCCAACAAAACAAAAGTATGGCTTCTCTAAAATGACCACCACATTAAATATAGATAGAGGATGCATTTATGAGAGAAAACACACTCTCTATAGGGTAGACGCATTGCACATTGGGTTCGTGGAAATCATTGGTGGAGTTCTCTAATTGAAATGGATCATTAAAAAATAGTAAAAAATGCCTAGGCTAAATAATATAGCACCATCCAAAACAAGGCCAAGAAAATACAATGTCGTATACATAAAAAACATGACAACCAAAATCTCAAAACTATTGCAAATTCCAAAATCTCAACAAACAAAATTTATTGAAAATCCAATAAGGATCAACTATGACTAGTAGTAGTGCCACTAGGTTCCTTTAATACCCACAAAAAATTGTTACAATTTAAAGTAACCATTTTCTATGATTCCACATTACATGATCATTTTTCTAGTTGGATTATAACCTGATTATAACCTTATTTCTCATTTTCTCTCATTTATACAATGTGGTATCCCCATCCCATGCACTGCCAACAATGAGATCATGCCATTAGAGTTGTACCCCTCAAGAGACATTTTCACCATGACATAGTAGAGAGAGTCTCCTATGAAGGCCCATAATTGTATCCAATGCATGTATTGTTGCAATAATAAAAATGCAACAAATTAAATAAGCATGACTAATCAGATTTTATGGCAAATACATTCCTAGTGATTAGAATTAAACATAATCACACACATCCAAGATTGTTGAAGTTCCAACAGAAAGTATGATAGAGAAACTTAAATTTTTTAATTAAAGTTATTAAAAATCACTAAACATTAGCATGAAGATACAATTGGAATAAGCATGTTATGCTAGCATAATAACTAGACTTGTACACAAGTCAATACACCCCATAAAAATACAACATATAAACCCACATAAAATATATAACTTAAAGGACACCAAAGACGAGATGTATCCTCATACAAATAACACATAAGGGCATATATCAAGGTTATTTGAAGGTCATTTACACAGTAGTTCATGACAATCTTGTAGCTGCAGTTGTTTATAGCATCATACTGTAATTGATATCATTGTCAAATAGAATTAGCTGCACTCAAAAGGGGTTACACATTGTTCTAAAACAATTTGGACAAAGAAGCAATTTGAAATAGAATTATGGTGGAATAGAAGCAGTATTGGTACATTGATGATAGAGCCTTCTTATGACAACAACATGTGGGAAACTATGTAAAAGATTGAGCAAATTTGGTTGGGGTCTTGAAGAGGATCTGGAAGAGAACACTTGGCAATGAGTTCAACCTGAACATGGAGCAAATATAAATTTGATTTTATTGTCATGGATGTGGCAGTGTTGAAGTGGTTCATTCTTCTGGAAAGTGTATCTAGAGATAGTCTTGTGGATGCCAAAGTTATATGGAATTAAAGAACAGAGTATTGTGGTTTATGGAGTGAAGTTGTCAATTGAAGATATGAAAACTTGTGAATACTCGGATCTGTTTGACAAGCTTAAACTGTAAGATGGGAAGCCTAGTATGCATGCTATGTAAAACTAAGCTAAAGCAACTTATCTTAGTTGAGCAAACTTAGATAAAGGGAGTTATAAGTTTCAAGTTAATTCTATGGAATTAATTGACACAATAGGACTAGAGTATAATTAAGATAGGTGAGCTCCTATAAAAGGAAGTTTTAGATGAAATTAATTCGTAAAAGGTCAAACAATGTTGTAGGGAAGAACTACAATGTTGTACACCTAGTGAATCTACAACTTCTAGTGTTATTAGATCTACTTAAGAAACATATGCTAGAACTATAAATGGAAGTGAAGCTACAATAACTATATTTGGGGGAAATAATTTTAAAAACTATATCATTTATAGTTAAATATTAGTAAAATCACGCAAAGTTTCTAAAATAAATATAAACTTCTAAAATTAAATTTAAACTTTTAATTTGTTCCTTTTCACTTGAATTGTTTTAATAATGCTTGTTTATGATTTTGTGTGGATATTTAAGATATGAAATACAATCATGCACACTTGAGATGTTCTAATCACACAATGATTCCTCATTATGGCCAAATGTTGTAGTCAATTTAATCTTTTTTTTCTAATGTATTTCTAAAGTGAAAGAAAAAGAGGCCTATAGACTAAATACGATATCCCTATTCTATGTTTGTGTGAAACTAAATTTTCCCACTCTGGTTTCCTTGGTTGAACCATAAACCATTGAAGAGCCCATTCCAAAGCCTATTCCTAATCTAGGTCCATTCTCAAACTGTAGTTACTAGATAACTTTCATTCTCAGCCCAATTCTCACTCTAATAATCAACACGCATAAAATAATGGTTTTGTTGATAGAGTTTCTTTGAGATTTGGATGTTTGTTTATGGTGCCAAGGTCAATTAAATAAACAAAACTTTATTACACAAATTGTAGCACCTAAAATCTATCACTAGATCATGCCAATACTAGATAACAATGGCACTTTGACAATGCTAAAAAAAAAATCCTCTATTATGCAATATGCCAATCAACAACATTTTGTGCCAAATACAAATTACCATTTGGTCAGTAATTACAAATGCAACAAAATTGTACTATGTTTCTAGTTTACATGAGCTAATCTAGCACTCATTAAGTAGACATTTATGTGTGATTACAAGAAGTCAACAATCAATTATCAATATACGAACTTGTATGGTTGTAGGTAATTCCATTCAAAGTTGTATCCTTGGTGGCTCAATGCAAAGCTCATTCCAATAAAATAATGTTTTATTCCTCAATATGTGGTACAAGTATTAACACACCTACAAAATAAAAACTCAGTCTACCCATCCACATCCACATATGACTATTAGCATCAATAGAACACAGAGTGGATATGTGTGGAACTTGCCTACAATTACTAAACATCCATAGAGAAGAGGGACATGGCTCATAAGGTATCATCCACGATACAATCCAACAAACAACCCACACACAAGGTAGCAGTAGCTTAATCAAGTAGTCACATTGACTACAGAGACAGAAAAGTTCAACTCTTCCATGGCCTTTCTTCATTTCCTGTAGCTGTAGTCTGAGATATAATAAGCACCACTTGGAAGGGAGATAATGGTATCAAGCAACATTATTATAGAGATCACCCCGATACACACACAACTATGGTTTTCTGGGTTGTAGAGGAAGTATGGAAATTAGCTTTAGGTGCTTGAATATTACTGATTTCATACAAAATATTACATCAATAAGCACATTGTAGGTGACAACATCAGGGCGTATGTTTCTGTTGGACATTTCATAGAAGATATTTCTTGCCTTGTCCAACTTACCTTACATAAACCATAAATACGCGCTTTGTATGTGACAACATTAGGGCATATGTATCTGTTCGACATTTCATAGAAAATATTCCTCGCCTCATCCAACTTGTCTTCTTTACATAAGCCATTAATAAGTGCACTGTAGGTGACAACATTAGTGCATATGTTTCCGTTGGACATTTCATGGAAGATCTAAACATATGCATCACCAAGTGTATATCCCAACCAATATGGAATAGACATATGTGGGGATCATACAATCCCTTTGATTCAACTAATCTAAGTTCACCTTCAACAAGTTCATTATTCTACATGATTTTGCTTCCTAGTTAGCTTTGTTATTATTCTACCACATAGCATGAGAGAAGCATAATTTTCAAAAAATCTTGGCAATTTAAGGGTTCATGTACTAAATGTCTACACAAAAGGTTTTTTAGCCTAAAGATTCCAACAGAGCAAGAAGAGAAACACCATATTCATTTAAGTCCTCAAGTTTGATTATTTTTTTTGGATAAAGAAGGAAGTGTGTTTCCCTCATTTCCATTAAATTATTTGTAAAGTTATCTTACTCAAAAATTATAACTTTGTTGCTGCATCTTGGTCATTGTGATTTCTTTCATGAACCAGGACCTTAACAACCACATGGAGAGCACCTGCAAAAACAACCTTTCAGACAAGTACATATCTTCATTCTTCTAGCAATGTTTCTTTTTTGAAATGAGAAGTCACATTCAATAAATCAATAAACGTAGTATTCAAAATGGGTTTCTCAAACATCACAATTGGAACTGATTTAGCAAGCTTCACATATGAAACCCATTTAAATCAATCTCTGTATAGTCTCAACATTCATTTCTTCTCTTGATGCTATGTTCTTAACTCTACCTCGAGCTCTCAATCAATCCTTCAATAAGGTTTGCAATAATTTCTCTTGATGCTCTGTTCCCTTATTCCTTTGTTCTTTCTCAGGTACTTTTATCTTCTCATATAACATAAACATAAACATAAACATTATGATAGCTCTTATTACCTATTCAAATCCAATCCTCAATAGACAAAGGTTCAATATACTTTTGTTTCACCACTGAAAACCATAAACCAATACCTTATATAATCCTCTAGATGTATTTTGTGATAAGAGCCTTTGCAAAGCAATGTGTATTTTTTATGCCCCATTTACGTAGATCATTGGGGACTGCTATATTTTTCCAATCCACCCAAGGGAAGTTTTTCCTAGTGTAACCCCTAAACCACAAAAATTTGAAGCTCAAATTTCTTACCTGCTCTAATACAAGTACCACAATGAGACCCAGTAAACAATGAGACCCAGTAAACAAGTACCAC
Source organism: Larix kaempferi (assembly GCA_027924585.1). NCBI lineage: Eukaryota > Viridiplantae > Streptophyta > Pinopsida > Pinales > Pinaceae > Larix > Larix kaempferi. The sequence goes on from BSBM01000435.1 coordinate 3,409,619, forward strand.
TTCCAAGATATATTTGATCAAGATCAATCTTCCCCCTCTGTTTAACCATATATTGCACCATAAAGAAAGTATTTTCTCCACCTTAGATATCATCCAGCCACAACCCCTTTTAGTGTATTCATTTGGCTTCAAGTAGAATCCAAATGATTAATTGAGGTATGAGTATGTATATATTTAAACCTTCAGGTCCAGTTTCCCCCAAATTTATTAGGGCCAACACAATACCCATTCCCAAGGATATAACCTAAGATATCAAATATGTGACAGAGGGATTTACATCGTACCTAAACCATGAGATCCCATTCAATTTATCACACCCCCAAGGGACACTGGTAGTGATAAACTCTTAGACAATAGTCTCACCCAATCCATTCATGACATAAGAAAATCAACTTAAAGGAAGAAGAAGATTATTTATAGACATACCTTTAATAATTGGTAATGAATATGCAAGTGGCATTACACCTAAGTCACCACTAGATATAATGTGAGTTTCACCCAAGGTCAAAAGATTTGGTTTGTTCATTCTAGTGATTGCATTCTTGTGAACATTTGTAGTCATAATCTTGGAGGGAGATAACCCCTTTCGGATGAGAGGTTGACAATAGGAATTTGAAAATTATTCTTCCCTCCTCAATCACTGAGCTACCCTAGTTTGGGTTTTTCATCCCACATAGCTCGATTTACTCCATCCTTTTCCACAACTGAATTTGGACAAAAATTTGAGCCAAGTCATATGGGTTGTGTACAATTTTTTATTGCATGGCCATAAATATGGCACCTTGCACATTCGAATGACACACCAAGATAGTTGATGTACTAAATGTAAGAATTCATCCCTCTTTGCAGAGTCACTTGTGTGGCCAAACCATCCCTAATATTGATGGAAACCAAAATTTTGGCTAGTGACATCATCCCATAATAAATAAAGCCTATATATTCCCCATAAAATACACCTAATTCATTCCCAATAACACTAAATATGTCAATAGACCAAAATTCAGCTGGTAATCCAGACCTTTTACCCATATCAACAGAATGCACCCATAATCTTCAAAGCATCATCGTCATACCTAAAAATGAAGCCCATCCATCCACGAGTGAGGATATAAAAGGAAGGGAAAACAAAAACGGTACCTAACTAACTATAATAGAGAATGTTAGGGAAAACAAAAATGGTACTTGAGCATCAATAAGGCTACTGATGTACGACTTCATTGGTTTAGGAGTTAAATCAAACAATTTTCAAATGTCACAACTATTGGAACAAAACTAGAATTTTATTGGACTCAACATTAAACAACAATACATATATTCAAATCAAGACATTATCTATGTTTTTCCAGAAAATAAACTTAGTGCAGATGGATAAAGTCTCACTTTAATCTGACCTGTAAACAACCCCTGTAGAATACTTTTTTGAACTTGACTGTTGTATATGATTATTTGTTGCAGCTCGTTGTGGGTGAAGAGAACGATTTGTCTGTCCCTAATATTGCTATAGCATCCCTCACGATTGTACCCAGCTAGCTAGATATGACTCCATCCAATTAATATCCTCAGGATGTGCACCCCAAGGGAGTTATATAACGATGGTACAGTATTTTCAGTAGGTGAAAAATCATACTTTAATGCCTTGGATCTGGTCTGCTAAGAAATATCATAAATCTATTCAAAAACTCCTCGACAACCCCTCTCTCAACAGTAAACAACAGCAGTGATCAACACTCGATGAGAATGACTTCTTCGCAGGCGTACCCCTAGAAGATAGTGTGTCCTCCCTTTTTAGATTCACAAATCCAAAGGTGCGCCCCCTCAGTAAACTTCAGTCATCCTCCCTTCTTTTCACTGGATGGTGTAGATATGATCATGGAAAATTTTCCCTTTGATTGATCGAGAAATCCAGTCGAAACTCATAGCCCCAAAAATCCCCACTTGGAATCCTCCAGCTGTTCGAATCGAATGAAAGGCCATCCCCATGTCCAAGCTGGAAAGTAGACTTGTTTTTGTTATTTGGATTTTTTTGTCTGTCTTATTTTTATATTTTGTTCTTTACTGTTTGTTCGAACCAGATGAAACACCATCCCCTTCACCAAGCGGGAAAGCATCATTGTTTTTGTTATTTGTTATTTTTTTGTCTTTTAAATTTTTATTGTTATTTATTTTAATTTTTAAAATTTATATATTTTATTTTATTTTTCATGCTAAAAAAAATGCATCTTCTTAGTATAGAGAATCAAAGATGCAATAAGCTTTAAATCTTTTACCAAAGGAAACATTTTTTCAACATGACCCCATCCAATACCAAAAACAAAAAAGGGGAAAAAACATCATCCACCCTACAATCATCTAACTTTTGTTACATAGAGAGACATCAAATAGACCAAAAAAACATCAATACTGACATGTCATAAAGTACCAAAAAACATCAATACTACAGGACCAAAGACCAATATACTAACATGTCATGATGTTGAATATGACCATCTAAAACCACTATAAAATATTGAATCCATAACTATTTTGTCTTTGGATTCCTCATAGAATAACTAACCATCCATGTTGCCTATAGCTTTTTTGGATAGACCATCCGCAACAACATTGAACTCATGAAATATGTGTTGGGAAAAAATTTGTTCAAATTCTAGAATCAACATCCTCACTCTATCTAACTAGTGCTCCAAAAACAAAGACTGTAAAGAAGAAACACCTTTGTCCCAATCTATAACAGCTTTTGAATCGCCACCAATCCGAATGGAAAAAATTCCACACCTTCTAGAAAACCAGAGAAGCCCCCAAAGGGCAAGGAGTTCTACCCACGTGTTTATGCCACAACCATCTTGGGCATCCAAATCTTAATCACTTGATTTATTGTAAATTGAACCAGCCCTACATTGATAGAATTACCAGGTCCTCCCTTATAAACCCTATAAATTCCTTTCAAAATGGAAACATTCAAAATACAATGATGGTACATCATTAATACAGGGAAATTTATGTGGACTCTTGTAAAAGTCCATCATATTTGTAAGTCTATTTTGATTTGAGCAGCCTTCAATAAGATCCAATGATTCCTTTGAAAACTTGTCAACCTGAGAATTATACTCTCTATAGACATATGTGAAGGAGAGATCATCAAAGGATGCTGTCAATTCTAGAATGTGCTTCATAATATTTTCTTGCCCCAAATTTTCAACTTTATAATTCTTATTAGCCCATTCAACAATTAATTTGAAGTGTTGTTGGCTCGGTTTTGCAACCAAGCTTAGTGCTATGGGCACCTGCTAACTAGTAGCAGCAGTTTCAATAGAAATAAAAACAATAAACTAAATAAACAATACTTTTCATGGATCTAAGCAAGAATCTAAGCAAATAATTTAAATCTTTCAAAAATCAAGAACAAGAAACATAAGAAATAATTTTTGTATTGAAAAGTGGGGGGCAAGCAAGTGCTTGCGATATTACCTTCAATGGTGAAGGTTGATGTTGAGCAACTCCCAAGATGAGTAGCTCCAAACTCCAATAGGTCTCTTTCTCCAAGGTTGCTTCAATGGCTAAAAGTGCTCAGGGGAGATTTCAGCAGCATAAGGATGAGATAATGGAAGGATGTGAAATGAGGAGCCCCTACCACCTTTTTATAGGTTTTGGTGGTGAGGAATACCATTTGTGGTTTTGTGGAAACCAATGGTATTGACCAACATAGTTTAGGTAATTTTCTCTCCTTTTTCCTTTTTTGAATAAAAATAATATTTTAATTCCCTTTTTAATATTTTTGGGAATTTGGACCCTTTTTGAGGGTTTTTTATGATTTTCTTGGAAAAATAATCTTTTTTAATGGAAAAAGGGGTGTACTAAGGTCTTTTGGTGACCTTTTGTTGGTTTCAGAGGCTCAGATGGTGGAAAAGTGGACAAATGGGTCATGTGAGTAAGGGAATGAGCTAGTGAGCACTTTTTAGGTGTTAACAGATTGCCCCCTGATGTGTGAGGGCAGGAGCTCATCGTATGGCCGATAGACATCATAGTTCTTTTGTCCTTTTTCTGGGTTTTAGGGGAGAGAAGAGACCGGTTGGAGACTGGAGCCACAGCCCTTGGAAGCTGCAAAAACAAAAAATATTACATTGCCTCAATATGAATGAGGTATAATCTCTGATAAAGGACGAGGCGGGCATTCCCATGCTCGTATCAAGACATATACAAAACAATTAGTCCCAAGAAGGGGGATCTAATACGTAAAGAAATATACTGGTACATCATAATGGTCCAGAGGGGACATTATTGTGGGATATACTCATGATCATGACTGATCTCAATAACTGATACACTGGAATAACTGTGGAACTGTTGAAACTGAAGGTGTCCAACATCTGTAGGGACTCAAAGACTATGAGTCATCTCTGAGAAATAATGTAACTGTATACTCAAGGGAGTATAAAACTGGGGTATATCTGAATACTGTCGCCATACGCAACCCGGATATCTATAGAAAAAATGTAACTGGTTGTATCCATAGGTAGACTCTCAAATGTGGAGGAGTCAGGTGGTATCCGGGGTCTTCGACTAATAACTGAACGGACCAATACCCTGTGCGAGTCTCAACGATGCGATCAAGGTGTTGAAGTCGAGCATGTGAGAAACAACCATTCGGAGAGGCACTGAGGATTCCTCTCGAAATGATTCGTAGGCACTCATCATAAATGGTAATGAGTCCAAGACACAGGGACCTCTAGATCTATCCTCTGGAATCAATGTGGTTGTCGTCGACAGAGGGAGACCAGCAACTAACAAGGCAATGATGTTTCCTTGACAGGAGCACGAGGTGTAGAATTGAAGTGATGTAGTACTGCTGGTAGGACTGACATACTTGTGGGGATGGGAAATAACTGGGTCAAAAATGGGTAGACTCAAACTTCCTTTGTTCAGAGCATGATGACGTGGTTGACCTAGCAGCGTAGGGAACTGACTTGTAGGTGTGGGGATCATCTTTTAGGGACTGAAGGGTATGTACTAACTCTGGGTGGGTGAAGCTGATGGCAGCTGTCGAGGGAGTTTCCTGGTGGCATACTGCAGAATGCTCTGAACAAAGGCGACCAGAATGGGGAAGCTGCTATGTGAGTAGACATGGTCTGTCGTGGCGCCAAGAGGCACCATTCTTCCTTCTTCGTAGTTTTAATGAGCTCCAAGAAGGGATAAAAGTGTGCTCTAAAATGGTACGGTCCTGTGGATTTTTTGAGCCCAGGACGGCGCATGCTCATGGTTTCTTTCATGTTTAGAGAGTCTGAAAGCGGTAAGTGAACTCTATTGGTGTTTCTTTTTCGTAAGGTTTAGTCTCCAAGGCCTGAAAAAGCATAAAATGATGCGGATGGAGAACTCTTCTAGCCGATGTGACTAGAGTATACCTTTTTCGTAATTAGTCTACGAGGTCCGGAAAAGGGGTAAACTTATACCAGGTAGACGCCCTTTCAGATACGTTTATCGAGCATGGAAGGAAGCAAGATTGCTCGGCGATCTTTTCATTGTTTTAGGAGTCAGAAAAGAGCTTAACAGAAACTCCCTAAGTGCCTTTTTCGTCAAAGGGTTTGCTCGGCCCGAAAAAGGGATAAAATTATACCGAACAAAAATGGATTGATGAAGGTGAGAAAAGGTCTCAAGCATCGTCATCTGTGCGGAAAACTGGATCCGGTGACATAAGGATTGTCGAAAACGGAGAACGACCGATGTGGCACACAAACCGAGGTGACGAGGGGGCGTGGAAAAAAATGCCCGGAAAATCTAAAGGTGAGAGCGAGAAATGATCTCTAGCATCATCAAGAGCGGGGAAAACTGAATCCGGCGATATAAGACACATCGAAAACGGAGAACGACCGATGTGGCACGCAAACCGAGGCGACGAGGGGGCGTGGAAAAAATGCCCAGAAAATGTAAGGGTGAGAGAGAGAAATGGTCTCAAGCATCATCACGAGCGCGGAAAACTGAATCCGGCCATATAAGACTCATCGAAAACGGAGAACGGCCAATGTGGCACGCAAACCGAGGCCACGAGAGGCGCTAAAAAATGGTCAAAAAAGGACCCTGTGAAAAACGGGGAACGGAAGGAACCTTTATGAAGTTCTCGCTGTGCTGATTCCAACGGTACCAACGGTTTGAGAAATGGACTTCGTATGACACCGCAATGGTTGTTTGAAATTTGTGGAATTTCTATAAATAGGATGTGGGGCCCAATATGACATGTCATTGTTACGGGCGAGTTTGATAGAGCAGTCAGAGCTATTTCTCGATTTCCGGGAGATTTCACCGTTGGTTTTCGATTTAGCGAGTTGCAGGTAACTCTATTCGCCTTAACCTAGTCAATTATGTCTTTTTTATTTGGCGGTGGGCCCCCGAAGGCCGCGAAATTCCACGTTGACTCTCCAATGTGGAACCGCGCGGGTTTCGGGGCAGAACCCGCGATGAACCGCGCGGGTTTAAGACTCACAGTCGCGATGTTCATCGCGACTGTGAGGTCGGAACCCGCGATGTTCATCGCGTGTTCATGGGTGACAGTCGCGATGTTCATCGCGACTGTCTGGACAAAACTCGCGATGTTCATCGCGGGTTTTTGCATGGATCCCGCGATGGTCATCGCGGCTTTTTGTGGAAAAGCCGCGATGGGCATCGCGGCTTTTTGTGTAAAAGCCGCGATGGGATTTTTCTAAAATTTTTATGCTGGGGCTAAAATTTTTCTGTGTTTTCTTGGCAGGATGTTGCGGAGGGCTCAGTCCGTATGGCGGGAGAGAGAGATTGATGCCGAGATTATGTTGAGGATCGAGAATGATGGAGGGGTGCGACAGACCTTAGCCATGAGCGGACTCTTGAAGTTCGCTCAGATACCTCCTATCCGTTCAGTGAAGAGACTCCTGAACCAGCTCGTGCAGTGGTGGGTGCCGGCAGAGGGTGCCTTTATTATTGGTGGTGAGAGGTTGGAGATTACTCTCGCTGATGTATATTTTTTGACCGGTTTGCCTCGCTTGGGTGAGGTGGGTGATATTTCTCCGAGGTTGCCTCCAGGTGTGGATATGGAGGACCTCTTGCAGACCTTCTGTGTGGATGACGCTGTTTTGGTAAACAGCTCTATTAGTCTGAAGTTCCTACGTGAGTGGGATATGCGGGCTGTTGGTGCCTGTGTTCTGAGGGTTTTGGGTGCTGCTGCACCACATCGTATGTCTGGGGGGCAGACGATGATGGTGGACTCCGTTCTACGGGGTACTTACTACGCTTGGGCTCAGATGTTCTTGGCCGGTGTCCGGAGAGATCTGGACAAGGCCGTGAGAGAGGGAGGTGAGTTCTGTTACGCCTCCTTTTTATGCTGTTTTTTCTTTGAGCGGGTGCCGACCTTACGGCCACACGTACCCGTTCGTGCTGGTCTTCCTAGTGAGCCTCGTATGATGAGGTGGGGGCAGATGATGCCCCGTGCTGGCGGTGGTATCCGTGGCTTCTTCACAGAGGACTTTTACCAGCAGTGGGAGCAGATGCCACTGGTGATCGAGGACTATCCATACGCCGGCATGGACTACCGGGGAGACCCAGAGATGCCACGTGCCCCAGGACAGGCCTGGAGCTTAGACGGTATGTTTTTGTTTTTATGTTATGTTATATCATATGTATTATGATTGATCATGATGATATCTGTTGCACAGTATCTGATGGTTTTATTTTCTTTGTGCAGATATAGGTCCAGTACCACCACCTGACTATGTGGCTCGGCAGGGGCGGGCGATGGTGGTTGCTCGTCCCCCAGTACCTGTACGTCCTCCTCGTGGTGGAGGGTATGCAGCCCGTGGGCGAGGGGTTGGCCCTCACGACGACGCTATAGATGGTGTCCGGCGGACTCTAGCCCGGATCGTAGATGGGCTCCCCGAGGATGGCTGGAGGGACCTTGATCGGGACATTTTGCAGGGATGTCTAGGTGCGCCGCCTGAGTGGCAGTCACTTCTGTTGAGGGCAGCGGTGTTTGTTGCGAGACACGGGGGTGGTAGAGGGGATGCTCCGGCAGGGCCGGCTCAGGGGAGGATACGTCTGAGGGACGATCCAGCAGGGCCAGCAGAGCGGCGAGTTCGGGGTCGTCCTGACCCGGCTGGGCCGGCGGAGGTGGAGTCGGAGGAGGAGCCGGAGGAGGAGCCTGAGGATCCGCAGGATCCAGATGAGTAGACGTCATTGTTGCCCCCAAATGCTTATGAGCATATGGGGAAGCATTTTTTGTATGACAGATGTATTTTTTGTATATCGAGTGCTGAGGGCACTTATGACATGTAGACTATTTGGTTTGTATATATATGTGGATATATATTTTGGGATATATTGTCGTGTATGCACGTGGATGCACATTGTCTTTTTTATATGCCCGTGGAGGCACATGTTATGCACGTGGATGCAGTGTATTTATTGATTTATGTATGCCCGTGGAGGCACTTGTTATGCACATGGATGCATTATTTTGGTTGTTTTTATGCCCGTGGAGGCACATGTTATGCACGTGGATGCAATATTGGTTTTTGTATATGCCCATGGAGGCACATGTTCTGCACATGGATGCATTTTTGTTTATGGATATGACATGATGTGATTGGTGTGCCAGTCGAGGACACTGTTGGCCATATTATCTGCTACACCATTGAGGTGTCTTGGGACATGTGTGAATGTAATGGATTCAAACTGTCTAACCATTTGTTTAGTGCGCAGGAATTTTCTGAATAGACAGGGATCGCGTACCTGGTAATCGTTGTTGAGCTGGGAGACTAGGAGCTGTGAGTCCAAGAAAACGTTGAGGTGACGTATGCTCATCTGGAGAGCAGCGGCTAGGAGACCGGTCACGGCATCGTATTCAGCTTGATTATTGGTGGTGGCACCTAAACACACTCCATCAATGTGAATTAACTCATGTGAAGGGGAGTATATTACCCAAGCTGCGGAGGCGAGATTGGGAGACCAACGGCTTGCACCATCAGCGAAACCGACATGGCAGAGTGGAAGAGGCTCCATCTGTGGTCATGCAGAGAAAACAAATATTTAGGTTTTTTGAAAAAAATTTTGGGAAAAAATGTATGCCTATACTAAAATGGACGATGGTGTCCATGAGATTTTCTATGGGTAAAATCTTTTAAGGTACAACCCGTTGCGTGGGTTGCGTAAGGTGTTGCCTTCTGAATCGGTCAGAATGTATGCCCCCTGCCCGAGGCAGGTGTGTATGATGTAGGGGCCTTGCCACATAGACACGAACTTTCCCTTTCCGGTTTTATCATGAGCTTGATCGTAAGCGAGGACAAGGTCTCCCTCTGAAAAGGTTCTTGGGTGGACGCGTTTGTCGTAACTTAGTTTCGATCGTTGTTTAGCAGCTTCCATGTTTTGAATGGCGGTGCGCCGATCTTCATCGGCCTGCTCTAGGAGCAGTAAACGTTGCTCGATCGGGGAAGTATCCGGTAGGAGCTCAACGGCGATGGTTAGAGCAGGGATCTGGCACTCAATAGGGAGGACAGATTCGACACCGTGAACTAAATGGAAAGGGGTAAAACCGGTGGCGGTTTTGGTTGATGTGCGGTAGGCCCAGAGTGCAGGGAAAAGCATGTGATGCCAATTGGATTTGTGATTGTCTACAGTACGTTGGAGAATGGTCTTCAAGATTTTATTGATCGCTTCGACTTGGCCGTTTCCTTGGGGGTAGTAGGCGGAAGAGAAATGGTGTTCAAACTTCAACATGGTTGATAATTCCTTCCAGACGGCATCTTCGAAGTGAGAGCCGTGGTCAGAAACTAGCTGTTGTGGTACTCCGAAACGAGCGATAACATGGTTGAAGAAAAATCGTACCGCAGTGTCGGCTTTGCAATTATAGGTTGGCATGGCTTCTGCCCATTTGGTGAAATAATCTACGGCCACAATGATGTGTTTGTGACCGCCGGCTGACGGGGGATTGCAGTCGAGGTAGTCTATGGCCCATTTGCAGAATGGTCCAACAGTGATGACTGGATGAAGGGGGGCAGGGGGGGTTCTTGCCTTGGGGGCAAATAGCTGGCAGTTCTGGCAATGCTTGACTGCGGTGGTGCAATCAGTAAACAATGATGGCCAAAAATAACCGGCGCGAATGATTTTCTGGGCGGTAGCCATGCCGGAGAAATGGCCTCCACAGGCACCGCTATGACAATCATTGAGGACTTGTTCTGCCTCGCTATGGGATAGGCAGCGGCGTAAGATAGTATCAACGCCTCGTCGATAAAGTACATCCCCAATAAGAAGGTATCGGGGGGCGTGGTGTCGTATGCGACGGCGTCCATCACGATCGATGTGTGGTCGGAATTTTTGCGTACGCAGGTAAGTCAATATGTCTCCATACCAAGGGTCATCAGACGAAATGACGAATATCTGCTCGTCAATCAAGTCCGTTTGGATGACGGGTGATGTTGAAGAGGATGGGAGATCTGTAATGAGGTGAGAAAGCGCGAGGGATTTGGTGCTCTTGGGAGTCTTGAAAGTAAGGTCATATTCCTGGAGGATAATGACCCATTTAGCGACACGACCCTGAAGGAGCCGCCGGGTAAGGAGGTAGACCATGGGGTTGGAGTCGGCGACAACCGTGGTATGACTAAGCAAAATATAGTGTCGCAGTTTTTGCACAGAAAAGACTACAGCTAGTGCTAATCTTTCCTCATAGGGGTAACGTAGAGGTGGGCCAGATAAGGTCTGGCTGACGTAATAAATCACATGCTCTTTGTGGGAAGCATCTTCTTGGACCAAAACTCCGGACACGGCATATTCGGATGCCGAGACGTAAAGGGTGAAGTCTTGGGAGAAATCCGGTGGGGATATCAAGGGGGCTTGTGTGAGAGCTTTCTTGAGGGCTTCGAATGCCGTGTCTGCTTGTTCGTCCCAAACAAAGGGTATGTGGGTACGAAGCAAGCGTAAGAACCCGTGGACTTTGGTAGCATAATCAGGGACAAAGCGCCTAAGAAAATTGGACTGCCCTTGCAAGCTCTGAAGCTGTCGAAGCGTGCGAGGAGGGGGGAGTTCTAAGATGGCTTTGACCTTCAGGGGGTCGACAGTGATCCCATCTTGGGAAACAATGAAACCCAACAACCGGCCCGCTGGGACGCAAAAGACACACTTGTGTGGGTTCAAGCGGATTTTATATTTGCGACAACGCAGGAAAACTTGCCGGAGGTCGCTAAGGTGGTCTGATCGTTTCCGAGAACGCGCTGTGAGGTCGTCAAGATAGACTCGCAGGATATGGACCAAGTCGTGAAAGCAATAGGTCATGGCTCGCTGGAAAGTGGCACCAGCATTTTTAAGGCCAAATGGCATGACGCGATAGGCAAAGGTGCCCCATGGGGTGGTAAAGGCAGTCTTGTACTGATCCTCCTTGCGGATGTGGATCTGGTTATATCCGGAAAACCCGTCCATGAAGGATACGACCTCGTGGCCCGCACACTCATCAATGAGTTGGTCAATGAATGGCGTGGGGAAATTGTCTTTTGGACAAGCGTGGTTTAGATCGCGGAAATCAGTGCATACTCTAAGGGTGCCTTGTTTTTTGTTGACAGGAACAGGGTTCGACACCCATGTGGTGTACGGAATAGGGTAGATGAAACCTGCTTTTCCAAGTTTTTCGACTTCAGCCTTAACAGCGGGGAGCTTGGCAGGGTGAATAGGTCGCTGTTTCTGACGAACAGGGGGTACTTCGGGCCATGTATCGATGTGGTGTTCAATAATGGCGGGGTCGAGACCAGGCATCTCGGTATAGGACCAGGCGAAGACATCGCGGAACTCCTGAAAGAGCTTTTTGTACGCCTGAGTTTCTGCTTGAGTGCAAGATGCGCCCAGCGAGATGAGCTCAGGTTTCCCTGGTGTTGTGGAAATGTCTATCTGGATAGTGGGGGAAATGTTGGACATGTTCCCTTCTTCAAAGGCATCTGGTGCTGGGATGGGGTCCTTTAACCAATCGACCTTAGCGGGTATGAAGTCTTTCGACTCGACTGATAGCTGGTCGGATGCGGTGGAGGTAGATGTCTCCGGTAGGAAGTACGAGCGATGATGCATATCATCCCAAGGGTAGTCGGGTGCAGTGAGTGTCTCCAAAATCTGCTCGTCAGTACTGAAGTAATCAGACCATAAATCAAGGGGTTCTGGTTTGAAGGTTGTCGAAATCATATATATCGTATTGACTTCTTCTGACGAGGATGATGGTGGAGGGTGAATCTCCTCGATAAGGGGAGGAGATATCTCTAAGTCGGCATTGTTTAACTCGTACAACGCTGCTCTATAGTCAGGTAGATCAGGGCAATGGTGAGAGTAGTGGCCGTAAACGCTGCATATAGCACAAGGATGGTTAGTGCGCAGTGATTTGTCGCGAGGCTGTAGAGGTGGCTCTAATCTGACTACTGGGATGCTGATGTCATCGTCCAACATATTCATATGCTCTTGGAGTGCCGGTAAATGTGGGCATTGGTGAGTTGGATGGCCAATTTCATCGCATAATGAACATTTGGGGGGAGCTCGAAACACCGGTGGGGGTTTGGCTTCCTTAGGAGGTGGTATAGCAGTGTAGGGTTGTGGACCTCTGCCCCCAGTGGGCTTAGCAAGGAGAGGGGGATCCTTTGACGTCGAAGCAATCGTGAGACCCGGAGGAGGTTTCATTGACGACGAAGGAATATTGAGGTTAGGAGGAGGTGTCGTTGCCGACGAAGGGATCGCGACGCCAGGAGGAGGTTGATTTGTGGTAACAATAGGTTGTACCGGTTGGAGGATGACGTCTGGTGTCGGTAGTCGAACGGGAGGCGGAATATACCACACGGGCAATCCCAATGTTAGCCCGGGTAGGCTAAGGGTAGCCATAACCGGGGCGCTTACTACACCTGAAGGAGGAAATAGGAAGGGGACGGTGTGGATGGGTGTGACCCCAATGTGACTGGGGATCAATGGTGGCTGACCGCCGGATGTTTGCGTATTCTGCGAAACAGTACAGAGGTTTGCGACTTGGGTCTCCGGTGACGGTGGTGGGATGGCCTGGAATGTAGAGGTCATGGGTGTATCCGAATAAAGTCCGGGTGCCACAGAAGACACAAAGGAGGTAACTGCACTAGAAGCGGGTTGTTCAATCATGGGGAGAACATTTTCCGGTGCTGCAGGGGCGTTGGGATCGTAGTAGGTGAGTTGGTCAATTTTAACCACGCGGCCCTCGTGGGGGAACATCATGGTGCGGAAGACGGAGGAGGCGACCGCTTTCATGGCGTACATGTAACTGCGGCCAAGTAAAAGGTTATAGTCAAGCTGGGCGTTAATGACTTCTATGTCGATGAGCACAGTCTTCCCACCTAATTGGACGGGTACCTTGGGTAATAAACCTTGAGGTTGAGCTGACCGGCCGTCGTAGGCCCGCAATGCCGTGGTGGATTGCTGGAGAGCAGGGGATCCCAACTTTTGCCAGACAAAAGTGGACATGACACATGTGGAGGCACCTTCGTCGATGATACATCGATGGATGACAAGATTCCGAATAGAAACGGAAACTTGGACTGCTATGGTAGAAGGCAGTCGTGGTTCAGATTGGTCTAAATCAAAGGTCATCAAGTTCGAATCATTTGGGTCAATCGCCCCAATGGCGGAAAGTAAAGTCTTGCGCTGAGTAGGACAGGTTTTTAAGACTTCTAACGCAGACATGGCTGCGGGAGATTGAGCTAAGTCATCTACAATGTTGTAATTGGACGCAGCCCGTGCATTGGGGTTGTTGTTGATTCGGCGAAGGGGGAAGCGAGGTGCTTTAGAAGCGCCATCAAGTGGAACCTGAGGTATACGCAATGTCTGATCAGTGGGATTAGCATTAGTATCCTTTTCGGCGGGGGGGGCTTCAGAAGTCGGTCCGTATTGATTCCGACGGGTTTGGATATTGACGTCAGCGGTGGACATCATCAATGAGTGGTGGGTGCCTGAATCAAACATGGGTTGGTCCGGAGCCGTATAAGTTATTTGTTGTGGTTGCACGTTGCCCTGTTGGGGGGCTAACGACTGAGCGTTTACCACTCCCTGTGTTGGAAAAGGGTTTTGGAGGACCAAAGGTTGTTGTGGGGTTGGTGGGGGGTTGGGTGGTCGCTGAGGAGCCGCCTGCCCTTGACGATGGGCGTCATTTGTCCATAGTTGTCGAGCTCGCTCCAGATGTGGGCAAGCGTGGGTATAGTGGCCATAGACACCGCAAATGGAACAAGGATGGTTTGTTCGTAAATTAGCATTTTTGGGTAGCTTAGGTGGCCGATCAGGATTCTGATGAGCGGGCGCCGCGTTATTGTTTTGCGGAGGATGGGTAGGTTGTGGAGCTTGGTTACGGTTTTGATTGTTTCCACGGTTTCGTCCTCTTCCTCGGTTTGGTTGCCCACCCTGGTTGCGTTGGTTATTTTGGTATTGGGGCTGCTGTTGTTGTGCGTAGACATGCCCTTGAGCATTGGGGGGATTCTGAGGAGCCGCAGGTGCGGGAGCAGGTTGCGGTGGATAGTATGCAGGTGGAGCTGGAGGTGGTCCAGTTGCCTGTTGGGGTTGTTGGTACCCTTGAGCTGGTGGAGGTGTGAGGTTAGCCAGTGCAACCGGTTGTGGGTAATGCATGGGCTGTTGTGGAAACTGCATGGGGTTCTGTACCGTAGGTTGAGCATAGTATGTAGGAGGTACATATGCTGATGGCGTTTGGCCATAACAATGTTGTGGACAAGAGGGTCCATGAACATGATGGGTCTGGTTTGTTGGAGCATAAGAAGTTGTCGCTCCGGAACTGGATGTAGCCCTAGAAAGGTCTGGGGCGGGCATGGCGCTCACCATACTGAAAGGTTTGGCTTGCGGTGTAATTTGGCCAATAATGCCATCAGCGGCATGTGATGCCCCCGGTGTGTCACCGCGTGCGGAGTCACCTCGTGGTGCGTCAGGTATGATGGTGTATAGGTAACCTGATTGGGCATAGATAAGATCAAACTGTTGGGCCTTAAGGATGGCCTCCTCCTCAGACTGGGGTCTTTCAGATGCTACATCCTTCGCAATGAGAGGAAGGAGGGATTTAAGGAACCAGTCTAAAAAGATTCGGTCGTCTAATTTGATCTTGCATAGGCTTCGGCGCCGCCGCCAATCATGAATATGGTCAGTGATATGCGTGGCCGTGTTTTGTCTGCAAGACAGTAGGATCTCGACGCCCGCATCATAGCGGACTGGTAGCTGAAAGAACTGCAGGAAGGTCGAGGCAAGGGAGGTAAATGTGGAATGCGTCCCATGGGGTTGCTCGATATACCATTTGGCTGCAGAGCCAGTGAAGGTGCGCTGTAATAAACGGAGGCGGACAGAGTCGTCCACTATGGAGTTGGAGGAACACCATAAATGGAAGGACATGATGTGGTTCTGGGGGTCTTCTCCGGCCTTTCCCTCAAACTTAGGGATGTCAGAGGGAAGCTTAGTGGGCATATGGGGCCAAGCAGGATCATGCCTGATGGGGTCATTTGTGAGCCTAGCTAAATCTGGCAGGTTGAGACTTGCCATGTATGGTAGACTAGCGGATGTGGTGACCGGAACCGGGACCTGCCTAGCCATTGTGGTATGGTGTAGGGGTCCAGTATCGCCTATAGGTATGCTAGGTATGGAGGGTATGTGCCCTCCAAAAGGTGTGGCCTGATATGGGTTAGCACTCCCAAGTGCAACTTGGGTTACACTTGGGTTAGGAATCGCACTAGGGATTCCTGGTATAGCACTACCGAGTGCAACATGGGTTACACTTGGGTTAGGAATCCCACTAGGGATTCCGGGGATAGCACTCCCAAGTGCAACAGGAGTTACACTTGGGTTAGGAATCGCACTAGGGATTCCTGGGATAGGGTTTGTGGAAACCGAAGGGGGTATGACCCCCATGTTGGGCATGCCCATGACAGGTGAAGGTCCTGTGCTAGGCATTCCGGAATGTGGAGTGTTACCCATATTGGGCATACCCAAGGGGGTGGCTGTTGCCGTTGATGGTACTGCCGCAGAAAGGTCTGCGGATGTCTGACCTATGGTTAATGTATATAGTGGATCAACTGGTGTTCCAGACATAATTGTAGTTGGTGGTAACTCTGTGGGGTTTTCGGATTCTACCTCCAAATCAAAGGTGAAGTTGGGTATGTCAGAATCGGATGACCGTCTAAATGATCGACGATGTGTCGAATCAAGGGATAATGCTCTGCGTCCGTGACGTGGAGAGCCAAGTGGACTAAACTCTGGGAGTTCGCCCCGTAGACGACGAGAACGTCTAGAATTCTCAATGGTGAATTTTTTTTTATTTTTTTTTTATATATAAAAAATTGTTTTAAGTATCAGGTGGTGATATATATGTAAAAGACTCAAAACCCTAATGCAACCAAGGGTGCAAAAAGGGGAGTGAAAAAAGAAGGCTCACAGGCCAAAAAATCAATCCTAAAAAATGCACTTATCCCAGCAGCTGTGCTACAATAAGTGGAGGAATGCAACAACCGGTCAGAATACCAACATGCAAGCGGCTCCTAGAAAAAATAGGTGTAACTAGACTCAATAGGTGGTAAAGATCATGCAAACACCTAATCTAAAAGTATTGTGACTCAAACAGACGATATCCCCTGCAAGGTGATGAAATCCAAGTCAGACAATATGAATGTAGAGACAACGGCTAGATATCCCCCTACCGGGAGGGACACCGGGTAATCAATCCTAAAAAGACAGGCTACTAGGATACTCCGTTCATGACGCGTCGAGAAAAGGTAAATCTGCCGTTTGGTCCTTTGATCGCAATATCCCAATACAGGGATATCCCGAGAATTGCGAATGGTAGCCCTTCGGTTACTGAATGGGTTTCGGTATCCCACTCAGGCTTCCGGAACCATCCTGGCGACTTCAACCCTCCTAAGGGAGAGGCCTTCCCACAAACCGGTTGTGACCGCGCCAAAAAGTACTAAGAGATTTTAGCTCCCTAATTGGACAACTTCTATGTCTCAGATGTATGAACTGAGGGGTGTTATTGGAACACCTATCCCCCCAATACTACCTAGCTACAAGAATTCTTTTCGTGTTCCCCAAGTGGGGTTAAGGGTGTGTTCAAATTAGGGTACTTTTTAAGTCTTTGTTCAATTAAGTGATCGTGTGAGTGCACGTGAGGTGTTGTAAACTGAACTTGAAAAAATTAAATGCTTTAAGGGAAATTTTCAAAAAATAAAGGACTTTTCGAAAATACAAAGCAAATATTTAAGACTTTTTTCACGAAAAGGAATTAATATGCTTTTTCAAAAAATAACTCAAAAAATAAAGGATTTCTTGGATTTTATGAAAGCAAATAAAGAAATAAATGGATTTCTTTGTTTCAATAAAAATTGCTAAGGGCAATATTCTAAAGAAGTAAACAAGAAAATTTTTTGAATCTAGATAAAGAATGCAAAATGAGTCTTTCTTTCACTTTCTTGAAAATTTTTAACAAGATTTCTAGGTATGCACTTTTAAATAGTAAATTTTTTTTTTTTTAAAATCTGTAAACTATGCAGAATTTAGTACTGTAAAAAATGTGCTATGGGCAGAAAGTACAGTAAAAAATATTTTTCAAAATCGGGATGGCCGAATGAAAAAATTCAGCCGCGCGGGTTTTGGACGAACAGCCGCGATGGGCCGCGCGGGTTTTGGCCGCACAGTCGCGATGGACCGCGCGGGTTTTGGCCGCACAGTCGC
The DNA here is from genome assembly GCA_027924585.1 of Larix kaempferi. Lineage (NCBI taxonomy): Eukaryota > Viridiplantae > Streptophyta > Pinopsida > Pinales > Pinaceae > Larix > Larix kaempferi. The sequence goes on from BSBM01000435.1 coordinate 3,427,328, forward strand.
GATGGACCGCGCGGGTTTTGGCCGCACAGTCGCGATGAGCCGCGCAGGTTTTGGCCGCACAGCCGCGATGAGCAGCGCGGAAAAATGCAGAAAAGTCACGATGGACCGCGCGGCTGTCTGTAAAAAATCCGCGATGGACCGCGCGGAAAAACGCAGAAAAGTCGCGATGGGCCGCGCGACTATCTGGAAAAAAGCCGCGAGGCGGAAGCCGTGCACGGAAACCGAGAAACGAACCCGAAAATTGAAAATTTCGGGCTGTTTAAGGGGCCAAATCTCAGAACAGCAATGGATCTGCTGTCTAAGATGGTAGATCTATGGATCTAAAGACTAAAAACTCATAAAAACTAAGATTAAATGGCAAAGCTAGAGATCTAAAGTTCAAACCAAAGCGGAGTCGCCAAAAACTGTTGGCTCGGTTTTGCAACCAAGCTTAGTGCTATGGGCACCTGCTAACTAGTAGCAGCAGTTTCAATAGAAATAAAAACAATAAACTAAATAAACAATACTTTTCATGGATCTAAGCAAGAATCTAAGCAAATAATTTAAATCTTTCAAAAATCAAGAACAAGAAACATAAGAAATAATTTTTGTATTGAAAAGTGGGGGGCAAGCAAGTGCTTGCGATATTACCTTCAATGGTGAAGGTTGATGTTGAGCAACTCCCAAGATGAGTAGCTCCAAACTCCAATAGGTCTCTTTCTCCAAGGTTGCTTCAATGGCTAAAAGTGCTCAGGGGAGATTTCAGCAGCATAAGGATGAGATAATGGAAGGATGTGAAATGAGGAGCCCCTACCACCTTTTTATAGGTTTTGGTGGTGAGGAATACCATTTGTGGTTTTGTGGAAACCAATGGTATTGACCAACATAGTTTAGGTAATTTTCTCTCCTTTTTCCTTTTTTGAATAAAAATAATATTTTAATTCCCTTTTTAATATTTTTGGGAATTTGGACCCTTTTTGAGGGTTTTTTATGATTTTCTTGGAAAAATAATCTTTTTTAATGGAAAAAGGGGGTGTACTAAGGTCTTTTGGTGACCTTTTGTTGGTTTCAGAGGCTCAGATGGTGGAAAAGTGGACAAATGGGTCATGTGAGTAAGGGAATGAGCTAGTGAGCACTTTTTAGGTGTTAACAAGTGTCAGAAAACTTGAAGTTTTTTTATTTCATTTTCTTTTGCACTATTCTTCTTGTACAACTTACTACCTAGACCTGATGTGAACCAAACGATCACTATAAAAATATTTAGGGTGCACGCGGAAATCAGGAAAACAATTGGAAGGGTGAGCCAAGGGAATAAACAAATCCTCAATTCTTAAAAAAAATGGGTTGTGTCACATGGATTATGATTCACATGGCATTCCATTTGCAATGATGTCATCAATGCCAATAGGGAGGGGTCCTAGCTAATCATATCTTCCCACATATGCATGATGACATTAGTAAAGAGATATTCATTAATACATGTGGAGGGATCTCCGATTGCCATGTGACACTGACACACTAGGTACTTGAATGTTTCCTTTTCAATATTTTTCTAAGTTGTAATAAGGAGAACATTAGATATTATTAAGCTTATTCCATAAAGCCTTCATGTCCATGATCCCATGCATATATTATAATTTATATTTCTTGGCACAAAATAATTTGTCTTATGGAGTTGAACTTGAAGATATAATCATAACTAAAAGCCTCATTGGGTATAGAACCTTAGGAAGATTCGACTCTCTTTGCAATGTAACTAATTGCACAATCTCTCTCACATATATGATGGACAAATAAACTGAAATTCATTATATTTTAGGCCAATGAGGTGAGTGCGTCCATACCTTTGTGCATCTAAGATTGCATAACTCTTTATATGGTCATAAATCATGATTTAATTGAATCTTATGCCATTTGGGTCCATGAAAAACTTCAAGTCATTATAAGGATTCTAAAGGGTATGTAGGTCCTCTGAACTTTCCAAATTTATAAGTAAAGGTGTATATATAGGTTTAACAAAATCTATCATGCATGAATTGAGGTCCTCAAGGATTCACAAACTAGCCTTGGGCTTTAAAGAATTCAAAGATCAATGAAGTTAGTTATAGGACTCAAGCAATGCATAATTCCTACACCAATTCTTGAACTAAACAAAGCATAGTTCCACTCAACCAAGGTGAACTACATATATTAATGAGATACAGCTATAACATGACTGACAAGTTCCTAAAAATAAACCAAATAATTTTTTACTTAAGGGAAGATTAAATAGTAACATGTATCAATGTTGGCTTATTGGGTTAATGAAAGAAAATATAGCTAATATATCCCTCACTTGGGATCAAGTCTCACTAAGTGGATGCTAGTATTTGTGCTTGTGATTGTCAACTTGTTCCAAAACACACAACGACAATTCATTCTAGGTGAAAATAGTGAGTGAATTTGGTGGAATAGAGATCCCTTAGTTATGAACGCTTAGTGGAAGGTAATCGAATTGGATGGAGCGTATGGTTACTCCATAATGATAATCTAGGCACACTTGCCTCATCATTATGAGATGAATCCACTTAAAAAATAGTAACAACAAAATCACAAAAATATAATCCTTCACAGCTTGTCATCAAATGCCTGCACAACACTATCAATAGTCAAGTAGGACAGATTTGCTGAAGTAGGACCACCACATCAGCCAAATGACCTGTCAGCGTAGATTTTAGATGGAAGTACAAGTGGCGAGGGGTTAGTTGTCCGAAAGATAAGCAAAAACCTAGTATCCCTTCAGAAGGCACGGGTTTAGGCGTGAAGGCAACAGAGAAGGTTTTGGAAACTGGAGGGAGCACTCTGAAAAACTTTCCTCTGGTGGAGCCTCATCCTAATTTTTCAGATGCTAAGAGAGCTCAGAAAGCATTCTCTGCAAGGAACCATACTGGCTCAACTGCTCAGGAGAAGAGGAAGAATAATTTTACGAAGGTAAGACAAACTCGACCCTCTTTTGTCCTCAGCAAAGATGTTACGATGGACAAAATGATGAGCATTGATATGAAGGCATTGGTGGGTAATTTTTTTTACCTTCGGGTGACAAAGGCTATGACTGAAAAACTAGATTTCCATTGAATGGAAACAAGTTTTGGGCTACTAGCCGCGGTTCAATTTACTGTGCAACTATTGGATTAATTTCCACTTCTTCTCAGTGGAGGATTTGGAAAAAGTTGCAGAAAAAACTTGGATTATAGACAGAGGGGTGCTTATGGTTAAGCGTTGGTCTCCGAGTAACTTCAACCCTTTTATAGTGTTCTTCCAAAAGAGATGCTTAATGGATACTAATGCCCGACCTCCCCATTGAATACTGGGATCTAACGGTTTTGAGAGGGATAGGAGATGTTGTTGGAAGATTTGTTTTCTTTGATGAAAGGGACCTAAGGTGGAATAAAAAACGCATGGCCTAGATTTTAGTGGAGTTCCACATTGACCTAGGACTGCCAGAAGAAGTTGAGATTGTCACTGAAAAGGGGTCCTTCAGTCAAACCCTAGAGTATTGGAGAGAACCCTTTTGGTGTCATGTATGAAGATCCACTGGCCATATAAAAACAAATTGTCCTTTAGTGCTTGGAGAGGATCAGTCGCTGGAGTTGGTTTCAGAAGCGGGAGAATAAGACTTAAATGGGAGGACTCAGAATGCTCAGATGGAGGTGCCCAGTCAATTCCCCTCTACTAAATATTTCATTGGTAAGTTAAATATTTTATTTCCAAATTTCTTTTGCACTTCTTTAACTGAATAAGACATTCTTTTGCTATGTAGTAATGAGGAGTGGTTGGTCGATATTTTTGAGGGTTTCCGGGAAATTTTCTTGGGAAATTTTAACAATTCCCATCCCTTTACTTCTCATTTGAACCCTGTCATCTCATAAAACCCTCCTTTGATTTCCTCCTCATCGACAGAACTGTTGGTTGTTACAAATCCCAAAAGCCCTATTTTGATTGATACCTCTCCTCAGGCACCTCACACTACCCCTCATTTACACAGTGAATGCACCTTGGCTTCTCCCCCTCCATTGGATACAAATTTGTTTACCAAACCCTTGGAACCCTCATACAAAGAAGTTCTTATTAATAAAGTGCCTCTTCAGACCTATAACTCCTTTGTAGACGGAGCTGGCCTCATGGATATTGCAAATTTCACCATCAGGAAGAAGCCTAAAAACAAATCCACTAACAGGAAAAAAGACATGGGGGTTGTTGAGGGAGGGTTGGCCACATACCCCATAAAGGTTTCTTCAAATTACCCTGTTTATGTTCCTTCTCCTTCTAGGCAACTTAGAGCATTGAACCCTGATATGAGGGTTCCTTAATGCTAGTCTTAATCTCTCTTAACATTAGGGGGATTGTGGGTGCCTAGTCCAAGATGCTAGCCCTCAAGGAGCTTTTGTCTATAGTTAAACCTGATGTTGTGTTTCTTCAAGAGACTATGCTGGATCATGTTAGAGCTAAATTTTTTTTTCTAAAAGTTTGTCCGACATGCATGGAACTATGTTGCAACAACCAGTTGGATTTTTAGGGGGGTTACAATTTGGCAAGATGGAGTCTGATAGCAAAGCCAAAAAATAAGGGAGATTGGGGAATAAGAGATCTCAATCTCTTTAACAAGGCCCTAGCTACCAAATCACTGTGGAGGGCACTTTTTCATGATGGTATTTGGAGTGTCACTATAAGAAGGAAATATTTGAAAGGAGTTGATGTTGTATCATGGCTGAGGAAGAAACACTTTGATTTCCCAATAACCTCCATTATCTGGAAAGATATATTGACTACACTACTTGTGGTTAAGCGGTGGATTGCTTGGAAGGTTGGTACATGTACGAGAGTTCTTTTAGGCTAATTGGATCCTTTTCTGGGTGGAGGATCTTGCTTTATACTACCAGAAGAACTGCTACCACACCTACACAGTCGGAGCCTTTATTATCTTGCATATATACATAAGACAAATATCTCCAACTTGACAGGTTCTATTATTTGGCTCTCTGCATAAGATCTCGGACTCACAACAACTCTACCCAGTGAATGGAACACATACATACAGGGAATTTACCAAAATGGGATCACTCTGTATACAAAACCAAATAGGTTGGCTTGGACTTGGAACAAAATAGAAGGGATTGTGTAGACAATAAAAGAGGCCTATAATTCATTTATATATCTTTATGAGAATGATGATTTGAAGTGGTGGTATATGGTGATATCGAAAATCAAAGCTCCTCCAAAATCAATTCTATTTATGTAGTTATGCTTACGAAATAAAGTCTTAACAAGGGAGATTTACAGAGAAAGGGGTGGAATTGTACCTTCACCCTATCCATTATGTTTGAGCGGTGAGGAGACCATACAACATCTCGCAATAGATTGCAACATTACTCAGGAGCTTTGGACTTTGATTTGTAACATTCTTCAAGTAAAAAATAATTGGCATCTGCAACCGCTTTAAGAAAATTTAAAGCTCTGGTTTTTAACAAATCCCAAGGTAAAATCAATTCCCTTTATTGCCACATGGGGCTTATGGATTTTAATGAATGCTATTCTTTTTTAAGGCTATAGACATAACCTAGAGGAGGTTGGGAGAAGGATTATTAAAGCATCAACATAATTCGTCATAGATCCAGGTGCAGACAAAGCAAATTTTTTGATAAATCGACCAATTTTATTTGGTAATTCACCCATGGGATTCTTCGATGGCATAACAAATAAGGATCAAAGTGGAATCAGGATTTTGGTGAAAGACACCTCCACTCACTGTTTTAAGGCACACATGGCAACTAATGAAGTTGAATATAACATCGACCCTGACCAATGTATTTAAATTTTGGTTAACTTTAAAATTTTGTCTCCTCGTATTTTAGTAGACTGGGTCCAAAGCTTCGTGTTAACAACAAATCCTTGAGAACAATACATGTAAAGTTCGGAAGCATGCCATTATCAGGCATGTTTAACCTAAAGTTCTTCCTTGACTGTCACCGATCATAGGCACTGATGATGATGGTGGAGAGATCATTCTTCATGCAGTTAATTGAGTCGGTACTGGTATGCACTAACATGTGTCTACAACAAGGCGACATGTGTCTACAGCAAGGCGACAAGTGGTGACACATCTTAAATAATGCAAACCGCGAGTCTTTTCTCTCATGTGATGATACCCAAAACTTGAGTCCAACTTTGAAAAAACCTTTTCCCATCTAAGTTAATAAAGTGGACCATCAATTTGGGTAGGAGGTACTTGTTCTTAATTAATTGTCACCTTATTTAACATTAAATAACCAATGCACGTCCAAAAGGCTCCATCCTTGTTATTGACTACAAATATGTGTTCTATCCAACGTGATGCACTTGGTCATATGAACGCTTTGTCTAATAATTATTGTAATTGCATCTTGAATTCACTCAACTCATTAGTTTAAAATATATTCTAGGCCTTGGATATGGGCATGTGTGCATTATGTTATGCTCTCTTGTTGCCATTGTTGTCCATTGGAATCCACTTGCGTCACCCTTCACAAAAAGGGGAAAACAATGAGAAGAAAGGGTAATGGTAGAATGAAAATTACTATCATGTTGAATTTGGTAGGAAAATTTTCATTTTTGGTGTTACAGATAAAATTACCAACATATCCCACTTGTAGTTGAAATTAGATTCACTATTTAGAGATTATGTGATGTCGCAAGGCCTTAATCATCACTTAAGAGTTCAATTCAATCATGAGTTTTAAGGGGGGTTCCAAAAAAGCCGCCTCCCAAAGTTCAATTCTCATGACTTCTAGGGGGGGTTTTGACAAACCGGCCCCAAAAGTATGAGAATTAGGCTTTTAGGGGGGGTTTTCAAACAACCACCTCCAAAAGTTCAATTCTCATGACTTTTAAGGGGGGTTCCAAAAAAACCACCTCCAAAAGTTCATTTCTCATGAATTTTAGGGGGGGTTTGACAAATCACCCCCAAACGTTATGGGAATTGGGCTTTTAGGGGGGGGTTTCGCAAAAACTCCCCCAAAAGTCAAATTTCGGGACTTTTAAGGGGGGTTCCAAAAAAACCGCCTCCAAAAGTTCAATTCTCATGACTTTTAGGGGGGGTTTTGAAAAACCGCCCCCAAAAGTTATGAGAATTGGGCTTTTAGGGGGGGTTTCCCAAAACCGCCCCCAAGAGTCCAATTTCCATGACTTTTAGGGGCGGTTTTAGAAGACCGCCTCCAAATGTTTGAAAACACTTTTAGGGGGGGTTTTACCAAGACCCCCGCAAGACAAAACCACCCCTAAAGGGCTATTTTGTTGTAGTGGTTGATGCGATGCTGACACTCTTCATTCCACTAAAATTTGGTATCCTTCTTCAACAACTTCTCTATTGGCACTATAATCTATGCATATCCTTTAATAAACTTCCTGTAATATCCAGTATGTCCCAAACTTGTTCTCAATTGTCGCACTGATGTTGGTGGTGGTAAGTGGAAAATAATGGTGACCTTCGTAGGATATACCAACAGACCCTAATTGTAGACTACATAGGAAAGCAATATGCCAAATGGAGTACAAAAAATACATTTCTTCAAATTCAAAGATATCTGCTACTATCTACAATGCTCCAACATCAATCTCAAATTCTCAATGTGATTCTTCAACAATCCATAAACTGTCTAATCATCAAAATATACCTCTAGGAATTTATGAATGAACTCTTTGAAACCTGTGATCTTAACTCTGGAAAAGGTAGCTAGTGCATTCTTAAGACCAAAGGGAATCACTGTGTAATAGTAACAACTCCATTCAGTCTCAAATGTGGTCTTTTTTCGATCCTTCTTAGTAATCTTAATTTGATGATATGCACAAAATCCATCTATCAATGAATAAGCTTCCTTTCCTCCCACATTCTCTAGTACTTCATCTATAAATGGTGTCAGGAATGGATCATGCAAAGAAGCATAATTCAACTTCCTCAAATCCACACAAATTAGTATTTCACTCGTCTTCTTATCTTGAACCACCATCGGGCTAATTTATCCATTCAAACACTTTGACAGGTTCAATGATTCCTGCATCAAGTATTTTGTCTATCTTCGCTCTTACCTTTTCTTTATACTGGGGATTCAATCTGTACCGTTACTGCTTGACTGACTTTGCATTAGGTTTTAAGGGGATTTTCATTTCTCCTAGATCACGAACAATACCCTTCATCTCAGAAAAATGTGTAGGGAACAGATCTTCATATTCATGTAATAGGTTAGTAAGTTTCCCTATAGTCTCATCTTCCCAGTAATCACCAATATTATCAAACTTATGATTTTCACTTGAACCGATGTTTACCATCTTTATCTTCAGTGGCTGCAAGAAGTTTTCATTCTTTATCTTAGGGCCCTCCAACTTTCGAATGCCTTTTGTTTCTAGAATATTGACATCCCTCGCATCATCGTCTAGATCACTACAAATATTATAACATTCCATTACTTGCTCGAGTGTCGCAGTCCATTGTGGTAGGTTGGACAATTTCACTAGTATTTCTTCATAAATTTTAGCCTTAATTATTTGCAGAGCTTCATCTATTGATGGATTCTCATCTTCACAACTGAAGGTCTTCCTAAAATTGATAGCCATATTTTCCCAATCTACTGTACCTTGTTGTAGCTCCAACGATGTATACCAACTTCGCGGTATGATATCCAACATATGAATGAACATGTGAAACCATTCTTGTTCTGGTATATGTCCCCATTGTTTTCTACATAATTCTAGATGATCTACTAGACTAGTTAATACATTATACTTTTCTTGCTTATAGTATATTCCCTTGCCAAACTGGACTTCCATAAGCTTTTTGCACTACGACCAACTTTGTATCTTCTCCTTATGAGTAGACCACCACCTTACTGAAGTAGATTTCAATACTACATCTAGAGATAATATTATTTATTGTTCAGGTACCTTTACTTTGAAATTAGAAATGAAAATATTCAAATTAGGTAATCCCTCATAAGTAGACATATCACAAACCTCTTTTCCAACAAAACGAAGTGATCTGGTGACACAAGCACACCTTCTTGTAGATACTTCATTTAGTTGGTTCTGCCAATTATCCAACACTTCTCTTCTTCTCTTGAGTCTGAGGAACATGAACTAACACTTCTCCAACTCAATGTACCATCCACATTATTGGATTTGTTAAATATACATCATCAGGTCCGAGACATTCTCCAAATCAATCTTGTGTAGCCAATATTGATCCTCCCATAAAGAGGTAAGCACTTTGACTACCTTCTGTGTAAAGGTTATTCTTCCCGTATAGAGGTACCTCATCAAAGTAATGATGTTGTAAAGTCTTGTTGGACAAGACTCCAGACTTGTGTGTCAAGTCATGATTCATGTGAACCTTCCATATAAAGGTATCCATGATGGACCTCCTGTATAGAGGTGGACCTTCCATATAAAGGCTATTCTTTACTTGTTAAAAGCATTTAATGTTGTGTGATGTATTATTAACCATGATCACCAGTCGATTGCTATTAAGTATCATTTATAGATTGATCACCTCTAAAGTGAATTACTTTAGCATATGATCATTTGGTCCGGAATAATATAATATGATCACGACATCCAATAATTCCTCTTAGTATAATGTAATGTGATGGATAATTAAAGTTAGCCCATGCAGTAACATATAAAGAAATAAAATATAAAGCATAGAGATTAAGAGAATTCAAAATTTCCCATGCAGACAGTTCAGCTAATTAATGAGAACTCGAATTTTTAAAGCTTCAGTTATAAAGCTTTAGTTAAGTATCAATGCTTTAATTAAAGCACCCATTAAATATATGCCTCAGTTAACTAAATAAATCATAGTGGTCACTTCAAGTAAATCAATCATCATGATTTTAGTTAACTAAGTATTAAATAAGAATGACTAGTTAACTAAAGTGTTTTTTAGCTAAACTAAATGGCGACACTTCAGTTAAAGAGAGTTATCTAAGTGACAAAAACGAAGATATAGTTAACTAACTGTTATGCATGACAACACTGATGTTAAACTAAAATATGACGCGTGAGTTGCGACACTTGCATGTCGACACTTAATTTATCCACCTAACTAAGTGGGAAAGCTTTCAATAAAGAGGTGAGTTCATCGTAAGTGATAGCTTAGTGAGATAAAGCACTGCATGAGAAGTGGGGTGCACCTTTGCATGCAAGATTAATACATCTAGTTTGAGGGCGAGTTCATCCTCAAGTTAGAAGTTAAAAAAAGAAGAGAATAATGTATAAATATGTTATATGGGATTGTTGAATCCAATATGAAGTGAATTATCTTATCCATTGAAGGCAAGGCACTTCTCTTTGTGCATGGTATTGTTTGTGCTTGTTATTGTTGTGCTGGGCACACATCCGATTGATCTCTCTTCTCTATTTCTTATGTATATCCATCAAGAGTGTTTGCTGATCTCTTATCTTCTGAAAGAAATATCCTATGTTGTAAAAGAAAGCATTCTCTACTATCCATTATATTATATTGAGAATAATTGCTGGGGTTTTTGTTCTCATAAATTTGAGGATTCTCCCCAGGGTATATCTTGTGTTATGGGTGTATGAATTTCATGGATTGAATTGTCTCATTGCTTCAAGTACCTACATCTAAAAGAATTAAAGATCAAAGCTCAACCAAATTTTAACAATATAAACATGATTCATCATATATATATGTGTGTATGTGTGTGTGTGTGTGTGTTGGTGTGACTACAATCAACATATTCATTCTTATTTGTTTTTTGGTGCCTGATATAAGCTTAAAACACCCCTTCACCAACCTATTGACAAGTATCTTCTCTTCCTTATTCACTATTGGTTACACAACCAACAATAACCATAATTAATCACTGTACCAAGTCCTCGCATATGGGGACCCCTTTTTAATTGATTTTTAAATGTAGTTACATTGGACTTATTTTCATTTTTTGAAGTATTGATTCAAAATGAAAACAAATGGTTCAATATGCCACTTTCAAAATTGCTTGGTTTAAAATTCTGAAGGCAATCCAGTAGTTCATCAAGCCCAAATTCCTTTCATTCAAAGTTACGTTTTTTGAAGGTGGTTGATTCCTTTTATTCATAGTATTTTCAAATATTATTCTCTCAAAAGGACCAAATCCTAACTTCACATAAGGCATCTTCCATATTATAAATTTACCTATTGATGAGGCCAATGATTTTTCATCGGGGTATTTTTAAGTCATGCATTTCAAAAACTATAGCTTCCCCAAATGATAGATCATTGAGTAGTTTTCACATTTTGATTGATATTGTTTCAAAATTTATTGATGGTTCAAAGTGCATCTTCAAATTCACTTGATAGATTGACATCTTTAAAATGTTGAAATTTTTGGACAAAACAACAATTTATGAAAAACATAAATTTCACCTCTTTGATGAAAGGTTTCTTGAATATTAAACCTATGAGTTTTCACCCTTAGGGATGCTATGAAATATAGTATAAAGAAATGACAGAGAAAATAACAATATTTCAATTTCTAATAGCCCAATCTTCTAGGAAATCGAAGGAGAAAATATCGTAGGCTACCTAGATAAGTTTCAACCCTTTAAGGAAACTAATCCAACATGAACCAATTTGAAAATTCACTTTTACAATAGTTATAATAGAAGCAAAAAAACCTATATAGAAAAAAACAAAACATCCTTTGAATTATTAAATGATAATTTCAAATCACTCAACGATAATTAAAAACTCCATTAATATGCTTAAGATGAATTTCGTGTACATATCATAGTCTTCTCTCAAGGCTAGTACAAACAACTATTCCTCCAAAACCCTAGTTAGGGATAAACCAAAATCCCTAGACCAACCAAGCAGCTCCAATATGTAAGAATCACTCTAACAAATCCTCAAACGAAAGATGTCCTCTTCTCTCCTTATTCTTTACTAAATTTTGAGGGATTTATTAGAATACCCTAATATCAAACCTCCAAGGGATAAACCCTAACCTTAAAACTCCAAGAAACCCTAGTAACTCTGAGAGAGAGAGAGAGAAAGAGAGAGTACAAGTGAAGTCCATGAGAGACGGGACTAATGTGCACTCCTTTCCAAGGTCACATATCAACAAAAGAGTGAATATGAATGTGGGTACAAAGATATGAATGAGAAAGAATCTCTCTTTCATGTGTTTCTCTAAGAGGTAAGGGAGGCCAATAATACAATGTGGGACAAATCCCTTACAAGCAACCTACTAAGCACTTGTTAGCTAGTAGAAATGAAGCATTCCACTCGATCCAAAGTACACATGTCATGATCCAAGCCGGTGTTGCACATAACAAGGGCTCTAAGATGAGGTAACAACACAAGTTAAGTCTGCATCCCTTCCATCACAAGTCTCTATGGATTCTATTGATCTTGTTAAGTAGTGTATAGCATTGGGTTAGAAGCCCCTTACAAAAAAAATAGTGTAGCCCAAGCATCCTCAAGCCAACTTGAAGCTTCCAAACAAGAATCCAAGCTATCCCATGCTATCTAGGGCTTGGAATCCTCCTCTAGGATGCACAGTGCTCCTACTTACAAATAGGGTATTCTCCAAGCAAGTAAACTCTCCATGTGACCATCACGAAGGGACTCCACAAAATTGTCAATACAACTCCAATGACTAAAGGAAGAATACCAAAACAACACCTATGTGAGATCAACCAATCATTGGGCCAACTGTCTCCACTATGCAAATTCATCACAAACCATCTCTCACGTGCCAATCCATCTCAGACCATTCGAGGGATGAACATACACCTATTGACCACATTTCTAATCAATAGTCATAAGCCAACAAAGAGTTTCCAGGCTCCCCCATGATTTGAAAACATTTTTGCATAAAATCCAATGTCCCTCTCCGTGTTTCCTTGAGTTCTTGATTTTGTCACCCTTGAACTAGGTCTCTAACCTGCCTGATGACGTCATGGAGTTTCCACCACTTAGAAAGTTTTGAATTTTAAGAGACATATTTTGATGGTCGATGATGCAAAGATTGCAAGTTATGGTTTTGATATGATCACGAGATTACAGGTGGGCAAGATATAGGTTGATTCAGATCAAATATGTACACCATGCATAAGGGTGTCACCTGTAAAGTTAACATGGTGATATAAGGATTGATGTGATGATTTATCTTGATCCAATTGGTGCTTGGTTCATTCTCCCTAGTTTCATTTGCTTTTCTCATATACGCTACCCCACCCTATCATTATTTCACTCTGAAATCCACTTTATGAAATTCTTTTACCCCTAACAAGCTCAAGCTCATTGCCCTATTTCCTATATCCTTGTATTTAAGAAATGATAAAAAAAGGAGTTGTGTTTGGCCCTGGCTCCATTACATTCACGGAATAACTCTAGCCCTTGCCTAAAGGTGGTCACTGCCAACCAATAGGTGGTATAACACCCCTCCTCAGGATGAGATTGTGTGGTGCCAATTTCCGGTTGCCAATAGTGTGAATAAATCAATGGGACTAATCCAATGGGGTTTACTCCTAAGAGTGCCAATTTAAATCTCTAAATGAATAACCTTTCCCCACATACATTCACTAAATTTAAGGACTTCCATACATATATTTTCGTATGCTCATCGATCGAGCTAAGAAGAACTCGATTTCATAAGCCTTAAAGGGTTTCATTGATTAAACCAAAGTTATAAAAACTAATCTCCACCATCAACCCCTATGCTATTATGCAAAATGGAGAGGTCTTGATCTTGGTATGATGTGCCAAAAGTTGAAGTGATGGGGCCTCAACTCCTGAGTTTATAATCATAGGTTATATCATCAATACTACCACAAGCCAACCCAAGCCCAAGCCTACATCATGACTAAACTAAAGCAGAGAGAAGTCCATGAGATCAACACACTACGGGCCGAGTAAGTTTAGATAGTAGCGTATACCTAAAAAAAATAAATCTATTATCCCATTCCATGTGGAATATGCTTCCATTTGCAAGTACAAGAAAATACAGGGGCGCGAATAAGGGATTGGGAGTTAGACGGAAAAAGGGGGCGCTGTAACTATTTGGATGCCAAGGTAAATGAAAGGTACCCGAGGGCTTGGCTAATCTGTCTGATAGGCACAACTGCAAGGATACTTGAGAGCGGGCTATGGTTCGATCTTGGAGTTTTAACAGGTCTCGGGCAGAGTTGCAAGCACGGATGACGCGGCCCACCATGCCGTGGCACATTCGACCTCTGTCAAGACAAGGCCGATTTTACGGCGATATGTTGCCACTCAACGTGGTAATCCAACGAGAAACAAAACCTATGACGAAGACGAGGTCCGTTGTTAAATCGAGGGATGAATGAAATCGTTGGCACGTTTGGAAAACGTCAGTAGTTTTTCTAACATGTTTACAGAAAATATTAATTATATTAATTGGTGTTTATATTTTAAAATTTGGAGTAGAATTTACTAAAAAAATTAATTATATCAACTAGTATGTATGTTTTTTTAGATTCCACTAAGATGAGATAAATATACTGTTTAAATTAATTTTGTAACTGTATTGTAAATTCCAAATAAATAATTATAAAAAAAATATAAAAAATACTATAACTATAGCTAAATAATTGGTGGCTGATGATACATAAATATGTGATAGGATAGTCTATACATAGACGACAACCAGCAATTCATATAACATACACTTGTAACATTGTATATTAATCATTTTCCTTCAAAATTCCAATTTATAATAAAAAAATGTGTAAAAATGTAATTTGTTTAATAGTCCACCCATACTGAATACGGTTGCTGCATTATTCAGGGTTGGGTTGTCTTATATGGGATTATGTGGCCCTTGAGGCAGCTGCTCGGATGTTTTGGAAACCATCGTGGCCCACTCACGATTAAGACATCCACTGAATCGCTTTTGCACTACGCAGAATCTCCTTTTGATTTAACATATTCATATTAATATTACCGGACTTTATTCGTTTCACTTCTCTCAATCCACTACAAGAGTTTACTGATATGAAGTTGAGCTGCGAATCTTGCACCTACTACCACAATCCCTTGTCTTTCTTGTTATTCGTAGATCTCAATCTCCTCCACCTATATACTCATCTGAGCTTAAGATAATTATTGAAAATTGCCAAGCAATTTATAGTTGAGTGGTAAGGTTACGTTATCGTCATCGACTTCAACTTGTTATTTGTCACAATTTGATTGATTGTGACAGGTAATTTGTTATTTGTCACAATTTGATTGATTGTGACAGGTAATTTAGTATTTGTCACAATTTGATTGATTGTGACAGGGAAGGATATGTAATGCGGTTAACACTATTCAGCTTGCTGTAAGTCATTTAATACAGCTGTAGCAGGCATGTTGATAATTGGATCTCAAGCTGCTTGATCCAACGATTAACATGTCTGCTGCAACTGCATTAAATGGCCTGCAGTAGGCTGAATAGTGTTTGGCTCTTCCACCTCAAGTGTCATTGTCATAGGGTTCAAATTTGAAGGGTGGGTCTTAATTTCAGTTTGAAGGGTATATATCCATGTCGCACTTTTAGGATGAAAAGCTTAAAAAAAAATCAAATTTCATTTGACAATAATAAATTAATTGCACACTTCATAAAAAAATTGCTAAATAGAATATTATATTTTCAATAAAATTTATGTCACTAAATAAATCAATAAATCTATAATTGTCACATCTACAAAAAAAGATTGTTTCAATAACAAACACACTGGAAAAAAAATAAAAAAAAATTGGAGGGAAGATACACATCTACCTTGAATCATTGCTTAGAAATCATTGGTGTCCAGCTTAGGAATCTAGCACAGTTGAACCCAATCATGTTTTCTTTTCTTTTATTTTTAATTAACTAATAACAATTCAAAAACTCATTCTTTGTAACCCTATATGTGGTGGAACTAATGGTGAAAATCTCAAGTATGATTAAATCATGTCTCGGAACCCATGCATCCATTTATCCATTATTTTTAATTCAAATTAAATGGAAGTCTAGATCCAGGTTTCTCATATCTAGACTTGAAGCTTTATAATATTGTATAAACACTCAGATATTTGGATGACCGTACCTTGTCCCAAACTTTGCAACCTGATATTTTATTCAAATATCATTTTCGATTACACATGGCTCCCTCTAAGCTCCCTCTCTGCACTTTCGAATCTGCTTGCACATTTGTTCTAAGAAAAAGGTATTCATTCTTATATAACATTTACCCATTTTCAATTTTTTAATTTGTGACATTTGGATTTTTTTTTTTGGTGGGAAGATTTAGTGTTGCTGAAATGTATTTAAAGAAGTGGGCAAAGCCTTCTTATTAACATTAGTGAAAAGCATGGGCTATTCCCTATAAGAAATACCTACTATGAAAATGCAATGAGTAATTGAAGAGCAATCGGTTTGTTAAATGAATGCATGTATAGTAAGTCGTGAAAATCTATCCTAGTAAGTAATTTTGTGGTTGATAAAGGAAATTACGACACAACGCACCCATTATTTTCTTGTAATGGTGGATGGGATAGAGACTAATCTTAATGGGTGAGCAGAGCATTGAGTCTTGGTAGGGCAAGCTGCCTCGAGGAATTGCCTTGAAGTGGTACGACACCCTTCATCAATACATTACATGTTCATTAATTAATAGAGAGAAAATAATTCATTCTATGGTATGATCAATAGAAAGTAACTAAGCTACTAAATAAGATTTTTATTTAGACTAACAAAATAACAAGCAACCAAATGAATCATTTTCAAACCCAGAGCTCGCTTAATCCCTTTAATGCGCATGCCATTTATACAAATAATTGTACTGGATGTAGGTACAATTGTTGAACTGACTCAAGTGGAGACTACAACTAAAATTTTTCCATGCTCAAAATTGTCATGAAGATCAAGAATTAAGCAATTTGATTTCAACAAAAGGAAACCCAGTTGCATCATGTATCACTATGATATGTTAAGTAATGCAGACTCATAAATTCAGATGTGACACTGAGTAAAATAAATTAAGCTCGCTTGGTCGCTAACCTATCAAGTTTGTCCTTTTGTTATTAAAATAATCAAGAAACAAATAAATCTCAAAACTTGTTGACATTAGATATGAGAATAGTGGGAGATAAGTTCGTAGAAATGTATTTGATAGTTTTTATTTTTTTATTTTTTCAAGGGGCAGACTTGCAAATAGAGATGGCCAATGGCCATCGTCCATCTCGTAAGTTTTTTCAAGGAGAAAAAAATTGTACTTTTGCTATAGGATCGGAGGCAAAGAAAGAGCAGCCTACATATCTGCTATATATGAAAAACCTTCAAAACAAGGAAACATAAAAAAAATTTCAACAAGGAAACCAGATCAACTTAGTCTTTAGGGAAAGGACCACATCGATTGAAGAGTAGAGCACCATCAATCCACTCTTCCCAAACTAATTTTCCTTCTTCTTCCTAGACAGATATTTCATGACACATTTAATGCTAGCAGCACATCAGGAATTGAGCAATGAATTAAAAATATTTGATGAGCAGTTTGAAACTTAACACTTCTTATGTAATTTTAATATAATTATTGCATTTTTTCATAAAATGTCAAAATTAAAAATTATAATTTTTTCTTTACCTGCAAATTTTTTATAACATTTCTGGGACGTGTTGAGAGCCCTTTGATGTGCTCTGACATGTTCAA
This sequence comes from Larix kaempferi, assembly GCA_027924585.1. Lineage (NCBI taxonomy): Eukaryota > Viridiplantae > Streptophyta > Pinopsida > Pinales > Pinaceae > Larix > Larix kaempferi. Next base: position 3,445,013 of record BSBM01000435.1, read on the forward strand.
TTTTCAACCCTGATTGTCATCCTTCTATTGATTTCCAGCCAGTGTTCCTTTTTAGAGTGACACACCTTGTTCAAAAGGTATATTCCAATTATATTTCGTTCCACTTAAATGCTGGATGGTTACTGTAACACTTTTCAGCTATGGGCAATTCTTATAATTTTTAATTTTTAAATTATGAATTACTTTTAATTTTATATATTTAATTTGTGTTCTCATTATCATATAACTTTATTGTAAGGAATAAATTGTTTAGTCGATAATTTTTTATATTCTTTTACCTATCTAGATTAATTGTACATCTCTCCAAGAAAAGGGACGCACTTCACCCTTCCAAAGTGCAAATAAACAAAATGTTATCACCCGGAATAATTGTACATCTCTCCAAGAAAAGGGGCGCACTTCACCCTTCCAAAGTGCAAATAAACAAAATGTTATCACCAGGCTTGTGAGATACATAAATTATTACACAATAAAGACTTACCTAATATAGCATGAATATTTCACCCACAGGTATTCACATGGAATGGATATTTCAGCCACAGGTATTCACATTAATCTAGCTGTGAAATTCAACATTGAAATCTGACCCTGTGATTATGCATAACATTGGGCGGCACATTAAAATTATGAAAAGAAATTAAAAATATCAACTATCAAAATGAAATGCAAATGTGAATGCATCATTCTTTTTTCCAGAATTTGGTGAATCGCCAGAAAGTTTAGGCAGTGACCCGTGACTCGTCTCATCATTGTTTAGTCTGTAAATTTCCATAAAGTTTAGGCAGTGACCCGTGACTCGTCTCATCATTGTTTAGTCTGTAAATTTCTCCTTCGTACTCTGTACAACTTTCCAATAAATCATTCATTTTATTTTAGTGTTGTGAAAAGTTACACGTTAAATACTCAAGGAAATGAAAAGGGTAGTGTTAATAGTTGAATATTTTATAGGAGGCCCACTCCAAGGAATCTCATTAGGTAGATTCTGATTACCGACAACCACTTGAATTAGCACATCAAACTAGGTTATTATTTTAAGATATAGAAGAACTCTAATTCCAATTATGAAATACTTATTGTTTTACTTAAATATATAAGACCTCTGATCATCTTATTTTGTGAGTCCAAATATGAGAGCACTAATCCATTCAGAAAAGTGATTATGTTTTTTATTAATACTTTTTTAATAAAAACTTTAAAATAAAATAATTATTTTATTTTAAAATATAGTTATAATATAATCACTATTTTGAAAATAAGTTAATCATTTTATTTTATAATATAAATAATATAGTTATAATATAAGCACTAGTATAAAATATACTAGTGAAAGGTATAACATTTACAACTCCAAATGGGGTACACGAGTCCTCATCCCTAATCCATAGCAATGATGGACAGGATCCGATTGATGTGAATCCCATGAAAAGTGTACTTGCACATGAGGTTGTAGGCTATTATACAAATATCGAAATCTAAATGTTGGTCCCACTCTCCATGTACCGGGAAGCTGAGTTTGATCACTTGAGCCTGAAGTTGGTTGATATCTATCAGGGAAGGTTTCCCAGGTATAGAAAACAACTTGGCTTAAGATTCCAACTTCCTTAAGATTCGCATATCCTTTTATGATGAACTCTAATGAATTATTCTTCTTTACAATCTCGGGTGGTACAACATGCATTGCAATTAGTTTGAAAGTAACCATGAAGCTTTCATCTGAATAAGGAATTTCCACATAAGATTCACTACGTATAATGATCCGGGACCTTATGTGATTGAAAACTTTGTAGGAAAGAAGATGAAAATTGTGACGATGTGTTCGATTAGGCTGCAATACTCCAAGATATGATGGCAATGGATTGTGTGTCCCATATTCTGTAAAGGTAGCTAGTCTAGCAGTCACAACTTCATCGTCACCTTTTGTTGCAAGAGGTTGGAAAGTGGTTTGTGTAGCATCATTCATAGCAATTAAACGACAAAAACAAATTCCCTTTTGAGTGCTTGTGCCCCACCTTTTCATAGATATCACAGTAAATAAAACATCAATAATACCTTCAACAAAATAGAATGTAACATTAGATACTATAAAGCATGAAATTTTTCACATATGGGTTGAAAAAGAAATATTAAAAGATAGATGTATACTCACCATCAATGATTTCAGTTGGTATCATCAATCCTTGTTTAGTATAAAACACCTCGCATGGATGCAAATTCACACCTTCAAGAAGATGGTGGCCTCTACCAATAACATCTACATGACTTTCAAATGATCTAACCCAACAAAATGTTCCACGTAAGCTTGCCATGTGTGCTTCGCAGCACATCTTCATATATTGTAAAACTGTACATTTTAACAAAACTGTTGTGTGCAGAATCTGACCTTTGTTTTAGTGTCCAATTTCAACTTCACTTGACACTTAAAACTTTATTGCATTACTTAAATGATACCTGTAGGAGTAGGGCCATCCCTGTAAGGATTTAATATACTCCCATTAAGAATACCTTGCAATTTTTCTACAAGCAATATGGCTAACTAAACTGCAGTACCATTAGTGACATGTTTGAGAATGTATGGCCTTAACCAGTGCATTTTAAATTTTCAAGGAAATTTCATAAATTTTCTATCATAGAGGAGGACAAGGTCTCCTACCTGGAATAATTTGTACTTGTTGTGTCTATTATGCCATACCTTTTCTCTGTCTTTCTGCACTTGTTGGTGAAAACCTGTAATGAAGCGGTCTTCCTCCAATCCAATTAAATGTAGTAGTCTTTCATCCATTGTCTCATCATCAATCATATCTGTGAATGCATTAATTCTCAGTCTTGGTACTATGTATTCCATGGGCATGACAACTTCCTGTCCATATACCAATCTGAAATGTGTATGACCTGTAAAATTTTTCATGGGTTAATCAAATTACTAGTTTTAAGGGCCGTTGCATGTCAAAATTTAACATGGGAAAAATTTGTTGCTCGACCAAGGGTACCCCGAGAAACTGCCTTGGAAATAGGGGGAATTGAGGGAGAGGGTGATGACCAGAGCTCCTCACATTCAGCTGGGGGAGGGATAGAGTGTTAGCAGGCCAATTAGAAGATGTTTAGGAGAATGTGGGAGAAACTGCAACAACCTCAAACCATGTTGAAGAAGAAGTTACAATGGGGGGTGTGGCATATGAAATTGTAAATTCAAAAGCCGCAGTAGCAACATCTAAAATTGGAGCAGCATTAGATGCTACGATAGTTGAAGCTGTAGCTGCGGAAGCTACAATAGAAGAGGAAGGACATTATGCAGAGACAATGGCAGAAGGAGATATGGGAGTCCTGAACATTGAGTTTTCTCCTAAAATTAACGGAACCATAATTCAAGAAGATGAATTTTTCGTTGAGACAGGAAAAGCTGGTGAACTGAGACCCGAACTTTCCATCCCTGCTTTTGGAAATGTGGGGACTTTCGTGTCACACAAAAGGAGGAAAAGATCAAGTAATAAAGGCCAGCCATCTGAGCCTATGAAGAGGAGGAGAACTAGGGAATCTATTGTGGCAAAAGCGATACAAGAAAAAGGGGCAGAAATTGAAATTCCTATTTTGAAACCTCAATGAACGATTGTTACACAAGAACCTACTGCAAGTGAACCCCAAATTGAAAATCTACTTTATGAGCACGAGTTGTTAAAGGAAGAGGTACAAATGATTTGGGATGAATTGAAAAGGTGGAAAGTGTGGAATTTAGTTCACACCAAGATCTGATCAAGAAATTACACACTCTCACAAAGATCTCATACAACTAGTCAAAGAACTCAGAAAATTACTCACAATAGATACAAACTGTATTAACTCTCATGAATAAAATACATCATCCAACCTTTGGAAAGTAATATTATTTCATTATATAACATTACAACAGAGATTCGAATGGATAAAGATGCCAGTTGGATCATCATAAAATCAAACCCACTAAAACTATGCCAATCCCCCCTAGGTGGCAAGTGTGTTCTCCAAGTCACTCTAAAGGCTCACAAATTTCTGAATTAGTGACCTGTAGCTGATATGTGATGAAAAAAAATTCCAAATCCTAAAAATGGAAAGAAGAAACATCATAGAGGATGTGTGATCCCAAAAACAAGTTTCCCTAGTTGACTAGCTTTTCCCCCTAGGGTAAAAAGTAGTAAAAAGCAGTAAAAATAAGTGGAGCGCCTTTTACCCAGAATCTTATCCAGAATATTTTAGAAATTCACCCAAGTGGTCTAGGAAGGTTGTGGTCCACACAATGGCTCAAATGGAAATTATCTAGTCTAATAGATAGGAATTAATCATAAAATGATTATAATGCTACCAATGTATTAAATGACATAGATAGGAAGATTTAAATATTCCAACACCCCCCATAAATCTGAATTTATGTTCTAAATATTAGAAAATAGAAATGATAAGGGGCCAGTAACAAGACTTGGTCACCCTGTATGATACTGCCGGTCCACAACACAAGGAAAGAAGGAAAACCTCAGGGGAAAAACCTTCCCTAAAAAATGGACATATCAAAATTGAAAGATTGTTGATCAATCCTTAACTCCACCACATGTTCAACCATCCCAAGTAGTGATCTAAGATAGATGAATGTCTTCTCAGTAAAAGCTTTGGTGAAGATGTCTACAGTTTGCTCACTTGTTGGGCAATACTGCAAGTCAATGATCTGGAAATGCACTAGTCCTATGATGTAGTGCATATGTATCTCGATATGCTTGATCCTCTGTCTATGGACTGGATCACTTGAGACTCTTATAGCACTCTGATTGTCACAAAATATGATTTTAGGATTACTAAAGGGAATCTCAAACTCTGAAAGAATACCTTGCAACCATACACACTGAGTAGCAGCATTCACTGCTCCTCTGTACTCTACCTCTGCTGAAGATAGTGCAATGGCACTCTGTTTCTTGCTAGACCAGCAAATTGGACCACCTCCAAGTATGAATACAAATCCATATGTGGATTTTCTGTCAAGGATATCACCATCCCAATCTGAATCAGTGAAGCCAAGAAGATATAGGATAGAATCTACAACATAGTGGATCCCATATGTCTTGGTGTATTGCACATAGTGCAAAATTATTTTTGCAGCCCTCCAATGGAGCTCATGTGGCTGCTCCATATATCTTGATGCCACACTCACATCATAAGCAAGATCAGGTCAAGTGTGAGTCAAATAGAGCAAGCTACCAACAAGCTGTCTATACAAGGTGATGTCAACTAAGGGTGTAGATTCTTCTTCTTCAAGTCTAACTCCTGAAAGGAATGGAGTCTTTGAAGGTATGCAATCAGCCATATTGAACTTCTTTAATGTATCAGATGCATATTTGAACTAAGATACCTTTGTTCCATCTTTTTTTTGAGAAATCTCAAGCCCCCAAAACTACTTAAGAATTCCCAAGTCACTCATGGAAAAATATTGATGCAAAGCAGTCTTCAATGAAGCTATTTGATCAGTAGAGCTACCTATGATTAGAAAATAATAGACATACAACACTATAATCATTATTGAACCATCAATCAAATTCATATAAACATTAGGATCAGAGTTTCATCGAACATAAGATTGTGAGAAGAGAAAGTTGTCCATTTTGGCATACGAAGCCCTGGGGGCTTTCTTAAGCCTATATAAGGACTTCCTCAACCTGCACACATAGTTAGGATCTGATGTATACCCTTATGGATGCTACATATAAATATCCTCCTCAATATCCCCATGGAGGAATGCACTCTTGACATCCGTATGGTGCACTTCCCAGCGCTTGGATGCAAAGATTTCCAGAACTAGTCTTATTGAATCCTTACACTGCAACTAGTGCAAAATTCTCATTGTAGTAAAGGAATTGGACTTGGGAGAAGCCCTTTTCTACCATCCTAGCCTTATATTTCACTTCTGTACCATCATCTGCACATTTTGTTTTGTAGATCCACTTACACGTTACCAATTTTCTGCCTGCGGGGAGCTTGACTAGCTCCCATGTTTCATTCTTCTGCTATGACTAAAACTCCTCATCCATGGAATCCTGCCATCTTGGGTCATGTGAGGCTTCCTCATATGTCTAAGGATCATAATCCAGCATCATATAACATTTCTCAGAAAGGTAGGGGTCATTCACATTGAGAGCAGTCTCAAATTGTGATCTAGTCCTCCTTGTGTCCTGAGGATTTCCCACTAGTTCAGCTACTGCTTGAAAAGTATTAGCAACCCATTTAGGATTTGTTGGTGAATTAGAATCTGGAATAAAATGGTCCTCATCATCATAAATATCAGAATAAAAAATTTCAATAGGAGCATCACTTACTTCTTCAGGTGGCAGTGAAGATGGTTCTCCAATTTTAGCACTCTGAGAGGGCTCTTCTTCGAACTGCACACTTCTCTCTATGAAGGATTTACGAGTGGTCATGTTCATAAACTTATACCCTTTGGATTCGTCTGAATAGCCAAGAAAAAAACATGGTTGGATTTGGGGCTGCATAGTCCTCCTCTTCTCAAGTGGAATCCTAGCCCAAGCCTTTGAGCCAAAAATCCTAAAATGAGAGATGTCAGGTTTGTGCCCTATCCAAGCCTCAAAAGGAGTGATAATTTGAGAGATTTCTGTGGCACTCTATTTTGAATATATGTGGCACAATTTATTGCCTCATCCCATAGCTTGGGAGACAATGACATTGCCTCAAGCATACATGTGGCCATGTCCTTAAGATACATGTTTTTCCTCTCAGCAACCCCATTTTGCTAAGGTGTATATGGAACTGTGTGTTTCATTTGAATGCCTGAAGAGGCACAAAATTGCTGAAAATATGATTTCACATATTCACCACCATTATCAGATGTGATAATTTTTATATGTCTACAAGACTGGTTCTCAACTAAGGCTTTGAATTGCTTGAACATACCAAAAAATTCAGATTTTAGCTTGATGAAATAAATCCAACAGTACCTGCTAAAGTCATCTATGAAAGTGAGGATGTATTTGGCATGGTTCAAAGACTCACGAGGAAATGGACCTAATATTTTAGTTTGAATAAGCTCCAGTGGTGCAGAGGTTCTTTCAGTTTTGGATCTCCCATACTTATGCTCAGGGTGTTTTCCTAGGATGCAAGATTGACAGAAACCATTGGAAAATCTAATATTGGGCAGCCCTATGACCATTTCTTTCTCATGGAGTTGGGAAAGGTATTTATAGTTCAAATGGCCAAATATTTCATGCCATAATTTACTTGACTCATTGGCATGTGTTAAAAGAGCAGAAGGTGAGTGATATGGCACAAAGTGAGAAAACTTGTAGATTCTAGAACTATGATCAGCAGTGCCTAATGTAACAATTCGGCCTGTTGATATTTGTTGGGTGTGTGAGCTATCTCGAATAAAAACACCTAATATTAATTATCAACCAGGATCAGTAAACTTAGATTTGAAGCAAAATATATGCCAAGGTAGAAAGAATTCTAAAGTTTCAGGCTTGTCAGACCTAAAAAATGTTTAGTAAGGAAAAAGATCGAAAGATCTTTCAAAATGAACAACCGAGTTAAGTATTTAAGAATACAATTAAATCACAGATTAGAATAGTACTAGATCATACTACTCTACTTCTATGGTTAATTAATAAGAAAGATGGAAACAAATACCGAAACACAAATTACTTCTAGAAAAGTGAGAAACTACTGAATTAAACTTCCAAATAACAACTATGAACAAAATCAGAGCTACGGATATTAGATGTTTAATAGGGAGAACTTGTAGATGTAAATTTTTCTAGACTAAACCATCTAATTCCATTCTTCTTGATTACGTACATCAAATGTAATAGGAACTGGATTAAATGTATCGTAATGACTTTCAAATGTAATAAAGAAGCTAAATGGAAGTAAATCTAGCTTAACTTCTACAAACAAATGTAAACTAAAAATCAACCAACTACAACTAACTTTAAACATCATGAACTATTGTCTATCCATATGTGAACAACATGAAACTAATATAAGTTAGAAGCAAGTAGAAAACTTAACAAAGATGTTAAACTGAACTATATTAGATTTGGAAGCAAGTAGAAAACTTGATAAAGATATTTTGTTATTGATCCAGATCTTAAAACATGAACATCTTCATTAAATAGAAACTAGTCTTAAGATTAACAAACTAAAACAACTCAAAGAATAGAATTATCAACTATATCTTGGACACAAACTATCTAGGAACAAGATTAATACATTCTGAATAGTAACTAAGTAACAAAACATGTTAAAGAACTAAATTTTGGAAGAAAGATAAGGAGAGGATAAGGAGGAAATAATGATGAAATTGAATTAAGAACTCCAAATAACATAAAACAAGATTGAATTACATCTCAAACTATTAAGGAGGAACAGTAAGAATGATGATTAAGAGGCAAAAGAAATTAGATTCGGAAAAAGGCCTAAAATAATACAGAAAACACACAGGTCCGAATGATGATCCGAACGCCGGTCTGAATGGCAGTCTGAATGACGATCTGAATGGAGGAAAATGTTTTAAAGTGAGGGAAAAAAGAGTTTTTGGATGATATAATTACCAGCTGGCTTATGCAAGTGATCCTACTGTGCAAAGGAAGCAGTAGAGAGATTATTAGAGGCTAAACTAATAAGAAATTATCTACTCTGATCATTACCTAAGAGGAAGAATAATTCTATGAGAAGTAGGAAGAAAGTTGGAATGGAAGAAGGAAGAATTAACCTACAACAAATAAGAAGAAGAACTAACAGAGGAGAAGAGAAAGAAAGAAATGCTAACTATGGAAGAATTTGGAAGCAATATCTAACTATGATGATGGAAGAAAGACTGAAAGCAAACTAAAAATTTATTAAACTATTGGACTATTGGTCGACCATTTTAACTCAGAAGAAGGAAGGTTGTATTAACAGCAGAATATTAATTATAGAGGAACGAAGATGATACACACAGGAAAATGAATTAGATTACACACACGGGAAATAAACTAGGTAATTGCAAGAAAAGAAATGCAGAAAATGTAAATAAAACCTCCAGTTGATGAGGGGCCCTTCCCAGCAATCGGAGGGTGAACTAGATCAACTTAAACGACTACCAGCAGAACATCAACGAGCTTCTACTTCCATTAACTTGAGAAAAATTACAAAACTATGTCTTCCACTATCTACGACTGCAAACTAGCTAGATTCCAAAAACTTAGACTAAGACTCTGGCTAACTCATCTCAATCACAAGACGATTATTTATAAGTTACAATGGGTGAGAGGGTCGACAGAGTCAACCTCTCTAAAAATAGGAGTGTTTAAATGACTGTAACTGTTTATTTAATTGATACATGCCAATGCAAGGAGCGTTCTTCAGACTTTGACAGGGTTGGTTCCTTCACAGGGCAGTTGCAGCGTCGATCTAACTCAGACATGGACAAGCAGTGTGCTGGCAGACTGAATCGTGGGCAGGCGAGTTCCTTCCAGAACGACGGTGTGAATGACCGTGAGCAAGCGTGAACAAGTGTGTGTAACTCCTGGCCAAATGAACAAGAGAACTGGTGCGCTGGAGTGTTGACTTGGGCACAGGAGTTATGTCGGCATACTGAGCGTGATTCCTGGATGAATGCACAGACGAACCGGAGGTTAAAGTGTTCACGTGGACGTGAGATGTGCTGTCAGGCTTGGCGAGCACAAGGATATATCTTCTAGAGAAATAGCTCATTAACCAAGCCCATTGCATGTCAAACAGAACCCATGTGTCCTTCTCTTCATTCAATGGTCTGAGATGTGTCAACCATGGATTTCCCAGGCTGAACGAAGGGTTGAACGATGAGCTGAACACGTTTTAGGATGAACACGTAGCGCATGGTATGAATGATGAGTCATTTGCAAATCGTATCCTGGACTGTTTGATGAGCTGAATGGATAAGAAAACAACTTACTATAGCAGAAAATCATAGAAATAACGCCACTTCGAGTAAATGGAATGATAAAAAATGGTGACAAAAATGGAAACCAACATTCCGCCAAACCGGAGTCATGCCAGGTCCCACTAAGAAAAATAAAAAGTGATTAGGAAGAAGGCCGAGCTGCGATAGCAGCGGTCTTCGACTCCGATGATGGAGATGCATGCTTGGCCTGGAGCTTCTTGAAATGACCCCTTAAGGAATTATACTTTACCCTAAGGACAACATTGGATGTTATTTTGGCGTTAACCGAGCATTCGGTGCTTTTCAATTGTGTACACAACATCTTATTTTCTTCAAGGAGCTTGGAGATTGTCTCCACATAGCTTTGACTTTGTTCTATTAATTGTGCTATCTCTTGGGTTAATTGATCCCATTTTTGCTAACTCGAAATAGGTTGTTCTATATCATGCTCCAAGTCCATTTGAGGACTCTTCTCTTTTGGAGATGTCTCAACATTAATAGTCCGTTCTTCAGGGATTTTATCTTTGTTACACGCAGGAGAGCTTCTAGCAGCACGGGCTTCACTCATCTGAATGGATGCATTAGCTAGTGTGAGGAGGGATGACTCAAAGGAATGATCATCCAACTGAATATTTGAGCATGAGGGCTGAATGATAGTATGAATGTCAGGTTGATCAATGGACTGGTCATAATTTGTCTCTCTAGGTTCAGTAGGAGAATGTATTGAATGGACAGAGTGCATATCATCTAAGGAACTCTCATCAAATCATATACGTTTAGCGTTTGGTTCTTCTTGGGCATGAAGGTGTTCTTGAGAAGGGGACGATTTGATAGTAGATAAATGAGGGTTTAATATCTCAAAAAAAAAAATGGTCCCAAGTCTGACCTCTCTCCTCTAATTGATGAATGATTAAAAGCTTAATGAGACAATGGTGATATAAGCTACCAGAAGGGTTAATGGTATTCTTTCTAACTTGACTTGACATCTTTTCCAAGCTCTTTAGAAAGTAGAATGGGAAATTTAAGGTCTGATTATTGACAAAATGAGTTAACAGTCTAACATGGCAAGCTTTAAAAATAGTGAACTTACCCTCGCAAGTGACTAAGTGAATGATAATGGTCAAAAGATCTAAGTATTCTGGCTTGATCCATTCTCTATAAAAACCTTTGGTGGTAGTAATGTGTTGAAAATCGGGCTTGAGAGCGAACTGGTGAGATTCTTGTGGAAGAAACAAATGCTTGTGCCATTGGGAACCTTCTCTAGGGAGCTTCATAGCTAATGCTATTGACTCTTCTGTTACGGAGAAAACAAGATGGCCAACCTTGGCCATTTTTCCATCGAAACCTTTGGCAAACAACAACAAAATCTCATGTTCGTGACCATCAAGGTGGTGGAGAAATGGATTCCAACCTGCTTGAGAGAATAACTCATGGCATCTTTTAAACTCGGGGATATGAAGGAGATCTTAGTAGCTACCAGGATAGCAACGGTTAGGCATTGCTGATGGAGGACGAGGGATGCAACAGATAAATGGAGGGGATACAAAGAATTTGCATAGGACGTAGCTCATAGAGAGAGAAATCAAGGGTGAACAGAGTGAAGCAGAAGTTCACGCAGCCATCAGTTAAATCAAGGTCTGTTTGGATGGATGGATGGTCATAGGTAAAGCGTGTTTCAAAATATCACACTTGTACTTTGAAGATCTTGAGTTAAGTGCCAAATTAAAGTGCGTGAATTTGGTAGATGCATGTTTGGTATAGCATATTCAACCATATCCAAAGCCAAGCTTTGGACAGGTTGAACGAAATTCACGTAATAAGATATTCTACATGTGGAAGATCAGAAGGATCCGATCCATATGATAGCGATTTATACGACAGGTAAGACCATAGTGGTCATGCAATGATTCATAATGACATAAGATTTATTTGTTTAACAAGATGAGATGAATAAGGGAATAAAACCAAGTGCGATATTTGACGTTTGATTGATCCCTATCATCATTGGTTAGTCAGAATTTTCAAAAATATCTAGCATGCTATTTGAAACTAAAATTTCTTCAGCACTTTTATTCAAAATGTTGCTTATTTGCTGCATTCGTCACTTCATTTGGATCGGCATTCGATCTGTCATTCAACCTTTCATATAGAATTCTGAAATCAAGTGCGAGATTTGACGTTTGATTGATCCCTATCATCATTGGTTAGTCAGAATTTTCAAAAATATCTAGCATGCTATTTGAAGCTAAAATTTCTTCAGCACTTTTATTCAAAATGTTGCTTATTTGCTGCATTCGTCACTTCATTTGGATCGGCATTCGATCTGTCATTCAACCTTTCATACAGAATTCTATCTATACAAACTTTTATTGCTGAAGCCAACTAGAATTGATTTTTGCAAGAAATTTTTAAGGCTGTTATTGCACAGAAAATGCTGTAAACTGTTAGGATATTTAGACACTTAGGAGTTAGTTAAGATCAACTTGTGTAATATATCCGTTAGGGATAGTGTGTTTCTTTAGTATGCATTAGTATGCATTTGTAAATACTTAATCCGACGGTCACGATATGTTCCCGACATAGAGTGATCCGATGGATCAACTTCTCTTTGATCAAACCTAACCTTGATCCGTGGCTTAACACCCGATTGGTCCATGATCTCTATTTAAAGAGCATGGAGGGTCATTGTTTAGTTGATCGATTATGAGAAGCTCATTTGTAACTTTCTTTCTTTGCATAATAAATTGTCCCGTAGAATCTATTTGGCCGGGGCCGTGGAGTGTTTCCCTCAAGATGGTTTAAACCATGTAAAAACATCGGTGTGTTGATCTATGATCTGTTTGTGTGAAGTGGTTTCTCTTGGTGTTCGGTCCTTTGGTAGTACCCTGTGTACCCTTTTGTGCCTTCTTCTTCTTCTTCGAACTTCCTTGACAGGTTTCCAACTCCAGTTTCTGATGATGACAGTGAGGATGAAAATCCACCTCCACCTGCTCATGTTCCTCCAGTTGCACCAGCACAAGTGCTTCCTCGATGGGTCCGTTCAACATGTGAAGCAACTGGTGATCTTGCCGGTGATCCTAGAGATCAACGTCGAACACGTTCTCAGTTTCAGTGAGCTTCTTCTCTTTTGGCTCAAGTTTCCAAGAATCATGATCCAGAAACTTTTGCAGAAGCTTCAGGGAATCCAGATTGGGATGCAGCCATGGATGAAGAATATCGTTCCTTAATGGCGAATGATACTTGGGATCTTGTACCTCTTCGAAAAGGAAGAAAACTTGTCAGATGTAAATGGGTCTACAGAACTAAGTATGCATCAGATGGAAGTATTGAAAGACTTAAGGCCATGTTAGTTTCCAAAGGTTTTTCCCAAGTTGAAGGGATTGACTACAATGAAACCTTTGCTCCTGTCGCAAAAATGAACTCCATCCGCCTTGTTCTTTCCCTTGTAGCCTTACACAACTGGGAATTCCATCAAATGGATGTCAAGTCTGCCTTCTTACATGGTGATTTACAGGAAGAAATTTACATGGAACAACCTCCTGGCTATGTTCAGAATAACTCTATCCTTGTCTGCCGCCTTAAGAAATCCTTATATGGCCTTAAGCAAGCTCCTAGAGCTTGGTATGCCAAAATGGATAACTTTCTCCTTGACACTGGTTTTTCTAGATGCCATTCTGACCCCAATGTCTATACCAAGAAAGTAGGAAACCATCTCATCATACTTGTTCTATATGTTGATGACCTTATTCTTACTGGTAGTGACCCTAAGCTTATAAACCATGTGAAATCCAGTCTTAAACAAAATTTTGAAATATCAAACTTAGGACATTTGCATTATTTTCTTGGTCTCCAAGTCCTGCAAACCAAAGAAGGAATCTTTCTTTCTCAGTCTAGGTATGCTTGTGACCTTCTTCGTCGCTTTCACATGGAAGATTGCACACCAGCCCCTTCTCCTTTCCAGTCTGGAGTCAAACTTTTTGCAACTTGTACTTCACCTGAAGTCGATGCCACCTTATATCGTTAGCTTGTTGGTAGTCTCTTATACTTGACTCATTCCCATCCTGACCTTTCCTTTGCCATTGGTCGTGTTGCCCGTTATATGCAGACACCTCATGAAAGTCACTGGAAAGCAGCTAAAAGAATACTTCGATATATTCGAGGTACAGTTCAGTTTGGGATTCATTACAGTACAGGGAGGAAACCTTTGTTGGTTGGTTTCACTGATTCAGATTGGGTCGGCGATCCTGATGCTCGAAAGTCTACTGTAGGTTATGTTTTCAGTCTGGGATCTGGACCTATTACTTGGGCTTGTAAGAAACAACAAGCTCTTGCTCTTTCTTTAGCAGAGGCAGAATATCAAGCAACAGTTAATTCCAGTCAGGAAGCTTTATGGCTTCGACAGATCCTTTCAGAGTTTGGATTCGAGCAGCAACAAAATACTCCACTTTGGTGCGACAATCAAAGTGCATCAAGCTTTCCAAATATCTAGTTCTACATCAATGCAGCAAACACATTGAGCTACATATGCACTTCATCATAAATCTTGTTCATGATCGTGTTCTTGAAGTGCTCTTTTTCCCTACAAATGATCAAGTTGCAGACATCTTCACCAAGTCTCTTACAGAAGCAAAGTTTTCTAAACTTCGATCTATGTTAGGAGTTCAGGAGCTTGTCATTAAGGGGGGATAGGCTCTAATGCCTCCTTCCATCTCCTAATAGTGTCACTTTTGTAAATCCTTCAATCCTATCCCAAGTTGTTCTTAAGGGGGGATGTTAGGATATTTAGACACTTAGGAGTTAGTTAAGATCAACTTGTGTAATATATCCGTTAGGGATAGTGTGTTTCTTTAGTATGCATTAGTATGCATTTGTAAATACTTAATCCGACGGTCACGATATGTTCCTGACATAGAGTGATCCGATGGCTCAACTTCTCTTAGATCAAACCTAACCTTGATCCGTGGCTTAACACCCGATTGGTCCATGATCTCTATTTAAAGAGCATGGAGGTTCATTGTTTAGTTGATCGATTATGAGAAGCTCATTTGTAACTTTTTTTCTTTGCATAATAAATTGTCCCGTAGAAGCTATTTGGCCGGGGCCGTGGAGTGTTTCCCTCAAGAGGGTTTAAACCACGTCAAAACATCGATGTGTTGATCTGTGATCTGTTTGTGTGAAGTGGTTTCTCCTGGTGTTCGGTCCTTTGGTAGTACCCTATGTACCCGAACATAAACTTTGCTTTTTGGAACTTTTAAGTCATGTCCCCTTTTTGTTTGTCTTTAATTAAAACAATTCGACTTCTTCTTTTGCATTAACCTGCAAACACCTATCACTTTCAGAGATAAATAAACTTTTTTTTATGAATAATAAAAAGAATAGTTTAAAACAATTCTAATCCTCCCCCAAACCAAAGATATGGCTTGTCCTCAAACCAACAAAAAGAGCATTAGATATTCAATTATTTTATCAATAGCTGAAAAATGTTGTAATACTTTTCTCAAGAAAACGAAATATTAACTAAATATGTAGATGATTTAGATATGTACATTTATCATAAAGAATAGAACAGTGATTAAAAGGACCATATGAAGAATGATAGTATAATTTGATATGAAAGATGCCACAGGAAAACTAGCCATCCATGACTCAATTTAAAGGCTTCTTGTCATCTCGAGATATAGATAAGGTGTACCGTAAAGCTTGTGAGATTTTTATAATTATGGGTCCCATTTCTTGGATAATAACATCCTAGGTATTGTTTGAATTATATGACAAGGTCCAAGTTCAACTTATTACATTTATTCTCTAATGACAGTATATATGATTGGCCAAAACATGTGTTTGTATACTCAGGTTTCTTATATATGAATCATGTGCATAGTAATGCATTAACCAATCTCTTTTACCCTATATTGACTCGCTACCAGTAGGCCTGTTCAGTACCCCGGTGGGTTTATCTTGGTACCATGCAAGCATATTCCCGCTGCCAGCGAGCCTGTTCAGTACCCCGATGGGTTTACTTGCATTTACCTAGCTTCCTCGTTTAATATTTTACTTAGCATGGACCCACTGCCAGCAGGCCTGTTCAGTACCCCGGTGGGTTTGCTTCGTATAATGATGTATATATATATATATATATATATATATATATATATTTTGTAAGGAAGCCGGTTGGCACTAGAGTGTGCTAAGCCTGCTAAACACATAATTCAAAATATTAGAACCAACCTTTATGATCAACTTTTACTTATAATAGCCAGAGTTATGGATCATGTCAAAAGATAATAACCTAAAGTTGTTCTTTGATCTATATCTATCTCTTTCATAAGAATTCAGTAATGTTCCCCACAAGAATAAAATTAACATTCACTTCTAAGTTACCTTTAAAAGATGCTTTAAGAGACAATTTTTGATAATGAGTCTAGGATAAGCCAATGATCCATAGGTGTAAGATAGTAATTTTTTTTTTAAAGATCATAGTAATTAAGAAAGGTCTTTTAAGCAATAGTTCTAAATGATAATCAGAAATGTGCATGCCTGAATCAAATACCATATTCAAAATCATAAATGAAATGGTTGTGAAATAATATAAAGAACACTTTATCTTTTGCTAAAAATGTCAATTTAAACAATAATTGAAAAAAAGAAGGGATTAGGATATATTGATTTTTTTTTTTTTAAGTGCTTCCCTTTCAATAATATTGCATGAGCGGATAAGGTCCTTGTAATTAAGCTACAAAACCGTTGTTAGATGATTTTGATTTATTCAAAACAAAACACATGTACAAAAAAGTCATAAGAAATCTAAAAAGGGAGAAAAGTTTTCCTGTTTTTAATGGCAAAAATTTCATGAGTTGATCATACAAATGAATTCCCTGTATAAACACAATCAACTTGTTCGAAATAACTCTTCATTATTATAATTAAAACAAAAACATAATATATTTACATATGTACAAATGAAGGAAATACTTTTAGAAATTTCAGGGACTAGGAGGAGGAATGATTTCCTCTTCTACCAACTCCATCTCCTGCTGTTGTAAGGAATTTTGCACAAAGTCTTGTTTAGATATAGGTTGGTGATAAAGTCTAAGTATATGGCCATTTAAAACAAAGGAAGTTTGAGAATCATCAATTGTTTTAATTTTAACGGATCCATTATCGAAAGCTGTAACAATTTCATAAGAACCCATCCAGCGAGTAGTCAATTTACCTTTAAAATTTTTGTGTCTCGAATAAGAAAGTAATGCCCAGTCTCTTGTTTCAAATTGTTTTTGTTTAATGTGTCTGTCATGCTATTTTTTACATTGATTTTGTATTAAAATTGTTTGTTGGATAGCATCCTGTCTAATCTCATCTAATTCATTTATTTGTAGGATTCGATGTTTCTGTGCTTCTTCTAAATTCATTCCTAACTGAGCAGCCATACAAAATGTCTTAACCTGAAATTCGATGGGTAGGAGAACCTATATTCCATAAACAAGTTCATAAGGTGTGTAGCCAGTGGTGTTTCTCCAAGTTATTCTATAAGCCCACAAGGCTTCTGGGAGCCTATCTGCCCAGTCCTTGTGGTGTAACAAAATGGTCTTGGTCATGATAGCTTCTAATACTTTGTTTGTTCTTTCTACTTGACCATTCGCCTAAGGATGATATGGTGGAGATTTGCAATGTCTAATACCATATTTATTAGTAAGTTCTTTCATTAACTTGGAAGTGAATTGATATCCTTGATTGGTTACAATTTCCATAGGTACACCAAATCGGGTAAATATTTCTTCATACATAAAATCTACCATTGATTTCTCTGTGGCTCGGAATAAAGACTTGGCTTTTACCCACTTGGTGACATAATCTGTATAGACTAGGATGTACTTCTTCTTACGAGACATAGGGGAAATTGGTCCAACAAAATCTAGAGACCATTTTTCAAAAGGCTCAATCATAACTTGGGGTTGCAAAGGCATCTCATCAGATGGCATAGGTCTACCCATTCTTTGGCAACTATCGCTTCTCTTGACATATTTGGAAGCATCCTTGAAGATGCTTGGCCAATAATATCCAGAATGTAAAACCTTATATGCTATGCTTTTATCAGAAAAGTGTCCACCGCAAGGTCCACCATGACATGCATGAAGAATCTCTACCATCTCATCCTCTTGTACACATCTTCTAATAATAAGGCCAGGACTGGTACGAAAGAGATCATTATCCAGCCAGGAATAGTTAGAGCTTTGAACTATGATTCTACATTTTTCGGGTGGAGAGAGATGGTTTGGTAGCTTTCCAGTTGCCAAATAATTGGCTATGTCTGCGAACCATGGGGTTCAAACAGATACAACGAATAAATGTTCATCTGGGAAGCTATCATCAACAGGACTATCATCATTGTTAATTTGAATTTGGGAGAGAAAGTATGCTACTACATTCTCTCGACCAGGATGATCAACAATGGTGATATTAAACTCTTATAACAGAAGAAGCCATTGAGTCACTCTGCCATTGGTAATTGGTTTATTCATCAAAAATATGATAGCAGAATGATCGGTATGTATGAAAATTTCATATCTTGTGATACAATGACGAAACTTATTAATGGAATAGACTACTGCGAGAAACTCTTTTTCAGTAACAGTGTATTTTGATTCTGCAGGAGTCAAGTTTTTACTAGCAAAATAAATGGCATAAGATAACTTTTCATCTTTTTGACCTAAGACTACCCCTATAGCTATGTCGAATGCATCAGTAGATATATGAAAAGGAAGGGACCAATAAGGGCCCCTAAGTACTGGTGTTATTGATAACTTTTCCTTTAAAGTTTTGAAATCCTATTGACAAGGTTCAGTCCATTGAAATTATGTGTCCTGCATGAGTAATTTGAACATATGTGCGGCTATCCTAGGTAAATTTTCTATAAAACGCCTATAATAACTTGCATGACCAAGAAAGCTTCTAACTTCCTTCGGAGTCTTTGGAGGAGGAAGATTGACAATTATTTCTATCTTGGCAGGATCCACCTTGATACCTTGAAGAGAGACATGATGTCCTAGAACTATGCCCTCGGTTAATAAAATCTTGCATTTTTCATGACTAAGGGATAAGTTTGTTTCCTGACATCGAATAAGAACTATCTCAAGGTTATCAAGGGCTTCTTGGAAGGTATTACCATAGACTGTGAAATTGTGCATGTGGACTTCTACACAATCATGTATAAGGTTAGCAAAGATACCTAGAACTGCACATTGGAAAGTATCAGGTGCATTACAAAGGCCAAATGGTAACACTCGATAGGCATATGTCCCCCAAGAGCAAGTAAAGGTAGTCTTGTCTTGGTCCTCAGGTGCTATTAATATCTGTTTGTATCCACTATACCCATCTAGGAAAGAAAAGTATTGTTTCCCCGATAGGGTATTTAACACCTGATCTATAAAAGGTAGAGGGAAATAGTCTTTAAGAGTGGCCTTGTTCAATTCTCGAAAATCAGCACAGATACGCCACTTCCCTGTGACTTTCTTTGGAACTACTACCAGAGGAGACACCCACTTACTATTAGAAATTGGGTAAATGAATCCAACGTTAAGGAGTTTTTGTAATTCTTCTTTTACTATATCTTTGAGAGCTGGGTTCATTCTTCTTTGGGGTTGTCTGATGGGAGGTATATTTGTGTCTGTGTAAATGTGGTGAATACAAGTATATGGGTGTATACCCTTCATATCGGTGTATTCCCAAGCGAAAGCTCCAGTTTGACTTTTGAGAACTTTTAACAACTATTTTTGCTGACTCTCATCTAAGCCTGCATTTATATGTAGGAATTTTTCAGAACTAAACTCACATGGTACGGTATAAGATCCTAACTGTCTTCAATTGCAAAGACACAAGGTGTACTTGTAAATGTTGAGAGACTCATGTTTTCTTGAAATTCATCTCCAAAAATCTGGTCAAGTTGGGAAAAAGACTGAGGAAAGTCTATACATGTGGTGGAGGAAATAAATCGATTCAACACGTTTTCAATATTTTGTTCTTGAAGTGCCCAGGAAAGATCACTAACAAGGGAAAGTTCTTCCAGGTTTTCTTCTCCAAAAGGAAAATCTAACCAAAATAAGTTTTCAGCTACAGGCTGTGCTGGTGGGTATAAAGCTAGTCTTCTTGTAGATAACACATCAGAGATAACCATTTCTCCATCCCTACATCCTACGAATGCATTAGCAGTAGCTAGCTAGGGTCTTCCTAAAATGATAGGATGCCCTCTAGATGGATCTTTTCATTGTATAACCATGAAGTCCATGGGATATTCCCATGAGGCTACTGACACCATAATGTCATCTAAAATCCCAGCAGGTTGTACCATAGTACGATATGCTAGTTCTAACATTGTTGGGGTAGGCAGGAGGAATGGTCCTAATTGGAGAGATTCTAAAACTGTAGTAGTGATTAGGTTAATAGCAACCCCTAGATCAATGAGTGTGTTTCCTATAGCAGTGTTGTTAATGAGAACAGTTACTACAGGATTTCCTCGATTTGTATACTTCAGGATTCTAGGCTGTTCTGCTATACAATCTAAGATTTTTCCTATGACATGTATTGTTGGAGGGTCTTTTTGTTTCTTACCCGGTCTCTTAATGCAAAGTTCTTTTATCACTTTACCGTAGATTGGTATATCTTTAATGGCTTGTAATAAAGGAATCTTAATACAAATATTTTTCAATTCATTAATGATGTTATATTCTGGGTAAGTTACAGGTTTTTCTATTGTTAGACGCTCCGGATATGGAGGTGATTTATTTCCCAATATTACTTCTTTATGTGGAAGGTTATGTGTTGAAGATTTAGGAACAACCACATTTTCAAGAATGGCATCATTCAAAATTTCATTAGGTACATTTTATTCTTCATTTTCTTCTTGAATAACAACTGATGACTTAGGATGATCTTGCAAAACTCTTCCAGACTACAATTGAACTTCATGTATTGGTGCGGACGAAATAGCATATGATGGAAGAGGTTATAACCCAGTGTTATTAAGAGCTTGGGTTGGTTTATTGTTAGGATTCAGTATCGGTTGTGCAGGTAATATTGTGGGTCTTGGAGGGTTCATATTTTGGAAATGATGAGGTTGATTTAGGATAGGGGGTAGTGAAGGAGGTGCATATCCAGGAAAAAGTTGTTGAACATTAGCTGGGTAAGGATAGTTAGTCATAGGAGGAGATGGTTGAGCAAAAGCTTGTCCTCTCCATCCATGAGGCCATTGCTGTTGTTGAGCATTCTGAGAAGGGTACTACAGTGGACAATTATGGCAGCTTGAAGTGTTCCATTTTTGCGGAGTTTTATAAGGATGGTAGTAAGGTGGAAATTGGAATGATGGATCCTGACCCAAAGGTTGATCCCTAGGCTACCAAGGCCTCCTAGATGTTTCACCAAAAATTCCACTCTTGTATACAGCTTGCAACTCGGGAAACGATGGACAACTATCAGTGGGATGCTCTTCTGTATAGAGGTGACAAACTGAAACATTGTTTAAAGGACATTCCCTTTGATGATGTTTAGTTCTACACCTAGGGCAGAAAATAATCATTGCTGCATGCTCTTCATCCTGTCTCTTTTTAGCTTGTAGTGCATCTAGCTGAGAACCCATAGCTCCTAAAATATATGTTTTGAAGTTTTCTAACAGGTTCCCTAACTCTACCCTTGTAACTCTACCAGGACCGAATGTGTTTCCTTTTGGATTTCTAACATAAGATTCTCGAAAGTTTCTTCCACTTTTCCCTCTACTCCTAGAGTAATTGCTACATAGTTCACAAATCTATGAAAAAGGCTTATGAGAGATGTCTCCTGTTGCCATGAGATTAAGGTTTTCTAAGAATTCTTCTGAGATTCCTTTAAGGAAGAGTGTTCTTACTGCATCTTCCCGAAGATCACTATATTTAGATTTGTGTAACACATAGTTAAATCTTTCGAGATAGTCCTCCAGGCTCTTGTCTTCAAGTTGTTGGATTTTAAAGATATCATTACGAGAGTCTTTCGGTTTGCAATAATCCAGATATTTTCGCAAAAATGCTTTCTTCATATCTTCCCAAGTTCTAATACTAGATTCTCCTAATCCCATAAACCATCGGAGAGCAGAATCCTTTAATGTGGCAGGAAAAAGTTTTAGTTTTTGGCCGTCTTGTAGGTAATTGTAACTTCTACACAAAATTTCAAACTCGAATAAGAATGTGTCCGAATCCTCACTGCTTTTTCCATAGAAAGTTGGTAGTGAGGAGGGAGGGATATTTTTCATTGTAACATCTTGTGCAATGTCTAAGCTGGGAAACCCGAAGGTACTTTCAGTTCTAACCTCTTCTTCTTCTTCTTCTTCTTGGACTTGATCTTCATTTTCATCCCCCATGAAGATTCTATTGCCAAAGAGTGTATATCTAGGTGGTGCTTTCCTAGGTGAAGATGGAATGTCCCAACGTTCTGTTTCTGGAATGGTATTCTTCTTTTTAAGAGGAGAATTATCAACCACGTGGGAATCTAGTTTTGAAGGTCCTACCATTGTTGTATCAATTTGTGAGACAATTACGTTTGTAGAGTTCTTGAAGAGAGCATCTATTTGTGCAGGATTGACAAAATCTACCAAATTTGGACCACCTACGATTGAAAAAGTAGTGTCTTTGGGTTTTTGGACTAATGGAGGGTTAAGAGGTTCCGAATATTTATCCTTCTGAGTTTCTTCTTGTCTAAGTTCAGTCTCTATATGAGCTTGAGGTTCTTCTAGTGGAATTTCTTTATGAATAGACTGTTCTGATGTCCCTATGATTTCCCCTAAAATATTTCCAGAAAAGGTTTCTTTTGCTTTCCAAGTAGGACTGTCCCCTTTAGGTGTTTTCCAATACCTTTCTGTTGAGTTAGTAGTAGGGGTGGCACGCCCCCCGTACAGGTTAGTAGGAATTTTAGTAGGGATTTGAGTTGGAATTTTAGTTTTAATAAATCTACCTTGTGAATCTCTAGACCTATTCATGAAAATGAAGCTATAACTGAAATAAATTTTAATTACATCCTATAAGTGTTGGGTTTTGGGGATACCTGTTATAAGAGATGCGCAGGTTATAACCTCTCGTCTTACCATTCGCTCGCCACTAGCCTATTACTAAGTTAAGAATGGAAAGGGTTCGAATTTATCACTAAGTTTTGGAAGAGGAATTCTACCTATTTTCAATTGAATTCTACCTATTTCAACTGAATTCTACCTATTTCAACTGAATTCTACCTATTTTCAACTCCTTGGCAACAGGGCCAAAATGTTGGGTGTGTGAGCTATCTCGAATAAAAACACCTAATATTAATTATCAACCAGGATCAGTAAAATTAGAGTTGAAGCAAAATATATTCCAAGGTAGAAAGGATTCTAAAGTTTCAGGCTTGTCAGACCTAAAAATGTTTAGTAAGGAAAAAGATCGAAAGATCTTTCAAAATGAAAAACCGAGTTAAATATTTAAGAATACAATTAAATCATAGATCAGAATAGTACTAGATCATACTACTCTACTTCTATGGTTAATTATTAAGAAAGATGGAAACAAATACTGAAACACAAAATTACTTCTAGAAAAGTGAGAAACTACTGAATTAAACTTCCAGATAACAACTATGAACAAAATCAGAGCTACAGATATTAGATGTTTAATAGGGAGAACTTGTAAATGTAAATTATTCTAGACTAAACCATCTAATTCCATTCTTCTTGATTGCGTACATCAAATGTAATAGGAACTGGAGTAAATGTATCGTAATGACTTTCAAATGTAATAAGGAAGCTAAATGGAAGTAAATCTCTCTTAACATCTACAAACAAATGTAAACTAAAAATCAACCAACTACAACTAACTTTAAACATCATGAAATATTGTCTATCCATATGTGAACAACATGAAACTCATATAAGTTAGAAGTAAGTAGAAAACTTAACAAAGATGTTAAACTGAACTATATTAGATTTGGAAGCAAGTAGAAAACTTGATAAAGATATTTTGTTATTGATCCAAATCTTACAACATGAACATCTTCATTAAATAGAAACTAGTCTTAAGATTAACAAACTAAAACAACTCAAAGAATATAATTATCAACTATAACTTGGACACAAACTATCTAGGAACAAGATTAATACATTCTGAACAGTAACTAAGTAACAAAACATGTTAAAGAACTAAATTTTGGAAGAAAGATAAGAAGAGGATAAGGAGGAAATAAGAAAGGAGGAAATAATGATGAAATTGAATTAAGAACTCCAAATAACATAAAACAAGATTGAATTACATCTCAAACTATTAAGGAGGAACAAGAAGAATGATGATTAAGAGGCAGGAGAAATTAGATTCAGAAAAAGGCCTAAAAAATAAAGAAAACACACAGGTCTGAATGATGATCCGAATGCTGGTCTGAATGGCAGTCCAAATGACGATCTGGATGGAGGAAATTAACGTTTTAAAGTGAGGGAAAGAAGAGTTTTTGGATGATTTAATTACCGGCTGGCTTATGCAAGTGATCCTACTGTGCAAAGGAAGCAGTAGAGAGATTATTAGAGGCTAAACTAATAAGAAATTATCTACTATGATCATTACCTAAGAGGAAGAATAATTCTATGAGAAGTAAGAAGAAAGTTGGAACGGAAGAAGGAAGAATTAACCTACAACAAAAAAGAAGAAGAACTAACAGAGGAGAAGAGAAAGAAAGAAATGCTAACTATGGAAGAATTTGGAAGCAATATCTAACTATGATGATGGAAGAAGGACTGAAATCAAACTACAAATTATTAAACTATTAGACTATTGGTCGACCATTTTAACTCAGAAGAAGGAAGGTTGTATTAACAACAGAATATTAATTACATAGGAACGAAGATGATACACATAGGAAAACGAATTAGATTGCACACACAGGAAATAAACTAGTTAATTGCAAGAAAAGAAATGCAGAAAATGTAAATAAAACCTCCAGTTGATGAGGGGCCCTTCCCAACAATCGGAGGGTGAACTAGATCAACTTAAACGACTACCAGCAGAACATCAATGAGTTGCTACTTCCATTAACTTGATAAAAATTATAGAACTCTATCTTCCACTATCTACGACTGCGAACTAGCTAGATTCAAAAAACATAGACTGAGACTCTGGCTAACTCGTCTCAATCACAAGACAATTATTTATAAGTTACAATGGGTGAGAGGGTCGACAGAGTCGACCTCTCTAAAAATAGGAGTGTTTAAATGACTGTAACTGTTGATTTAATTGATACATGCCAATGCAAGGAGCGTTCTTCAGACTTTGACGGGGTTGGTTCCTTCACAGGGCAGCTGCAGTGTTGTGGACGAGCAGTGTGCTGGCGGACTGAATCGTGGGCAGGCGAGCTCCTTCCAAAATGATGGCGTGAATGAGCATGACCAGGCATGAACAGGTGTGCGTAACTCCCGGCCAAACGAATAAGAAAACTGGTGCACTGGAGTGTTGACATGGGCACAAGAGTTATGTCGGCATACTGAGCGTGATTCCAGGATGAATGCACAGACGAATCGGAGGTTAAAGTGTTCACGTGGACGTGAGATGTGCTGTTAGGCTTGGTGAGCACAAGGACGGATCTTCTAGAGCAATAGCTCATTAAGCAGGTCCATTGCATGTCAAACATAACCCATGTGTCCTTCTCTTCATTCAATGGTCTGAGATGTGTCAACCACGGATTTCGTGGGCTGAACGATGAGCTGAACGCGTTTTAGGCTAAGCATGTAGCGCATGGTCTGAATGATGGGTCATTTGCAAATCGTAGCCTGGACTGTTTGATGAGGTGAACGGCTAAGAAAAAAACTTACTATAGCAAAAAATCATAGAAATAACGCCACTTTGATTAAATTGAATGATAAAAAATGGTGACAAAAATGGACACCAACAATATTTCAGATATCTCAACATCATTTGGGGTGAAGGTTACCCTCTTGGGAAGCCCTGTATGGGTCATCTGATAGATTGACAATAGCTTTGCAACAAGTCCAAGAACATACAAGACATTATTGAATGAACCAAACTCGGGATCTATGCTACCTTTTCCTTTGCTAGATGTTTCAGAATTGTCACCCAATACAATATTTGAACCAATGGGAGAGTCAAGTGAAGTGAAAACTTACTTGTAGACACCATGTGTCTTGAAGCTCTGGAATCAATAATAAATGAGGTAGGTTTGGATGTGCTTTCCATCAGTGCATGTAATCTCTCCTTGTCATTAGAATTTTGTCCTCCATCCTTCCTCCTTGCGCTCTCTGGAAGAGGAATGTTGGATTTCTCCAAGAGTTGAGCCATTTGGTCAATGGTATTCTTCATGCAAGATCTTTCAGGATGAAATCCCTTACTGCAATAATTGCACTTTTTCCTCTCATTCTTTTTATTTGGATTCCTCTTGAAATTCGAGGAGTCTTCATGAACTTTCTGCTTGTCTTTTCTCTGTTCAGTGGGCTTCTTGAAATTGTCCTTCTTCTTCCCTTTCAAACCCTTTGAATCTCCAACATTCAGATAGTGGTCTTTGGATGGATTTTTAATGGCTTCCATCAAGACCAATTTGTCTTGTTCTTGTGTCAAAGGCTCTATGAATTATGAAAGTGTCGGGCTCTTCCAATTTTTAAGTGCCTTCTGGGTGGAATGGAAGGTCAAAACAAAGCCTGAGTAGTTCGAGCCAATTTTGGAGAGAATGGCCAAGACTAATTGCTCATATTTATTTTCAATACCACATTGCTTCATCTGCAACACAAGTGATTTGAAATTGGAGAATAAATCTTAAAGGTTATCAAAATTTTGTGGACTCAATGAGACTAGCTCATTATCCAGTTGGTGGCCTCTTAATTCATTGGTCTTTCCGAACAATTATTGAAGCTTTATCCAAAATTCACTGGGAGAGGTAAGACCATCGAGATGGAATATAATATCCTTGGATGTCATGAGACAAAACAACCCATAGGCTTCATCTCTTCGATTGTGCCATTTAGATTTTTCAACTGCTGAGGTTGGCTCAACTTTAGTTGCCATAGTCACCATGTAGAGCCCTTTGCTTCTCAATATGATCTCCATCTATGAATTCCAGTAAAATTAATTGAATGGAGTGAGGATGATTTGTTGTGACTGATACATGGAAGCTCTGAAATTAATTTTTGAATGATTTCGGTGTGCCCAAAGCTTGCTTGTTGGACCTTCTTGATGATAGAATGCATCCTGTGGATGAATTACTGCACCCTCCTTGAGACTAGCTGGATCCTGCAAGATAAGAGAAGGAGAAAGGAATAGCTTGATAGCTTTGGTACCATGTGAAATTCAGTTCACACTAAGATCTGATCAAGAAATTACACACTCTCACAAAGATCTCACACAACTAGTCGAAGAACTCAAAAACTTACTCATAATAGATACAAACTCTATTAACTCTCATGAATAAAATACATCAGCCAACCTTTGGAAAGTAATAGGCTGTCATTATATAACATTACAACAGAGATTCAAATGGCTAAAGATGCCATTTGGATCATCATAAAATCAGACTTACTAAAACTACGCAAATCCCCCCTAGGTGGAAAGTGTGTTCTCCAAGTCAATCCAAAGGCTCACGAATTTCTAAATTAGTGACCTGAGGCTGATATGCGATGAAAAAAAATCCCAAATCCCAAAAATGGAAAGAAGAAACATCATAGAGGATGTGTGGTACCAAAAACAAGTTTCCCTAGTTGACTAGCTTCTCCCCCTAGGGTAAAAAGAAGTAAAAAGAAGTGGGGCGCCTTTTACCGAAAATATTATCCAGAATATTTTAGAAATGCGCTCAAGTTGTCTAGGAAGCTTGTGGTCCACACCTAGAAGTCTTCTGGTCCCCCCAAAGTTTCCTTGTGGTCCACAAAATGCCTCAAATGGCAATTATCTAGTCTAATACATAGGAATTAATCATAAAATGATTAATTAATGCTACCAATGTATTAAATGACATATATAGGAAGATTTAAATATTCCAACAGAAAGAAGCATGCAAAAAGAATGCAGAGAAGAGTTTGAATACTTTGGTTGAGGCTATAGATCAGTTATAGAATTCATCTCCCATTTTGGAGGATGGATAGAATATGGAACCTATATGTTCAGCATGTGGAGATGTACTCAAAATTCTAGGGTGTAAAATCACAGTGGTGGAAGCATCAGCATGGAAATTTGCAAATGCAAAGCAAGGAAGGGAATAAATACCCACAGTAGAGCTAATGGAAGAGAATGAGCCAGAAGTGGACATAATTCTTTATCTGGAGCTACTCCCAGGTTAGTCTCATCATCCAGAAGACATGGAAGTGAATCA
This sequence comes from Larix kaempferi, assembly GCA_027924585.1. Lineage (NCBI taxonomy): Eukaryota > Viridiplantae > Streptophyta > Pinopsida > Pinales > Pinaceae > Larix > Larix kaempferi. The sequence goes on from BSBM01000435.1 coordinate 3,473,283, forward strand.
AGAGAAACCTCAGCGGTCTAAAGACATTGAAATTTCAGAACAGGAGGTTGTTACACAAGAACCAACACTCCAGGAATCTGTCACTAAAGTAGCAGCTCAAGTAGTATGCACTTTGAATGAATCATAGAATTTGGACGTTGTTACACAAGAACCAACATCCTCAATTCTGCTTTTTGAAGCTGCAACTCAAACAGAAGACATTGATATTGGGATACAAGAGAAGAATGTTGTTACACAAGAACCAACACAAACTAAAGCCGCTGAGGATAGAAGTTAGAAGAGGGATGCTTCCACACAAGAACCAACATTCCCAAAGTTGGTTGCTGAGGCAAATACACAAACATAGGCCGCTGCAACACTATTGGAAGAAGAAGCTGCTACATTGTCAATGTAGGATGAGAAGAATGAGACATCTGGTGATAGGGTAAGAATGCAAATCTCTCAGGAAATCATTAATATAGACTCTGGTGATGAGAAAGATGCAGATGATAGAGGAGTTCAGGGCTTGGTGTAGGATATTTCATTATTGAAGCTCGAACTTAGGAAATGGAAGGATCATGTTGATTGGTGTAAGGAAGGGATGGTTCCCCTTTATCAGTACAAGAATACTATTAGAAGACTGAGTGAACAATGGGCAGAAGAATTGATTTTCTAGAAATTCCAATGGGACAATATGCAAAAATAATTGGAGGAGTTGAAGAAATTCAAGTCCATGCAGAAGGAGAAAGATCAAATGTATGCTCTCTTTGAGGAATTGCTGAGCTTTAAACCCCCATCTCCTTCCTATCTGATGTTCCTTTATGAACAGATGACTTTGTTCAAAATGAAATCCCTGAAGGAAGGTAGACCTCATCAGTTGAAAACCTCTTTCCAGTTTATTGAGACCTTTCAGCACAACAGTTTCACGGAGCATAATCTATTGTGCGAGTTATATTTACATGAGATAGCATGCTTCATGGACTCTCGTTCTAACCCTGTTCCTTACTTGGGAGATGTTTAGTTGAGGGATTTTTCCTCTTTTGTTAATAATCATGTGCAGTGGGAGAATGCCTTTCATACAATTTCTAAGAATGAGGCCAGCTCCAATCTATGGATTAGGAGTGAACCTCAATCTCCTCGGGTTTTGATTGCAAAGCATGAAAGGAGCCTCTCATCTCCTATGAAGACTCAACATTTGATAAAATTTAAGGAGAAGGTTATCTCCACTTGTGTGAACTTGATTTCCAAGCAACAACACCATACCTTGGAAGGTAGCAAGCACAAATGGCAAGCCACTTCTTCAGTTTTGAAGGGAAGGGATTGTTACTATTTCAAGAACTTTAAATATGCTCTTCCTAGGGTAGGAGGATATTTCAATTACATGGAGATGTGTGGAACTCACTAGTTGGGACTCAAATTCAAATTTCCACTCATATGGTGGCCAGTGAGGTGATACAGGGATAATTATACACTGACCAAGGAAGAGGAGCAACAATGCTGGGAACATTGGGATCCCTGGAATGGATTTCTTGACTTAGGTGAGAAACCTGAGATTCCTTCGATTTTTCTTCTCTCCACAGTCTAGGCTCAGAATGATGCAGGAGCATCGGGACCTAGGAATATCAGTCGAAGTTGATCGACCGAAGGAAGACGACCAGCGGGAGTGCCAATGACCACTGGTGCAGGGAGCAGGTTCACTTGTCGAAGTCGACAAGTCAAGCAGAAGCAGTCGAGGTGCGATCGACTGAAGGAACAATAGATGTCGTGAGAGGTCTAGGATCGACAAGAAATGGTTGACAGATGACAAGCGATGAAAGAGGTCGGGTAGTCAACGAGTGTTTGAACTACGACACGACAGAGTTTGGTGAAGTCAAGTATATTGGGAAAGTAATGAACCGAAAGGACAGTCGAGGTGTGACTGGCTGCTGTAGCAGGGTCGGAAGGACAGAAAGTCAAGGGACTGTACCAGTAGCCATTCGGGGTTGCTGAGGAATTTATTACAGTTATTGCATGTTGGTGAAGGACATGATAGAGGATGCCATGGACAGAGGCTGTACAGCATGGTTAGAAGTTGATAATGCAGATTCACAGGATTTGGACAGGATCAACGAATGGAGGGAATGCGTGTCTCGGGATTTTAGTAATCTTGGAAACAACACCCGTAGAGTAGAAGAGGAGGAGAAGGCCTTCTGTCTAGGCACGGTTGAACTGTTGGAGCAGAGTAGAGGAGAGCGTAGAGCCGAGAAAGTTGTGAAGAGTCACACTGGCCGAGTGCAGAGTGTTGAGATCGAACCATAACTCAGAGTTCCATGGTGAACCAGGAGAGGGTGAGGTCGACACATAGGGAGAACACACCACAGTTACTTCTAAGTTGTAACGGTTGAGGCTGACTGTAGTTAGTTATTTTCTTACAGTTATTTTACATTGTAACCGATTTCAGAGAAGTAGTATAAGCCAATCCAGGCATCTTGTTCTACACCTTGTTTGTGTGAGCATTGTGGTTTGTGTCGTGTGTATTGTTAAGAAAGAACCTTATTTCCGTGAGGTGACTTGTGTCAGTTGGTATCAGAGCTCGAAAGCGAGTCCGGTTGGAGAAGAAGACTATACCAACCTGACTTGCATCAGTTGGTATTAGAGCTCGGAAGCGAGTCCAATTGAAGGTGTGAGAATTTTCAGCAGAAGTTGAAAATGTCTCATAGAGACGTTAATGTTCGACGACGAAGAGCGTGTGGCGTCGCAGCCGTCACAGTAGATCGTGAGATGTTCAACGAATGCGTCCAAACGATGCGGACTTTGACAGATGAAGTCACAGTGATCAAAGAAAACTAGAGGCATGGTTGCATTCCTGAAGCGCTAGACCACAGCGATGAGGAAGTCGAGGAAGTGGAAGCTTAGGAAGCCACAATAGAAGAACCAGAGGAGAAACTCATCAAGCTTCTGGTAGAAATGAGAGGTCGGGCGAAGATAGATGTGTGTACATACTCGGGAATCCTGGACCCAGAAGACTTGATCGACTAGTTCAGAGAGATGGAGAAATATTTCGATGTGGAGCAGATAGACTCATGTACAGGTTGAAGGGTCATGCCTCGTTGTGGTGGGACAATGTACAGGCTGATAGACTCAAGAAAGGCAAGGAGAAAATCAAATCTTGGGATAGGATGGTTTCCAAGCTGAAGGGGAAGTTCTTGCCAAATGACTATGTAATTTCCTTGTTCCGAAAGTTACAAAACTTTTGACGAAAAGAGATGACCGTGAAAGAGTACACGAAGGAGTTCTACCGATTGTCGATTCGATCAGGACAGACTGATGAAGGATAAGAAGCTGTCGCCAGGTATGTAAACGGCTTAAAATACACTGTTCAGGATGAAATCAGCATGTCGAGATTCAGAGCAGTCGGAGAAGCCTATCAGTTCGCTCTGAAGGCAGAAGAAAAACTATCGAGAAGGTCTGCAGCGACCAGAGGTAGGATGACTAGTCGGGGTGGAAAGACTGTATCCATGAAAGGTCAAGGTAGTGGCTACAAGAAAGAAGGTGTCGAAGATAGTCGATGCACAGAAGGGACATCGACGAAGGAAAGAGCGCAAGAGAATCGACGCGATGGTTGTGAGAACCGTGGTCGAGGCGCGTATGGTTGAAGTGGTCCATCCGACAAGAAAGGAGTTAATAGACCAGCTATAATCTGTTACCAATGTCGAGGAACAGGACACAAGGCATATGAATGTCCAGAAAACCTACATGCTGCAGAAGAGTCGAAACCCAGACGTTGAAAGGATGAGCAAGTCGACAAGAGGGAAGGGTCGGCATCAGATAGAAGTGGAGGTGAGAAAAAGAAGAACCGAAATCTGATTGTTTAGAGAGCCTTGATCTAGGAAGATCAACACAACCCGATGGAACCAGCACAATGGAAGGCTATCTTTCGAACAAAGGTGCGGATCAGAGAATGGCATTGCAAGACCATAGTTGATGGTGGGAGTACAGAGAATATTGTGTCGACAGAAGTCATCAACAAGATCGGGTTGAAGTGTCGTGAACACCCACACCCTTACAAGATCTCATGGTTGTAGAAAGGACACCATGTTAAGGTGACCAGATAGTGCCTCATCAACTTCAAATTTGAAGGATTGGAGGACAACATACTATGTGATGTAGTTCCCATGGATGCATGCCATCTGTTGTTGGGGAGGCCATGGCAATATGATCGTAAGATGATCTATGATGGTCGAGCTAAAATAGTCACAGTGTGGAAGAATGGCGTGAAAAGAACTCTTAAGCCAAGGCGAGGAGAGCCAGCCGACGGTAAGGACAGTGAAAGCAATCTTTAGGAAAAGCGAGTGTTGATGAGCACCACCAAGGAATTCCTCGCAGAGGAGGAAAAGTAGTCGGGATGTTTTGCAATCATTCCGAAAGGACCATATGTCGAAGGAATGACCAATCAGGAGAGCATTCCGATCGAAGTTGAGGAGTTACTCGAAGAGTTTCAGGACATAATGGCTGATGAGAGACCGACGGGATTTCTGCCGACAAGGAGCATATCCCATCAAATCGACTTGATTCCAGGGTCGAGTCTACCAAACAAAGCACCTTATAGTATGAGTCCAGCAGAGGGACATGAGCTCAACCGACAGGTCCAAGAGTTGTTGGACAGGGGATTGATCCGAGAAAGTTTGAGCCAGTGTGCAGTACTAGCAGCATTGACACCAAAGAAAGATGGAGAATGGAGGATGTGTACTGATTCCAGAGCCATCAACAGGATCATGATCAAGTATTGATTTCCATTTCCAAGGATGGATGACTTGATGGATTTCCTGAGTGGAGCAACGTATTTCACGAAATTAGACTTGAAGAGTGGATATCACCAGATTAGGGTCAGAGAAGGAGATGAATGGAAGACAACATTCAAGACAAGAGAAGGGTTATATGAGTGGTTAGTCATGCCATTCGGGTTGACTAACGCACCCAGTACATTCATGATACTGATGAATGAGGTGTTGAAGCCATTTTTGGGAAAGTTTGTCGTAGTCTATTTAGACAACATTCTGATTTTCAGTCTGACCAAGTCAAAACATTTGGAGCACGTTCGATAGGTATTGCAGAAATTGTAGGGAGAGAAGCTGATGATTAACCTACAAAAGTGTTTCTTCATGAAGAAGGAATTGGTATACTTGGGATTGGTAATTTCAGGTAAAGGGTTGGAGATGGACCCCAAGAAGGTGAAGGCAATAGTAGATTGGTCCAAACCAACAAGTACGACTGCAGTGAGAAGTTTCCACGGACTTGCTAGTTTCTACCGGAAGTTCATTCAGGGATTCAGTCATATTTGTGCACCATTGACAGAATGCATGAGAAAGGGCGAGTTCAAGTGGACGGATAAAGCCCAGGAAGCTTTCGACAAATTGAAGGAAAAGGTCACTGAGAGCACAGTGTTGGCGCTCCTAGACTTTTACAAAGTTTTCTAGGTCGATTGTGATGCAAGTGGAACAAGAATTGGAGCAGTGTTGAGCTAGGAAGGCCGACCAATTGCATTCTTTAGTGAAAAATTGAATGGAGCAAAGCGGAAGTATTCGTTCTATGACCAAGAATTTTATGCGATCATCCAAGCATTGAAGAAATGGAGGCATTATTTGTTGCCACAGGAATTTGTGTTATACATAGATCACCAAGCACTGAGGTATCTTAATAGTTAGTTGAAGTTGGATCAGAGACACATGAAGTGGGTGGAGCTGCTCTAGAGATATACGTTCGTGTTGCGACATAGGTCGGGGAAGTCGAACAAAGTTACCGACGCGTTGAGCAGGAGAGTTGCGCTGTTGAGCACAATGACTGTTCAGGCAACAGGAATAGAGTCGATAAAGACGAAGTATGAAGCTGACAAAGATTTTGTGAAGGCATGGAAGGCTTGTCGAGAGCCTTGGAGCGTCGACAGAACTCCATATTTGAGTTATCTCATTCAAGAAGGTTATCTGTTCAGGGGAAGCCAGTTGTGTATTCCCAGAGGATCAGTGAGAGAGAACCTAATTCGATAATTTCATAATGGAGGGTTAGAAGGGCACTTTGGGATCGACAAGACCAAAGCACTAATCAACGAAAAGTATTTTTGGCCAAGGATGTCGACAGATGTCAGAAAATGGGTTCGACAATGTCAAGTTTTCTAGTTGGCAAAAGGAAAGAGTCAGAACATGGGGTTGTATACACCATTTCCAGTACTAGAGAACCCGTGGGAGCATCTTAGCATGGATTTTGTGTTAGGATTAACAAGGACTCAGTAGGGGAATGAATCAATATTTGTTGTAGTCGACAGGTTTTCGAAAATGGCACATTTCATACCATGTAAGAAAACAAGTGATGCCACAGGAATCACTGTGCTATTCTTTAAGGAAATAGTCAGGTTGCATGGGTTACCAAAGAGTATCACATTGGATAGGGATACAGAATTCATGGGGCATTTCTGGAGGACCCTATGGAAGAAACTGGACACGAAGTTAGAGTTTAGTTTGGCATATCATCCACAGACAGACATACAGACCGAGGTTGTAAACAGAAGTTTGGGAAATCTCCTCAGATTTTTAGCAGCCGACAGACCCAAGCAGTGGGAGAATGTGTTGGCATAGGCAGAGTTTGCATATAACAATTCTATGAATCGGGCGACAGGATTGAGCCCATTCCAAATTGTTCAAGGGAGGAGTCCACATGTAGTGGCAGATTTGGTCGAATTACCAATAGAAACCAAGAAGAGTGCGGATGCAGAATCATTCGCAGAGCATATGCATGAAGTTCATGAAAATGTGTGAAAACACATCGAGAAGAGTAACACGGCCTACAAGTTGAGAGCCGACCGGAGGAAGAGGCTATTGTCATTCCAAGAAGGGGACTTAGTCTATGCATATTTGCAGAAGGAGCGATTTTCGACAGGAACATACAACAAGCTGAAGCTGAAGAAGATAGGACCATGCAAGATTTTGAAGAAGATTTCAGACAATGCCTATGTGTTGGAATTGCCAGAAGACTTGAACATTTCAGCAACGTTCAACGTCTCAGACCTGTATAAATTTGAAGAAGGGTCAAGTAGCAATAAAGGGGAAGGAACCAGTATCGAATGGACATAACAAATTCCAGACCGACATAAAGAAGGGATCGCAGAAGCAATCGATGAACGCGAAGTAGGGCGTACCCGTAGATCGCGCATGAAGGAATACTTGGTGCGATGGAAAAATGATGAGTTGTAGGAAGCAACGTGGATTTTTGAAGAGGAGTTTAGGAGACTGACAGAGCAGTCGAATTCTTTTTCACCTGGGGAGATTGATATAGGAGCATCGGGAACTAGGCAGATTAGTCGAAGTTGATCGACCGAAGGAAGCCGACCAGCGGGAGTGCCGATGACCACTGGTGTGGGGAGCAGGTTGACTTGTCGAAGTCAACAAGTCGAGCAGAAGCAGTCGGGGTGCAGCTGACTGAAGGAACAACAGATGTTGCGAGAGGTTGAGGATCGACAGGAAATGGCCGACAGATGATGAGCGATGAAAGAGGTCAGGTAGTCGACGAGTGGTCGAACTATGACACGACAAAGTTTGGCGAAGTCAAGTATATTGGGAAAGGAATGAACCAACAGGACAGTCGAGATGTGACTGACTGCTGTAGCAGTGTTAGAAGGACAGAAAGTCAAGGGATTGTACCAGTAGTCGTTTGGGGTTGCTGAGGAAGTTATTATTGTTATTGTGAGTTGGTGAAGGACATGACAGAGGACGTCATGGACAGAGGCTGTACAACATGGTTAGAAGCTGACAGTGCAGATTCGTAGGATTTGGACAGGATCGGTGAATGGAGGGAACGTGTGTCTCAGGATTGTAATAATATTGGAAACAACACTCCCAAAGTAGAAGAGGAGGAGAATGCCTTCAGTCTAGACACAGTTGAACTGTTGGAGTAGAGCAGAGGAGAGCACAGAGCTGAGAAAGTTGTGAAGAGTCACACTGGCCGAGTGCAGAGTGTTGAGATTGAACCATAGCTCAGAGTTCCGTGGTGAACCAAGAGAGGGTGAGGTCGACACATAGGGAGAACACACCATAGTTACTTCTAAGTTGTAACAGCTGAGGCCGATTGTAGTTAGTTATTTGCTTACAGTTATTTTACATTATAACCGATTTCAGAGAAGTAATATAAGCCAATCCAGTCATCTTGTTCTACACCTTGTTTGTGTGAGCATTGTGGTTTGTGTCGTGTGTATTATTAAGCAAGAAATTTATTTCCGTGAGGCGACTTGCGTCACAGAATCAGATTCAGACTAGTTCGCTATATTGCATGAGGACATGCAAATGGATAGATGGGGGGAGATGTTGGGCCCCAAAATAGCCCCTGTTTTCCTATACTTATCCACACCTTTTTCCTTGTTTTTCCTCATCTTTTCATAACCCAAGCAGGTATCTTCCTAAGCAAAGCATGGATTGCAACATGTATAATCTATTATTGCTTTATCTTGTTAATGCCTAATATTGTTTATGGTTATGAACTTTATATTTTAATTTATGCTAACATGTGTTGATTTGACAAAGATAGTTCAGATCCTTGAAAGACCACAGGTGTAACAACTTGTTGAAACTATGGAGGAAAGGGATACATGGCGCCAGCTATCCCTTCCTGAGTTCGGTTCTGCATATTGTTGTGACAACTCAAGTATCCTTCCATGATGTCAGTTGTGACTGGGTCACATTAAAACATCCAAGAATGATCTCGTCCAATTAGTTGGAAAATATTCGGTCTGCTAATTGCACGAAATAACAGCGCAATCTTGAATGCAAATGACTTCATTCAAATTCATTTATGGCTGTAAATATTTCTATTTTAATTCGGCAGCTTGAAGATCGTAGATCTTCACGGCTACCCAATATTTGTGGAATGAATCCATGTCATCTGTGTATAAATTTAAGAAGGGGTTATGATCCTGGGGGTTGATGAATTTTCAGTTCATGATTACACGAGCTGTACACGCGTGCTGTAACTGTGAATTACCTTTTTTAATACAAGGAGCAGAGTTCTTCATATTCTTGTGTTTTAATTTCTATTAGTTTCATGACATCTCTGTTAGAAGGACAGGTCCCACCTTCTCATAGAGATCGTCGAGTTAGATAGATGCTTAGTTTTGTTTTAGTTATTTTAAGTGTGGAATTACAATAGGTTTATTTCCAGTGTGCAGCGACATTAGTGTTTATGATTTCATTTTCCTTTGGTGTGCTGCAACAGAGTGCTGCAATAGTGTCGTGTGACGGTCGACTGTGTAGGATAGTTTTCCTTTGATGCAAGTGTGTTAGTTAGCTGTTACAGTCAGGATCAGCCCTAATTCTTTTCTGTCATTTATCTTTCTTAGAATTTGTCAATTTAGTCAGATTATGGTTCAATCTTAGTTATGGTTCTTTACTGTTATTTATCTTTCTTAGAATTCATTGAATTAGACATGTCATGGTTTGAGTTACTGTTGTTTGATATTTTTAGGATTTAACTTCTTGCAAAATTAAGTCTAGTTTATTTATTCTTAGATCAGTAACTGCTGGATTGATGTTGTAGGAAATTGGAAGTCCTTTGAAGTTCTTAGATGGATAACTTAGATTAAGCTTTAGCAATGAGTTGAGTTGACTTAGCAGTTAGGTAGGATAATTGATCTTCATTTCATTCAATCAACTACTTGAGTTTATGCATAGATTTTGCTTAGTGCCTTTGAAATAAAATACCTACCTCGGTTGACAATTTATATTGAGCTATCTGTCTGTTAATTAGAATTGGTTAGCATATAGAGTGACCAACATTTTGGCGATGTTGCTGGGGATGGTGATTGATAGAAATAGATGGTAGTTTATTTACTGATTTCGTTAAGCTATGATTATTTAAATCATGAATGAATACAAGAAGAAAAACTTGGGAACCCCGCCAAAATACTAACCCTGTAGGTGGAAGGGCTCGTGGCGGTAACCAGGGTTTGGGAAGACAGACATTCATTGATGAAATAATTGCTAGAGCTGATTCCTCTACCGGAATTCTGCGAGGATATTCAGGAAGAGGAAACTCCGTTTCCCCTAATATTGAAACATATACATCAACCGTGGAGAATTCAACGTGACCTTCAACTGCCATTCCTAAGAAGAAACCTCCTGAAGACAAAGTAAGTGTTGCAGTTGCAGTGGGTCGAGAGGAGATCTATCGAATCAATGGGTGCAGAGTTACTAAAGAAGAGTGGTTGGAACATCGCGAAGAAGAAGAGGAATAAAGAAGGAGAGAGGAATAAAGGAGGAGACAAGAAGAAGAAAGAGCAGAGGAAGAAAGCAGGAGAGAAATACTAAGGAATTGGAAAAACATGGATAACAGAGAATGTGAAGAAAATCATGAACATCCTAATGGCCATGAAAAGGAAATGGGGGACAACCATCCTAGAGACACGGTTTTCACTCTCGAATTTCTAATTCGATGAGTACCTGGGGCTGCTCCTATGAAGAATATCTCACCCTCAGTTCTGCCGAATTTCCATGTCAAGTCTAGTGAAGACCCAGGTGAATTCCTCTTCGAATTTGACATCCTATGGCGCAGTTATGACTATACCTCCAGTGCATAGAAATTGAAATTATTTCCAGCAACCCTAAAAGGAAATTCCCTCAGATGTTTCATGAGTTTGGGTCATGAAACCATTACTACATGGGAGAAAATGAAACAAACCTTCCTTTCCAAATACCAAGACTATTGCAGAACCAAAGATAGAAGGGAGGAATTGTTTAAAATGGTCCAAAAAGAAGAGGAGAGCTTGGAAGATTTTGTTGAGAGATTGTTATATAATTTACAGAGGTCTGGTCATACCGATATCGGGAAATATGTGCTCAAGATTATCTTACTGCGTGGGATTAGAGAAGATTTCCTAGACATGGTGAATTTGTTGGGGAAGGGGGACATATCAAAGTAACCCTTTGAGAAGATCATTGACTTATGTCATATATATTCAAGGGGATCCTCCAAAACCAACAATTGGGACAGAGAATGAGATCGAGATGTCCTCCCTAGGACACAAAAGTCAGCCAGTGGAGGGGCCACTCAGACAGAAATAGGAAACCTTCTTGACAATTTCAAAACAGAGGCAAGAAGTAGAAGACCTAGCACTTGGTGTATTCTGTGCTAAATGCAGGAAGACACACCCACTGAAGGAATGCCCACTTGACAAAGTGGAGGCATGTCAGATATGTGAATTGGATCATGACACCAAAGAATGTCCTTCACTACCCAAGGTCAAAATAGTCTTGCAGGAATCTACTTTAAATGTGGAGCAAGCTTATTTTATTGCTCAGAAGAAGCCCTAGCATCCTCATAATCAAGGTATGAACCCAAATCCATTACCTTTTTGGAATAATATGAATAATATGAATAATATGAATAATATGAATACAAAATTCCCTTCACATTAATCTAATAACCAATGGCATCCATCTCAAACTTCAATGCAAAATCCTAATCCTTGGATGCCATGGGCACAAAAAGCAAACCAACAAGCTCCTTGGTCTTCTGGTTGGGGAAATTCCTACCCAGGAAATTGGTTCTCTCACAACCAAACTCCTCATCAACAATATCCTCATCAACATTACACTCACCAACAGTATTAGCAGCCTCATATGCAACTCCAAAACAACACCACACCAATGAACGTACCACTACGACCACAGTTTCCTGCTCTGCCTAACCCCAACCCGAATAATAAAGCAGTACATAAATTTGAGACTGCCAACATTCCCGCTTATTCCATTTCCCCAATTCCCTGCAATGACATACACTTATGATCAGGGAGGGTAGTGGAACCCATCGTCATCGAGGATGTTCCATCCTCTATGATTGAAGAAAAAATGAATCAACAATTCGAGAATTCAGTAAACACAAAAATCCCCATCATTGAGGATGTTGAAACTCCTATTGAAAGACCAGCTGAAACAAAAGAAGAAACACATATTGAAACACAACCTACACAACTGACAAGAGAACCACCATATCCTGAATGATTGGCCTTACTAAAGACAGTGGAACAACCTCAGTTCAATCTCTTAGGGGAATTGAAGAATCTGTATTTCAAGATTCCACTATTACAAGACCTTCATGATGTACCTATCTATGCCAAGACCGTTAGAGATATATGTGTGAAAACTACAGGAAGGAAACCTAGAGACCCTCCTATAGTCCATGTAATGGTAAAACTGTTCGAATTGATAATGGGAAGGGCTCCACTAGCTAAGTATGATGACCTAGGTAACTCTACTATCACAGTATACATTCGGCGTACTCAGATACCCAACATATTAGTAGATTTAGGTGCATCCATAAATGTCATGACCATAGAGACTGTAAGAAAACTAGGACTCACTAATCTCAATCCTACCCCTACCATACTAGAACTGGGTGATAGGTCCACTATCAAACCTAAAGGAATCTTAGATGACCTGGTAGTCACTATCGATTCGTGGGAATACCCTGTAGACTTTTTGGTTTTAAAACCTAAGTCGCAGCTGGGGGGACACTCGTTAATCCTAGGAATACGATGGTTAGCTACAACAGATGCAGGTATCAGCTGTAGATCAGGCTCTATGACAATTTCTGATGGGACTGAAATAAAAAACCTGACCCTGTATCCTCTAGCCAGACCAAGTTCTGATGCTGAAAATCCAGTATTGATGGATTTGGAGGAAGAAGAGGGAATTCAGACATTGTTAACAATTGGGAAGGCCCTAACCTTTAAATATGAAACTGAAGACGATGCCATCAACATTTTCATTAGTGAACCCACATCTGTCACTTGACATGCATATCAAATTTTGAACGGTACCTTAAGTGAAAAAGAGAAAGAAAATAGGACTGAAGAGATTCTAGTTAGTGATGCCGAAATAATCCTAGTTATTAAAAACTCGAAAAGTGTTCCCATAGAAATCGATCCTGGAAAAAACGTTGGACATTAATCCAAACCTTGCGCCAGATGAGATGGAACGTCTGATCACTTTGCTGGAAAAAAAAAGGGAGCCTTCGCATGGGAATATACAAATATGAGGGGTATCCCCTCTAATTTGTGTGCCCACCATATTTATATCAAAAATGACTCCCGACCAGTGTGTCAACCTCAACGCTGAATGAACCCAAGTTTAAGGGATATCGTGAAGGAAGAAATCCAAAAAATCTTGGAGGTAAGATTTATTTATCCAATTTCAGACAATGAGTGGGTTTCCCCATTCATGATAGTGCCTAAAAAGAATGGGAAATGGAGAGTTTGTGTAGATTACAGAGAACTAAATAAAGAAACACAAAAAGACCACTTTCCCCTACCATTAATTGATCAGGTTCTGGAAACCTTTTTTGGAAGAAATTATTTTCCTTTCTAAATGGATTCAGTGGTTATAATCAGATCCATATTGCCCCCGAAGACCAAGATAAAACCACCTTCACTTGTCCCTGGGGCACCTTTGCATACAGGGTGCTTCTTTTTAGGTTGTGTAATTCACCAGCCACATTTTAGAGAGCTGTGATTGGGATCTTTTCTGAGATGGTTAATGATTGCATGGAAATCTTTATGGACGATTTCACTCCATACAGTATTAGTTTTGATGAAGCATTGAAGGATCTGGAAAGAGTTTTGGAACGTTGTGAACAAACCCATCTGTCTCTAAGCACTGAAAAGTGTCACATAATGTTGGACGAGGGTATAGTTCTGGGACACTTTATCTCTACTGTGGGTATCTAGGTAGATCCAGTGAAAATTAAGGTAATTGCAAATATTCCCACTCTTGGAACGTAGAAAGAGGTACGTAGCTTCCTTGGGCATGTTGCTTATTATAGAAGATTTATAGAAAACATTTCCAAGCTAGCTTCTCCTTTATTTAATTTATTGATGAAGGATGTATAGTTTGTTTGGACATATGCATGTCAAGCAACATTTTAGAACTCAAGAAAAGGTTTTCCACAACGCCTATTCTACGAGGACCTAACTGGGATTTTCCTTTTCATATCTCCTAAGATGCTTCAGACACTTCCATTGGATCAGTGTTGGGACATCAGGAAGGTAACCGTCCATATGTTGTTTATTACATCAATAAGAATTTGGCCCCTGATGAGCTAAACTACACTGTTACAGAGAAGGAATTACTTGCCATCGTTTATGCTATTAATATGTTTAGATACTACATTACTGGGTATCCCACTTTCGTGCACACTGATCACTCAACCATTAAGTACTTAATGAATAAACCTATCAATAATGCTAGAGTAACTAGATGGTTGTTACGGTTACAAGAATTTGACATTAATATTGTAGATAGACCAAGAAAAGAAAATGTAGTTGCTGATTTTCTTTCTCTACTTACTAACAATTTTGATGATGCACTAGTCGAAGATTCTTTTCCTAATGAACATTTTTTCGTAGTCTCAACTCACTTCCCATGGTACCCAGATGTCGCTAACTATTTGGCTACAGGCAAGCTTCCAACACATTTCTCAAAGAGAGAAAAAAGAAAAATCATATAGCAGAGTGCTAGATACGACTGGATAGATGGACATATTTTCTACACATGTCCCGATTTGGAAATCAGAAGATGTGTAAGGGAGGATGAAATTTACAGTATCTTGAAATCTTGCCACGATGAGCCCTATGGGGGACATTTTGCTGACAAAAGAACTAGACATAAGGCGTTAAGGATGAGATATTTTTGGCCAACAGTGTTCAAATATGCAAAGAAATATGTTTAGGCTTGTGACAACCTCCAAAGAATGGGCCATCCAAATAGACTAGATGAAATTCCTCTTTAGCCACAACTGCTGGTTGAACCTTTTGATAGACGAGCTCTGGATGTTTTAGGGCCTATCAACCCTCCCTCGAAGCAGGAAGTTTATATCCTATTTTGCACAGATTATATGACGAAGTGGGCGGAAGTTGTAGCTTTGGTCAAGGCCAATGATCAAGCTTTGATGGATCTCTTATATGAGGATATCTTCACCCGCTTTGGAGTACCCAAATAAATAGTTACAGATGGACGACCGTAGTTTGTGTCCCATAAATTGGAAGCCCTGTTGAAAATATCACATTCAACTTAAGATAAATTCACCATATATGATCCACAGGCCAATGTTCAAGTGGAAAGCATGAATAAGGTAATTGAGGCTATTCTAACAAAAAAAATGAAGGGTCACCGCAAGGACTGGGTTGAAAGACTTCCAGAGGCATTATGGGCATATCGTACCACATGGCGCAACACTATAGGTTTCTCCCCATATGAATGGGTGTATGGAAAGAATGTTGTTTTTCCCATTGAATTTGAAATTAAAACTCTAAAGACAACCATAGAAGCAAACCTGGACTTGACAGAGGCTCAAAGGAACCGATTGAATCAATTAAATCAACTTGATGAGAATCGCACAGCTGCTGTGCATCAGACAACATTAATTCAACAGAAACACTCCAAATGGCATGACAGGTTCATAAAGAAGAAAGTATTCTATGAAGGAGACTGGGATTTACTATAAGATTCACGATTCAAGAGGGATTTTAAGGGCAAGTTGCGTACAAGATGACTAGGACCCTACCAAATCGACAAGGTGTTTGACAACGGAACAGTCCGCTTGACCACAATTGATGAAAACCAGACACCATTATTCGCTAATGGTCATCGGCTGAGACTGTATCATAAACTGATTTCAAAGATTGCATTCATTTCGCATGTTACAGCTGATCCAGATTACCAATTGATGTAGGAGCAGGGATTCTTCCCTGTCCCTGATAACTCTTAAAATGAACTACTACAATTCCGCACAATTTTTTTTTGTATATAAATAAATCGTTGTTTTATTTTATTTTTAAGATTTAATTGGTTTTGTTTTTAGCATTTTTGTACAGGTATACGTGTGGAGGTTCATTCGAGTAGAAGCAGTCGCAGTTCAGGCCAAGCGATTGCAGGATTCTGGTTGATGTTCGTATCTTTGGATGACTCCTTGAAAGAAAAATGAATAATGTTGCAGTGCCAGTTACCCAGCTAAATCTTTGTAAACCCTTTTTCGCAGTTGCAACACTACTAAAATCTTTCCAAATTCCCTTTTTCGCAGCTACAACTCTGCTAAATATGACCTATTTTCCCTATTTCCGCAACTACAACATTACTAAATCTGACCTATTTTCTCTATTTCCGCAGCTGCAACTCTGCTAAATTCGGCCTATTTTCTCTATTTCCGCGACTGCAACTCTGCTAAATCCGACCTATTTTCCCTATTTTTGCAGCTGCAACTCTGCTAAATCCTACCGACTTTCTCTATTTCTGCAGCTACAACTCTGGTAATCAGCCCATTTTCCTTATTTTTGCAGTTGTAACTCTGATAAATCTTACCGACTTTCCTTATTTCCGCAGCTGTGACTCCGTCATATCTTTCCAAATCTCCCTATGTTCACAGCCTGCAACTCCGCTAATTCCCATCAATTTTCCTATTTTCGCAGCTACAACACTGCCAAATCTTGCCCAATTTTCCTAATTCGCAATTGCGACTCCGCCAGATCTTTCCAATTTTTGGCTGTGACTCTGCTAATTCTATAGTTAAAAGATCGTTCTATCTCCATCATTCTTTGCTATCTTTCTCTAGTTTCCACAAGTAACATTAAAGGAACTCCTGTTCACCGTGTACTCTTCTCATTTACACCAACATGGATGTACTTTATCTGCCTTGTCGGCAACAACCAACTCATGAAATCATGTGCGCATTTATTTTTCCACTAGCGATGCGACTGTGAGATGGCACCACCATGGAAAAGTGACGGCTCGAGCATTATATTGAAAGGTATGAGTTTTAACCATAAACATGATTAGGCATGAATTGATGTAGTAAGCAATAATGATTATATTTTTTCGTTAGTCCTTGTCAGCAATCCGTAGCCAATCAACCGAAACAGAAAACATGTTTAGATTGTCACTCGTACTTATTTCATGACCGTCATTTTACTTGATTCGTGCGATATCCTGCCACCAATTTTATTCCAAAAATAACTATGCAAATTCCCCAAAATAAATGTGCCAACTTTCCAAAATGCCCAAATCAACTACAGCTATCCATCGACTGTTTCTGCATGCAGTAACTCCAACGTACGAAACTGTAACTCTTGCATTCACTAGCATAACTCATAGGAGATAAGCAATATGGGTATCCCTGTGAGGTACGAACCTGTAAACATAGAGTCTCTGTGCGAAAATAGGGAGGTCTTTGCCATCTTTGCGGAACCTGGGTGGACAGATTATTGCCAAATATTAAATGGCTTCCATGTGGAGACAACACTTGAATTTGCTCAAAACCTGACCAACACTCACTCAGAAGTTAGAGGATTAAGGATATATGTTAGAGAGGCAATTGTGGCGGAAGTTACAGAATTTCCTAGGATTGGGAGGCATTGGTTTGGTTGGAAGCGACACAATTTGACCACAGCTGAAGATTTTCTAGCAGCAAGAGAAAGTGTTTAGACAAGAGGCAGAGGAACAACATTGGAGACACTGCCAAGTCCTTGGGATCAGGTTGCAATCTTCTTAAAGAAGTACATCACTTGTGAGGGCATGTACCGAGTAGTTTACATTTATGAATTCTTTCTACTTTCTCATTTGCGTCATGGTAGACTACTCAATATGCCATTCTATATTTTAAGAACCCTACAGAGCATTGCTCATTATGTCATATCTTCTCGACATCCTTTATCCTCTCTAACAAATCACGGGTTAATCAAATTTCTAGTTTTAAGGGTCCTTGCATGTCAGAATTTAACATCGGTACCCTGAGAACCTACCTTGGAAATAGGGGGCATTGAGGGAGAGGGTAGTGAACAGAGCTCTTCAGATTCAGCTGGGGGGACCGATAGAGTGTCAGCAGACCAATTAGAGGATGTTCAGGAGAATGTGGGAGAAACTGCAATAGCCTCAAACCCTGTTGAAGAAGAAGTTACAATGGGGGTTGTGGCAGATGAAACTATAAATTTATAAGTTGTAGCAGCACCAGCTGAAACTGGAGCAACATTAGATGCTGCGACAGTGGAAGCTATAGCTGCGGAAGATACAATGATATAGGAAGGACATTATGCAGAGACGATGACAAAAGGAGATATGGGAGTCCTGAACATTGAGTATTCCCCTAAAATTAAGGGAACCATAATTTAGGAGGAGGAATTTTTCGTTGAGATAGGAAACGATGGTGAACTGAGAGCCGAACTTTCCATCCCTGCTTTTGGAAATGTGGGGACTTCTGTTTCACACAGAAGGAGGAGAAGATCAAGTAATAAAGGCCAGCCATCTGAGCTTGTGAAGAGGAGGAGAACTACGGAAACTACTGTGGTAGAAGCGATACGAGAAAAAGGGGCAGAAATTGAAATTCCTATTTTGAAACCTCGGTCAACCGCTGTTACACAAGAACCTGCTGCAAGTGAACCCGAAATTGAAAATCTATTTTATGAGAACGAGCTGTTAAAGGAAGAGGTACAAATGCTTCAGGATGAATTGCAAAAGTGGAAAGAAGCATGCAAAGAGAATGCATAGAAGCGTTTGAATACTTTGGTTGAGGTTGCAGATAAGTTAGAGAATTCACCTCCTATTTTGGAGGATGGAGAGAATATGGAACCTATATTTTCAGCATGTGGATATGTACTCAAACTTGTAGGGTGTTAAATCACAGTGGTGGAAGCATCAGCGTGAAAATTTGCAAAAGCAAAACAAGGAAGGGAAGAAATACCCACAGCAGAGCTAATGGAAGAGAATGATCCAGAAGTGGACATAATTCCTGATATGGAGCTACAAGAGGAGGAAAAAGTGCAATCTTAGCCATCGGGGGATACTGAATCTCTCCTAGGTCAGTCTCATCATCTAGAAGACATGTAAGTGACTCAAGAGCAACCTCAGCGGTCTAAAGACATTGAAATTTTAGAACAGGAGGCTGTTACACAAGAACCAAGACTCCAGGAATCTGTCACTGAAGCAACAACTCAAGCAGTATGCACTTTGAATGAATCACAAAATTTGGACACTGTTACACAAGAACCAGCATCCTCAATTCTGCTTGTTGAAGCTGCAACTCAAACAGAAGACGTTGAGATTGGGGTCGAACAGAAGAATGTTGTTACACAAGAACCAACATTCTTAAAATTGTTTGCTAAGGATGGAACACAAACTGAAGTTTCCAAGTTTGAAACATAGAAAATGGATGCTACTACACAAGAACCAGGATTGCCAAAATTATTGGTTGATACAACAACATAGACTGAAGTTGTTGAAGATAGAATTCAGAAGAGGTATGCTGCCACACAAGAACCAACATTCCCAAAGTTGGTTGTTGAGGAAGCTACACAAATAGAGGCTGCTGCAACACTACTGGAAGAAGAAGCTGCTACATTGTCAATGCAGGATGAGAACACTGAGACATATGGTGATAGGGTAATAATGCAAATATCTCAGGAAATCATTAATTTAGTCTCCGATGATGAGAAAGATGCAGATGATATAAGAGTTCAGGTCTTGGTGGAGGAGCTTTCATTATTGAAGCTCGAAGTTAGGAAATGGAAAGATCATGCTGACTGGTGTAAGGAAGGGATGGTTCCCCTTTATGAGTACAGGAATACTATTATAAGAGTGAGTGAACAATGGGAAGAATAATTGATTTTCCAAAAATTCCAATGGGAGAATATGCAAAAAGAATTGGAGGATTTGAAGAAATTCAAGTCCATGCAGAATGAGAAAGATCAAATGTACGCTCTCTATGAGGAATTGCTGAGCTTTAGACCCCCATCTCCATCCTATCCGGTGTTACTATATGAATAGATGACTCTATTCAAAATGAAAGCCTTGAAGGAAGGTATACCTCATCAGTTGACAACCTCTCTGCAGTTTATGGATACCTTTTGGAAGAGCAGTTTCATGGAGCATAATCTATTGTGTGAGTTATAATTACATGAGATTGCATGCTTCATGGGATCTCGCTCTAACCCCGTTCCTTACTTGGGATATGTTCAGTTGAGGTATTTTTCCTCTTTTGTTAATAATCATGTGCAGTGGGAGAAGGCCTTTGAGACAATTTCTAAGAATGAGGCCAACTCCAATCTATAAACTAGGAGTGAACCTCAATATCCTCAGTTTCTCATTGCAAAGCATGAAATGAGCCTCTCATCTCCTATGAAGACTAAACGTCTGATAAAATTGCAAGAGAAGGTTATCTCCACTTGTGTTAACCTGGTTTCCAAGCAACAACACCATGCCCTGGAAGGCAGCAAGCACAGATGGCAAGCCTCTTCTTCATTTTTGAATTGAAGGGACCCTTACTGTTTCAAGAAATTTAAACAGGCTCTTCCTAGGGTAGGAGGATATGTCAATTGCATGGAGATGTGTGGAACTCGTTGGTTGGCACTCAAATTCAAATTTCCACTCATATGGTGGCCAGTGAAGCGATACATGGATAATTATACATTGACCAAGGCGGAGGAGCCACAGTGATGGGAACATTGGGATGCCTATAATGGATTTCTTGACTTAGGTGAGAAACCTGAGATTTCCTTCAATTTTTCTTCTCTCGACAGTCGAGGCTCAGAATCAGATTCATACTAGTTGGCTGTATTGCATGAGGACATGCAAATGGATAGCTGAGGGGAGATGTTGGGCCCCAAAATAGCCCCCTTTTTCCTATACTTATCCACACCTTTTTCCCTGTTTTTCCTCACCTTTTCATAACCCAAGCAGGTATCTTCCTAAGCAAAGCATGGATTGCAACATGTATAATCTATTATTACTTTATCTTGTTAATTCCTGATATTGTTTATGGATATGAAATTTATCTTTTAATTTATGCTAACATGTATTGATTTGACAAAGATAGTTCAGAGCCTTGAAATACCACAGGTGTAGCAGCGTGTTGAACCTATTGAGGAAAGGGATACATGGCGCCAGCTGTCCCTTCCTGAGTTCGGTTCCACATATCGCTGTGACAACTCAAGTATCCTTCCACGAGGTCAACTGTGACTGGGTCACAATAAAACATCCAAGCATCATCCCGTCCAATCAGTTGGAATCTATTCAGTCTGCTAACACCTTGAAGTAAAAATGAAGTCCTGAACGCAATGAACTTCATTCAAATTCATTTATGACTGTAACTGTTTCTATTTTAATTCATCAGCTTGAAGATCGTAGATCGTCATGGCTGCTCGATATTTGTGGAACAAATCCATGTCATTTGTGTATAAATGTAAGAAGGCGTTCTGAGCCTCGGGGTTGGTGAATTGTCATTTGATTACATGAGCTGCAATAGAGTGTTGTAACTGTGAATTACCATTCTTAATACAAGGAGCAGATTTCTTCATCTTCTTGTGTTTTAATTTGTGTTAGTTTGACGACATCTCTGTTAGAAGGCGAAGGCCCGCCTTCTCACAGAGATCGCTGAGTTAGATATATGCTTAGTTTTGTTTCAGTTATTTTAAGTGTGGAATTACAGTAGGTTTATTTTTAGTGTGTTGTGACAGTAGTGTTTATGATTGCACTTTCCTTTGGTGTGCTGCAACAGTGTGGTGTGACGGTCGACTATGTAGGATAGTTTTCCTTTGATGCAAGTGTGTTAGTTAGCTGTTACAGTCAAGATCAGCCCTAATTCCTTTCTATCATTTATCTTTCTTAGAATTTGTCAATTTAGTCAGATTATGGTTCAATCTTAGTTATGGTTCTTTACTGTTATTTATCTTTCTTAGAATTCATTGAATTAGACATGTCATGGTTTGAGTTACTGTTGTTTGATATTTTTAGGATTCAACTTCTTGCAAAATTAAGTCTAGTTTATTTATTCTTAGATTAGTAACTGTTGGATTGATGTTGTAGGAAAGTAGAAGTCCTTGGAAGTTCTTAGATGGATAACTTAGATTAAGCTTTAGCAATGAGTTGAGCTGACTGAGCAGTTAGGTAGGATAATTGATCTTCATTTCATTCAATCAACTACTTGAGTGTTTATGCATAGATTTTTCTTAGTGCCTTTGAAATAAAATACCTAGCTCGGTTGACAATTTATATTGAGCTATCTGTATGTTAATTAGAATTGGTTGGCATATAGAGTGACCAACAACTATTCTTGGATGTTTACAATGATTATAGAGGAATGCTCAGAGAAGAGTAAGAAGGGGAGGTATAACCAATGGATCTGATATGTAGGATGAATATGGGCTATTGGATGCTCATGGGAGGCGCACCAAGTCTCAGGATATTCTTATGGGATAATTCACCCAACCATACATAAAATCAAAGGTGCGTTCTTCACAGATGGAATCCCCAGATCTAGTAAAATGGCCATAAGTTGCTCATCTGAACACCATTTTTGATGAGACAAATAGATTTTCCTACTGGAAACGATGCTACATAAGCAATGCAATAGGTGTCAATGTCCATAATTGCTCAGAAAGTTCGAAACCAGAATGTCCATTTCGGCCCTCCAACATGGTTCCTACTGAATGAAGGAGTTGAATCACACAACAAGAACACCAAACAATGGATTAGACTTCAGGATTTGTAATAGAATCAATGATGAAGATTGGATTTCATCATCCTTTCAGTAAAATCATGGCGCAGATCTCCCAGCTAGGACTAGGGGTACATCTCCCAAGTCAATGTGGCAAAAATGCACTCAATTCAAATAAAAAATGATCAAAAGATGTGAAATGGAGTTGTAATGATTCTTTTATAAATTTAGGTGAATTTTTGAGAAAGTAATAGAGGCTAAGGCACCCTCATGGAGTGGATAAGGTTTCTTTGCTTTTTTCTTTAGCTTTTTCCTTACTTTCTGCTTTGCTTTACTTTCTTCTTTTGCTTTTTATTTTGCTTTATCTTGCTTTTGATTTTCTATCATGCTTTTTCCTGCTTTTATACCTTACCCTGCTTTCCTTCTTTATCCTTCTTTTTCCCTGCTTTTCTGCCTTACCCTGCTTTTCTGCTTTATCTTGCTTTTCTTCCATTGTCCTATTTTTCTGCTTTGTCCTACTTTTATTCTTTTGTCTTGCTTTTGTCCCTCTTTTCTGCTTTATTTTTCTTTTCCTGAACTTTGCTACTCTATTATGCTTTCTTCTCCTTTTCCTACTTTCCTTGCTTTGACTAATTTATCTTTTCTTGTCTTGCAAGTTACCTCTTAGTCAAACTTAACCTCTAAGGCACACTTTTGGATCATTATCCACTTTATTAAAAATAAAAATAACTATTTAATGAAAAATACTTTTTATCAAGTGCATATTAAACTTTTAAGAAAATAAATTCAACAACTTCTAATTAATCAATGCCTTAACTCAACCCCTCATTAATTAATTAATTCCAATTTGTCACTAGGATCCATGGGGTTTTATCTGCTTCATGGTGCTGACAAAATGGAAACATGACAGTCCTCCTTCCTAATATTGCTTGTCCTCAAGAAATAATCAAATCCATGCCAACGAAACATCATGAGTCATCATTCTTCCGTTGCACCACTCTGATTATAAACTGCTCATGAACTCTCCAAACAGATTGTTCCATCACCATCCAACCATGCACTTAGTGTGGAGACTAATCAAAACTGATACTAGGATCCTAAGTGATTCTCAAGAATACAAGGTTCAATATATATTCTCCTATGCAATACATAAGAATCACATTGATGTCATCATAACACCTTGAAAGAAAAATGTAAGTCCATCCAAAAATATGTTTCCCATGTAGGAAACCATCACTATCCACTGCAAAGATGAACCCATGGGGAAGAAAAGAGGCTTGCTTGCTTAAACCAACCAACCAAAATGTGCTCTCAATGAGTTACCAATGATCAACAATGCCTGGGTCCCATTGCTTGTGCACCCTCCTAGTGCACAATATAATTAAGAAACAATCTAGCAAGTATGGGATGCCAGGGTCCCAACAATACACAGTGTGAGAACATATTGTTAGGATATTTCAATACTCCATCCTTGTCCTACTTCGCATTATTTATTTTTCCTAGTTGTTGATGATGTCATTTTCTCACTAGTAGTGTGCAGATGTCATCTAGGATCCATCTACCACCTTCTGATCCCTGCATGCATCATTTTAGTACCACTACAGTAAGTTCCCTATTTTATAAGAACCACCTAAGTTAGCTTACTCTTGTCGGGGGTTAGAGATCCGGATGCCATTGATTGTTTCCTCATGCACCCTTTTCTGACTGGCATTCATGAAAAAATCACTATTGCACCCTCCTTAGTTAGTTAATTGATTATGTCTTCTGTAAAATTAGTCACAGCAGATCTAATGAACAAGTAAATCAATCACAATAGATGAAACTCATAAAATATGGTGTAAACTGTGCAAAAACATGCATCAGTGCTCTATAATCCCAATAAGGTTGAAAATACAATACAATACTATCACAATGAGTGAGCAATTCGAATTTCCTAAGGAGGTCATTCGAATTAACTGCATTGTGTAGCTTGGCTGCAACTAGGTGTCCTCATCATCAATCAGTGGTGGTCATAAATACACAAGAACCAGTCATCCAGATGTCAATCTGAGTCTAACTGAGTGTAACTAGTGTAACTGAAGTGTGTAGGACTGATATAGGGAAGAAGGCTTAGTGGATGGTGCAAGGGAGGCTAAATGAAGTCAGAACAAGTCATCTAGTCAATCTGGAGGTCCAATGGAGTGAAACAGTCAGTCAGGAGTGAAACTAGCCTCAAATCAAGGAGAATCGGAGCTAACTGAGTGTAAACTAAGTGGGTAGGTGAGGAAGTGCACCCTTCTCTGGCAGTAGGTGAGATGTGGGCGCCTACATGACTAGGAGGGATAAAACTCTGAGGAAAGAAGCTCCTGGGTGCTAGAAAGAAGTGGATAAGGTGTTGGAGGCATCAACCTGGTGATTGGGATGCATGCAAACCCTAGAAATTTCATGCAAACCCTAATTGCATGCAAAACCCTAAAAATGATGATGTGGATATCCGAACACCCCCCCTCAAGCTAGACTATGATGTAAAAATTAATAATGTAGGGCCCTGGTTACTAAGACCAAAGGTCACCCCAATACAATAATCCAAAAAAATGCTGAAAATAAGTTAAGTGAGGAAAGAGGGAAAATCCATTGGGAAGAAAGCCCCCCCTCAAGCTAAAACATAATAATGGATCAATCTGTCTCCACCATGATGGAACTCACCCCCAACAGTGAACGGAGGTAAGAGAACTTCTTCTCAGTGAAGCTCTTGGTGAAGATGTCTGCAATTTGCTAGTCGGTAGGGCAATATTGCAGAATGATAGTGCGATCATGCACAAGCTCTCGGATGTAGTGCATGTGAATCTCAATGTGTTTTGTCCTCTGCCACTGAACTCGATCTATGGAGATATTTATAGCACTTTGATTGTCACAAAAGAGGATAGTCGAAGTAGTGCCACCAAAACCAAACTCGGAAAGAATACCCTGCAACCAAACTGCCTGAATGCAGGCATTGACTGCCCCTCGATACTCTGCCTTTGCTGAAGAAAGTGCAATGGCTGCCTACTTTTTGCTAGACCAGCAAGTAGGGCCATGAAAAATCATGAAAACATATCCAGAAGTGGACTTCCGATCAATGCTATCACCTTCCCAATCTGAATCAGTAAAACCAATGAAATCAAGCTCAGAATCTGCAGCATAGTGGATGCCAAAATATCTCGTACCTTGCACATATTGCAAGATCCGCTTGGCTTCCCGCCAATGAAGCTCATGGGGTTGCTGCATATACCTTGATACAACACTCACGAAATAAGAAATATCAGGCCTAGAGTGTGTCAAGTATAGTAGTGAACCAATCAATTGTCAATACATAGTGCAATCTGTAAGTGGTGTAGAATTTCCCTCCTCAAGACTGATTCCTGAGAGGAATGGGAAGGGGCCTGCCTTACATTCAGCCATATTAAACTTCAATAACAGGTCGGAAGCATACTTTTTCTAAGATATAGTGATCCCATCAAAATTTTGAGCTATCTCCAAGCCCAAAAAGTGACTCAGCAAGCCCAAATCGCTTATGTCAAAAGCTAGATTTAAGGCAACTTTTAGCTTGTTTATTGAAGTAAGAGTGCTACCAGTGATGAGAAGATCATCAACATAAAGAACAATAATCAACAAATTACCTTTAACTTGCTGTAGGTACACATTCAGATCAGATTTGCATCTTTTGAAATTCTGAGAAAGAAGGAAGGAGTCCATCTTTGCATACCAAGCTCTTGGGGCCTATTTTAAACCATACAAAGATTTCTTCAACCTGCAAACTAATGATGGAGCTGATATGTAAACTTCTGGTTGTTTCATATATACCTCTTCAGCAATATCTCCATGTAGAAAAGCACTCTTCACATCCATGTGGTGCACTTCCCAGTGCTTGGATGCAGAAATAGCCAAAACTAGGTGGATGGAATCCATCTTTGCAATTGGTGCAAAAGTCTCAGTGTAGTCCACTCCTTGGACTTGGGAGAAACCTTTTGACACCAACCTAGATTTGTATTTGCTGATAGAGCCATCAACAACAACTTTCGTGCAGTAGACCCATTTACATTGGGCTAATTTTATTCCAGGTGGTGTTAAATTTTGAGCATTAATTCACAATACTCTAGGATCTTCACTGAGAGAATAACATATACAGTATATCAATGCATAACAATCACAATAAGCATGACAAGCATCACAAGAATCAAAATCATGAGAGACAAGAGACACAGAGTTTCCATGGGGAAAACCCTAAGGTGAAAAACCCCACAACTTCCTCAAAGATAGAGAGAGCAATGGCTCAACCAAAGTACAACCAAAATACACTTGAGATAGTCTCCTAGAAGCAGATGATCCTCCTCCTCACTAGCGCTCCACTTTCTAAGTGAGAGAGAGATGACTTTCTGAATGATCTAAATAGAGATCTCCTGATCTCTATTTATACTAACCTGTTTGCCCAGTGACCTTATGGGGCCGACTTGTCTATCTAGGTACATCCACAATATAAGATATATATATTTCAGGGCCGACCCCACACATTGTGGTCTAATAACCCATCGGCAAGTACACACACTTGCAACACTTGTCAATCCACTTGACAACACTTCCTTATAGAGGAATAACACATCTCTAATAAGGGTACAAGAAATATATATGAAATACATTCCGAAGTTACATATACATCAACAGGTGGAAGAGAAACTAGCTCCCATGTATGGTTCTTTTGAAGAGAACTCTATTGTTGATCCATGGTACTTTGCCATCTCAGATATCGGTGGGCATGGTAGTATGTTTTGGGATATGAACCAATAATCAAATAACAAATCTCAGATAATAATGTATCAAAAATTGAAAAATCCATACCTGCTCTTTGAAAGTCCGCTCTTGTTCATCTTGGATCAGTAGAATTTCTAATGTTCGAACCAGCAGATTGAAGAGTGTTTTGGGCCCACTTTGGTAACTGAGGAGGATCATAATGGTTCGATTCTGAACCTGATATGTCATGACCATCATGCGCTGCTAAAATATCAGAAATATCAGAACCAATACTTTCATTGTCGCTGCTCAAATCTTCTTCTGGTAGAGGCGGTGAAACGACAGTTTCTTCCTCGACTAGTTGCAATTCTTGAAGCGGTTCTTCAAATTGCACACTACGCTCTATGAATATATTTTTGGATCTGATATCCATGAGTTTATATGCTTTTGATTCTTCTCCATATCCTATCAGTATTCACTCAATACTTTGTGGATCCAAGGCTCGTCTCTTTTTGGAAGGAATTCTAGCCCATGCAGTGGAGCCAAAAACCCTCAAATTTGACACATCCGGTTTGTGACCAAAAAATGCTTCGAAAGGAGTCATACCTTTCACGGAGGAATGTGGAACTCGGTTATGAATATATGCAGCAACATTAATTGCTTCAGCCCAAATATTTGCAGCCAAACCTTTTGACTCAATCATGCAAGTAGCCATCTCTTTCATTGACCAATTTTTCCTTTCCGCTACACCGTTCTGCTGGGGTGTGTAGGGAACTGTATGTTGGATCTGAATTCTGCTTTCGGAAAAAAGTTGCAGCAAATCAGCCTTGATATATTATCTGCCATTATCATATCTAAGAGCTTTGATCTTGCTCTCAGTGGTGGTCTCAACAGAAGCCCTAAAATCCTTGAATTTTCCAAGCACTTCTGACTTGTTTTTGAGGAAAAATACCCAAGTAAAGCAGGAAAGATCATCAATAAATGTCAAAACATACCTTGAACCATTTAATGAAATATTGGGTAGTAGACCACTGATATTGGAATGTATCAGCCCAAAAATTGTAGAAGCTCCGCTAGCTTTGTTGCGGTCGAACCTGTGGTCGGGGTGCTTCCCACCAATGCAACTGGGGCAAATTCCCTTTGAGGAATGGAGTTGTGGAAGACCATATACCATGGATTTCTATTGTAGCAACAGAAAATACTTGTAATTAAGGTGTCCAATCCTTTCATGCCAAATCCTACTAACCTCATTTCCATGAGTGAGGAGAGCAGTGGGAAAACTCATAGTATTTTGCAGTGTGGTTTGCCTTTTCAACTGCAATAAGTCTTCCACTTTTGATATCAGAAATTTCAACTGTATTAGGGATGAATGTAAACTACTTCGGTTCACCGGTGTGTGTTATTTGATACACAGAAAGTAGATTTGAATCTAAGGAAGGCACATAGAGAACATTCTAGAAGCTTCCATGTTCTAGATGGATGGTACCTTTGCCCTTCGAAGAAAATTTTGAGTCATCTCCCAAATGGATGGAGATGGAGCTGTTTGGATCGAATGAGGAGAAGGAGTCAATATTTGCAGCCATATGATTTGAGGCACCAGAATCTATCAGTAGAGTGGTGGGTTTTGAAATAGTTTCCATGAGTGCTTGACCTCTTTCATGATCATCATTCCTATCCTTCTTCCTTGCACCGTCGAGAAGACATATGTTGTTCTTTTCCAAAAGGAGGGCCATTTGATCTATTGTTTTCTTCATGCATGAACTTTTAGGATGAAAGCCATAGTTGCAATAAGAACACTTAGATTTTTCTTTGCCATCTTTACCCTTTTGCTTGTTTCTTGAACTGGATGGTGCATCCGTCTGCTTGCCTTTCTCTCTTTGCTTGTG
Source organism: Larix kaempferi (assembly GCA_027924585.1). Taxonomy (NCBI): domain Eukaryota; kingdom Viridiplantae; phylum Streptophyta; class Pinopsida; order Pinales; family Pinaceae; genus Larix; species Larix kaempferi. Next base: position 3,502,385 of record BSBM01000435.1, read on the forward strand.
AGGTTCGAATTTGGGCTTCTCTTTCTTTTGTTTTCCTTTTCCATTCGAATTCTTGGATCCTTGCACAAATAGGGGTGAATCTTTGGAGTTTATGGACCCCATTTGAATCAACTTGTCATGCTCTTCGGTAATGGATTCAATGAAGGAATTCAAGGTAGGTGTTAAATTTTGAGCATTAATTCACAATACTCTTGGATTTTTACTGAGAGAATAACATATACAGTATATCAATGCATAACAATCACAATAAGCATGACAATCATCACAAGAATCAAAAGCTTGAGGGACAAGAGACACAGAGTTTCCATGGGAAAAACCCTAAGGTGAAAAACCCCACAACTTCCTTAGAGATAGAGAGAGCAATGGCTCAACCAAAGTACAACCAAAATACACTTGAGATAGTCTCCTAGTAGCAGATGATCCTCCTCCTCACTAGTGCGCCACTTTCTAAGTGAGAGAAGTGTGTCTTTCCGAATGATCCAAATAGAGATCTCTTGATCTCTATTTATACTTAACCTATTTTCCCAGTTACACTATGGGGCTGACTTGTCTATCTAGATACATCCACAATATAATATATATTTCAGGGCCGACCCCACACATGGTGGTATAATAACCCATCGGCAAGTACACACACTTGTGACACTTGTCAATCCACATGACGACACTTCCTTATAGAGGAATAACACATCTCTAATAAGGGTACAATAAATATATATGAAATACATTCCAAAGTTACATATACATCAACACTCCCTCTTAACTAGGAAGGTATTTCTCGACACAGATTTGCTAGACAAGTCTTCTTCTCAGGATCATCATCATCGATGCATCGTCATCGTCATCGTCACTGCTGCTGCTATCTCAACCAATCTTTGACTCTGCTCATCATAGGAAGTTCTACAGAGCTAGTTCTTTTTCATACTGGATGTAGGCCGACCACCTGCAGGTCTTCGTCATCACTGGCCATAATGTGGAATCCTCAGGACTTATTACATGCGTCACAAAACCTCAAAAGAGCATCCCAGGTTGTTACGAGCACACGGATCTACCTATAGGATTTCCCAGGGCCATATTATTTGTGACCTCACCACAAAACCTCGCAAGAGCATCCCAGGTTGTTACGAGCACATAGCTCTACCTATAGGATCTCCCAGGGACAGATTATATGTGGTCACCACAAAACCTCGCAAGAGCATCCCAGGCTGTTACGAGCACACAGCTCTACCTATAGTATCTCCCAGGGACAGATTATATGTGGTCATGGAAAAACCTCGCAAGAGCATCCCAGGACTTATTACGGGCACACAGCCCAACCTATTGGATCTCCCAGGGACATATCATATGCCATAGGACAAAACCTTGAAAGAGCATCTGCCAGGGCCAGATTATATGCCATACGAAAAACCTTGAAAGACTATCTGTAGATCTCCCAGGGCCAAATTATATGTCCTCCCAGAGCATAACCTCGAAAGAGCATTTGCCAGATATCCCAGGGCCAAATTATATGCCATAGGAAAAACCTCGAAAGACTATCTGCAAATCTCCTAGGGCCAAATTATATGCTCATTTGCACAACCTGATCCACAGCCATAGAGTATCAACCTGATACTCACCATACATCATCCTGATGTACACATGATCATCATGATCATCATCACTGCAACATCCTGCTGCATGTCATCTCGAGCAACATCCTGAAGCTTGTCATCCATGATCATCCTGATCATACAATGCATCTACCTGATGCATACCAAGTATCTACCTGATACATATCATCATACATGATCCACCTGATCATACAATGTATCCACCTGATACAAATACAAATACATGATACATATCACCATACATGATCCACCTGATCATACAATGTATCCACCTGATACATATACAGATACATGGTCAAAGCATCCAACATGGTGCATATACAAAATACATACAAATGATCCTACTGATCATATCCAGCATCCAACATGATGCGTACATACATATAAATGATCCAACTGATCATCTCTAGCATCCAACATGATGCGTACATACATATAAATGATCCAACTGATCATATCCAGCATCCAACATGATGCGTACATACATATACCTATAAATGATCCAACTGATCATATCCAGCATCCAACGTGATGCATACATACATATATAAATGATCCAACTGATCATACAAAGCAGAAACCAGAACATCATCCTGATGCTCATCATCCAGCGCTTACATCCATAGCCATGTGAAGGATCTTCCTTCCAACATGCTTGGAATGGCTTAATCAAATGTGTCCATCACTTCTTCCTCGAAGTGTCATCAATCTGAAGAACGCCAAGCCTCTCCTTGAAGTACTTGAACTTCACCCTGGCTAGTGGATTCGTCAGCACATTTGCAATCTGCTCATCCGTCGCAACGTATAGGAGCTTCACATCTCCTCTCTACACCATATCCCTGATATAGTGATATTTGATCTCTATGTGTTTCGACCTGTCATGAAACACTGGGTTCTCGGATAGCTTCACACAACTCTGGTTATCACAAAAGATACCAGTAGCATCCAACAGAAGATCAAATCACTCAGATAGTAGCTTCTGTAGCCATACTACTTCACAACTAGCTGAACAAGCAGCAACATACTCTGCCTCAGCTGTACTCAGTGCTACATAGGACTGCTTCCTGCTAAACCAAGAGATCACACCTGATCCCATACTGAAGCAGCATCTAGATGCGATCTTCCTATCTGCAGCACTGCCAGCCTAATCTGGATCAACATAACCCTACAGGTTAAACTTTTGATTCACTTCATACTTGAGCCCATAATCCACTATACCCTTCAGGTACCTCAGAACATGCTTTACAGCAACCAGGTGAACACTCCTCGGATCTGTCAGGAACTGACTCAATGTGTTCACAACAAAGCAAATATCTGGTCTCGTGTTCATCAGGTACATCAAGGACCCAATCATCTAACGATACATAGAGACATGAACCGGCTCAAATGAAGCATCACATATAAGCTTCAGATTTGATGCCATAGGTGTGGCCATGGCCTTGCAATCCATCATCCCGAATCTCTTCAGGATATCTATTGTGTACTTCCCTTGACCAAGGAAGATCCCACCTGTACTCTACCACACCTCCATACCTAGGAAATAATGCATCATTCCCAAATCTTTCATATCGAACTCAGCAGCAAGCTTCCTCTTCGTATCTGCAATCGAATTGTCATCTCCTGTTACAAATAAGTCATCCACATATAGGAGTAGAATCACAGGATTCCCTTTCTCAACCTTGTAATAAAGGTTGGAATCCGCTTTACTCTTGGTAAAGCCCAAACTAGATAGGAAACTGTCCATCCTACCATACCAAGTTCTAGGAGCTTGCTTCAAGCCATACAAGGCTTTCTTCAATCTGCACACATACAACTCCCTGTCATGTATTTCGAAACCGAGTGGCTCCTCCACATATACTTCCTCTTCAACTACACCATTCAAGAAGGCAGTCTTGACATCCATTTGGTGTATTTTCCATTTCATCGCTGCAGCTAGGGAAAGTACTGTGTCCTGATGGAAGTATACCTGGCTACAGTGTGATTATTTTTATCACAGAAGATCTAGGAGCTATGGAGAACCTCACAAAATTGAATTAATTTGCAAAAACAGTGGAAAAACTTGAAAAAGGAGATAATTTTACACACAATGTAAGCTGAATATTTTCATTAACTGACTGTCTAACATGTGAAAATGTTAGTAACAGGTTTTTATTACATCCATGAGAAATTCGAGAGCATTAGTGAGCTCAAGCTGAGTGTACAAGTCAAAAATGCCAAATGGGCCTCAATCCCCCCTAGGTGGGTCCAACTCAATCCCAATCACCCCAAACAGTCATGAATTCTGGTGTGAAGGTGGCTGAAGCATGCTGGGTCATTAATGAGGCCAAAGTAGGTGTGGGTGAGCAAGTAGAGGAGTTTGGGGGGACCAAGGGAGCATTAAATGCTCCAAATCTAGCCAAAATTGGGAAAAATCCACCCTAGCGCCCCTAGTCAACTGAAATTCCCAAAATCAAGGAGAGAGGGCACTCCAGCAATTAATGAGGGCACACTTGTGGACAAAACAGGAGGCTGGGTGAACTGGTTTGCTTGGAAGTGGGTGTGAACACTCTCAAAAGTGGGTATTTGACCAACTGTAGTCACCTAGTCCAAACTATGGTTTAATTAAGCACATGAGCAATAAAAATTTATGGATTATGGTACTAAGTGTGGATTACTGTTCTAACACCCCCCCCTTAACCAGAACTTAGTACAACTCATGAAAGATAAGTGGGAGGCCTTGGCAACAAAGGCTCAAGTCACCTCATTACAAACAGAAATTTTATTTGTCCATATGAACCGAGGAAAAGAAGTAAAACCTCATGGGATAAAAACTTCCCTCTAAAATGGACATGGGGCTGAACCTGCAATTAAATTGCAGCAATCACCATCCATCACTCACTCCAAGCAAATCTCTCAAGTGAGTGAAGGTCTTCTCAGTAAAGCACTTGGTGAAAATATCTGCAGTTTGCTCGGTGGATGGGCAATACTGCAATGAAATCACCCTGTCATGCACCAAGCCCCGAATGTAATGCATGTGGATTTCAATGTGCTTTGTTCTTTGCCTCTGTACTGGATCAGTAGATATCTTGATGACAATTTGATTATCCACCCAAATATTGGTTGGAGAATCAATAGCAACACCAAACTCCCAAAGAATTCCTTGCAACCAAACACACTGTGTGGCTGCGTTCACTGCTGCCCTGTACTCGGCCTCTGCTGATGAAAGAGAAATGGTATGTTGTTTCTTACTTGACCAGCAAATGGGACCTTCAGCAAACATAAACACAAAACCTGAAGTGGACTTTCTATCGATGGGATCTCCCGCCCAATCGGAATCAGAAAATCCAGCTAGTTGAAGTGAAGAGCCAGCTGCATAGTGTACCCCAAAGCTCTTTGTTCCTTGGACATATTGAAGGATCCTTTTGGCTGCCTTCCAATGGATCTCATGTGGCTGCTTCATATACCTTTCTACAGCACTTACAACATAAGACAAATCAGGTCTTGTATGTGTAAGATACAACAAACTTCCGACTAGCTGCCTGTAGAGTGTGCAATCCACCAATGGAGAGTCTTCAAATTCACCTAGTTTTATGCCTGAAAGGAATGGGCACTTGGCTGCCTTACATTCAGCCATTTTAAAATTGAATAATAGGTCTGAAGCATACTTAGGTTGACTCAGCAATATACCTCTCTCAGATTGCTCAATTTCCAAACCCAAAAATTGCCTTAGCAATCCTAGGTCGCTCATGGCAAATTCACTGTGCAAAGAAGCTTTAATTGAGACAATTTGTTTGTTGCAGATCCCTGTAATTAAAAGATCATCAACATACAGTACAATGACCTGCAAATTATCATCACATTGCTGCAAATAAACATTTGGATCAGACTTGCATCGACAGAAACCAATTGAGAGCAAAAAAGCATCCATTTTGGCATACCAAGCCCTGGGGGCTTGCTTGAGCCCATAGAGTGACTTCTTCAACCTGCATACAAGTGTGGGATCCTCTTGGAATCCTTCAGGTTGCTGCATATATATCTCTTCCTGTAGCTCACCATGCAAGAATGCACTTTTGACATCCATGTGGTGAACTTCCCAACCTTTACTAGCTGCCATGGCTAGAGCTAGTCTAATTGAGTCCATCTTTGCAACCGGTGAAAAGGTCTCTTTATAATCCACACCATGGATTTGTGAGTAGCCCTTAGCCACTAACCTAGCCTTGTACTTCAGATCAGAACCATCAGCAACAGGTTTGGTTCGGAAAATCCACTTACATTGCACAAGTTTCCTCTTGGGAGGAAGAGGCACCAAATCCCATGTTTTGTTCTCTTGGAGAGATTGGAATTCTTCTTGCATTGCTGCTCTCCACCTTGGATCATGATTAGCTTCCTAATATGATTTGGATAATATCCAATCATCATATAACAGTGATCAGCAAGTTCACTTTCATTTGCAAAGGAAGCATTGATTGTTTGAGATCTAGTCTTCCTAGGCTCTTGGGGATTGCCTGCCAATTCACCTGCAGCTTGTATGATTTTTTCAGCCCACTTGGGCCTTGATGGTGACTCATGTACAGAAATTTCATCTTTAGCCATGTTATCTTCAGCAATATCAGAAAAATAAGAAGTGGAATCATCACTAATTTCATTAAGGTGAGGAGGAGAGGAGCTTTCCCCCAGTGCAAGCTCAAAATCTGGAATTGGTTCTTCTTCGAATTGCACACTTCTCTCAATGAAAGTTTTGAGTGTGGATGTGTCAAAGAGCTTGTAGCCCTTTGTGTCCTCACCATATCCAACCATGATACATTCTCTTCTCTGTGGCTCCAAAGCCTTCCTCTTTTCTGATGGAATTCGAGCCCATGCTCTAGACCCAAAAATCCTGAAATTTGACACATTTGGTTTTTGGCCAAACCATGCCTCATAGGGGGTTTTTCCTTTGACTGATTTGTGAAAGGATCTGTTCTGAATATGAGCAGCACAATTGATGGCTTCAGCCCATAGCTTAGGGCTTAGATCCCTAGCTTCAATCATGCAAGTGGCCATCTCTTTGAGAGATCTATTTTTCCTCTCTGCCACACCATTTTGCTGAGGTGTGTAGGGGATTAAATGTTGCATTTGGATGCCACATTCCTCACAAAGATGCTGAATGTTATTATTCACATATTCCTTTCCATTATCAGTCCTAAGTATCTTTATCTTATGACCACTATGATTCTCCACTAGGGCTTTCCAAATCTTCAATTTCTCAAACACTTCTGACTTCAATTTAAGGAAGTAAACCCAGCAAAATCGAGAGTAGTCATCTATGAATGTGAGTACATACCTTGATCCACCATATGATGGAGTGGGAAGAGGACCAATGAGGTTTGAATGTACCAATCCAAGTGGTTGAGTGGCTCTCCTTGCCATTCCCTTCTCATAGCTGCGCTCAGGATGCTTTCCAACTACACACCCAATGCATGCACCATTTGAAGATCTGATTTCTGGAAGCCCTTCCACCATCTCGTCCTTGTGCAATGTCTGGAGATATTTGTAGTTCATGTGGCCAAATATTTCATGCCACAACTTGGAGGTCTCGTTGGAATGAGAGACAAGAGCATGGTCACTAGAGTGTGGAATGAAATTGGAGAACTTGTACATTCTCTCATCATGATCAGCATACCCTACAACCACAACTTGATTGGAAGAAATTTCTGAGATTTCTACCAAATCTGGAGTAAATGTTACTCTCTTGGCTTCTCCTGTATGGGTTATTTGATAAACTGATAGCAAATTTGCAGCCAATGAAGGTACATAGAGCACATCACTGAAATAGCCATGCTCCATGTCAATCCTACCAATCCCCTTGGTCTGGATTTCTGAATCATCTCCCATTTGAACTATTGGGCCACCATTCGAATGCATAGAGGAGAAGAGTTCTCTGGATGAAACCATATGTCTGGAAGCTCCTGAGTCAATGATAAAGGATGAGGGATTCGAAATACCTGCTACCAAAGCATGACACTTCTCCTTATTGTCAGGATTTGAGGTGCTCTCTTTCTTACTTGCGCCCTCAGGGACTGGGATGTTGTTCTTCTCCAGCAGCTGCGCCATTGAATCAATGGTTTTCTTCATGCATGAGCTCTCTGGATGCCATCCCCTATGACAATAGGTGCATTTGGTCTTTTCCTTTCCCTTCTTGTCCTTCTCCTTTGACAGATTCGAACCCCCATCTGCAGACTTGGTCTTGTCAAACTTCCTCTTCTCTTGCTGCTTCAAATTCTTGGCTTTCTGCTTGCCTTTGTTGGCATTTGAAACACCCATTGCCAATGCTTGGTCCTTTGATTTTATGGTGCCCATCTGAACTAGTTTGTCCTGCTCCTGAGTGAGACACTCCATGAAGGTAGCTAGTGATGGCATTTGCCAATTTCGAAGGGTCATTTTGGTTGAGTGAAATGTGCTAACAAATACAGAGAATTCTGGGCCTAGCTTCGAAAGGATGGACAGAATCAGTTGTTCCTCCTTCTTAACAATTCCACATTGTTGCAGTTGAAGCACCAGTGACTTGAACTTCGTGAAGAACTCCTGGATGGTTTCAAAATGCGCTGGGCTCAAGCTAATGAGCTCGTTTTCAAGCTGGTGGCCTCTCAGTTCATCAGTTTTCCCAAAGAGTGATTCTAGCTTCACCCATACTTCGTTGGGGGTTGTCAAAATGTCTGTATGAAACAAGAGTTCCCTTGAAATGCTCAAGTATAACAATCCATAAGCTTCATCAAGTCGATTGTAGTACTTTGCTTTCTCCACAGCAGAATTTGGCTCCACTTCTGTGCCCATGGTTACTCTATAGAGACCCTTAGATCTCAGCTTGATAACCATCTCAGCCTTCCAATAGAAAAAATTGAAGGGTGTGAGCAACATTTGGTTTGCTTCCATGACTGCTGCGTTAATGGTGAGAAAACTACTGAAACACTTGCAAAAAACACTCAATTTTTATCTGGAAATCCTCTCTAGAATGCAGTTCAATGCTCAATATTGACCTGCAACTCACTAACTCCATGATGGCTCTGATACCATGTGAGTATTTTGATCACAGAAGATCTAGGAGCTATGGAGAACCTCACAAAATCGATTTAATTTGCAAAAACAGTGGAAAACTTGAAAAAGGAGATAATTTTACACACAATGTAAGCTGAATATTTTCATTAACTGACTGTCTAACATGTGAAAATGTTAGTAACAGGTTTTTATTACATCCATGAGAAATTTGAGAGCATTAGTGAGCTCAAGCTGAGTGTACAAGTCAAAAATGCCAAATGGGCCTCAATCCCCCCTAGGTGGGTCCAACTCAATCCCAATCACCCCAAACAGTCACGAATTCTGGTGTGAAGGTGGCTGAAGCATGATGGGTCATTAATGAGGCCAAGGTAGGCGTGGGTGAGCAAGTAGAGGAGTTTGGGGGACCAAGGGAGCATTAAATGCTCCAAATCTAGCCAAAATTGGGAAAAATCCACCCTAGCGCCCCTAGTCAACTGAAATTCCCCAAATCAAGGAGAGAGGGTTCTCCAGCAATTAATGAGGGCACACTTGTGGACAAAACAGGAGGTTGGGTGAACTGGTTTGCTTGGAAGTGGGTGTGAACACTCTCAAAAGTGGGTATTTGACCAACTGTAGTCACCTAGTCCAAACTATGGTTTAATTAAGCACATGAGCAATAAAAATTTATGGATTATGGTACTAAGTGTGGATTACTGTTCTAACATACAGGTGCAAAATTTTCTTCATAATCTATTCCTTCTTTCTGAGAAAAGCCATGAGCTACAAATCTTGCCTTGTATTTCTCTACACTGCCATCTGCAGCATGCTTGATTTTGAAGATCCATTTGGAAGTCACAATAGACTTCTCCTTAGGTCTTGGGACAACATCCCAAACATCATTTTTTATTATTGATTGGTATTCCTCAACCATGTCATCCTTCCATTCTTTCTTTTTCATTGCTTCTTCATAACTGGAAGGTTCTTTGTTCATAATGTCACAGGGTAAAGCAACATAGCTGGTATGTGATCTGGTTCTCTTCTTTGCTTTGTGTTCTTCTTCTGGAATGCCAAATCTTTCTGAATCTTGAATGATCTCTCTAACCCATGCAGGTTTCCTCTTGTGAGAGTTATCCTCATGGGGTGGATCTATAGGTTCTTGCGGATCTTCAAACTCGTGAACAACTTATGGAATTGCTTTTGTCATGGTAGTGTCTTGAAATCTAGTTTCCTTAGGTTCTTCATAAACTTTGATAGATACCTTCCTTGATTTGATGAATGTTGAGTTTTCATCAAATGCTACATCCCTGCTGACATCAATCTTCTTGAACCCTGGAAAGTATATTTTGTAATCCTTCGAGCTTTCACTGTAACCCACAAAGATACCCTTCTTTCTTGAAGGATCTAGTTTAGTCCTCTTTTCCTTTGGAACATGAGTGTATATTGGACAACCAAATATTCTAAGATGGATGACTTCAGGTTTCTTACCAGAAAAGACCTCTTCTGGTGTCTTGTTGTCCAATATCTTGTGGGGCATTTTGTTCTACACATATACAACTGTTCTAGCTACTTCTTCCCATAGATGCATAGGTAGATCCTGGTCATGCAGCATTGTCCTTGCTACTTCCATGATAGTTCCGTTCTTCCTTTCTCCAACTCCATTCTGTTTAGGATTATAAGGAGCAGTCAACTCCCTCTTAATCCCTGAATCACTACAAAGCTTCTTGAAGTCACATGAGGTGAATTCCCCACCATTGTCGGATCTGAATGTTTTGATCTTCTTGTCAGTTTGATTCTCCATCAAGGTTTTAAATTCCTTGAAGTTATCAAACACCTCATATTTGTTCTTCAAGAAGTATACCCAAGTCTTCCTGGAGAAGTCATCAATAAATGAGACATAGTAAACATACCCACTTAGAGAACTGGATGACATAGGACCACATACATCTGAGTGGATGATTTCCAGGATATCTTTTGCCTTGCTTTCACTGCTTGGGAAAGCCTTCTTAATGTTCTTACCTTTTGCACATCCTTTGCAAACACCTTCATGTTTGGTCTTGATTTCAGGAAGACCCTCTATAGCCTTTCTTGCAATTGGAAGTTCTCTATAATGCATATGAGCAAGTATTCTATGCCAAAGTTCACTTGGCTCCATGGATTCATGCACCATGGCATGTTCAGGTTGTCCCTTCAATTTATACAAACCTCCCTCTTACTCTCCAATCATTCTTGCATCATCTATGGTCTTTCCCTTTGGCCACATTAGGACTTTGCCATCCACAAATGAAACTCTCATACCTTTTGCATCCAATGCAGAGATGGAGAGTAAGTTCTTCTTGAGCCCAGGTACATAAAGGACTTCTTTCATCTTCAAATATTTTCTAGAATCTAGGTTATAGGAGGCTTCACCACTTCCTTTGATTGGGTATTGAAAATCATCCCCAAGTTTCACCTTATGAGGTGATTCATGTTCAGATAGGTTTACAAAAGATTCCTTAAACCCAGTCACGTGTTTGGAAGCCCCACTGTCAATCAACCAATCATTACAACCATGGGAGATAGTACCTGTGAGAGCAGAGATTAGAACATACTCTTCTTCACTTTATGAGTCATCATCACTATCATCACTTTCTGCCCTATCCTTCTTCTTTGGAGGTTCATCATCCTCGGCAGCATGAGCATGGAACTTTCTTTTGCTGCCCTTCTTCTTCTTGTTTGAGTTGCTGTTAGTATCCCTTTTGTTCTTGGGACAATCTGAGGCAAAGTGACCCTTTTCATTGCATGTGAAGCATCTTAGATCCTTCTTATTCTTTTGATAGGATCTCTTGTAGTGAGAGTGCTCCTTCTTGGGCTTGCTTCTTTTGGTGTGAGCTGTGAGAGCTTGAGCTTCACCTCCCATATTTTCCTCACGAGCTACAAGTCTAGCTTCTTCTTGAGAGCATTCCTCCCATAGTTTACTGAAAGAGATCAATTTCTTTCTTGCACAGATTCCTTGAATAAAGGAGTCCCATGACCTAGGTAGGCCATTCAGAGTGGTCATAACAACTTCACCATTGTCCACTACTTCATCCACAGCTTCAAGTTGCTCCTTGATCTGAGAGACCTTGGAGAAGTAAGATTGAATGGTTTCTCCATTCAACATCTTGACCCCTTTCAATTGATTCCGCAGAGTCATCTTCCGATTTATGTCCTTCCCTTCAAATAGCTTGGTCAAAGAATCAAACATCTCCTTGGGTGTCTTTAGAGAAGACACATGGGGTATGAGATGGTATTTGATAGAATCAACAATGATTCTCTTTGCCTTGACCAAGTTTTTCTTATCCAATACCTTAGCCTCTTCATCCTCTGGGATAGGGATGTCTTCTTTTATATATGAGTCCAACTCATTCTCTTCCAGGATTAACCCAATCCTATACTTCCAAGCTTGGAAGTTATTAGCCCCTTCAAGCTTATCCTCAAGCTTGGTGTGGTGAGACATCTTGAAGAGTACATCAAATGGAAATAGAAAAGATTTAGGTCTTACCACTTGAAATGCTGAAAACTGGATCTAGTCCTGGATTAGGGTTTGTCGAAAAAACCCTAAAAATTCAAAATGTGAATTTCAACTTTCTGAAAGGATAGAAAGATGCGCCTTGATGAGCTGATCAGCCTGGTGTATTCAGAAATTGAGATCAGCAAAGCTTTACCCTTCAGATTTATCTTTTTGTCCTCCCAGGTTCACTAGGGAGAGCCCTGAATTAGGGTTTGAGTTTCCTGGAGATCTACCCAGCCAAAAATATTGATCCAAAGCTCTAAACTTCGATTTTTGCAAGGAGCTTCCAGCTATGTCTCCAGATTCAAGAAATTCCTATTTTTGTGGAAACCCTAATTGTTAGGGCCAAATCTGAAAATGCTCAGAATTGAATTCTGATTAGACAGATAGATTCTCCTTGATGAGTAGAGTCAATCTACTATACTTCTTTTCCAAAATCTGTGGAGAGAAACCCAATAAACAAGAAACTCAAGTTTCTGTCACTGCAAAATGTCTTCTTCTCAGGTTAGCTCTAATACCATGTTAAATTTTGAGCATTAATTCACAATACTCTTGGATCTTTACTGAGAGAATAACATATACAGTATATCAATGCATAACAATCACAATAAGCATGACAAGCATCACAAGAATCAAAAGCATGAGAGACAAGAGACACAGAGTTTCCGTGGGGAAAACCCTAAGGCGAAAAACCCCACAACTTCCTCAGAGATAGAGAGAGCAATGGCTCAACCAAAGTACAGCCAAAATACACTTGAGATAGTCTCCTAGTAGTAGATGATCCTCCTCCTCACTAGTGCGCCACTTTCTAAGTGAGAGAAGTGTGTCTTTCCAAATGATCCAAATAGAGATCTCCCAATCTCTATTTATACTTAACCTGTTTTCCTAGTTACACTATGGGGCCGACTTGTCTATCTAGATACATCCACAATATAATATATATTTCAGGGCCGACCCCACACATGGTGGTCTAATAACCCATTGGCAAGTACACACACTTTCAACACTTGTCAATCCACATGACGACACTTCCTTATTGAGGAATAACACATCTCTAATAAGGGTACAATAAATATATATGAAATACATAGATGAAAATCATTCCGAAATTACATATACATCAACAGTAGGCATCTTCCAATTTGGGGTAGTTAGCCGATTGGAATTGAACGTAGAGACAAATATCGAGTAATATTTACCAAGATTTGAGAGAATGGAGAGGATCAATTGCTTATCCTCTTTCACAACACCACTATTCTTCAACTGCAATGTCAAGCGCTTGAATCTTGTGAACAACTCATTGATGGTCTCGAAATTCTCAGGACTAAGAGAAATCAATTCATTCTCTAATTGAAAAGCCCTAAGCTCGTCCTGCTTGCCAACAAGTGTGTCAAGTTGCTCCCATATTGCTTTCTGAGTCTTCAATCCATTGAGATGGAAGTGAAGATCCTTGGAAATAGAGAGGCAAAGGAGACCATAAGCTTCATCAAGCTTATTGTAGTGTTTGGTTCTTTCCGACAATGTGCCTGGCTCCAATTCGAGGCCAACGGTGACTTTGTAGAATCCTTTTGAATGCAATATCATCTCCATATCATCTTTCCAATCAAAATAGTTGAAAGGAGTGAGGATAGGCTTTGAAGAAGAGTATTCCGTTGCTAGGAGCGAGTGCATTTTGATGTAGAAAAGCTTGCAACATGTAAGGTAGCGAATGCAATTGATGGAGATAATAACCTGCAAATCACAATGAAAACAAGAACCGTAAGGTCGAACAATCCACCCTTTTAGAGTTGCATCACACTTGGGATTAGAGATCAAACAAGTTGAATGGGTCAAATGTATCGAATCTAGGAATTATGTGGAAAACTCAAGCTTCTAGAGTGGATTGGAACTGTATTTTTCTGCTTTGCATGCACATGAGAGAATGCACATGAGATCTTTCATGCCAAAACTTCTGTAATTTTGAGCAAATTCACTCAAATCTTCTTGTAGAACGCCTATAGAAAAGAGATCTTGTCCCCACAATGGCTCTGATACCATGTAAAATTAGTCACAGCAGATCTAATGAACAAGTAAATCAATCACAATAGATGAAACTCAGAAAATATGGTGTAAACTGTGCAAAAAAATGCATCAGTGCTCTATAATCCCAATAAGGGTGAAAATACAATACAATACTGTCACAATGAGTGAGAAATTCGAATTGCCTAAGGAGTTCATTCGAATTAACTGCATGGTGTAGCTTGGCTCCAACTAGGAGTCCTCATCATCAATCAGTGGTGGTCATCAATGCACAATAACCACTCATCCAAGTGTCAATCTGAGTCTAACTGAGTGTAATTGAAATGTGTAGCACTGATATAGGGAAGAAGGCTCAGTGGAGGGTGCATGGGAGGCTAAATCAAGTTAGAACAAGTCATCTAGTCAATCTGGAGGTCCATCGGAGTGAAACAGTCAGTCAGGAGTGAAACTAGCCTCAAATCAAGGAGAATCAGAGCTAATTGAGTGTAAACTGAGTGGGTAGGTGAGGAAGTTCGCCCTTCTCTAGTAGTAGGTGAGATGTGTGCGCCTTCATGACTAGGAGGGCTAAAACTCTAAGGAAAGAAGCTCCTAGGTGCTAGAAAGATGTGGATAAGGTGCTGGAGGCATCAACCTGGTGACTGGGATGCATGCAAACCCTAGAAATCGCATGCAAACCATAATTGCATGCAAAAATCTAAAAAATGATGATGTGGATATCCGAACATCTTCAGTTAGCTGAGTTTAGGTTCATTTCAATTGAGTTTGAGTCTTCCAGAGCACTCTGGTGGTGATAATCCCTATGCTAGACCAACTGATGTTCAAATTCTACTGTATGATTTGAATTCTCTCCATTGTAACATCATTGTTCATTATACTTATTATTGGAACATGTGACATTAGTTTGCTCCTATCTAAGTTCTGCTGCATAATTATTCTTCTCCTCTTTTTTACTGTAGTTTTCACTATAATTCAACTTTTCTACTAATTCTTTCTTTGTGAGGTATCCATAATCTCTTAGATCTGCTGTGACATATAATTTAACATGGTATTAGATCCATTTGAGTGAATAGGTTGAGAAGCTACTTTCAGTACTAGTGCACCAGAAGCTTATGGATTTCCACAACAAATCCTAGTGCCATTACATTGAATTCATTGGAGAAATCCAATGAGATCTAGCTAGGTATGAAGGATATAGATAAAAGTGCCTACTGTCCTAAGGTAGTGCTCAGTAGTAGTCTACATCCATTTTGATATTTTTTGGTAGGTTATTCAAGTTTTTTAGTGTTGCAGCAGTTGCAATAGTTACAACAGTTTTCTGCAGTTGTAACGGTTTTCTGTAGTTGCATCAGTTTTGCTGCAGAAGCAACAATTTTCACCTTTTATTCACTCCAACAGTTGTAATGGACAATTTGAACTCTCTTCTCTCTTCCAGGATCCTGACACCCTTTAATTACCTTAATTGGAGGGATGATATTCAGATGATATTGTGAAACAAATCATTGTACATGGTGACAATGGGGAAGGATCCCGAACCAACATCAGTTGTGGAGAAAACCAAGTATTTGAATAGATTGGATGAAGCATTTGGTTTCATTTGTATTCACATTTCTAGATATCTACTCTTCCACATCGAAGGATTGAAGACTCCAAGAGAGTTATGTTTTAATTTGGAGACCCTCTTTGGAAAACAAGATGAGCTAAGAGGCCATATTCTAGAAAATTAGTTGATTTCTGTACAACCGAGAAATTTTGAGACCATTCAACAGTTCTTTTCAAAATTCAAATCTCTGGTTATGCAATGCAAGCAGTGTGGCATTGAGAAGAAGGATGAACAACTGTTGCTATCCATTCTGAGCATGCTAGGGCCTGAGTTCTCCATATTTCTCTCTACCTTCCATTCTGGGTGAATGTCAATCCCTGGTTGGATGATTCCATCCTTAGATGTTTTCACTTAATCTCTCATTCAAGAACAAGATAAGTTGGTCCAGATGGGCCCCTTGAAGGCCTCCAAAGATCAATATCTTATGGCTGGAGAAGAAAAAAGTGTGAATGGGAAGGGGAAGCACAAGGGAAAGGATAAGAGGCCATCTGAACCCAGGAAGAATGCCAAGTCAAGTCCATCAGAAGGAGCCTCCATATCTAAGAAGGAAAAACTAAAGGGATTTGAGAGATCCAAGTGTTCCTATTGCAAGAAAGAAAACCACACAGAGAGATCTTGCATGCAGAAGAAAATAGATCAGATGACAAAGCTTCTTGAACAACACAACATTGCCCTCCCAAAAGGTGCAAGAGAGACCTATTCTAGAAGTGAGTCTGATGGTCATGAGAGATTCCATGCACTGAAGGATGAATTTTCAAAATCACAATCCCTCTTTATAGATTCAGGAGCCTCAAAACACATGCTTTCCTTTGGAGAATCATTTTCTTCTTTAGATCTCAAATATGGTCTGATTATTCACATGGGAGACAACTCTCATATCTCTGCTTAAGGGAAGGGAACAGTACATATGGAGCATGACAAGTTAAAAAAAAATTCTATTTGTGCCTTCTTTTTTAACAAATTTGTTGTTTGTATATCATATGACTCACATAGGTTCATCGAAGAAAGTGGTATTTGGTCGTGACACAATTGAGATTGCAGAGATATCTATTGGAAATATTATAGCGAAAGGTTTTCAAACCATGCCTCCAAGGCATATGAATTCTCACATTTTTTTCCATACTCTCTTCCCACCTCATCGGAATCTGATGAATATTAGAGTGATATCTCTTCTAATGAATATTAGGATCAAGATCTTGATGTTGAGAATAAAGTTCAAGGAGACTCAGATTCATATCTAGATCCAACACATGCTCCCAATCCATGGCCAAGGCTAGTATGGGCTCCCAAAGTCCTTGTAGCTGCTGGGAACACAGTTAGGGATCCATATCACCATAGAACCAGTAGATCTCAATATCATGCAAACCTTGCACTATGTCATGTAGATCCACTTCTCTAAGAGAGGTGCTACATGATGGTGGGTTTTGATCCACAATTTCTTGGAGAGACTTTCCATGGGGGATATACAACCAAGAAACAATCTCGGTTGTCTCACAAAAGGTACTCAAAGGTTCATGATTTGGACCATAATGAGCCATTTGCTCCAGCTGCAACAAGGGTTCCTGAAAGACTTGCTTTGGAAAATACAACTTCTACATAGTGGGAGGTACACCAGAGGAGTAGATCCAAATCAAGATCTAGCACCTGCATTTCTATCCTACAGAGGAGCATCTTTCCAATAATTTTACAAAGGGTTTCACTAAGAAAATGTTTTTCCTTCTCTACTTATTATGAAGGTTCTTTGAGTTCCCTACTGCTGTTATTTTTGAGGGGGGGGGGGTATTTTTCCCATGATGTTTTTTCCCATTTCCTTGGTTCATGGATAGTTATTTTTATCATTTATTTGATTGTATGGGTGACCTTTGGTCTTAGTAACTAGGGCCAAGGATGAAAAGGTATGTATTAAGGGGGTGCGTTAGTATATTTCAATACTCCATCCTTTTCCTACCTAGCATTATTTATTTTTCCTAGTTGTTGATGATGTCATTTTCCCTCTAATGGTGTGGAGATGTCATCCAAGATCCATCTACCACATTCTGAGCCTTGCATGCATCATTTTAGGACCACTAGAGTTAGTTCCCTATTTTATAGGAACCTATTGAGTGTTTCAGTGCAGTGCACCTGAGTTAGCTGACTCTTGCGGGGGGTTAGAGCTCCGGATGCCACTGGTTGTAGCCTCATGCACCCTTTTTTGACTGGAATGCATGACAAACTCACTATTGCACCCTCCTTAGTAAATTAAATGATTATGTCTTTAGTTATATGAGTTTAGGTTCAGTTTAGTTGAGTTTGACTCTTCCAGAGAACTCCAGTGGTGATAATCCCTATGCTAGACCAAGGTTCAAATTCTCCTATATGATTCAAATTCTCTACATTGTAACATCATTGTTCATTATATTGATTATTGGAACATGTGACATTATTCTGCTCCTATCCGAGTTCTGTTGCATAATTATTCTGCTGCTCTTTTTTATTATAGTTTTCACTCTTATTCAAATTTTATGCTCATTCTTTCTTTGTGAGGTATCCATCATCTCTTAGATCTGTTGTGACATAGAATTTCACACATATAAATTATAATGTGGGATTCCCATGTCCCAATGCTTGTTCATTTTTATTAGGCACAAGGTCTTCCAAAACAATACCTCAAAGTAGGAGGTTTACAATATGGTCCAAATTATTTCAACTAAGTGTGGAATGCCAAGATCCCACTCTCTAATGAGAATCCTCCCAAACATCATAAGTACAAAATATATATCATCAAAGTATATATCAAGATCATACAAATGTACATCAAGAAGATGCCTTACCAAAGGATCATGAAAGTGCTTGTCCATCCAAGCAAGTAGACCACCATTTTCCAAGTGCACACAAGCATCAAGTGACCAATCAAATATTATCCAATGACATAGGTGAGGATCCCATGTCCTATAATGCTACTCCAAAATAATGTAGGAATCTTCAAAATAATTAGCCATGTGTTCTTTCATCCAATAAGTGAATGAAGAAATGCTGCCAAAATTTGAACCAAGTAAGGACCAAGAAAACAAGGAGACTTCAAGTGGCTCAAAGAAGTCTCATCAATACATCCCAGAATGTTAGAGTCATCAAATGAGAGAAATATATGCTTCCCCAAGGACGTGTGGAAGTGTTTTTGCTGCAACATCCCCCCCCCCCATATTTTTTGAAAAATATTGGGGCCGCCTCCTTTTTTTTTTGAGAAGAAGTTTGCCTAAGAATATCTGGACATCAGAGTCTTTCCTTACTTAGTTTCCCTAAAGAAAGGTCTTTTGCTTGCCTTACTCTTTGAGTTTATTTTCATTTTTTTGCCTAAGTAAAAATCAAGATTCTGAGCTGCAATGGCGGAAGCTCTGAGCTAACTTTGCCGCAAAGGCGGAAGAGTTAGTCCAAACTTTCCAAAACGGCAGAAGAAAAGGACCAAGTCAATCCGCGGCGGAAAAAACTTATCTTATGTTTCCGAAAAGATGAAACCCTTGACCAAGTGAGCCCGTGGCGGAACAAATTCACCAAGTTTCTCCGCAACTGTGGAAGAATTCGTCTAACTTTTCTGCAAACAATCATAAATTTATGAATAAGTCACCTTTGCGGGAGGACTCGTCTATATTTTCCGCATTGACGAATGTCTTCAAGAAACTCTTTTGCGATGGCGGGCAGAGTGGCACACTTTTCAAAAGAACTTAGATAACTCTTCTGCAAATGTGGGTAAACCTACTTAAAGTGGTCGATGCGTAGTGCTTTCCCTTTGCGGAAGAGCTCATACAATCCTCCCGCAACGGTGGGAAAAACCTGATTTCTCTTTCCGTAGTTGGCGGAGAACTTACCCAAGTCCTTCCGATTTTGACGGTCGCATTTAATAAGAAAAGTGTCGATTTGACCCATCCGTATGTCGCATTAAACCCATTTAATGGTCTGCAACCACCCTATTAATAGCTCACGCATGTCGATTTTATATATATAGGGCATGAACCCTGTTGTGTTTTCGTTATTTCAATTGGTCAGAGCGCTAAGTCCGTTTCCATTCGAGTTTGCAAACACCTGCTATGGGCTCACCAGTTCCGTCGCGGTATCAACACCTACCTACCACCATCTTGCAACAAGTAAGTACCTTGTCAAGCCTCATGGACTAATTTGTAATGGTTAAGGTAAATGTTATGTGCATGTCAATCATTCTCCTCTTCATTGGAATCAAAATCTCTTTCATTACCAATGCACATATCAAAAAGACATTGTCTCTTCAAGAATGCAATCATCTTTGGTTTCCATTCATCATAGTTGAATGGAGTAAGAAGATTTTGTAAAGAAGAATATTCCATCTCTGCAATAGCGAATGCAAATGGAGGAAGTAAGAAACCTGCAAATCTCAAGCAAACAAGAACCATTATGGAGCAATAGTTGCAACTGCAGAAAACTACTGCAAAGTGAGCAAAAATTGCTCAATCTTCATGTAGAACACTTGTAGAAGAGAGATCTTGTCCCTGCCATGGATTTGATACCATGTAAAATTAGTCACATCAGATCTAATGAACAAGTAAATAAATCACAACATATGAACATAGAAAATATGGTGTAAAACTGTGCAAAACATGCATAAGTGCTCAATATCCCAATAAGGGTGAATAATTACAATACAATCATCTAACAATGAGTGAGCAATTCGAATTGAGTAAGGATCATTCAAATATATGCATGGAATAGCTTGGATCCAACTAGGAGTCCTCATCATCAATCAGTGGTGGTCATCAATGCACAAGTAACTGTCAGACAGGTGTCAAACTGAGTCTAACTGAGTGTAATAAGTGTAACTCATGGTAAATGCCACTAATGTAGGGAAGGAGGCTTAGTGAAGGGAACATGAGGAGTTAACTGAACTCAGAATAGGTAGTCTAGTCTCACTGGAGGTCCATTGGAGTGGTAAAAATAGTTAGGAGTCAGTCTAGCCTCAAATCAAGGAAATACAACTAGCTAACTTAAGTGAACTGGAGTGGTAGGTGAGAAAAGGTGCCCTTCTCAAGTGGTAGATGCATGCTAGGTGTACTAAGCACTAGGAGGGCTATAATTGAGTGGAAAGAAGCTCCCGGGTGCTAGCAGACTAGGGACTCGGTGCTGGAGGAATCAAACTGGTGACTGGGAAGCATGTGGATGCATGCAAAGTACATATTGAATGATGAGATATCCTAATAGGGAAGATTTTTATGCTGTAATGGGTACCCATCATCCACTATGTGGCATTCAAAGGAACAATTTTTAACTGGGCTGATATTCTCTAAGGCAGCTTAACATCAGCTATAATTGCTGCACAAGAGGGGTTAGTGGAGAAAAGGGCAGAATGTTATATGGAATCCTACTTGATACATTGTGTTGTGGCAAAGTGTCTCTTTCCCAAGTTAGGATGCATATGGAACTCGACCGAAACCTCAGTATTCATTGCTTACAAAATCTTCTAGGCTCAGAATTACAAAAGACATTACAAACTCATTTGTGAGGAGTTTATCATGCCTCTATACGCGTTAATGTTCAACGAGGAACCCAACTGCTTATCTGAGAATGCCATGGAAGTCCCGGAGAACTATGGTGATTTCTATTTCTCGTCAGAAGGCACCTACATAAGAATGTATGGAGGCTCTAAACCTCCATATATCCTACCAAGATACGCCACTGATTATGTGGTACACAAGGAGGCAGCTAGGCAAGTGTTCATTGATGGGGTGGGGAGCACCTTGTACAAACCAAAGAAGTCCACTTTCCTGCCTTTAACTTTCTATGTTGGGGCCTACAAGTTCTCAAGAATTGCAACTGTAGAAGAGTTTGTTGCAGAATTGAAAGAATTTCACTTTGGGGAAAGGATTTTTTGGAGGAATGATGGACAAGGCAAAGCGGCACGACATTGCAAAGAATTCTATGCCAACTTTGAGTACCCCCACTATTATGATGAGGAAGAAGAAGTGCATCGGGGGGTCAATAACATGAACGAACTGCAGATTTGCCGGCTAAGTGAAGTCGAGGCCAGTTCTAGCTCTGGCACTGTGAAGGGTGCAAAACGACAGAAGGAAAAGGAAGCAGCAGAAGTTGCTCAAAATCTCTCTAAAGAAGAGCAAGAGCTAAAAGAAGCAGCCGAGAAAATCCAAAGAGAAGCTACTAATAGAGCAAACAAGGCGAAAGAAGATGAACTCCAGAAAGAAAAAGCTCAAAGGATTCAAGCAGCAGAAGATGAAGCTCGAAGAATTCAGGAGGAGGAAAGAAGTAGGCTGGAAGGAATTTCCCAACAAGAAGAAGATGACAAACTAAGAAGGGAATGGGAGGAAGAAGCACAAAGAAAAGAAGATCAAGAAAAGAAATCCAAAGAAGATGCTGACCCGAAAAGCCCAAATAGACAAGACTTGGATATGGGTTCCCCCATAAGGGACCTCCCAATTGTCCCTTTTACACCATCCAAGAATAGTACAGTGTCCCAATGCGATAAGTTTACTTACAACAAGAAAAGGAAGTCCATTGTTAAAGAAACAGTCACCAGAATGAAGAGGCCTTTTCAACCAGATATTGTCACCAGGCATGAAACCACAGTCATGCAAGGTACCTAACATGTGCACAAAATCATGGTATTTATCTCCGTAGCCTCTGTTCTAGCAGCTGCCGACAATGTCGACATATTATAAGACAAGTTAGAATCGGAGAAGGAGAAAGCCCATCATCTGTAGGAAACTCTAGTTAAAGAGAAGAATTATTCCAATTTGATGGTTGAGAAATGTGACACCCTTGTGCAAGAAAAGGAAGAACTTAACAGAAGATTTCAGCATCTAGATGCTGAAAAGAGAGCTTTGGTGATACAGATGAGAACTCTGGAGGTGGAGAAAAGAGCTATATAAAGCCACAACCTACAGTTGGAGTCCGAGAAATTTGATACTGCTCAATAGATTGATGACCTAAAGGAGAGTGTTGAAAAGATGGAAGAAAAGGAAGAACCGTTAGAAGATCAATTACAACTCGCAATCAACAAGGTTGGCGACCTGGGACCCTTCCATGAGCAGGCATGTGAAATTATGAAAAGGATACACAAGATTCAAGAGCTCATGACAAATGAAATATGCAAGTTGAAGGAAGTGGTGGCGAGGATCAAGGAGATAAATGCTGAGGCAACTAGGCGTATGAGAAAGTATGTACATATTAGCGAGGACATTAGGAAGCAAATGGAATGGAGAGAAGGAAGATCAGGATTCCCAGAAAGACTCCCTCTTAAGTCCATCACCAGTTTCAAAGCAAATATCCGCCTCTTAGGGTTTTTCCAGAATTACAGAGTAAGGTTGAATGAAGTGGCCATGGTTACGCTTGAACAGTGTTTGAATTTGTATTTGAAAATACAAACCACTCACAAAAATTTCCAGGTGAAGATGCCCCAAACCATAGAGGAGTTTCCAGACAGAGCCCAACGTTTGTTTGATCTAAGGGAGGGTTGAATGCTGAAGTGGACTATGTTAGGAAGGTAGACACTTTGACTTCAGAAGACCTT
The DNA here is from genome assembly GCA_027924585.1 of Larix kaempferi. Taxonomy (NCBI): domain Eukaryota; kingdom Viridiplantae; phylum Streptophyta; class Pinopsida; order Pinales; family Pinaceae; genus Larix; species Larix kaempferi. Next base: position 3,525,658 of record BSBM01000435.1, read on the forward strand.
CATGATTGGATTGGCTAGGCCACAGTTCGCACACATATCCTAAATGAGAGTCTCCAAGTTACAATAGTAGAATTTGCTAATCTAGAAGAAGGGTTGGCCAAGCATGAAGTCTCTATGAAAACCATGCTTCCCCTCGATGCAAACAATGTCATAAAAGAGACCAGTCTCTGGGTGAAGCATTTGGCAGAAACAAACAGGATGCTAACAATAGGAACACATAAAATAACAATAGGAGGAGCAGAGGCATCAACTTCAATGTGATTCCCAGTAGCAACAGTGGCTCAAACCCCAACAGGAGTACCAGCTTCAGCAGAAATGCCCAAGTCAGCAAAGGCATCAGCTCATAAATAATATACCTTCTATCGTATTTCGTGGGTCTGCAACCAATGTTTCTTCCTCTAGTCTACCTATGTGTAAATTATTAATGACATCTGGGCCTCCATCACGTTCATTTTTGTAATATTTTGGGTTTTTATTCTCTTTTTGTGACATGGACACTACAAGACAAATTAGAGGAATATAGACGGTTAGGGTATAGGTGGAAGCTCTTGGAGCATTTTGTAAAGCTATATATAGCTGAATAGAAGAGAATAGAAGGACTTTTGGCAGGCGAAAGGACATTTCTTCCTTCTATGTGAACTATTTCTACTACATGAATAAGAAAATCGTTTTGGCCTGTGGAAGCCTGCACAACACTTTGCTTGGGATTGTGTTGGATAATTGCTGAACTATATTTGCATCTTTCATACATTTCCTGTGAGATCTTTCCTGGCTATTGTGAATTAATTCTCTGCTATGAGTGGTTTCATTTCCTTTGAAAAATTTCTATGTTAAATGGGTAATAGAATGTTTGTCTCTATCAGAGCTATCTTTGATAGTCTTTATTTTCCGTTGTAAATGCTTCTATTCAATTTAACAGCTATCTGTGGAGTTCTTGGTTGCATTTCTAGTTTATTACTCATCCTTTAAATTTGCTCCTTACGAGGATAGATTAATTTAGATTTAATTAGCTCAGAGTAGATTTGTTTAATGCATGCATTTAATTTAGGGCACATGCATATCATTTTAAACATAAAAAATACAAATGGTGGATGGGGCCACAACTGGTAAAATAAAAAAATCTTTTAAAAACTTACACGGTAGCCGGACCGTTAACCGGACGGATTCCCTACACCAAAAGGTGGGTGATCTAATTGGGATCGCTTACTGGGAAGAATCCCTTGCTGATTGACGCTACGATTTTCGAGGCATCAATAGGAAGGTGTCAAGTAATTCTTCCAAGTGGCCTTTCACCCAAACATTGGATGAAGGAACTCTACTATCAAGTAAGGAACAAAGAGAACAATGGGCCTTCTGTTAAGATTTAATATGCTAAGACAGAAAATATCAGCATTACACTCCATTTCACAATAATAGCATATACAGGATCACTGAAAGAACAACAAGCACAGCATAAACACAAGAGACATAGATTTATCTTCGGAAACCCTCATGGGGTAGAAAACCCAGAAAATCTTCCTCAATATAGATGACCAGAAAATACAAAGATGTAATCCACAACCATGAGCTCCTTCTCCTCCACAACGGATCTCTCTCTCACTTATGCACTACTCACAAGTGAGTGAATGTGTGTTAAATGAGGAACACACCTCCTCTATTTATACACAACTCCGACTTGTCTTTTACACAATCTAGGTCGGCCCCAACTTAACCACTTTACATAATGTGACAGGGCCGACCCCACTAGGGTGGTCTAACAACCCTTTAACCCACATAACACATATAGGGCCGACCCCCACTAGGGAATTCTGATAACCCAAGCTACCATATTATCCACGGAGGAATAAAACATCTCCGGATATACAATAAGGTCTTCACGGAGGAATGAAACATCTCTAGAATAATAAAGTACAAATATCATATTCTTAGAAGTTACAATATTTCAACACTCCCCCTTAACGAGAAGGATATTATAACAACATATGCAGGAGAAAGGAGTCATCAACATCATACATGATACATCTATAAATCATTGGAAGCTTTCTTTATACATCATCAGTAACTCAAGCAGTTACAGGAACATCTTCAATACTGAATCTTCAACTTCTGCAGCACTCAAACAGCTACAGTAACATCATCATCATCTAGATCACTCGATCAATAGCCTCATTGTCTGGATCTACTGATCAACATCATCATCTGGATCTCTCGATCAACAACATCGTCATCTAGATCATCACGATTAGCAGCATGATCATCTAGACCATCACGATCAGCAACATCGTCATCTAGACCATCACGATCAACAACATTGTTATCTAGACCATAACAATCAGCAGCATCGTCATCTAGACCATCACAATTAGCAACATCGTCATCTAGACCATCATTATCAACAACATCATCATCTAGACCATCATGATCAACAACATCGTCATCTAGACCATCGCGATCAGTAGCATCATAGCAACATACCCTGCAATACACAAGATCTATTTAAGACACCATAACATGTCTAGGGACGATGCAGTCCACTCGTCAACTTAGATAGAGTCCAAGGACCTATTTTTTGAAGACATATGTCTACGGATCAATTTAGGGACTGAAGTTAGAGGATGATGCAATCCCCTCTCGTCCACTAGGGACCACTTGTCGGAGACATATGTCTACGGATAAATTCAGGGGCCGAAGTCCGGGGATGATGCAATAACCTCTCGTTCACTAGGGACCACTTCTCAGACACATATGTCTATGGATGAATTCAGGGAGTGAAGTCCGGGGATGATGCAATCGTGTCTCGTCCAATAGGGACCACTTCTTGGAGACATATGTCTACAGATCAATTCAGGGACCGAAGTCTGGGGATGATGCAATCCCCTCTCATCCACTAGGGACCACTTCTCGAAGACATATGTCTATGGATCAATTCAGGGACCGAAGTCCGGGGATGATGCAATCCCCTCTCGTCCACTAGGGACCACTTCTTGGAGACATATGTCTATGGATCGATTCAGGGATGGAAGTCCGGGGATGATGCAATCCCCATCACGTACATTTTGAACTAGTGGTTCCGGGATGATGCAATCCCCATCACATACATTTTGAACTAGTGGTTCCGGGATGATGCAATCCCCATCACGTACATTTTGAACTAAGAGTTCAGGGACGATGCAATCCCGACCACAGTTCCAGTCCTTTTTCATACTAGATGTGACCTAGATTAAATCTAGGATTTTATCACCTGTGGATGATCACCTGCTGCTGCACTAAGTAGTCCAGGAGCGAACATTACATCATTATAGGACCTGCGAATGATCACCTGCTGCTACACTGAGCATTCCAGGAGCGAACATTATATCATTCCAGTTAACCATAGATCCAGTACTATTTCAACTAGGGTGTGACCTAGATCAAATCTAGGATTTACAACCTATGAATGATCACCTGCTAATCCAGGAGCGAACATTACATCATTATAGGTTTTGTGAATGATCACCTACTGTTATGCTGAGCAGTCCAGGTTAACAATATCTTCTTTGTTCTCTTCAATGATTTAGAGAGCTTGTGCTAGAACCTGCATATCTCATAGGTTAAGCATAGTAGAACAAAGTCATACATACCTCGTAACTAGATATTCTATGTGGTCAAAGACTATGGATGAGTCTTTGTCCTTATGTCATCGTGGTCATAGAACTTGATTCGTCTTTCTTGATGTACCCGTATCTTGTTAGCAGACAACATCATCCTCATACAACACCACATGTGCATTCGTACAACCATATAACCCTAATCAATGAATGTCTTCTATCATTCACATGCATTCATACTTTTACTAGGGTGATAAGACAATTCTAAGATTAATCAAGATTGGACAAACCTCAATAATATGAAGACAAAGATATCTTAAACTTAATCATGAACAGATTTCAAAACATACCTGTATCTCCTCAAGCCATACTTGTCAGAATTTCTTTTAACCCAATCCACTTTGATTTGCTGAAACTCGATCTGGAGCTGGATTAGGGTTTGTTAGAGAAACCCTAAAAATTCAAACTTTGAATTTCAAACTTCTGAATGGATGGAAAGATGTGGCTTTCTGAGCTGATCAAGCTAACATACTTCAATTTTGAAATCTCCAAAATTTGACCCCTCAAAATTGCCTTTGAAACTTCTGGATCTTATGGACAGGATCCTGAACTAGGGTATGATGAAGCCCACCCTTCTACCCAATCAAAATATTCGATCCAAATCTCTAAAATTTGATTTTTCTGAGGAGCTTCCAGCCGTGGTCACAAACTTCAAAAAATTCCAACTTTTGCAGAAGCCCTAATTTTTCACCTTTCCGATCAAAATCCCGAACTAGGGTTTGATCAAGCCCGGCCTTCTGCCCAACCAAAAAATTCGATCTTGGTCTCTAAATTTCAATTTTGACGAGGAGCATTCAGCCTTGGACTCCGATTCCAAAAATTCCAACTTTCTCCGAAGCCCTAAATTCCCGCAGCAGTGATAAGCCAAGAATGAAGGTGCTCAGAAAACAATTTTGTTTTGACATAAATATGCACCTGATTGTTCTGGTGCATCTCTGAAGTTACGATTTCACGGGGTGTGAAACCTCGGCCTGTGGTATCCTGACCTATCATATTTCCATCCCCATAGGTCTGACCTCAATTGGATTTTCTGAGAGAGAGTTATGCCAAGTGTCATGGCGTGACCTGTTAATGGGATAAAATAGGAGAGCAAACTTGTACGGCGTGCCACGTGTCACTAGTTCAACTTCATCCTCTGAAAATAGTACCTATGAAATTAAAGTCTGTTCCCTACCTGTCACATTTTACGAAATTTCATTTGGAGCTTCCTAGCCCAAGCTATGACCTGTTTTCCTAGGTCACCTGTTTATGACTAAGATCTGGAAGAGGCAGAAACCCTAACTTGTACTGATCATAAATCACAAAGTACAATGAATTAGAGGCTTTTCTTTGGACAAAAGGTACCATGGGATGTTATATACGACTTGTAAAGGTTTCAGATCCTGAACCTTCTCCAAAATGGATTTATAGCGAAAGTGCCACGATGACTGGTTTTTGCTATACAAAATCCTAGCTTGCAAATTGTCGCAAGTGAAACAAGTGTCGTAATTGCCATACATTGCCTTCCTTCAGGCTATCTCTGATACCATGTTAAGATTTAATATGCTAAGATAGAAAATATCAACATTACACTCCATTTCACAATAATAGCATATACGGGATCACTGAAAGAACAACAAGCACAACATAAACATAAGAGACACAAATTTATCCTGGGAAACCCTCATGGGGTAGAAAACCCAGCAAAGCTTCCTCAATATAGATGACCAAAAAATACAAAGATGTAATCCACAACCATGAGATCCTTCTCCTCCACATCAGATCTCTCTCTCACTTATGCACTACTCACAAGTGAGTGAATGTGTGTTAAATGAGGAACACACCTCCTCTATTTATACACAACTCCGACTTGTCTTTTACACAATCTAGGTCGGCCCCAACTTAACCACTTTACATAATGTGATAGGGCCGACCCCACTAGGGTGGTCTAACAACCCTTTAACCCACATAACACATATAGGGCCGACCCCCACTAGGGAATTCTGATAACCCAAGCTACCATATTATCCACGGAGGAATAAAACATCTCCGGATATACAATAAGGTCTTTACGGAGGAATGAAACATCTCCAGAATAATAAAGTACAAATATAATATTCTTAGAAGTTACAATATTTCAACACTCCCCCTTAATGAGAAGGATATTATAACAACATATGCAGGAGAAAGGAGTCATCAACATCATACATGATACATCTATAAATCATTGGAAGCTTTCTTTATACATCATCAGTAACTCAAGAAGTTACAGGAACATCTTCAATACTGGAACATCAACATCTTCAATACTGAATCTTCAACTTCTGTAGCACTCAAACATCTACAGTAACATCATCATAATCATCTAGATCACTCGATCAATAGCCTCATTGTCTGGATCTACTGATCAAAATCATCATCTGGATCTCTTGATCAACAACATCGTCATCTAGATCATCACGATTAGCAGCATCATCATCTATACCATCACGATCAACAACATCGTCATCTAGACCATCACGATCAGCAACATCATCATCTAGACCACCACGATCAACAACATTGTTATCTAGACCATAACGATTAGCAGCATCGTCATCTAGACCATCACAATTAGCAACATCATCATCTAGACCATCATGATCAACAACATCATCATCTAGACCATCATGATCAGCAACATCGTCATCTAGACCATCGCGATCAGTAGCATCATAGCAACATACCCTGCAATACACAAGATCTATTTAAGACACCATAACATGTCTAGGGATGATGCAGTCCACTCGTCAACTTAGATAGAGTCCAAGGACCTTTTTTTTGAAGACATATGTCGACGGATCAATTTAGGGACCGAAGTTCGGGGATGATGCAATCCCCTCTTGTCCACTAGGGACCACTTGTCGGAGACATATGTCTACGGATCAATTCAGGGGCCGAAGTTCGGGGATGATGCAATAACCTCTCGTCCACTAGGGACCACTTCTAAGACACATATGTCTATGGATCAATTCAGGGACTGAAGTCCGGGGATGATGCAATCACGTCTCGTCCACTATGGACCACTTCTCGGAGACATATGTCTACAGATCAATTCAGGGACCGAAGTCTGGGGATGATGCAATCCCCTCTCGTCCACTAGGGACCACGTCTCGAAGACATATGTCTATGGATCAATTCAGGGACCGAATTCCGGGGATGATGCAATCCCCTCTCGTCCACTAGGGACCACTTCTTGGAGACATATGTCTATGGATCGATTCAGGGGCCGAAGTCCGGGGATGATGCAATCCCCATCACATACATTTTGAACTAGTGGTTCCGGGATGATGCAATCCCCATCACGTACATTTTGAACTAGTGGTTCTGGGATGATGCAATCCCCATCACGTACATTTTGAACTAGTGGTTCTGGGATGATGCAATCCCCATCACGTACATTTTGAACCAAGCGTTCAGGGATGATGCTATCCCGACCACAGTTCCAGTCCTTTTTCATACTGGATGTGACCTAGATTAAATCTAGGATTTTATCACCTGTGGATGATCACCTGCTGCTACACTGAGTAGTCCAGGAGCGAACATTACATTATTACAGGACCTGCGAATGATCACCTGCTGCTACACTGAGCATTCCAGGAGCAAACATTACCTCATTCCAGTTAACCATATAGCCAGTATTATTTCAACTAGGGTGTGACCTAGATCAGATCTAGGATTTACAACCTGTGAATGATCACCTGCTAATCCAGGAGCGAACATTACATCATTACAGGTTTTGTGAATGATCACCTACTGTTATGCTGAGCAGTCCAGGTTAACAATATCTTCTTTGTTCTCTTCAATGATTTAGAGACCTTGTGCTAGAACTTGCATATCTCATAGGTTAAGCATAGTAGAACAAAGTCATACATACCTCGTAACTAGATATTCTATGTGGTCAAAGACTATGGATGAGTCTTTGTCCTTATGTCATCGTGGTCATAGAACTTGATTCATCTTTCTTGATGTACCCGTATCTTGTTAGCAGACAACATCATCCTCATACAACACCACATGTGCATTAGTACAACCATATAACCCTAATCAATGAATGTCTTCTATCATTCACATGCATTCATACTTTTACTAGGGTGATAAGACAATTCTAAGATTAATCAAGATTGTACAAACCTCAATAATATGAAGACAAACATATCTTAAACTTAATCATGAACATATTTCAACACATACCTGTATCTCCTCAAGCCATACTTGTCAGAATTTCTTTTAACCCAATCCACTTTGATTTGCTGAAACTCGATCTGGAGCTGGATTAGGGTTTGTTAGAGAAACCCCAAAAATTGAAACTTTGAATTTCAAACTTCTGAATGGATGGAAAGATGTGGCTTTCTGAGCTGATCAAGCTAACATACTTCAATTTTGAAATCTCCAAAATTTGACCCCTCAAAATTGCCTTTGAAACTTCTGGATCTTCTGGACAGGATCCTGAACTAGGGTATGATGAAGCCCACCCTTCTACCCAATCAAAAGATTCGATCCAAATCTCTAAAATTTGATTTTTCTGAGGAGCTTCCAGTCGTGGTCACAAACTTCAAAAAATTCCAACTTTTGCAGAAGCCCTAATTTTTCACCTTTCCGATCAAAATCCCGAACTAGGGTTTGATCAAGCCCGGCCTTCTGCACAACCAAAAAATTCGATCTTGGTCTCTAAATTTCAATTTTGATGAGGAGCATTCAGCCTTGGACTCCGATTCAAAAAATTCCAACTTTCTCTGAAGCCCTAAATTCCCGCAGTAGTGATAAGCCAAGAATGAAGGTGCTCAGAAAACAATTTTGTTTTGACATAAATATGCACCTGATTGTTCTGGTGAATCTCTGAAGTTATGATTTCACGGGGTCTGAAACCTCGGCCTGTGGTATCCTGACCTATCATATTTCCAACCCCATAGGTCTGACCTCAATTGGATTTTCTGAGAGAGAGTTATGCCAAGTGTCATAGCGTGACCTGTTAATGGGATAAAATAGGAGAGCAAACTTGTACGGCGTGCCACGTGTCACTAGTTCAACTTCATCCTCTGAAAATGGTACCTATGAAATTAAAGTCCGTTCCCTACCTGTCACTTTTTACAAAATTTCATTTGGAGATTCCTAGCCCAAGCTATGACCTGTTTTCCTAGGTCACCTGTTTATGACTGAGATCTGGAAGAGGAAGAAACCCTAACTTGTACTGATCAAAAATCACAAAGTACAGGGAATTAGAGGCTTTTGTTTGGACACAAGGTACCGTGGGATGTTATATATGACTTGTAAAGGTTTCAGTTCCTGAACCTTCTCCAAAATGGATTTATAGCGAAATTGCCACGATGACTGGTTTTTTCTATACAAAATCCTAGCTTGCAAATTGTCGCAAGTGAAACAAGTGTCGTAATTGCCATACATTGCCTTCCTTCAGGATAGCTCTGATACCATGTTAAGATTTAATATGCTAAGATAGAAAATATCAACATTACATTCCATTTCACAATAATAGCATATACAGGATCACTGAAAGAACAACAAGTACAACATAAACACAAGAGACACAAATTTATCCTGGGAAACCCTCATGGGGTAGAAAACCCAGCAAAGCTTCCTCAATATAGATGACCAGAAAATACAAAGATGTAATCCAAAACCATGAGCTCCTTCTCCTCCACAGCAGATGTCTCTCTCACTTATGCGCTACTCACAAGTCAGTAAATGTGTGTTAAATGAGGAACACACCTCCTCTATTTATACACAACTCCAACTTGTCTTTTACACAAGCTAGGTCGGCCCCAACTTAACCACTTTACATAATGTGATAGGGCCGACCCCACTAGGGTGGTATAATAAACCTTTAACCCACATAAAACATACAGGGCCGACCCCCACTACGGAAGTCTAATAACCCAAGTTACCACATTATCCACGGAGGAATAAAACATCTCCGGATATACAATAAGGTCTTCACGGAGAAATACAACATCTCCAGAATAATAAAGTACAAATATAATATTCTTATAAGTTACAATATTTCAACACCTTCAAGGGGATCAAAGGAGTACCATATGTGCATCCATGAATATGTGTATCATTATAAGGTAACAAAGGATGCTGCTGCAAATGTAAAGAATAAGGTGCTCTAGTCATTTCATCATCAAAAGGAGAGATAGGAGTTTCGTATTCCTCATGTGGCACCCTAAAAAAGAAACCTTTCACCCATACTTCATTAGAATGAATGATGCAAAATGTGGAAGTGTAGGGTGTATGCGAATGAACCAAATCACCCATATGATCATAAAGTGTGAAAAATTCATCATGTGAAGGCTCTATAAGGGTAATATCATGCACCTCCCTCAAAAGTGAAAAACGTTCCTCATAGGTTGGTTCCAAAGTAGTGGAATCATGCACTTCTTCAAAAAGTGTGTAACCACCATCAAGAGGAAACCCAAGTTCCTCTTCCACCATAAAAAGTGCTTGGATCTCATCAAGATCATCTTCAAACACATCAAACACATGTAAATTTCCATGTTTCTAATGATCCATCATGTCATGAGAATCCTCCAAGAAATCTACCATATGACAATCTGAAACATAGGAGGAAGAATAAGTATCTTGCAACCTCTCAAGAAGTTGCTCATTTTGAATTTTTAGATTATGAATATCCTCATTATTCTTCAAGTATGCTTCATGTAACCAATCATGAAATTCAAACCAAATTGTTTCTATAAAAAATAAAATACTTTAAATTACCTTCGATGTTGCACATTGCTCTTTGAATCTTCTCCATGTCTTCAAGGAATGATGGATCCTACAATGAAGAAACTCTCCAACATGAATTTGATGGAAATGCTTGAGTTCCATGGAGTATGATAAGGGCCTCATAAATATTCCTTTCACTCATCTTCAAAGACCCTTCAATGAAGGATGGTTCATGAGAATGAACCTTCTCTTCTTCTTTTTTCTTGGGATCAACTTCACATGGAAACTCAAGTGGTGTCTGGGAAGATGATCTTGGTTCATATTTTTCTGCTACAAGGTCTTCTTCTTCATGCTCCATGGAGTTAGGACTTGCAGCAACCTCATCAAGGCTGAAATATATGTCACCAATATAGATATGAGAGAATCCATCAGTAGATGTCTCCTCAAAACTTAGGCACCCATGAGGAGGTACCTCTTCATAGAATCCATCAGTAGATGCTTCTTCAGAACCTAGACAATCAACAATAGATTCCTCTTCTTGGAATGATTCAACAATGAATTTATGATTAAGAACTAGATGATCCTTAGTAGAATTAGTGGTATCTTTGTCATGCTTACAACCCTCCTCGGTAAGTATTGTACCTTCATGTTCTTCAGATGGCTGATTTGTACTTTGTTCTTGCTCCTTCAAGTGAGTTGATGTATCTTGCTCCTGCAAGTGAGTTGATGTATCTTGCTCTTTAGTTTCCCGAGGATCAATATCTTTGCAGAATATTTTTGAAGTAGATCCAAAAATTCTCTTCAAGTATGAAGCACATGCATCCAATGAAGCTTCAGATATTTTTCTAGTCTTTTCACTAGGTTGATCTTTGACTATGGAACATGCAACGTTTTCATACATATGGCTATGAGAATAACCATAATTTATCCTTGAAAGTATGATATGATGGGAGATACTTGTAGAAGGTACCTCTTGTACATTTTCTTCCTCATACTATCTGCAATACTCTTCATAATGCTCACCATAGTCATCATCATATTGCTCATAAAAATCATCATCAGAGTAAGAGTCTTCTTCACTGAACATGTACATGTCTGCAAATTCATCGAATCGAGAGTATTATTTGCACAAGAGTAGAGTAAAGAGATCTGATACAACTGAATATAACTGATATGATATCATAGGATATTAACTCATATTCAAACTTTGAAATCAGAAAATTGCATAACAGAAACTAGTCTTCAAAACTAGTTAAGATGAAACTAGTCTTGGTCAGTGATTAACCCACCTAGAGATTGATAGGAGAATACTTTTGGATATGAAAAATGTAATGGGGATTGTGAAGCAGAAATTACAGCAGCATACAGGCCATATTTTGAGTTCTAATAACAATGTACTGGGGCCATTTATGTTTTGACCATCAGCCAAGATGAAGTCTACTCCAATGCTTCCTGGGAGCACCAACATATGCCTACTAAACTCTTCCACTTAAAATTGACATAAAAAATAGGTCAATGGAAGGTAATTAACCCCTAATTGTATGATATACAAGAATTATAGATGATTTTGGAGGATTTGGTAGTGTTTGGGGGAAAGGAGAGAAAGAACACCATGTAGGACTGCTCAACTAATAATTTTCCAAGTTCTTCCAAATAGGATGAGATGATTTCAAATTTGAAATATGATGGTGGGATGATATTTAGTAATGTATGAGGGACCCAAAAAAACTAACATAATCGAATTTGGGCACACAATCACTCATTAATTGATCAAACTGCACAACTAGTCAAATTCGGGTGCCCAATGAGCTAGTCTTGTTAAATTTGGACTCAAACAACCATAGAGGGTCACGAATATATGATTTTTGGATGGGGATGGATTATAAAGGAATTTAAAAAACAACAAAAAACTTCATTAAGATAAATAGTTAGTATGAGATCTTTATAATGCATAAACCGAAAAACTAGTCAATTAAAAGTGTGCATTGAACTAGTATTGAAAGATAGGGATCAAACTGCCAAACCAGGATATCTAATTATTTTTATGATATTCTATGTGGATCTAATATGTAATTTATAGAAGCATAAAATGGTAATCTATTTCATTAAGCTAAACATTAAATGGCATAGCCTCATACATCATACATAGTCACTATTCTTGGATTTTTACAATGATTAGAGAAGAATGCTAAGAGAAGTGTAAGAAGGGGAGTTATAACCATTGGATATGATATGTCTGATGACCATGGGATTTTGGATTCTCATGGGAGGCGCACCAAGTCTCAGGAGCTACTCATGGGAGAATTCACCCAACCATACAGAAAAGCAAAGGCGTGTTCTTCACAACTAGAACCCACCGATCTAGTAAAATGGCCATAACTTGCTCATCAGGACACATTTTTGATGAGACAAAATTTTTTCCTACTGGAAAAAATGATACAAACGCAATGAAACAAGTCTCAATGTCCATAATTTCTTAGAAAGGGCGAAACTAGAATGTCCATTTCGTCCCTCCAACACGGTTCCTCCTGAATGAAGGAGTTGAACTGCAGAACAAGAACACCAACCAATGGATCAGACTCCAGGATATGCAATAGACTTAATGATGAAGACTAGATTCCGTCATCCTTTTAGTAGAATCATGGGGCACATCTCCCAGCTAGGACTAGGGGCACATCTCCTAGGTCAATGCGGAAAAATTGCACTCAATTCAAATCACAAATGATCAAAAGATGTGAAATTTTGTTGTAATCATTCTTTTATAGATTCAGGTGACTTGTTGAGAAAGTAATATAGGGTAAGGATCCCTCATGGAGTGAATAAGGTTTCTTTTCTTTCTGCTTTAAATTTTTCCTTGATTTTTCCTTTCCTTTGCTTTCTTCTTTTGCTTTTGCCTTTTCTTTTTCTTTTTCTTTTCAATCCTGCTTTTTCCTGCTTTTCTACCTTACCTTTCGTTCTTCTTTTTCCCTGCTTTTTTGCCTTACCCTACTTTTATGCTTTTCCCTGCTTTTTCTTGGTTTTATGTGTTATCCTGCTTTTATGCCTTTGTCCCGCTTTTCTGCTTTGTCCTACTTTTATCCTTCTTTTCTTCTTTTGTCCTGCTTTTCTGCTTTATTCTTCTTTTCCTTAACTTTGCTACGTTATTATTATTTCTTCACATTTTCCTACTTTTAGTCCTAGATCTGTCAACCTCCTTTTGAGATGTGGCACCCATGCTTATTTCATTTTGATTGGTTTGGATACTTGAAATTATTTTTTAAAATTGATTTTACTTTTCATTTTTAGCTATGTTAGTGTTAGCATGGATCCTAATGTTTGAAGTTTGAAGTATCCCTTATATTAAAAACATTATGAGTTGATTTTTAATTCGAAGAAATAAAGTTTTAAAGGTAAAAAATCATATATTTTAGTTTTGATATATTCTGGCAGGGCGTGGTGTTACTTTTGTATGTACGCGCACTGCCAAAATGTTAAATCATTGACATAGCTGATTTAAGACGCATGTATTGTAATTATTACAGAGCTGAGCCTTGGGAAATTTTTCTAATATGTCAACTAATGGTTTACCTTATCTTATGCGTCTACAAAGATTTAATTTAATGTTCCAGTCATTCAAATCGTTAGAGTCCGTTTGCTTCCAAATTTCAATTGGATGTGAAGTCGATGGCTCCATTTCAAATGTAAATCCTTTCTCTAGTGAACACGATTTCCTCTTCAGCCGTAATTGCATGATAGAGAGTAAGCTTTAGAAGAACTGGTGCTCATCTTTCATAACTCAAAGCTGGATATGGATCCCGATAAGAAGAAGAGACCCAAAGGACCAAGCGGACCTAGCGGGAAACTGCTTTGAATAGAACCTGAAAATACAAATTGGAATAAATATTTTCCACGTGTTGCTAACAAGCTAAAGGATGTAGGCTATTTCAATATGTGTGAAATATTTCAGGCTCACAACATTGAGGTAACAAAGCATTTTTCTTTGAATTTCAAAGGATCAGTAGTGAGTTTTGATGGTTTTGAATTCCAAGTGACAGAAGAATCGATTGCACTTTCAATCGATGTGTCCCCAAAAGGAGAAAGGTGGCTCAAAAAACATCGAGTAGATGCAGATTATAACCAGTTCCTTCTCAGTAAAGAAAACCTTACTGGATTGAGGGAATCCAAAGAACTTATCTGTTAGAGGAATGGCGTGACATTCTGGAAATAATTTAAATATATGTGAATCGTGAATGGAGATTTTCAACAGTTTTCTTATATCATATTGGTCCATGTAGCAGGTATTAAAAGACTGAATTTACCCTATCTTTTCCTGAAAGGTTTGAGAAAAATGCTAGCAAGGGTTCAGAATCATTCCAATTTTAGAAATCACAGTGTTTTTCATCACGGATTAGTAAAGTTATTAATGATTCAAGAATTGAAGAATTATAACAGATCCTGGACACATTTCCTCTTTTGGTCTGGTTTTGTATCTAAGCAAAAGAAATATGAATGTAAAGAAGACTCAACTAATTGTACAAAAAGAAGGAGGATGAGTCTTGCTGAGCAAATTTAGAAGCAGTCTTCCAACCAGAATCAAAAGGAAAATAATGAGCATGAATTTGTTCCTAAAGAGGGGAAAGAAAATAATTCTTAATTCAAACCCGTCGAAGAAGAAATGATCATACAAACTCCTGTCAAGTTTGATGAAACTCCAATAGAAATACCTCAAGTTCAAGATAGCGCACATGTTAATGCTAGCGTCATATATGATAAACATGAAGAGAAAAATGAAGAAAATCCAGAACAACGTTCTTTTGAAGTTTCTCTGGATAATTTTAAAATCTCTCCTACTCGTTCGTCAATTCCACTTCAAGTTTATAGGAGGCCTAAAACTCGACCAACAAATCGGTTTAGGCTGAATATGAGGTCTATCTTAGACACTAAAATTAAGAAGAACGAAACAATCAATATTGAAGATTCATCTGATGAGAAATATTGGAAATCAAAGGAGTTGGAAGGCACGCTGAAAGAGGTATTAGACAAAATTGATCAGAGTCTGAAGAAAATCCCAGATCTTATTAAAGATAACCAGTCAACTAAAGATGGGTTTGGGGATGAAAACTCTGAAGAGGAATTAGTCTTAAAATTTGATGATATAAAGGATAAGGGAGAAGGCATAATTGAACCAGAAGTTGGATAAAACTCCAGGAAACATTTATCATCAGAAGAGGATAACACTCCAAAAGAAGACAATAAAGATCAGAATATTTCAGATAAAGAATTCGGAATAGAAAAGAAAGAAGAATTAAATCATTTCAAATTACAAAACGAGCATATCAATCAAATCAATGACAGTCTAATTCAAGCTAATTTAATGCTAAAGAAAGATATCCATGACATGAATAAAGGCTATGTAGAGTTGGTTCAAGTAGTTAATGAAGCTATAAAAAGAAGCAAGACGACCCAACAAAGGAACATTGAACTTGTTAAGGAAAATGAAGAACTCCAGCAGAAGCTTTGTTAGATGCAAAAGGAATGAGCTCGTCTTCAGAAAAAAGGCACATGCTTTAGATTGACTAGTTGTGCTGGCAGAGGTAGCTCGACGAGTATGGAGTTATTGATCTTTTTGACAAATGTTAAGGTTACAGCTGGCAATGTTACCTTTGATCTAAGACTTTGATCGACATCATACACCATCTGTTATTAATTTTTTATTTAGTCTCTCCTATATTTTAGTTATAGTTATTTTTAGTATATTCGATCCTTGAATAGTGGATCTTCAAAAGCTGTTTTTTTTAAATATATGTCTATAAATTGTAAAGAGAAGATATCCAACAAGGCGGTGATATTTTTGATGAGGGTCGTGAGGATCTTTCAATACTTCTAAACATGCATATATTTTTATAATATAAGGATATACTTTATGAAGAGATGTGTTTTTGTTCAAATTGTGAGCCAGGTTTTAGCCTTTCATATGCTTGAATGTTTTGTGATTCAGTTTGAGTCTTTGCTTGTATATTGCATTCATACAAATGTTTTCTTTATGGATGCTTGAACAACAAATGAGTTCTTCAAGAAAAAAATTTGAAATGTGTTTTTAAATATTATATTTTATAATGCAAATGTTATGGACTGTTATCCTTCGTTCGTATCATTGCTGGTTTGAAACTTGACTCCTTTTTATTCTAAGATATTAGTATGGAATTTGTATCTTTATTTAGTAAAACCTGATGTTTTCAGATGTCTGATTTTATCTCATTATGATTTTGTTTTTATCCCTCGTCATCTATAGCCATCATTGATAAAATTAAACCAACCCTTAAATTTGAGGTTCCTAAACTGCGTGGCCCAGTAGTCTAGCTGTAGACTTTAGGACTAACACCTACTTTCCTTGCTTTGTCTGCTTTATCTTTTCTTGTCTTGCACGTTACCTCTTAGTCAACCTTATCCTCTAAGGCACACTTGTGGAGCATTATCCATTTTATTAAAAATAAACATAACTATCTAATGAAAAATACTTTTCATCAAGTGCATATTAAACTTTTAAGAAAATAAATTCAACAACTTCTAATTAATTAATTCCTTAACTTAACCCCTCATTAATTAATTTCAATCTATCACTAGGATCCATGGTGTTTGATTTGCTTCATGGTACTGACAAAATGGAAACATGCCACTACAAAATGCATGCAAATTTATGTCTACCCATCCTACATGTCAACTGACTTATTAGGCTCAAGATCCTCCAGTGCTAGCATCGAGGAACACATACACATTTTCTTATTACAACGCAAAAGTGTGTTTCAAAGAACTATAATTACATCTAAAAGGTCCCTCAACTTCATGCGAGTTCCCATACAATTAATTAATTTCTTGATATTTGACAACCTTGATAATGGAGATCAATCTCTAGCTTTTTAGTTGAGCTTGTTATCTTTCACCCAAATTTTCAAATGGGTGAAGGTTCTCTCAGCCTTCGAGTCTTTGTTTAGAATTCACGAGGGTTTTCTTATAATAAATGGGAGATAACATTCAAGTTCCATAACCATGGAAAGGGAGCTTTAAGGATTGGTGCTTGTTTATGAAATGATATTTAAAACACATGATTGTAGTAGTTTGGTGCTAGTATTCTAACACTTTCTGTTGACGTGGTGGTTAGCACCTCCTTTCGGGACTTGTGACATGATTTGACATCATCCTATGGATCCATTAACTCTAGTGGTAGTATTGGAAACTACCATGTCGACCTTTTAGTTTAACGAAAAATGTGGGCCATCAATTGGTATAAGAGCCCAAAATTTCTAGGTTCAAGTTTGCTCAGTTGGTGTCAAGTACCTCAATAGTTGTTGAGGGGGAGATTGTTGAGATGGTGGTCAACATATTCTTTGGGACTAGTGACATAGTTGGTCATCCTTTTGGTTTAATTGGAAACATGGGACAATAGCTCTATATTTTTTCGGAGGTCGTCAAACTAAATCTCTTATTTTATTTTAGGTGAGAATATGACATCGAAATTGTGGGCTAGTTATTTTTTCTCTCATTTCAAATTTATTTGTCTAGAAGGTAAAGACTACAGTTTTAAGCTTGGTTTTGGTGGGTATTTTCAAGTACCTTCTTGGCCGTAAATTTATGATTTGGTTGCAACGTAACTTGTTTATTCGTCATTCATTTTGATTAGTTTTTTCTCTTTTCATACAAGGCCTTCATTTCTTGGCGTGTAGATCTTAGTTCCAAATTTACAGATCTATTTCATTGCACTATTATTCTTATCTCTTTTCTGGAAAATTACTCCAGCAAATTGTTGGTTAAATATAACATTATATATACCTTTCCCAAGTTTGCAGGGTGGCCAAGATTTCCATAAAAAAGGTAATACTTTTAATTTTGTATTTTACTTTGTTTTATTTAGTGTTTATAGGGTAAGGATACCACTATAATGTATTAAATAATTTCATTTTCATGTCTTTCCCTTGTATGGATTGACACGAGATTCTCTCTTCAGTCTCTATTCTATAGAGTTTGGAACCCTGCATGAATCTTACGTTGACTATGTTTTTCGGTTGGAAAGTACCCAAGAGCTATTGTAAAAATTACAATTTTGTAATAGTTTTCAAGAACCCTTATTCAAATAGTCTAGGTCTCATTGCATAACATTTTATTTATTTTTTTGGACATGGAGTTTTCCTAGTTCCATATATTGAGGTTAATTCTAATGTATGTATTTAGTTTAGCGTCTTTCTTTATTTCGAATACAGTTTCAATGTTTATCTTTTCCAACCCTATACTAGGGTTTTTGAGTAGGTGTATCCTATGTTTGGTCATGTTACAACTCCTAAATAATCTATTCCTTCTCATAATGGTTTAATTATGTATATATTTATACGGTCTCAAGTATTTAGTTTATTTTAGATTTAATACTTTGGTTATTTGTAGCATCATACTTACACTAGGGTTTTTTCCTTTGTGGTGTTGATAGTATGGTTATTATTTTAACAACTTTCTTAATCAATGGTTTAAAATTTAATATAATACTTATGTGATCTATAAACATAAAATATCTTTCAAGTACTTGTGAAATTATTTCAAAAGCAATTATAATTTGTAAAACAGTTATAAATGTAACATCGCTCTTTTGCCCCAATATTTTTTGGTAACTATGTATTTTTTTCTTATGAAGAGCTTAAGGCCAAGATCCAACTAGTAAACCATGTAAACTTTGTTATTTATTTCCTAAGTTGTAATTGATGATTGTAGACTTAGGAGAATACGGGCATGACACGACTTAACGATGTGGTCAAGAATCCACTAGGGGAGAAGACTAATGGCTAGTAGGCCATGGGTTTGATGACGGATGTCACCATGGTGCCGCAATATATGACTTCTAAGATCTAATGATTAGCACTAAGAGCTATTATGTAAAAAAAAGAAATTCCTACGGATATGTTTGACATCTTAGTCCTGACAGAGAATGCCAAGCGAATTAAATCGTTGAAATCATACTATCTATTAATTATAGGAAGAGCCAACTATTTATCCTAAGCTAGACTAAGTGATCATTTTTATCTTGTTTAATGAAGACGACTCCAAGATATACACATATGTACCTTTAGGAAGATAAAAGAAATAAATATATATATAAGCCATCTCTTTTAAAAAATATTATTAGTTATATTAATATTTTCTATTTATTTACATATATAATATAGAGTAATAAATATATATTACATTGTAAATGACCAAACTTTATATAGTTTTTGCAAGTGTAACAATATATATATATATATTTTGGTATTTATAAAAAAAGGATAGTTTATTTTTATAATAATGAAAGAAAACGATATTAAAATTTGGATTTAGTTCAAGTTAAGGATAACCGCCTCATCCTGATCATGTGACTCCGTAATGAAAGAATTCCAACCAGATTGCAAGGAATGTCGTCGGCCTCTCTCAAGAAGAGACCGAGCCACCCCGATGAATCCATTTAACTACCACTTGGAAAAGTTTGCTCCAAATTTTCATTAAGCTCGACCTCCACATGGCGAGGGATCTTCCCAAATCCGAAGGACTTCCCCATGTACACAAGAATAGTAATCATATATATATATATGTATGGTCACAGCCGAACGGAGGAGACATTTCCCCCACAGGAGAAATCAGGGTATAGAATAGATTTTATTACTCTGTAATTCGATATGGAGGGAAGCTGGGCGATCTCTCTTCGAGAGGATCGACCCCAAACCGTATTACATTAATTGTGTTTCATTTTTAAAATGGTAAGTGATTTCTGCATTATTTGATAGAGTTCTTCAGAGAACGTTCTTTACATCTTTTTATTGATAGAAGTTAATATCTAAACTTTGTATAGGGCGAGAGATGCATTCTCTGCATTCTTGTGATTGAAAGGAGTTGTAAATAAACTCTGTAAATAGTATAGTTTATTGATTAAATGCCTTATAAGGGATGGGACGGCTTAGCTCTGTAGAGAGATCCTGATCGCACAATTAACGATGTATTATAATTATAATTTTATCTGCTCAATGTGTGACAGGGATGCGATTTTGTATCTGTTGTTTGATAGATTTTCCTACTTGATCCCCGTATTAAATCTCTGCTTAATGCGTGACAGGGATGCTAATCTATATATATGTTGTCTGACAGAGTCTTGTATTTAATCTCTATATATATGATAGGAAGCCAGTGAGGAGGGTATATCCCTTGAGGCTCTTGTTCAGCCTTAAAAATGTGCCAGTAATAGATTTGTTATATAATAATATAAATGTGCCAATGGTTGACAGAAGGAGGGCGCAACCCTTGTAGCTTTTCCTTTGTGCACGAATACATGCAGTTGTTTTTAGTTAGTATTTATAATAACACTATGCAGTTGTATTTAGTTAGTATTTATAATAACACTAGCTAGGGATCACTCTATCTGTAACAGTACTGAGCGTGCTTCCGTTCTATGTATGCACTTATATCTCCGTCGAAATTGAGATAGAATACTGCCCATCACTTCGTTATTAGTCTAATAATTTTATATCTGTATTTTCTCCAGAGTAAAGATGGGTGAAACCTTGAAATCGTGGTTGGTATCGTAGATAGGCACAGACTTGAACTCGTGTATTAATATCTAAAAAGATCTAAGAGAGTGCATCCCTAATCTTGATGCATTGCTGCATCTTAACATACATGTTGATATTCTATATTTAAGTGTAGAATAATCCAATGACGACACAACCCTAGCATTTGGCTCAAATTTGACATTTATGGTTCTTTTATAATATTATGTTGATGCTTGTTGGCGTCCATTTTTGTCATCATTTTGATCAGTAAACATGCTCGGTATGCATTTATTTGAAAATCATAAGAATCCTGAATAATTATCATCATTTTTATGGTTTATTGACAATCATCTCACATTTCTAGACATGCTTGGCATTTAGCTTTTGTTCTACACGCCACGATCGTCATTCGAACCTTCATTCAACCGCGCCTTCACGCCGAGGACGTCTAGCCGCATTCAGCCCACCGTTCAGCCATCCGTTCATAAATGTACAATCATTGATTTACACATTTCAGGGCAATAATGTTAAAAATGGTGATGTGGGTTCTGTTAAGGACGTGTCGCTCACGGTTGGTGAGCCTTCATTCCAGAAGATCCATCCTCTCGTTCGCTCAGCTTGACAGCACACTCTTTTCCCACGTCAACGTTCCAGAAGTTCCTCGTCCTCCCATGCTCATCCTGCCAACACATCCTCCGCCCACGATTGAAGGAAACTAACGCCCAGTTGTTCGCATCAAGGAGAATCAACGTCGTGGACTTAGGCAAACACCTTGTGCATTGTCGTGAACCACCTCTCAGTCGTTTCTTTAGTCATTAAACCTCCTATTTTTAGAAAGATCGACTATGTCTACCTTCTCTCTTATTGTAAACTTATATAAAGATGTTTCCTGTGAAGAAACAAAACATAGGCATATATACATATACACAGCAATTGTAATACATAGACGATAGTAGTAATTTTCATATAGACCCGGTGTAGTCTTTATCAGTCAATGGAAGTTTGAGTTTCTTAGCTGTTGATGTTCTGTTGTTAGTGAATATTTTGAGTTAAGCTTCAATCTTTGATTGCTGGGAAGGGCCCCTAAACAACCAGAGGTTTACTGTATATACTCTGCATTTCTTTTCCAAAAATTAATAGTCTTCATTTTGAGTATTTAACTCATTTCGTGTAGATGATGTTGTTTTATTTCCTGTACGTGTGAGTTCTTTATTTCCTACAATTTATATCTTGCTGTTAGTTTAATTTGCTAGTTTAATTTACAAGTTAAAATGTCCGGTAATGCTTAAATATTCTTAGTTTGCTTTCAGTTTTGTCATTTGAAATTAGATGAAGCTAAGTTTAATTCATAGTTAGAATTAGTACTGTTAGTTTTTCCTCTAGCTGTAGGTTAGTTTTATTTACATTTTAGCCTAGTTTTATCATGTGTAGAAGTAGTTTCCTTCCTTAGATAATGATTAGTATAGGTTGCTTCTTTCCATTCCAACTCTAAATAGTCTATTTACTGCTTTTCCCTGCATTGTAGGTTCATATGCATCAACTAGCTGGCGTTAATATCATTCAGTCTACTTCTTTCCTTAGTTTAAATTGTTTTCTTTCATCCAGACTGTCATTTGGACCTTCTTTCAGACTTCCATCCGAATTGTCATACGAACTTTAATATTTCTTGCATTGTTTTTATAATTATTTAGAATCCAGTTTCTTAGGTTTTTGAAGTGTAATATTTCTTGCATTTAATTAGCATTCTTAGATGTAATTAAGATCTTGTTCCACACTACATAGAGTTTTAATTAAGTTTTATCATCATTTTTAGTTTCCATTCCATTTTCCTTAACTCTGCTTTAACTTCTTTTCAAACTATGTCTTTTCATGTCTGATTTGCTAATATGTTACTGTTCTAGAATTTATCAGTTCCATTCTTAGTGTAGTTTATTACATGTTGTTAATATTAATTTCAGATTAGACTTAGTAATTTCATTCTCCGAAGTACATTAGTTTTTGATAGTTTCCTAGTTCAAGCATAAGATTAGTTTTCTCATTTACATAATTAATGAAGATGTTCATAGAATAGGATTTGGTTCATAAATAAGACGTCTTTATCAAGTTTTCTACTTGCTTCTACATAAAATATCTTTATCAAGTTTTCTACTTTCTTCTCAGTCAAATTCAGTTTCAAATAAATATCTTTATTAAGTTTTCTACTTGCTTCTAGATTTCATGCCATTTGCTTATGGATAGAAAATAGATTATGATGTTTAAAGTTAGTTGTAATTGAACACTCTTTAGTTTGCATTTATTTGTAGAAGTTAAACTAGATTTACTTCCATTTTGTTTCCTTGTCACATTTGAAAGTCACTTTGACACCTTCTCTCTTGTTCCTATTACATTTGATACATTTCCTCAGAATCCTCAAAGAGATTGGAATTAGGTAGTTTAGTTTGATCTTGAGTTGAACGTATGAATAGTTTTTGAATTCATTAAGTAGTATGTAGTTTTTCCTGAAGTTAATATAATTTCTAATTTCCATAGTTAATTTTCAATTGAAGCATTTCATAGATAGGTTCTTAAACTCCTTTACAGTTGTTTCTAATTCCTAGATTAGAATTTGAATTATTAATTAACAGTTTTTAATTCCATCAAAGTAGTTCTGTTCTTGATTAGGTTTTGTTTTTTAGAATAATATTTGTTGTTTTTTTATCTTTCCAATTATTGTCCATAGAGTAGATTTGTATAGATTGATACTATTATGATCTGTTGGTTTAGTTAGGCTTAACTAGTGCAGTAGTTGTATTATAGAAGTTTGACTCGATTTTTCATTTTGAAAGATCTTTTGATCTTTTATTTATTAAACATTTCTAAGGTCTGCTGAGCCGAAACCTTAGGTCCCATTCTACCTCAGCATATATCGTGTCACAAATCTAAGATTACCAACCCTGGTTGATAATTAAATATTTTGGTGATTCCTTAAGATAGTTAATACACCTCAACATTTTGGTGCCGTTGTCGGGGAGTTGTAGATAGGTAGAATTCAGTCGTAGGTAGGTATAATTTCCTCCTAAAACTTAGTAATAGATTGAATTTCCTTTTTGAAACATAGAAATAGGTTGGTGGCAGTTGAGTGGTAAGACGAGATATAAGAACCTGCGCATCTGTTATAACAGGCATCCCCAAAACTCAACAATAGTAGTGATGCAGTTAGAATTTATTTCAGTTATAGTTTTATTTTCATGAATAGGTTTAGAGACTCAAAAGGTAGATTTATTAAAACTTGCCCTCCTATTAAAATCCCTACTAAAATTCCTACTAACCTATATGGGGGATGTGCCACCCTTACTACTAACTCAGTAGAAAGGTATCGAAGGACACCTAAAGGGGATAGTCCTACTTGGAAAGCAAAGGAAATCCTTTCTAGGAATCAATTAGGGGAGACCATAGGGACATCAGAAAAGTCTATTCATAAAGAAATTCCACTAAAAGAACCTCAAGCTCATATTGAGACTGAACTTAGACAAGAGGAAATTCAAAAGGATAAAACACCAAAACCGCTCAACCCTCCATTAGTTCAAAAACCCAAAGACACTACCTTTTTAATAGTAGGTGGTCCAAACTTAGTAGACTTTATTGATCCTACACAATTAGATACTCTTGTTGAAAATTCTGTGAACATAGTTATTTCACAGATTGAAACAACAACGCTAGGACCTTCAAAACTAGACTCCCACGTAGCTGGTAATTATCCTCCTAAAAAGAAGAATACTCTTCCAGAAACATAATGTTTGGATATCCCATATTCCCCAAGAAAGGAACCACTTAAGTATTCTCTCTTTGGCAATCAAGTCTTCATGGAGGATGAAAATGAAGATCATGTTCGACAAGATGAAGAAGAGGGAGAGGTTAGAACTGAAGGTACTTTTGGATTCCCTATCCTAGACACTGCACAAGAGGTAACTATGAAAAACATCCCTCCTTCCTCACTACCAACCTTTTATGGGAAGAGTAGTGAGGATCCAGATACATTCTTATTCGAATTTGACATTTTGTGTAGGAGTTATAATTACCTACAAGATGGCCAAAAGCTAAAACTCTTCCGTGCCACATTAAAAGATTCTTCTCTTCGATGGTTCATGGGGTTAGGAGAATCTAGTATTAGAACTTGGGAAGACATGAAGAATGCATTTCTACGGAAGTATCAGGATTATTGTAAATCTAAGGACTCTCGCAATGATATTTTTAAAATACGACAACTTGAAGATGAGAGCCTAGAAGACTATCTCAAAAGATTTAACTATGTGTTGCATAAATCCAAATATAGTGATCTTCGGAAAGATTCAATAAGAACGCTCTTCCTTAAGGGAATCTTAGAAGAATTCTTAGAAAACCTTAATCTCATGGCAGCTGGAGACCTCTCTCATAAGTCTTTTTTACAGATTTGTGAGCTCTGTAGGAATTATTCTAGGAGCAGAGGGAAAAGTGGAAGACACTTTCGAGAATCTTATGCTAGGAACCTAAAAGGAAACACATCCGGTCTTGGTGGAGTTAAAAGGGTAGAATTGAGAAACCTATTGGAAAACTTCAAAACAGATATCTTAGAAGCCATGGGTTCTCAATTGGATGCATTACAAGCCAAAAATAGATAGGATGAAGAGCGTGCAACAATGAGTGTTTTTTGTCCTAGGTGTAGAACTAAACATCCCTAATGGGAATGTCCGTTGAATAATGTTTCATTTTGAAACCTTTGTACAGAAGAACATCCAACTGATAATTGTCCATCATTGCCTGAGTTGCAAGCTGTATACAAGAGTGGAAACTTTGGTAAATATTCTAGGAGGCCTTGGGAACCTAGAGATCAATCGTCATATCAGGATCCATCATCACAATTTCCACCCTATTACTATCCTTATCAACCTCCTCAACAATAAAACACTTCAGGTTGGAAAAATTGGCCACCACAGTACCCTCCTCAGAATGCTCAACAACAACAATGGCCACACGGATGGAAAGGGAAAGCTTATGCTCAACCACCTCCTCCTATGCCTAACTATCCTTAGCCATCTAATATCTAGCAACTCTTACCCAGATTTGTACCTCCTTCACTACCCCCTATTGCAAATCAACCTCACCATTTCCAGAATATGAATCCTCCAAGACCCACAATTTTACCTGCGCAACTAATACCGAACCCTAACAACAAGCCAACTCAAGCTCTTAATAGCATTGGGTTGATACCTCTTCCATCATATGCCATTTTGACCCCACCAATACATGAGATTCAACTGTGGTCTGGAAGAGTTTTGCAAGATCAACCCAAGTCATCAGTTGTTATCCGAGAAGAGAATGAAGAAGAAAACATACCTAGTGAAGTTTTGAATGATGCCATTCTTGAAAATATGGTCATTCCTAAATATTCAACACACAACCATCCTCATAAAGAAGTAATTACAGGAGAAAAGTCACCCCCATATCTGGAGCGTCTAGTAATAGAAAAACCTATAACTTATCGAGAGTATGATATCATTAACGAATTGAAAAATATTTGTATTAATATCCCTTTGTTACAAGCCATTAAAGTATACCAATCTGTAGTAAAGTAATAAAGGAACTCTGTATTAGAAGACCAGGTAAAAAACAAAAGATCCTCCGACGATTCATGTTATAGGTGAAATGTCAGATTACATAGCAAACCAACCGAGAATTCCAAAGTATACAAATCCAAGAAATCTTGTGGTGACTATTATCATTAATGACACTGCCATAGGAAACACACTTATTGATCTAGGAGCTGCTATTAACCTAATGAATACCACAGTTTTAGAAACTCTCCATTTAGGACAGTTCCTCCGCCCTACCCCAACAATGCTAGAATTAGCAGATCGCACTATGGTACAACCTGCTAGGGTCTTAGATGACATCATTGTATCAGTAGCTTCATGGGAATGTCGTGTGGAATTTATTGTCATAGAATCAAAAGACCCTTATAAAGGACACCCCATTATTCTGGGAAGACCTTGGTTGGCCACTGCTAATGCATTTATATGATGCATGGATGGAGAGATGATTATCTTTGATGGGTTATCCACAAGAAAAATCGCCTTATACCCACCAGCACAACCAGTAATTGAAAACCTGTTTTGGTTAGATTGTCCTTTTGGGGATGAGAACTTGGAAGAACTTTCCCTTATTAGTGATTTCTCCTGGGAACTTCAAGAACAGAATACCGAGAATGTGTTGAACCAATTTATCTCTTCCACAACATGTATAGTCTTTACTCAATCTTTTTCCCAACTTGACCAGACCTTTGGAGACGAATTTTAAGAAAACATGAGCCTCTCAATGTTTACAAGTACACCCCGTGTCTTTGCAATCGAGGAACATCTAGAATCCTATACCATACCTTGAGAGGTTAGTTCCAAAAGAATTCTACATACCAATGCAGGTTTAGATGAAAGTCAGCAAAAACAATTACTAAAAGTTCTCAAGAGTCAAATTGGAGTATTTGCGTGGGAATACACCGATATGAAGGGTATACACCTAGATACTTGTATTCACCACATTTACATAGATTCAAACATACCTCTTGTTAGGCAACCCCATAGAAGAATGAATCCAACCCTGAAGGATATAATCAAAGATGAATTACAAAAAATCCTTAACGTTGGTTTCATCTACCCAATTTCTAACAGTAAATGGGTGTCTCCTCTAGTAGTAGTTCCAAAGAAAGTTACAGGGAAATGGCGTATCTGTGTTGAATTTCGGGAATTAAACAAGGCCACTCTTAAGGACTACTTCCCTTTAGCTTTCATTGACCAGGTGTTAGATCCCTTGTCAGGGAAACAATATTTTTATTTCCTTGATGGGTATAATGGATACAATCAAATATTAATAGCACCCGAGGATCGAGACAAGACAACCTTTACTTGTTCTTGGGGGAGATATGCCTATAGAGTACTACCATTTGGCCTATGTAATGCACCTGCCACCTTCCAGCGTGTAGTCTTAGGAATCTTTGTTGACATTATGCATGATTGTGTAGAGGTTTATATGGATGATTTTACAGTTTATGGAAATACCTTCCAAGAAGCCCTTGATAACCTCGAAACTGTTCTTATTCGGTGCCAAGAAACAAACTTAGCTCTTAGTCATGAAAAATGTAAGATGCTACTAACCGAGGGCATAGTTCTCGGACATCATGTCTCTCTTCAAGGTATCAAGGTGGATCCTTCCAAGATAGAAATAATTGTTAATCTTCCTCCTTCAAAAAATCCGAAGGAAGTAAGAAGTTTTCTTGGCCATGCAGGCTATTATAGACGTTTTATTGAAAAAATCACTAAGATAGTCGCACCTATGTTCAAGTTACTCATGAAAGACACATAATTCCAATGGACTGAACCTTCTCAACATGCCTTTGAATCTTTGAAAGAAAAGCTATCAGCGGCACCGATACTCAAGGGCCCCAATTGGTCCCTTCCCTTCCATATATCCACTGATGCTTCCAACATAGCTATAGGGGAAGTCTTAGGTCAAAAAGAGGGACAAACATCACATGCCATCTACTTTGCTAGTAAAAATTTGACTCTTGCAGAATCGGCATACACTGTTACTGAAAAAGAGTTTTTGGCAGTAGTCTATGCCATCAACAAGTTTCGTCATTATATCATAGGATATGAATTTTTTATACACAATGACCACTCCACCATTAGATTTTTAATGAACAAACCTATCACCAATGGCAGGATGACTTGATGGCTTCTTTGGTTGCAAGAATTTAATATTACTATTGTTGATCGTCCCGGTCGAGAGAATGTGGTAGCAGATTTTCTCTCTCAAATTCAAATTGACGATAATGCCAGTCCTGTCGATGATAGCTTCCTAGATAAACATTTGTTCACTGTGTCTACCAAACCCCTTGGTTTACAGACATAGCCAATTATTTAGGAACTGGAAAGATACCAAGCCATCTCTCCCCACCCGAGAAACTTAGGATCATAGTTCAAAGTTCTAATTATTGTTGCATGGACAATGATATTTTCTGTGCTGGTCCTAATCTCATTATTAGACAATGTGTACGAGAGGATAAGATGGTAGAGATCCTTCTTGCATGTCATGGTGGACCTTGTGGCGGGCACTTTTCTGATAAGAGAACAACATACAAAGTGTTGCACTCCGGGTATTATTGGATAAGCATTTTTAAATATGCTTCCAAGTATGTCAAGGGGTGTAATAGTTGCGAAAGAATGGGTAGACCCATGCCATCCGATGAGATGCCCTTACAACCCCAAGTTATAATCGAGCCTTTTGAGAAATGGGCCCTGGATTTTGTTGGGTCGATTTCCCCTACGTCTCGCAAAATGTACATCCTAGTCTGCACAGACTATGTCACCAAGTGGGTAGAAGATAAAGCCTTATTCCGAGCCACAGAGAAATCTGTGGTAGAGTTTATATATGAAGAAATGTTTACCCGATTCGGTGTACCTAGGGAAATTGTAACCGATCAAGGATCTCAGTTTACCTCCAAGTTGATGAAAGAGTTCACTGACAAACATGGTATTAGACATTGTAAATCTTCACCATATCAACCGCAAGCCAATGGTTAGGTAGAGACTACTAACAAAGTATTAGAAGCCATCCTAACTAAGATGTAACATCCTGAAAAATCACAAAAATTTAAAAAAATTTCAACGTAGCATTAATTGCTATACTTGCTGTGCGGAAATATAATAAATGCTTGTTTGTTCATTTAAATGACATACTGAAATGAAATGTTATAATGATCATGCATGTGTATTGTTTTACGATGTGTGTGAAATGTAATTATGTCTACATTAGGATGCTATTGGATGTTTTCTTGCTTCAGTTGTGCATCCTAGATTACTTCTGATTACTAAAATTGATGTCGATGCTTTATAGATTTACTTGCTATTGTTTATATGTGCTAACTGTTGTTCTTCTTATTGATGATGAAGGGGTCGTATGGACACCCCGAGTCTTACTTAGCATTAGCTAAAGCATTTGAACGTTCTTGTCGCAGATCACAGGTAAGAGAAAAATAGTGTTTCGAAAGTGAAATACGGAGGTCCTAAATATCGTCAGTTAGCTTTCAAGTTTAAAAAGAGAAAATATAATAACTTGCAAAAGTATGTCAGGGTGATATCCATTCTAGTTATTTCTTCAATTAAAAACCTGTATTGAATAGTTATTATGATCTCACTCAAATTCTCAGCCTTTATATTGTTTGTATTTGCGTATATTGTACTTTGTTATAAAAAGGAGTAATTCGTTTGGCCTTCAAGGCTAAAGGCATCAACCTTCTATATTTATTATCACTGTCATGCACATGGTTCGAAATTTAAACTTGTGTGCTAAAGTCGCACTTCTAACTCTATGATATTATGTAATACATGCATAACCTAGGTGATAGTATTTAACATGGCAACTTTGAAAGTGCTGATGGTTATAACTACCCCTATATGCATCTAACCTCGATTACATTAATATATGCATCACTTATAGTAATTTGAACAAAAGACTATAGTTGACATCTTTATGCACTCTCGCATATTAATTTATATGATGGATGTTATAACCTATAGCATTGTAATAATAACTATATTTATAACTATTTGTTATTTGTATTTCTTATATAGTTTATGCCATTGATAATATAATGCCTAGAGCACATTAAGGATTGTAACTAACAATAGTGTTGACATGGTCTTTATATTTTATATACTATGTACAAAGGTGGTTTTCCTATTATTTAATTTGTTATATGTACGGATCGGCAACATGCCACATTAGCTTGGTCTTGATGTAGTGTAACCATAGCATAATGTTTATGAGTCCTACCATAGTGGATGGTCAAGACTTTAACCTAGGGTACGATGCGAATAGTTGGCCTTTGATAATATTACGTAACCATAATATATGATGTGGTATATATTGTTATAAAGGATGACTGAACTCTAACCTAAGTTATAATGCATTGGCAGGTCACACGTAAACTTGGATATATAGTGTCAGTTTGAATTTTGGTTAAATCCTATCCATACTATGGTATGCTGGTAACCCTTTACAAAATTGGACCATAACCTTGTTATCATGCGATGGCAGGTAAAGTACATGGTAGATATGGAAATTAAAGTGCATTAAAGTGTTTTTGAGTGGATGGTCTAGTGGCACCTCCATGGCAGATCTTCACGTGGTCTCCTTGAACCCGATGCCAACCCTAACTGCTTGGATTACCTTGACGAGAGCATCCTTTCAACATTCATTTGGTAAGAAGTGGAGTGTTGGAGACGCCGATAGGCCTGTGGGTCTTTATGGTTTCAATTCTAGTTTTTGAGAGAACCTCCCAAGATTCAAAACCCCGACTTGTGGAAGGATTACAGTCACTAGTTAAGGTATTAACAGTCGAGCCATGAAGTGAGGGTTTTTGCACTTGTTTTGGTGGGTTGAATGGCTCAAGATTAACCCTGGTCACAGGAGTGCTCGGTTTCAAACCAAGGTTTCTTTATGAAGGTAATGTCTCAGTTCTAAAAATGTTACTGTTGCATGTAATGTGTTTTCAAACTTCATAATACAGGTTTTAACCATCTTATGTATCACTGGTAGGTACTTCTCGTCTACAGGTCTCTATGTTCGAAGCTACGTGGGAATGATGCTTGATAACCAATAAGCCTCGGTGGTTTTTCTTATAGGTTTCTCTTGGAAACTGTTGGTCATTGTTTGGCGTTAGCCGAAACTATGGTTTGATGTCTAGCTGAGGATTTTTCCATTGTTGTAATGTTTTATGAGCCAAAAGACAAGTGTGGGGAGGATGGGATCCTCGACCTACTTCGGTGTTAGCTCTACAATGTTTCACTATGTATTTATTTGTTAAAATGTAACAACTGTTGAAAGGGTTCGACCCTTGGTCATTTTAATGGAATGAAAAGGAGTTATGTGAACTTGTTATGTGTGTTGTTTGTTTTATGAGCTGCGTCTAGGAGTATTGATCTTGCGTTGATTATAAAAGATGTTTATTTGAACTAAGTTAGGGGTGAAAGACCAAATTCCTAAATGTTTAAATACTGTGTGTTTTTTTTGAAGGCCGAGAGCCGAAAATGACTAATGTCTGGTTTTGGAAATTCAACCCTGAACTTAATTGTAGAATAACAAATTTCGAGAATTATAATAATAGATGTTGGTAATTGCCGAGACCTAGTCTCGTATGAATTTTTTTTTGTTTCGTTGAAGGAATGGATTCATTTTGTCAACATTCAGATATTTATTTACAATGGCCTTGAGCCCTTTGTTATGTGTGTGACTATGATGCTAGCCTATGTGATGAGAGGCCAAAGGCCTTGGTTCAAAACCCTGTTAAGAAGTTTTCTGTTTACTTAATGTTAAAGGATTTCATTTTCAAAGGTTGTGAAGCCCTACCATACTAGTGTTAATTTTATTTCTTAAATGTATGAAGAAAATACTTTGTGAAAAGCAGTGGAAAGGTCTTCGTGAAAATCGAGCTTCGTTTGGAAAGTCTAAATGTTTGATGAAATGTTTAACCTAGTCATGTATACTGTTTGTAACTTTGGGACAATTGTCTGAAAATTAGAATTGTTTTGTAAAATATAAATGAAGTATCGTATCAAGGTCTATTTAAATAAATGAAAAGATGAATGTGTTAGTACTATACAGTAGTTTTGTTGTGTTTATTTTATAAGGTGTTGGTGATAATATCAGTGCTTAGCAGCTCTGTAATAATAGTTATGTTTGTTTTACAGCTGTTAAATTTCATAAATGTTGATGAAAGACTATAGTGATGTTTGGATACTATAATGTATAAAAAAAGAAATGATAAGATAATGTGTATTAATTATCTGCTGTAAGGAAATAGTTAAACTATAACTAAAACCTAGGTTTTGTGCAGAATAAGAGATGTTTGCTTGTGTTGCTATAAATATAAAAATATTATAATGTCTGCATAAATTAAGTATTGCTGTGTGTTTCTAAGACTGAACAACATAGGATATTTAAATACAAAAAGTAAACAGATTAGAAAATTACAGGAAACATGGCAGAGTTCTATCTATGATAATTATTCAATCATTTTGTCTATTGCATAACATCATTCTTATCTATTTTTAAACACCCTTCCCTGTACTAAAGTATGGTACAAGAACAGTATGTGAAAAAATGTAGGGAATAAATCTATTCTATCATTTCATATAATTTCCTCAACAATTTACAGAATCATAATCAGTTCAGGAAATCAAACTTTTACTTTTGCAGAATGATCACTATCAACATTTGACTAATAAATCCTAAATCAACAGTTACAGAAAATAAATTATAACTAGTTAGGAACCGAAATAACAAGTAGAACCTGCAATTGTAGATAGGGTGGACAAACACCGAAAGAGGCTTGTTCCTCCCAACCTTCTCCAGAAGAAGTAGCCAATATCACTTGCTCCTTAGGACCCCCGAGCCTGTTTACTGAACCACTAGGTAGAAGTCACTATGTAGAAGCAAGGCACTCAGGTTGTACTTCTAGAAATCAATGAAGACTTGCAATACACCTCAAAATAACTCTTTGCACTCAGTAGTAACTCTGCATTTAGCAGAAGTGAAATAGACTTACAATACAACTCAAAATATAGCTTCCCCTCATTGAATCTCTTGTGTGCATACAGCAGAACCAAAAGGTAAATTTTCTTGTCAGAAAATGTGTGAGCCTCTACTCAAATTCGATGGCTTATAAAGATGCCTAGGTCTTTAGTGGTTAGTATCCAAAATAAATTAGCCTCAAGCTCCAGTCCCACCTTTCAGGGAACTTTGACCACAATTCAGAGTTGTCCCATAACAACAACTAGTTACTGAGTTCCTGATGCTGCCACTTGTCCATTGCCTTCTACCCCAGATTCCATTCCACCTAGTGGGTCAGTAAACACTCTTTCAACAGTCTCTTTGGGTGAATGTCTCCTCTTTTATTTTATTAAATAATAATATTGTGCAATTACAGTCATCATTGGCCACTTGGACAAATATAAAACTTTACAATAAAAGTTAAGATAATGTTTTCTTCAAACATAAAATGTTTAAGAAAAATGGGTATGTTACATAAGACTATCCAATTACACCACAAAGACTGGGCAGATAGGCTTCCAGAAGCCTTATGGGCTTATAGAATAACTTGGAGGAATACCACTGGCCACACACCTTATGAACTCATTTATGGTAAACAAGTTCTTCTACCCATTGAATTTCAAGTCAAAACCTTTCGTATGGCTACACAATTAGCGATGAATCTGGAAGAAGCACAGAGACAAAGAATCCTGCAGATAAATGAATTAGATGAGATTAGGAAAGATGCTATTCAACGCACAATTTTAACACAAATCCAACACAAAAAGTGGCATGACAAACACATTAAATAAAAACAACTCAAAACTGGAGACTGGGCATTACTTTTTTATTCAAGGTACAAAAACTTTAAAGGTAAATTAACTACTCGTTGGATGGGTCCATATGAAATTGTTATAGCTTTTGACAATGGATCCATTTAGATTAATACAATTGATGATTCACAAATTTACTTTGTTGTAAATGGACATAGACTTAGAATTTATCATCAACCAATATCTAAACAATATTTTGTGCAGAATGCCTTACAACAGGAGGAGATGGAGCTGGTAGAAGAGGAAGTCATTCCTCCTTCTCCTGGTTCTTGAAATTATTTTGGGTTATCTTCATTTGTATATATGTAAATATATTTTTGTTTTTTTTAATAAATAAAAGTCATTCTAACAGTTGATTGCATCTATATAGGAAATTCACTGTTATGATAAGCTTATGGAATTTTGTCAATCAAAATAGGAAGACTCTTTTTCCCTTTCCCTAATTTTAATCAAATTCCATATGAATTTTTCTTTGTACATATGTTTTTGTTTAGAATAAATCCGAATCATATAACAAAGTGGTTTTGCAGTTTGATTACAAGAGCCTTATCTCTATAATTAACTCACGAAATATTATCTGAAAAGGGAAGTGCTCTAAAAAGAAAAAAACTCATAATACATCTTAACTCCTCTTTCGATTATTGTTGAAAAATGAAAATTTATAGTGAAGGTTAAAATGTCCTTTATATAATTTCAAACCACTTTCTACTATGATTCTATATATGGTATTTGATTCAAACATGTACATTTCTGATTTATCACTAGAACAATTGCTTAAGACCTATTTTAATCATCATGATTTTCAAAAGTTCTATCTTACACCTATGGACTACTAGTTCATCTTGGACTCATTATCAAAACTTGTCTCTTAAGCACTTTTAAAATGTAGCTCAAAAGTGAGTGATATTTCTATTTTGTGGGGAACATTACTGATATTTTATGAAGAAGATAGATTGAGAGGTCAAAGAACAGCTTTAGGTTATTATATTTAGACATGATCAATAATTTAGGCTATTATAAATAAAGTTACTCAAGGTTTTCTCTAAAATTTGAATTATGTGTTTAGTAGGATTAGCACACTCTAGTGCCAACCGGCTTCCTTACAAAAAAATATCATTATACGAAGCAAACCCACCGGGGTACTGAACAGGCTCGTTGGCAGCGGGTCCATGCTAAGTAAAATCTTAAACAAGGAAGCTCGGTAAGTGCAAGTAAACTAGTCGGGGTACTGAACAGGCTCGCTGGTAGCGGGGCTATGCTTGCATGGTACCAAGATAAACCCACCAGGGTACTGAACAGGCCTGCTGGCAGTGAGGCAATATCGGGTGAAAGAGGTTTGGTTAATGCATTTCTATGCACATGGCTCATAAAAAAAACCTGAGTATATGAATACATGTTTAGGCCAATTATTTATACTGTCATTAGAGAATGGCTTTAAGTTGGACTTGGACCCTATCATCTAATTAAAACAATACCTAGGGTATGACTATCCTAGAAATGGGACCCATAACTATAGAAATCTCACAAACTCTAGGGTGAACTTTATCTATATTCTTTGGATGACAAGAGATCTTTAAAATGAGTCATGGATGACTAGTCTTTCATATGGCATTCTTCGCATCAATTTTAATATCATTATTCATATGGTCTTCCTAAGCACTGTTATTTTTCTTGATGAATGTACATATCTGAATCATCTCCATCTATTAGTTAGTATTTGATATTCTTACAAAAAATTATCATAGCATTTTTGAGATATCAGCTAAATTATTAATTGAAAATATTGGAATATTAATCAATTGTTCTTTGATGGCTTGAGGACATGCCATGTTTTTGGTTTGGGGGAGACTTAGAACTATTTTTACTTTCTGGATATTTATAAAAAGTTCATTTATCTCTGACAAAATGATAGGTGTTTGCAGGATAACGTGAGTAGCAGAAGATTGTTTTTAATCTATGATAAATAAATAAGAATGTGACTAAAGCTTCAGAAAAGCAAGCTTACATCATCCTCTTTTGTGTTGATAGCCCCAAAAAATTCTTTGCATAATTAGTAGCACTCAGATCCATCAAACTACATTTTTGTACAGAAAGTCCATATGGAGGATCGAATGAAGGGTTGAATGACGATCTGAATGAGGTGACGAATGAGGAAAATGAATGATGATCTGAATGAAGTGCCGAATGAAACCATAATCTATAATAGCATGATTAAGTGTGTTAGGGATCTAATTTTTGAATTCTGCTGGTAAAATTTAATTGACTAATCATACGAAGGATCGATCAAATATCATCTTTGCATTTGACCTCACTGCTTTGCTCATTTCAACTTCATCAATGAATCGATTAATCATGCATTATTATTATTTTTAGAATCATATCATGGCAATCATATGGTTTTAATTTTTCATTAAATTATATGCATATGGTCTGTCACTTATTAATTGAAAGTCATCATGCTCTTTTATGCTACTTACGCTTAATTATCTCATGATGAACATTGCATTCAACCTGTCCAAAGTTTACTTTGGACATGGTTGAATATATCATCACCATATGAATTTACCAATGCACATATTTTCATGATGGCACACGATTCAAAGATTTTTGGAATGATGGCATGATCGCTCGAGCATGCTAAATCCCTGCTCACGATCTTTTAACTATTCGAACAAATCACCATTTAAACCAACGTTGCGTGAAATATGCTTCACTCTGCCTACCCTTATCCTTCCGAAGTCCATCAAGCCACGTCTCCTACAATATCTTGCATCCCCTATTCCATTTGAATCCCCCGTCCTCTGTTCAACAATGCCAATCCGTTACAAGCCTGCCAGCTACCAGGACCTCCTTCATAACCCTTAATTTAAGGCATGTCGTGAAGTGTTCCTACGAGTGGGCTAGGGTCCGTTTATTCGTCTTCTTGACGACCATGATGAAAAGGTTTCACTCCTTTTTTCTATGGGGTTCGATGGAAAAAATGCTAAGGTTGGCCATCTCATCTTTCCCGTAATAGAAGAGTCCATTGCGCAGGCCACGAAACTGCCCAAGGAAGGTGCCCGTTGGCAAAAACACCTTTTCCTTGCACGAACGGATCATGAATTCGTTCTCAAATCCGAATACCAACATGTTGTAGGCACAAAAGGATTCCATCGAGGATGGGTGAAGCCTGAATATCTCAAGACGTTGACTGTCATCATCTAGATGATCACTTGTGAAGGTAAGTACACCATTTTCAAATCCAGCCACTTCCAATTATTGGCACATTTTGTTAATAATCAGGCCCTAAATTTTCCATTCTATCTTTTAAAGAGCCTAGAAAAGATGTCTATCCAGGTTAAGAAAAATGTGGTTAACCCTGATAGTCGTTTGTACCATCATTGTCTTATAAAAATATTGATCACCCACCAGTTGAAAGAAAATGGGCCAACGTGGGATAGCTTTGTGTTTGAAACGCTAAACCCCCACCTGGTCAAGAAGCCACTTGTTAAAGCCTTTTCCTCTTGCAAGCGTCACCAATTCCAAACCCATGCAGATGAGCCCGTCCAAACCTCTTCCCAATCAAAAAGGGATGCCAAGTCTGTACGATTTAGTGAGGGTGCCTCAGGAGAAATACACCCTATTCATTCATCCTCTCCTGAGCCTGTCCACAAGGACACAAATACGAAACCTCCATTCTTCTCACCAATACCTACAAATTCAAGAAGGGCCAATCATGACCAGTCTATCGACCAGACCATCATCCAGTCTATCGATCAGTCCATCATTCATCCAATGCATTCGAATGACCCTGACGATCAAGCAAACAATCCTGTCTTTGAATCACCTCTCCTTGCATTAACCAATGTATCTGCTAGTTTACTTGAATACCCTGTCTTGGAACCTGCCCCTGCACATATTGAAGATAAGATCCCTGAGGAACACATTACATCTGTTGATCCCAAACCATTTCAAAAGGGATCGAGCTCGCAAAAATACCACGAGTCTCTTGCAGAAGCACCTACTCCACTCCATCAGACTGTGGAAAGACTAACCCAAGACATAGCAGAGTTAAAAAGTTAGAATGAGAAGTATGTTGAGATCATCTCTGAGCTTCGTCAAGAGAACAAGGATTTACGTTTCCAGGTGAAATGTGTTGAAGATTTAAATGAAGCCAAAAAAACTTCTAACATTTCTCTCTAGTTGAAGGATGATGCTTTGAAGGATCAATTCCAAAATCTTAGAGCTAAATCCACTTCCTCTTCCAAGTCAAAGGCAGCTCAGCCTTCTTCCTGAATTTCTCTTCTTTTGCTCAGTGGGACCTGGCATATCTCCGGTTTGGGGGAATGTTGGCGTCCATTTTTGTCATCATTTTGATCAGTAAACATGCTCTGATTGGTGTTATTTTCACTATTTTGCTGTGATAAGTCATTCTCTTTTCCATTCAAACCATCAAACAGACTCAGATATGCATTTATTTGAAAATCATACGAATCGTGAATAATTATCGTCATTTTTATGGTTTATTGACAATCATCTCACATTCCTAGACATGCTTGGCATTTAGTTTTTGTTCTGTAGGCTGCGGTCGTCATTCAGACCTTCATTCAGTTGCACATTCACGCCAAGGACATCTAGCCGCATTCAACCCACCGTTCAGCCCTCCATTCATACACGTGGAATGGTTGGTTGAGACATTTCAGGGGAATAAAGTTAAAAACGGTGATGTGGGTTCTGTTAAGGACGCGTCGCTCACGGTTGGAGAGCCTTCATTCCAGAAGATCCATCCTCTCGTTCGCTCAGCTTGACAGCACACTCTTTGCCCACGTCAACATTCTAGAAGTTCCTCGTCCTTCCACACTTAGCCTTCCAGCACATCCTTTGCCCACGATTGAAGGAAACTAACGCTTAGTTGTTCGCGTCAAGGAAAATCAACACCATGGACTTTGGAAGACGCCCTGTACGTTGTCGTGAACCACCTCTCAGTCGTTTCTTTAGACATTAAACCTCCTATTTTTAGAGAGGTCGACTACGTCAACCTTCTCTCTTATTGTAAACTTATATAAAGACGTTTCCTATGAAGAAACAAAGCATAGGCATATATACATATACAGAGCAATTGTAATACATAACCGATAGAAGTAATTTTCATATAGACATTGTGTAATCTTTATCAGTCAATGGAAGTTCCAGTTTCTTAGCTATTGATGTACTATTGTTGGTGAAGATTTTGAGTTAAGCTTCTATCTCTGGTTGCTGGGAAGGGCCCCTCAACAACCAAAGGTTTACTGTATATATTCTGCATTTCTTTTCTTCAAATTAATAGTCTTCATTTCCAGTATTTAATTCATTTCCTATAGATGATGTTGTTTTATTTCCTATAGATGTCAGTTCTTTATTTCCTGTAGTTTATATCTTGCTGTTAGTTTAATTTGCTAGTTTAATTTACAAGTTAAAATGACCGGTCATGCTTAAATCTTCTTAGTTTGCTTTCAGTTTTGTCATTTGCAATTAGAAGAAGCTAGTTAGTTAATGTTTCAGTAGTTCAAGTTTTATTCATAGTTAGAATTAGTTTTGCTAGTTTTCCCTATAGATGTAGGTTAGTTTTATTTACATTTCAACCTAGTTTTATCATGTGTAGAATTAGTTTGCTTCCTTAGATAATGATTAGTATAGGTTGCTTCTTGCCATTCCAACTCTAAATAGTCTATTTACTTCTTTTCCCTGCTTTGTAGGTTCATACTCATCAACCAAATAGCGTTAATATCATTAAGTCTGCTTCTTTCCTTAGTTTAAGTCGTTTTCTTCCATCTGGACTGTCATTCGGACCTTCTTTCAAACTTCCATCCGAATCGTCATACGGACTTTAATATTTCTTGCATTGTTTTTATGCTTATTTAGAATCCAGTTTCTTAGGTTTTTGAACTATAATATTTCTTTCATTTAATTAGCATTCTTAGATGTGATTAAGATCTTGTTCCACACTACATAGAGTTTTAATTAAGTTTTATCATCATTCTTAGTTTCCATTCCATTTTCCTTAACTCTGCTTTAACTTCTTTTCAAACTATGTCTTTTCATGTCTGATTTGCTAATATGTTACTGTTCTAGAATTTATCAGTTTCGTTGTTAGTGTAGTTTATTACATGTTGTTAAGATTAATTTCAGATTAGACTTAGTAATTTCATTCTCCAAAGTACATTAGTTTTTGATAGTTTCTTAGTTCAAGCATAGGATTAGTTTTCTCATTTGTATAATTAATGAAGATGTTCATAGATGGACCAATCGGGTGGAAATAGAGATCATGGACCAATCGGGTGTTAAGCCATGGATCAAGGGTAAGTATGATCTAAGAGAAGTTTAGCCATCGGATCACTCTATGTCTAGAACATATCGTGACCATCGGATTAAATATTTACAAATGCATACTAATGCATACTAAAGAAACACACTTTTCCTATTGGATATATTACACAAGTTGATCTTAAATAACTCCTAAGTGTCTAAATATCCTAACATCCCCCCTTAAGAACAACTTGGGATAAGATTGAAGGATTTACAAAAGTGACACTATTAGGAGAAAGAAGGAGGCATTAGAGCCTGTCCCCACTTAATGACAAATTCCTGAACTCCTAACATAGATCGAAGTTTAGAAAACTTCGCTTCTGTAAGAGACTTGGTGAAGATGTCTACAACTTGATCATCTGTAGGGCAAAAGAGCACTTCAAGAACATGATCATGAACAAGATTTATGATGAAGTGCATATGTAGCTCAATGTGTTTGCTGCGTTGATGTAGGACTAGATATTTGGCAAGGTTGATGGCACTTTGATTGTCATACCAAAGTGGAGTAGGTTGCTGCTACTCGAATCCAAACTCTGAAAGGATCTGTCGAAGCCATAAAGCTTCCTGACTGACATTAACTATGGCTCGATATTCTGCCTCTACTGAAGAAAGAGCAAGAGCTTGTTGTTTCTTACAAGCCCAAGTGATAGGTCCAGATCCCAGACTAAAAACATAACCTGCAGTAGACTTTTGATCATCAGGATCGTCGGCCCAATCTGAATCAGTGAAACCAACCAACAAGTTTCCCTCCTGTACTGTAATGAATCCCAAACTGAATTGTACCTCGAATATATCGAAGTATTCTTTTAGCTGCTTTCCAGTGACTTTAATGAGGTGTTTGCATATAATGGGAAACACGACCAACGACAAAGGAAAGGTCAGGATGGGAATGAGTCCAGTATAAGAGACTACCAACAAGCTGATGATACAAGGTGGCATCTACTTCAGGTGAAGTGCAAGTGGCAAAAAGTTTGACTCCAGACTGGAAGGGAGAAGGGGCTGGTGTACAATCTTCCATGTGAAAGTGATGAAGAAGGTCACAAGCATACTTAGACTGAGAAAGAAAGATTCCTTCTTTCGTTTGTAGGACTTGGATACTAAGAAAATAATGCAAATGTCCTAAGTCTGACATTTCAAAATTTTGCTTAACACTGGATTTCACATGGGTTATAAGCTTAGGGTCACTACCAGTAAGAATAAGGTCATCAACATATATAAAAAGTATGATGAGATGGTTTCCTACTTTCTTGGTATAGACATTGGGGTCAGAATGGCATCTAGAAAAACCAGTGTCGAGGAGAAAGCTATCCATTTTGGCATACCAAGCTCTTGGAGCTTGCTTAAGGCCATATAAGGATTTCTTAAGGCGACAGAAAAGGATAGAGTTAGTATGAACATATCCAGGAGGTTGTTCCATGTAAGTTTCCTCCTGTAAATCACCATGTAAGAGGGCAGACTTGACATCCATTTGATGGACTTCCCAGTTGTGTAAGGATGCAAGGGAAAGAACAAGGTGGTTGGAGTTCATTTTTGCGACAGGAACAAAGGTTTCATTGTAGTCAAACCCTTCAACTTGGGAAAAACCTTTGGAAACTAACCTTGCCTTAAGTCTTTCCACACTTCCATCTGATGCATACTTAGTTCTGTAGACCCATTTACATCTGACAAGTTTTCTTTCTTTTGGAAGAGGTACAAGATCCCATGTATCGTTCACCATTAAGGAACAATATTTTTGATCCATAGCTGCATCCCAATCTAGATTTCTTGAAGCTTCTGCAAAGGTTTCTGGATCATGATTCTCGAAAACTTGAGCCAAAAGAGAAGAGGCTCGCTGAAACTAAGAACGTGTTCGACGTTGATCTCTAGGATCACCGGCAATATCACCAGCTGCTTCACATGTTGCACGGACCCATCGAGGAAGCACTTGTGCTGGTGTAACTGGAGGAACATGAGCTGGGGGAGGTGGATTTTCATCCTCACTATCATCATCAGAAACTAGATTTGGAAACCTGTCAAGGAAGTTGGAAGAAGAAGAAGAAGGTACAATTGCTTAATCAGGCTCGCAGAACAAAGATGGCACAATCGACGAGTTAGGATTACAGGCCAAGAGATTTTCATCAAATTTAACATCTCTTCTAATGATTACATCATGATAATGTGGTTGAAGAAGTCTATAACCTTTTACATCTTCAGAATATCCAACAAATATGTACTTTTCACTTTTCGGCTGCAATGCTTTCCGTTTTTTCATCCGGAATGTGAGCCCATGCTTCACCACCAAACAAACGGAAGTGACTTACATTTGGTTTAATTTTACTCCATGCTTCTTCCGGTGTGATACCTTGTAATGCTTTAGTGGGGTTGCGATTAACTATGTAATTTGCACAATTAATAGCTTTAGCCCAAAATTGAAAACTTAGTCCCTTAGATTGGATCATACAATTAGCCATTTATTTTAAAGTGCGGTTCTTCCGTTCAACTACACCATTTTGTTGTGGTGTATATGGAACAGTTTGTTGTTGTTGGATTCCTTTCTTAATGCAGAAAGTAGTGATCTTATTGTTAACATATTCTCCTCCATTGTCAGATCTTAACTTAATAATTTGATGACCAGATTGTTTTTCAACAAGGGCCTTGTAGGCCAAGAACATGTTAAATACTTCGCTCTTAAGTTTTAGGAAATAAACCCAAGTGCATCTGGTGTAATCAGCAATGAAAGTTCATAAATATTTGAAACTAGAAAAGGAAGTAGATGGAAGAGGACCACACAAGTCACTATGCACAAGCTCCAAGGGAACCGAGGCGTGCCAAGAGGCACGTTTGTCAAAACTATGTTGATGATGTTTTCTGAGTACACAACCAGAACAAACACCATCCCTACAAGATACCATTTGAAAACCTGTCACCATATTGTCTTTACATAGTTGTTGCAATGAGCAATAATTTAAGTAACCAAATCGCTCATGCCAAAGTTTTCTCAAGTTATCACTATGAGCAACAAAAACTGAAGGAAAAGGTGATGACCCAAAGTTGTTGAACTTGTACAACCTAGTAATGTCATCAACAATTTCGGTAGCTAGGACCTGTTAAGGATATTTAGAATCCTTGATTACAACTTGGTGAGGTGTAAATGTCACAGTTTTACCTTCACGAGAATGAGTGATTTGATAGACTGATAAAAAATGGCAGGAAATTCTTGGAACACATAGTACATCACTGAAATGACCATTATCTACTGGAACTGTTCCAGCTCCTACAACACTTAGAGATCTATCATCACCAACAAATATTTGTTTGGTGTTACATTCATGTATAGTAGAAAAGATGGCTTGATCCTTAGCCATATGATAAGATGCTCCAGAATCAATGAGCCATTCATTTGAAGTAGAAGAAGAAGATGCATTATAAGAATAACCAGAAGCACAAACTGCATGTCCATGAGAGGTAGATTCTGAAGGTGAATCTAGGTTGATGTGGTGCTTCTTCATTGTTGCTTCCAAGGCTTCCATCTTCTTGAAACACTTAGATTAATCATGATTATCTTTCCCGCAATAGTTGCAATGAGGCTCAGTCTTCTTGCCTTTTGGCTTGGATCATTTGTCATTTGTTAAAGAATTAAGGAGCCGACTGAGAAGGTTTGGGACCCTTGTTTGACTTATTATTGCAAAAATTTTGTTTCTTAGGAGGCTTGGACTTTTCTTTCTGTTGGGACAATAAGGCTTTCCCAGATGTATCTGCACTGTTAATTATTCCAAGATGGATGATCTTGTCTTGCTCTCTAATCAAGGAATCACAAAAGGATTCA
This sequence comes from Larix kaempferi, assembly GCA_027924585.1. Classification (NCBI taxonomy): domain Eukaryota; kingdom Viridiplantae; phylum Streptophyta; class Pinopsida; order Pinales; family Pinaceae; genus Larix; species Larix kaempferi. Next base: position 3,570,110 of record BSBM01000435.1, read on the forward strand.
AGAATAGGCTCTTGATAGCTAGCCGCATTCAAGGATTCTTTCATGGAGTAAAATGTAGATACAAAAACAGAATTGTTGGGCCCTCAAAATTTCCCTTTTTAACCATACCTATTTCATTATTTTACCAAATTTTACTTTACTTTCATAAACCATATACATGCCTTTTCCAAATCAATCAGCAATCCTGACAAGGTATAAATCATTATTGTTTCATTTAAATTATGCCTAAGATTGTTATGGTTACGAATCCTGACCCTTGGTTTATGCTAACAATTGTGAGTTCATTTAGTCAAAATCTAAAGTGTAGGTGTATCAGCCAAAGTGGCGCCAGCTGTTACTATTCAAAGCACCAACTTCTCATACTCCAAGGAACAGGACATCCTCCACGCAAGCTATAACAGATCCTCACTGTAACAGATTCCACTGAAACAGAGCCTAGTTGTGACAGACAGGTTGCATTCCAGTTGCTGATTCTATTGATCCATTAATTATTAGAGAAACAACATCCTTCATGATTAGCAGCCTTGTTTAATACAGCTGTATCAGTTAGTTGTAACTCCACAGCATGACGATCATAGATCTTCATTGCTGCACGATTATAGTGGATTTGAAACTGTATTTTCCTTGTATAAATTCCAGAAGGCTCTCATAGCCTAGGGTTGGACAATTACCATTTTACACGAGCTGTAACAGAGCATTGATACTGTCAATTTCCATCATTAATATGAGAGCAGAGTTCTTCATTTCTGTGTCTTAATTTGTTGTGATTCTCACAGAGATAGCCGGTTTAAGTAGATAGAATAGTTTATCTTTACTTCTGTTGTGTGGTGTGGAATTATTGCAGATGTTATTGGTAGCTGCAACAGAGAATTAGCTTTTCTTTTGATAGTTCATAATTGCATCTTGAATAGCTATAGCAGATTGGTGTGACAGTCGACTATGTAGGATAATTCATTTAATGCATGTGTGTTTGAATCAGCTGTAACAGCCAAGCTCAATTCCAATATCTTTCAGTTGTTTATGCTTTCTAGGATTTCCAGTAATTATCAGTTAGAGTCCAAGCTTAGATTCTGGTTACTGTTGTATCTTCAATTGATTTAAAGTAGGAAGATTAGGATTGAGTAACAGTAGCTGTTGGATGGATCATTTTGGTAAAGATCAATTATTGGTAGTTTGATAATTATAGGATTTAACTTCTTGCAAAAGCAATCTAGTTTATTTCTATTCTCAATTTTATAACTGCTGGGTGATTTCTGTAGGAAGGTAGGTTCAATCAAATCCTTAGATGTGTGAATTAGCTTAGTTTTCTTTATGGAGTGAGTTTGGATGGATAGATTGGTAGGATCATTATCTACATTTAGTAAATCAATTGCTTGACATGTTTATGCATAGATTATGCTCATTACCATTGAAATAAAAGACCTCCCTGGGTTTGACAATTTATATTGACCATCCTATGTGTTGGATTTAATTAACTGGCATATAGGGTGACCAACATTTTGGTGTCATTGTCGGGGATGGTGATAGATAGACAGAGTTAGTAGTTGGTTTCATTTGATTTTATTTTAGTTCAATTATTTATAGCATGCATGAATACAAGAAAAATAAATCGGGAAACCCCTTTGAATACTAACATTGGAGGTGGAAGAGGTCGAGGTCGTAATGCAGGTCAGGGAAGAAACACATACATTGATGAGATAATTGCTAGTGCTGATTCTTCCACTAGACCACTGTGGAACTCTACAGGCAGGGGAAATTCTGTTCCTCCCAATCTTAAACATTCAGCATCCACAGTGGAGAACACAATGGGACCTTCAACTCCTATTGCAGAAATTAAACCTCTTGAAGATAAGGGAAGCATTGTAGGTGCACCGAATAGAGAGGAGATCTATCATATTGATGGAACCAGATTGACCAAAGAAGTGTGGTTGGAGACTCACCGAATAGCAGAGGACGAGAGAAGGCAAGAAGAAGAGAGGAGAAGAGAGGAAGAAGCTAAAGCAAAGGAAGAACGTATAAAGGAAGCTGTTGAATTTTGGACTAGAACCATGGCTGGTAGAGAACAGGAGGGCAATAACGAACATAAGAATAACCGGGAGGAAGAGGGTGAAAATAATCAGGCTGGTAATACTGTGGCTACATTAGAATTCCCTATCCTCTAGATACCTGGAGCAACTCTTATGAAGAATACCTCACCATCAGTTCTCCTGAATTTTCATGGAAAGTCCTCTAAGGATCTTGATGAGTTTCTTTTTGAATTTGATATCCTTTGTTGCAGCTATGATTACACCTCTAGTGCTCAGAAGCTGAAGTTATTCCCAGCCACCTTGAAGGGAAATGCTCTGCGCTAGTTCATGAGTCTGGGTCGTGAGATCATTACTACTTGGGACCAAATGAAAAAACACCTTCCTTTCTAAGTACCAAGAATATTGCAGAACTAGGGATAGAAAAGAGGAGCTGTTTAAAATGGTTTAGAAGGATGAAGAAAGTTTGGAAGACTTTGTGGAAAGATTGCTGTACAATTTACAAAGATCTAGTCATGCTGAGATTGGCAAGGATGTGCTCAAGATTATCTTACTAAGAGGAATTAGAGAAGATTGCCTCGATATGTTAAATCTGCTGGGAAAAGGGGATATCTCAAAAGAACATTTTGAAAAGATTGTTGAATTATGTCAAAGGTACTCTAGGGGATCCTCTAGAACAAACAAACAAGACAAAGACCGAGATCAAGATGTCTTAACCAGGACTCAAAAGTCAGCTAGTGGAGGAGCCACTCGAGAAAAAATAGGCAACTTACTGGAGAATTTTAAAATAGACATGATGAGCTCCATTTCCTCAGAGTTAGATGTTATGAGAGCAAAGTAGAAGCAAGTGGTAGAATATCTTACACTTGGTGTATTCTATCCTAGATGTAGGAAAAAGCACCCACTGAAGGAATGCCCGTTGGAAAAAGCAGAGGTATGTAGGATATGTGAACTTGAGAATGATACTAAGGAATGTCCTTCCTTACCTAAGGTCAAAGTAGTCCTGCAAGAATCTATTCCAGATGTGGAACCAACATACTTCATGGCACATAAGAAACCATGGCAGCCTCGAAACCAAGGTATGAATCTAGGCCCAACATTTTTTCTGAATAATATGAATGGAATGAACAACATGCATAATATGAATACACAATTCCCTTCACATTATTCTAACAACAAGTGGCATCCATCTTAGAACCCAATGCATAATCCTAATTCATGGACACCATGGTCATAGCAGTCAAACCATGCTCCTTGGAATTTCAATTGGAGAAATTCTTACCAAGGAAACAACTTTCCCCATCACCAGACTCAGTATCAACAGTACCCTCCTCAACAGTATCAACATTAACAGTATCAGTACCAACAGTATCAACAACCCCAGCCCCTTTTCCAAAACAATGCCGCACCTATGAATGTACCACTTCGACCACAGCTACTTGCACAACCTAACCTGAACCCAAAGAATAAAGCAGTCCATCAATTTGAGACCGCCAACATGCCTGCGTATTCCATCACTCAGATTCCATGCAATGATATACAATTACGATCAAGGAGGGTGGTGGAACCTATTATCACTGAGGATGTTTCATCCCCAGTGATTGAAACTAGAATAAATCAACACTATGAGAACATGGTTAATTCAGTAAGCCCCATCATTGAGGATGCTGATACTCCTACTCAAATAGTAGCTGAAACTCAGAAAGTAACAAACGATGTGTCACAGCCTACACAGTTGAATAAAGAACCACCATACCCTGAACGATTGGCCCTGCAGAAAACAGTGGAACAACCCCAATTTGATCTCGTCGGAGAATTGAAGAATTTGTATGTTAAAATTCCACTGTTACAAGCCCTTCATGATGTGCCCATTTATGCCAAGACTGTTAAAGATTTATGTGTCAAGAAACCAGGAAGAAGGCCCAGGGATTCCCCCACTGTCCACATGTTGGGAAAGCTTTCAGAATTAATAATGGGGAAGGCCCGTCTGGAAAAATACGATGACCCTGGGAACCTGACTGTTACAGTACACATAGGGAACACAAAAATTCCAAATGTCTTGGTGGATTTAGGCGCAGCTATTAACGTTATGACCATAGAAACTGTGAAGAAATTGGGACTCACTAATCTTCAACCAACCCCTACCATTTTGGAACTTGCTGATAGATCAACGATCAAGCTTGAAGGGATCCTAGATGACCTTGTGATCTCAGTTGACTTGTGGGAATACTCTGTGGATTTCTTGGTGTTATAGCTGAAATCTCAGTTGGGGGGACACCCAATGATCCTGGGAAGACCGTGGCTAGCCACAGCAAATGCCTATATCAACTGTCGGTCAGGATCTATGACCATTTCAGACGGAACTGAGATCAAGATCCTAACTCTGTACCCTCCAGCTCGACCAAGCATAGAAGCTGAGACTCCATTATGGGCATATTTGGAGAAGGAGGTAGGTGTGTAGCCATTACTAACCATAGGGAGAGCCTTAATGTTTAAAGATGAAACAGAGGATGATGCCATCAATAGTTTCATCGGTGAGCCCATGTCAGTCAATCAAAATGTCTATCAGATCTTGGACAATACTCTAGTTGCAACAGAACAAGAAAAGATTACAGAAGAAACTCTAATTGGTGATGACAGTATCATTCCAGTACTTAAGAATTCGAAGAGTGTTCCAGTAGAAATTGGGCCAGGAGAAACATTGAATATCAATCCTAATATGGCACCTAATGAGCTGGAATAGCTAGTCACTCTGCTAAAACAACGTAGGGGAGCTTTCGCTTGGGAGTACATAGACATGAAAGGAATTCCTTCTCATTTGTGCACCCATCATATTTATATTAAGAGAGACTCCAGGCCTATATGTCAACCACAACGAAGGATGAACCCAAACATAAGAGACATAGTGAAAGAAGAAATCCAAAAAATTTTGGAAGCAGGATTCATATACCCAATTTCAGATAGTGAGTGGGTTTCTCCAGTTGTGATTGTGCCAAAGAAGAATGGGAAATGGAGGGTCTATGTGGATTACAGAGAATTGAACAAAGCAACGCAGAAAGACCATTTCCCCTTACCTTTCATCGATCACGTCCTTGATACCTTGTCTAGGAAAAATTATTTCTCCTTTCTGGATGACTTTAGTGGCTATAACCAGATCCAGATTGCTCCAGAAGATTAGGACAAAACCACTTTCACCCGCCCTTGGAGAAATTTTTCCTACAGAGTACTTCCTTTTGGGTTGTGCAACGCACCAACTACATTTCAGAGAGCAGTGATTGGAATCTTTTCAGAAATGGTGAATGATTGCATGGAAATTTTTATGGATGACTTTACTCCATATGGTGATAGTTATGAAGCAGCACTGAAAAATTTAGAAAAGGTCTTGAAACGCTGTGAACAAATCCATCTCTCTTTAAGAACTGAAAAGTGCCACATGATGATGAGTGAAGGCATAGTGTTGGGGCACTTCATCTCTTCTAATGGTATCTAGGTAGATCCATCCAAAATCAAGGTAATTGAAAATATACCAACTCCTGGAACACAGAAGGATGTACCTAGCTTCTTAGGGCATGCTGTCTATTACAGAAGGTTCATAGAAAATTTTCCCAAACTAGCTTCTCCTTTGTTCACCCTGTTGATGAACGATGCACAGTTTGTCTGGAATGATGCATGCCAAACAGCTTTCACTGAGCTAAAGAAAAGGTTGTCTACAACACCCATCTTACGAGGGCCCAATTGGGCTCTTCCTTTTTACATTTCTTCAGATGGTTTAGATACTGCCATTGGAGCAGTTTTGGGATAGCAGGAAGGTAATGCTCCTTATGCCATTTACTACATTAGTAAAAATTTGTCTCCTACTGAACTAAATTATACTGTCACAGAAAAAGAATTTATTGCCATTGTTTATGCCATCAACAAATTTAGACATTATATTACTAGATATTCTACTTTTGTGCACATTGATCATTCTGCTATCAAGTATTTAATGAATAAACCGATCACGAATGCTAGAGTTAGTAGCTGTTACTATTACAGGAATTTGATATCACAATTATTGATAGACTAGGAAAGGAAAATGTTGTTGTAGATTTTTTATCTCGACTTACTAACAATGATGAAAATTTACCAGTTGAAGATTCCTTCCTTAACGAACATTTGTTTGCAGTATCAGCTCATTCCCCATGGTATGTAGATATTGCTAACTTTTTGGTTGCAGGTAAGCTCCTAGCACAATTGTTAAGGAGAGGAAAAAAGAAGATCATACAACAGAGTGCTAGGTACTGCTGGATTGATGGCCATCTTTTCTACATAGGGCTTGATTTAGAGATCAGAAGATGTGTTAGAGAAGATGAAATCTTTAGCATTCTTAAAGCTTTCCATGATGAGCCTTGTGGGGGAAATTTTGTTGATAAAAGGACACATCATAAAGTTTTGAGAATGGGCTATTTCTGGCCTACATTGTTCAGGGATGCGAAGAAGTATGTTCAGGCATGTGATAGCTGCCAAATGATGGGCCAACCCATAGCTTAGATGAGATGCCTTTACAGCCACTGCTTGTGGTTGAACCGTTTGATAGGTGGGCTCTAGATTTTGTAGGGCCTATCAACCCTCCAACAAAGAAGAAAGTTCACATCTTGGTTTGGATAGATTACATGACCAAATGGGTAGAAGCTGTAGCCTTGGTTAAGGCCAATGATCAGGCTGTGATTGATTTTCTGTATGAAGATATTTTTACTTGGTTCAGAGTACCTAAGGAAATCATTATAGATGGTGGACCACGGTTTGTGTCTCACAAGATGGAAGCACTGTTACAGAAATTTCATATTTAGCACAGAATAACCTCGTCATATCATCCACAGGCCAATGGCGAAGTGGAGAGCACAAACAAGGTTATCGAGGCTATTCTGACAAAAACAGTGAAGAGCCATCATAAAGATTGGGCTGAAAGGCTTCCAAAGGCACTATGGGCCTATCGTACTATGTGGCGTAACAACACTGGTTTTTCCCCATATGAGTTAGTGTATGGTAAGAAGGTTTTTTTTCCAATTGAATTTGAAATCAGAACCTTCAAAACAATTGTGGAAGCAAACCTGGATTTATCAGAGGCACAAAGGAACTAACTGAATCAGCTCAATGAATTGGATGAGAAGCGCACAACTGCAATACATCATACAGCTTTAATCCAACAACAATGCTCTAAGTGGCATGATCGATTTATAAAGAAGAAAGTCTTCCAAGAGGGGGATTGGGCCCACGGGGGCTTCATTAGAAGGCAATATAATACCATGTTAATTCATATTGCGGTATTAGATATTCATGAAAACCTAAAAATTATATTGCTTATATATTAAGGGGCAAAGGGTTTTTTTTATTTAATGTAACAATACAAAAATACTTTGGGGTCTTTTTTATATGGGCGAGCTGACAAATATCCACCAAATGGAGATGGTGGGATCACGATCGGATGAGAAATCGGGTTGAGGCAAGGCTCGGGCTTACCAGTACGCAGAGAAATCACATCTTAAGGCATGCTTGAGGCTAGGGGGTTTCATGGTGAAGTGGGTTTTCAGACGATCATAGAGGAGAGACAATGGTCATTGACAGCTAGTTGTTACCAATAGCACTCAGCCAGTTGTTACCAATAGCCTTGGGAGGCTCTAAGCTTCCAAGGCCTGTTATAGGCCCTCGAAAGGCATTGGGGGCTTGAATACCCAACCACTCGTGCCTGTTACAGGCCTTGGGAGGTTTAGTCAGCCTCCTATAGCTTGTTACAGGCCTTGGGGTCTTGGATACCTATCCCACAATAGGATTAGTCAGCGATTGGGGAACTGTAACATGCAACCTAAATGTTGTACTATGTGCATTGGCTCTAGTGACGTACAAGAAGTGATCTCCTATCTCTTCATTAAACCATTAGATGTTGAAAATCATAATGATATGTGCTTGAGTAATTTCATTGTGGGTGAAGTAATGTGAATCCACAATATACATTGAAAGAAGCAAGGTGCATTGTAGAATGCATGTGGGGTCATAAGAGGGGTATCATATCAATATACTAGGTAGAAATATAAAGGCATATAAAAATGTTAATGAAAAAATTGATACATACAATATCTAGTGAAAATAGGGGTTTTTTTAAATTGAGAAGGCATATTGGGAGGGGGTTAAAAAAATGATTTTGGAAGGTATTTTCCAATATTGAGGGAAATTAGGGGTATTTTTTCATATGCCACGAATGAACATGCTATGATAGAGGTTTATTGAGTGAAGCCTTCATGACTGGGCCCTGTTGTATGATTCACGGTTCAAGAGGGACTTTAAAGGAAAATTGCGCACTCATTGGTTGGGACCCTATCAGATAGATCGGGTATTTGATAATGGAACAGTCCGGTTGATCACCATTGATGAAAACAAAGTACCATTATTCGCAAATGGTCATCTGGTGTGACTGTATCACAAGCCGATCTCAAGGGAAGCTTTCGTTTCGCAGGTTGTAGGTGATCCAGAGTATTAGTTAATGCTAGGGAAGGGATATTTCTCAAACCCTATGAATTCCTAAAAGATGCAATTTCCATACATATTTTGTACATAAATAATTGGTTTTTCTTTCATTCTATATTTTTTATTTTTTTATTTTTTGCACTTGATTGGTTTGTTTTGAAGAACTGTGTGCAGGAATTAATTGAAAGAACAACAGTTGTGACTGGGCCAGACGATTGCAGACACCCCACATTTGTTCCCGATCTAATAAAGCTCTTTTAAAAAACAAAATGAGTGATTCGTTATCTTTCAACTATCAGCTGAAAAATTGCTTGTTACTTCATTTTGACACAGCTGCAACTCCTTGCCTTGCTCATTCTTCCTATTTTAGCAGTTGTGACTCCGCCACTTTTACCCGTTTTGCCAAATTCCGCATCTACGACTCCGCTATTTCCGCTCACCTTTCTATGTTTGGCAGTTTCTACTCCGCTATTTCCATTTCATTTTTACCCCTTTACAGTAGGTGCGACTCCGCTACCTTTGCCCATTCCACTAAACCTAGTAGCTACGACTCCGCTACCTTCGTCGATTCTGCTAAACCTAGCAGTTGTGACTCCACTATTTTTTATCAATCCGCTAAATCCAGCAGCTGCGACTCTACCATTTTTGCTTATGTTGCTAAATCCAGCAGCTGCGACTCCATCTTTCCACTTCATTTCCGCTCCTTCTGTACAGCTATGACTCCGCCATTTTCGCTTATTTTGCTAAGTCTTGCAGCTGTGACTCCACCAGTTTTTCTGCTCTCTGATTGATGATGTCAATCATGATTTAATTAGGCATCATTTTTAGTTGCTTTCTTCATTACTCCAATTGCAGTCTGCGGTACCTATCAGCTCGTGTGGCATGGCCACATCACTTCGGCACATGTGCATTTATGCTTATTTTTAATGACGGATATGATGAAGGTGGGCTATGATGGTTGGCACGCCATGACGATTAACTCACGGATGGATGCATAGCGTGAAGGTACCGGTTCTAACTATAATCATGATTAGGCATTTATTGACTTCGTAAATAATAATGGTTATGTCTATCATTCCTCCTTGCCAACTATCCCTACCATTTATCCCGGCGAAAATTGTGTTTAAAGCCACTACCTGTACTCCTGATCATGACTATCATTCTATTTGATTCGTGCGACAAATCAACCATAAATCTTACTTCGAAACTAACGCTGCCACCTTTCCAACACGGCTCAATTCAACTCTTGACTATCCGTCAACTGTGCCCACATGCAGACAGTTCGATAGTTGGAGCTGTGACTGCAACATTTGTTACAACTTCTTGCAGAGGTCTAGTGATATGGGTATTCCCGTGAGGTACGAACCTCTAACAATAGATTCCCTATATAGAAACAGAGATGTCTTTATCATTTTTCAAGAAGCAGGATGGACGACTTATTTTCAACGCCTGAGTGGTTTTCATGAGGAAACGACCCTTGAATTTGCTCAAAATTTGACGAACACTCATTCAGAGGTTCAAGGAATAAGGGTATATGTTTCAGAGGTAATTCTGGTAGAAGTAATAGGACTTCCCAGAGTTGGGCGACATTGGTTTAGTAAAAAACGCTATCATCCAACCGCAGTTGAATATTTTCTTGCAGCTGGAGAAAGTGTCTGACCATTGCACAGGGGAACAACTTTGGAAACTCTTCCACATCCGTGGAACCAAGTTGCAATATTTTTGAAGATATATATTACCTGCGAGGGGAGGTATAGTGTTGTTTATATCAATGAATTTTTGCTCCTATCACATTTACGACACAGCCGATTGCTAAACATGCCGTACTTTCTTTTTCAATCTTTGCAACGCATGGCTTACTATGTTAAAGGTGCTCAACACCCGTTAGCATCCCTCACAAATCATTGGCTCATTAAATTGCTGATCTTACGAGCCCTTGCATGGCATAATTTGACATGGGATCAATTTCTGGGCCAGCCAAACCTCCCCCGTGAAATGTCTTTAGAAATATTGCATTAGGACTGGATTTCCTCAATTTCAATTGCGAGGAGAAGGGAAGATGGAACACCTAAAGAGATAGAAACAGAGGAGGATGTAACAGGGGCAGCCGAAACTGAAATGGAAAATGAAAACTACAAGCAAAGGTAGTATCAAAAAATGAACAAGCAGTCCCGAATGTAGAATCTTCTCTCATAAGGACTCTAAATTAGAAGGAGGGAGTGGGCTCTATTTCTAAGGAAATGGGGCCTCAGAGAAAGGGAGGGACGATGAGAATGGGCCAGTCATCTCGCTCACTAAAGAAGAGGAGAATCAAAATTTTCACTGCAGCAGGAGCAGGTCATCTGGTCAGGGTAGACAGTGGGACTCCTATTTTTAAACCTCAACCACCTGCTGATACACAAGAACCTGCTGTAGAAGAACCTCAATTAGATAATCTTCTATTTGAAAATGAGTTTCTAAAGGAGGAGGTGCAAGATCTTCAGGAAGAACTACATAAATGGAAGGAGACATGCAGGGAATAGGAAAAGAAGTATGTGGATGCAAGGGTGGAAGCTGCAGATCAATTGAGAAACTTACTGTCCATTCGAGGAATTGGAGTACAACAAGAGATAATATGTCCAGAATGTGGAGATATTTTTAATTTTGCAGTGCTTAAAGTTACAGAGGTAGACCTAGCAGTTCAGGGATCTACAGGAGCAAGGAAATCAGAGAAGTTATTTTCAAGCTCAGCCTCATCGTTTTGAAGGAATCAAGTCGATCCAGCAGACTAAAATCATCAAGAAAAAGGACGTTGTCACACAAGAACCAGCCACCTTAAAATTTGGTTGAAAGTGTAATTTAGATTGAATTTGTTAAGGGCAGGAGGGTGTTGTCACACTAGAACCAACATTCCCAATGAATGATTAGAAAATTTTATTTCCTCAACTGGCATAATATGAACAGGGGTCAGCCTCAGAATCAAACTAGTCAGCTGTTGCATGAGGACATGCAAATGGATAGTTGGGGGGAGATGTTGGGCCCTGGAAATGTCCCTTTTTAACCATACCTATTTCATCATTTTGCCAAATTTTACTTTACTTTCGTAAACCATATACATGCCTTTTCCAAATCAATCCGCAATCCTGACAAGGTATAAATTATTATTGTTTCATTTAAATTATTCCTAAGATTGTTATGGTTATGAATCCTGACCCTTGGTTTATGCTAACATTTGTGAGTTCATTTAGTCAAAATCTAAAGCGCAGGTGTATCAGCCAAAGTGGCACCAGTTGTTACTCTTCAAAGCACCAGCTTCTCATACTCCAAGGAACAACGCATCCTCCACGCGAGCTATAATAGATCCTCATTGTAACGGATTCCATTGAAACAGAGCCTAGCTGCGACAGACAAGTTGCATTCCAGTTGTTGAGTCTGTTGATCCATTAATTATTAGAGCAAAAACATCCTTCATGATTAACAAACTTGTTTAATATGGCTATATCAGTTAGTTGTAACTCCACAGCATGAAGATCATAGATATTAATTGCTACACGATTATAGTGGATCTGAAACTGTATTTTCCTTGTATAAATTCCAGAAGGCTCTCGTAGCCTAGGGTTGGACAATTACGATTTTACACGAGATGTAACAGAACACTGATACTGTCAATTTCCATCATTAATATGAGAGCAGAGTTCTTCATTTCCGTGTTTTAATTTTTTGCGATTCTTACAAAGATAGCTAGTTTAAGTAGGTAGAATGATTTAGCTTTACTTCTGTTGTGTGGTGTGGAATTATTACAAATGTTATTGGTAGCTGCAACAGAGAATTAGCTTTCGTTTTGATAGTTCATAATTGCATCTTGAATCGTTGTAGCAGATTGGTGTGACAGTTGATTGTGTAGGATAATTCATTTAATGCATGTGAGTTTGAATCAGCTGTAACGGCCAAGCTCAATTCCAATATCTTTCAGTTGTTTATGCTTTCTAGGATTTCCAGTAATTATCAGTTAGAGTCCAAGCTTAGATTCTGGTTACTGTTGTATCTTTAATTGATTTAAAGTAGGAAGATTAGGATTGAGTAACAGTAGCTATTGGGTGGATAATTTTGGTAAAGATCAATTATTGGTAGTTTGATAATTATAGGATTTAACTTCTTGCAAAAGCAATCTGGTTTATTTCTATTCTCAATTTTATAAATGCTGGGTGATTTCTATAGGAAGGTAGTTTCAATCAAATCCTTAGATGTGTGAATTAGCTTAGTTTGCTTTCTGCAGTGAGTTTGGTTGGATAGATTGGTAGGATCATTATCTACATTTAGTAAATCAACTATTTGACATGTTTATGCATAGATTATGCTCATTAGCATTGAAATAAAAGACCTCCCTGGGTTTGAGAATTTATATTGACCATCCTGTGTGTTAGCTTTAATTAATTGACATATAGGGTGACCAACAAGAATATGCAGGTCCAAGTTTGGAATGAATATGATAAATGCATTGTTTGTCTTCCCTCTTAATCTTGCATTCTTCACATAAGAGTTTAAGAGTTTTGTACTTAGATAAATAATCTTGTATGCATGAAAAATCAATTGCATTTAAAGAAATCAACTCATTTTCGAGTTGGTGACCTTGAATTTTATTGTGTTTACCAAACACAGATTCCAACATGTCCCAAGCAGCATCAGGTTCATCAATTCCAGATATGTGGAATCGCAAATCAGTAGAGATTGACATCCCAATAAATCCACGAGATTCGTCACATCTATTTCTCCATTTTATTTTCTTATCATCATGAGTGGGTTATGTTACTTTCCCTGAGGTAATTCTGAAAAGTCCTCTACTTCGTAGAACATCCTCCATACGAGATTTCCATGAGAAATAGTTGGAACTGGTAAGTAGAATATCACAAGGGGTGGCCATATTTGTAAATTAATGGATGTAAAAGCAAAAACCAATAGTCTGGATGCGAAGAGCTCAAAAAAATAGGTGGTTTTAAAAAAAATGACACTGAAAAATGACTCCGCATGATGAAGTTATGCTTGATCAAGGAAAATGTTGAAGATGTCCCCAATATTGACGTGGTAGATAGAGAATGACCAGCTAAAGAAAAATGATCCCCCTCTTCCCAAGATGAACCTTTGACAATCACTTTACAAGAAATTTGCTTTAAATGAATCACTTTTGTAAAATAAGTGATTTCACTTTTACTATGATGTTACTTTAAATAGTGCAGCAATAAAAATGAACTTAAGTGACTCACTTTTTCTTTTTATTTTTATTTTTATTTAAGTGAGATGCACTTTTACAATAAAGTAATTTGAAAATAGAAATTGCATTCACTTTTTTCTTTTAAAAGTAACTTCCTAAGACTTGAACTCAAGACCTATTAAGGAATAAAACAACTTTGAACCAAGTGAGCTACATTAAAAAGTATGAAAATATGGGAAGGAGGAAGGGGGTTTTCTTTTTTTTTTACTCTTCTTGCTCGGTTTTTGTGCTTGCCTTTTTTCCCGCAAATCACACCATAAACCAAAACAAAAAAACTTTTCCACGCTTGTGGGGTTAGATCTCGTTAGCTTGCCGAGAAATTCTACTTTTTCTCTTTGTTTCTGATTTGCTGAGATCGCACAAGGTGCACAGCAAAGAGCATACGCAGCCAAGAAAAACACTTTCCCTTTCTGTTTCTGATTCACTGAGATCGCACAAGGTGCATGGAAAAGAGCATACACAAGCAGGGAAAGAAACAATATGAAACTAAAAAAAATCTAATAATAAAAACTGCTAAAATATGAGATATTTTTTTTAAAAACAGAAATAAGAAAAAGCGTCACTGTAACATTATACCTTCAGATCTGATGAAATACGCATTTCTAAAGCAACCAGGAACCGTTTTCGATCAAACGAAAAATATTTCCCAATGGAAACGACGCTCCGGATGCAATGGAACACCTCCCATAGCCCAGAAACGCACAAAAATACTAGAACTAGAAACCCTTTCAAGTTTTAGCAACAACAGTTCAAGATATAGATCATAACCGGAAGCGGCTCTTCATAAAAGCTCTGATACCATGTTCGAGTACACAGGGTACTCCCAAATGACCAAACACCTAGAGAAACCACTTCACACAAATAGATCACTTATCAATACACTGATGTTTTTACGTGGTTTAAACCCTCAAGAGGGAAACACTCCATGGCCCCGACCAAATAGCTTCTACGGGAGCAATTTATTATGCAAAGAAAGAAAGTTACAAATGAGCTTCTCATAATCAATCAACTTTCCAATGACCCTCCATGCTCTTTAAATAGAGATCATGGACCAATCGGGTGTTAAGGCACGGATCAAGGGTAGGTATGATCTAAGAGAAGTTGAGCCGTCGGATCACTCTATGTCTAGAACATATCGTGACTATTGGATTAAATATTTACAAATGCATACTAAAGAAACACACTTTTTCTAATGGATATATTACACAAGTTGATCTTAACTAACTCCTAAGTGTCTAAATATCCTAACAGAAGGAAACCATGAACTTTCGTAGAATAGTCCGGAATGAAGCGACAGAGAAAGTTGGATCTGTAATTGTAATAATGAACGTGGTGATGGGAGGTCCAAAAAAGGCTTGAAGCTTCAAAGGATCAATAGTGATCCCATTTTGGGAAACAATGAAACCCAATAACCGCCCTGCAAGAATGCAAAAAAGAGAATTGAGAGGGTTCAAGTAGATGTTGTATTTGTGACAATGAAAAAAGAATTTGCGGACATCGTCCAGGTGGTTGGATCGCTTCTTGGATTGAGCAGTGAGGTCCTCCAAGTATACAAGGATGATATGAACCAAGTCATGAAAGAAAAAGGTCATGGCCCATTGAAATGTGGCACCAACAGTTTTAAGGCCAAATGACATAAGTCGATAGGAAAAGGTTCCCCATGGGGTAGTGAAAGTAATATTGTACTGATCTTCTTTGCAGATTTGGATTTGATTATAGGTAGAGAAACCATCCATGAAGGATAGAATCTCATGACATGTACAAGCATCAATGAGCTAATCGATGAAAGGCGTAAGAAAGTTTTCTTTGAGACAAGCTAAATTCAGGTATTGAAAATTGGTATAGATGTGAATGGTGCCCTTTTTTTTGTTAACCGCCACAAGATTGGATACATAGGTGGCGTAACAAATGGGATAAATGAATCCGGCTTGGCGTAATTTTTCAATCTCGGCCCTGATGGATGGTAGATTAGCAGGGTGAATGGGCTGTTGTTTTTAGTGGACGGGTGGGACGTCAGGCCAAGTATCAACATGGTGCTCAATGATGGTGGGGTCAAGACTAGGCATCTCAGTATATTACTAAGCGAAAACGTCACATAACTCTTGGAAGAGTTCCTTAAAGGTCGTAACTTATTTGGGAGTGCATGAGGTGCCTAACGTAATGTTCTCAACTACACTGAGTGTAATGGAGATATCAACCTATATGGTAGGTGAAATGTTATCCATGTTACCTTCCTTGAAGGCATCGGAAGATGGGATGGGGTTCTTAAACTGCTCCACTCGGCTAGGGATGAAGTATTTTGTTTCAATGGAAAGTTGGTGGGTTGTACTCTGGGTAGAATCCTCAGGAATAAAGTAGGATTTATGATGCATATCATCCCAAGGGAATTCGGGGGCCGTTAATATGTCGAGGATTTATTTGTCACTGCGAAAAAAGTATGTGGATAAGTCGGGAGAGGTAAGGATATTGTTTGGGTGCAAAGTTGGTTCACCGCTTGTGGAAATCATATAGATCGTGTTAATCTCTCCCGAGGGGGCGGACTCAGGTGGGTGAATCTCCTTGATGGTGGTAATGGAGGACTATAAAGAGGACTCATTCATTTCGTGGAGAACCAACTGATACTCAAGAAGGTCAGGACAATGATGGGAACAATGTTCGTATATCTCGCATATGGCACATGAATGATTGGTGCGCAATGACTTGTTGCGCGGTTTGGGGGTGGTATCTAGCTCGACAACCAGAATATTGGTGTCATAGTCCAACATTTTCATGTGATCTTGAAGGCTTGGAAATTGTGGACAATTATGGGTAGCATGGCCCAAATCATCACATACAGAGCACTTAGTGGGTGCACGAAATGGAGGGGGAGGTTTCACAGTTTTCATCGCCTGTGGGGTGGTATAAGTTTGTGGTCCTTTGTGGTCCTCTTCCCCCAACATTCTTGGATGGTGGAGGGGAATGGTTGGATGTAGATGTGGTTGTCACACCAGGAGGTGGATTGTTAGCCATAGTGATTGGTTGGATTGGTTGAAGGATAACTTGTGGTGTAGGAAGATACCACACGGGAAGTCCTAATGTTAACCCAGGGAGATTCAGTGTAGCCATAACAAGCATACTTACTACTCCGGATGGTGGGAACAAGAACGGTATTGTGTGAATGGGTGTGGATCCAATGTGGCTGGGTACCGATGGCGGTTGAGGAAACAGTGGTTGTTGCAAGTTAGGTACCGACTTAGTTGATGAAATGGCACACAAGTCAGAAATTTTGATGGCCGATGGAGGAGGTGATAAAGATTGAAACTTGGATATCACGGGAGTCTTTGAATAGACTCCAAGGCCGATGGTGGAAACCAAGGAGGTGGATGCACCAAAAACGAGTTGTTCAACCATGGGGAGAATATTTTCAAGTGTAGCGGGCACATTCTGGCTGTAGTAAGTAACTTGGTCGAATTTCACTACACGTCCCTCATGGGGGAACATCATCATGCAGAACACTGATGAAGCAACGAACTTCATGGCGTACATGTAACTTAGTACTAGGGGTAGGTTGTAATCGAGTTGGGAATTGGTGACTTCTATGTCAATTAGGATAGTTTTGAAAGCTAATTGGACTGGGACATTGGCCAAGAGGCCTTGTGGTTGAGATGAACGACCATGGTAATCTCGTAAAGAGGGCATAGATGGTTGTAGTGTAGGGGATACAAGCTTATGCCACACGAAAGTAGACATAATGCATGTAGAGGCATCCTCATTGATGATGCATTGATGGATCACAAGATTTCGTACTGAGACCGAAACTTGAAATGCTAATGTGGAAGATATGCATGGTTCAGATTGGTATAAATCGAATGCCATCGTCTATGATTTAGAAGGGTCTATTTCACCTATGGAAGACAATAGTGTTTTGCGCTGCATTGGGAATTTCTTCAAAAATTCAAGGGTTGACATAGCAGTAGGTGGATAGGCTAAGTCATCAACGATATTATATTTGGAGGTAGCACGAGCATTGGGGTTGTTATTAATGTGATGTAGAGGAAAATGAGGAGCTTTGGGGGCCCCTTCGAATGGCCCTGGTGGTATGCGTGATGACTGATTTGTGGGAAGAGTGTTATCATCCTTATTCGTAGGAATGGTTTCTATGGTGGAACCATACTTGTTATGGCGTGTTTGAAGGTTGACATCAGCGGAAGACATCATTAAAAAGTGGTGGGTACTAGAATCAATGGGTTGAATATGAGGAGCAGCGTAAGTAACTTGATTTTGTTTTGCAGGGGCACCTTGAGGAGGAGCCAAAGGTTGGGTGGCTACTACTCCTTTTGTGGGTAGGGTGTTTTGCAACACCATGGGTCTTGCATTGGGTTGTGGTGGGTTGGGTGGTGCCGAAGGTGCATCATGTCCTTGGATTTGGGCGTCATCATGCCAAAGTTGGTGAGCTCACTCCAGATGGGGAAAATTATGCGTGTAATAGCCATATACCCTACAAATAGAACATGGGAGGTTTTTGCGTAAGTTGGGGTTTTTACCCTGTCGAGGTGGTTGATCAGGATTTTGGTTAGTCGGGGCAGCACCATTATTATCAGGAGGGTTTTCCTCTATCAGGAGGTTGGTTGTTTCTGCATTTATGACCGTGTCCCCGATTCTATTTTCTTTGTTGGTTCCCTTGGGTAGGTTGGTTCTATTGTTGATTTTGTAGAGCATAAAATTTCCCCTAGGGAACAAGGGGCCTCCGTGGTTGACCAGGTGTGGGGGCAGGTTGTGGTGGGTAATAAGATGGAGGGGCTTGAGGCTGTGCAGGCACTGGTGCTGGTGGTGGATGGTAGTAGGCATGTGACACAGCAGGGGTTCGTATGTCAGCTAGGTATGTCCATAATAGTGTGATGAACAAGAAGGCCCATGTATATGGGGGCATGGGTTGGGGAAGCAGACGAAGAGGTTGCTCCTGAATGGGTTGTGGCACGTGAAAGGTAGGGACTACTCAAGGAGGAATTGGGTGTGGGATTGTAAGTCGAGGGCTAGCAGGGGTCATATGAGTATAAGGCTAGCTATGAGATGCAACATGTCCAATAATTCCATTGGTAGCATGGGATTCCCCCAACGCATCTTTCTAGGAGGAATCACCATGGGGAGCATTGGGTAAAATGGAGTAGAGGTAGCTTGACTGTGCATAGATAAGGTCAAATTGTTGGGATTTTAGAATGGCTTCTTCTTTAGTTTGGGTTCGTTCAAATGCCACATCCTTGGCGATAACTGGTATGAGGGATTTCAAGAACTAATCGAAGAAGATATAGTTGTCTAACTTGATATTGCACAAACTACGACGTCTACGCCACTCATGAATATGGTTAGTAATATGGGTATCTTTGTTCTATCTACAAGATAGTAGAATCTCAACACTAGCATCATAACAGAGTGGTAACTGGAAGAAATGCAAGAAATTCGAACCGAGAGATGAAAAATGGAGTGGTTCCCATGTGGTTGTTTGATATACCATTTAGTTGTAGAGCGAGTGAGTGTCCATTGTAAAAGGTGGAGGTGGATCCAGTAATCCACAATGGAGTTGGAGGAACACCATAAGTGGAAGTACATGATATGGTTTTGGGGGTCCTCACCACCCTTCCCTTCAAAATTTGGGATGTTTAAAGGGAGTTTGGTAGGCATGGGAGGCCATGTGGGGTCATGTCGGATTAGATTGTTGGTCAATCAGGCCAGATCAAGGAAGTTGAGACTGGCCATGAATGGAAAACTAGAAGAAGGATGTGAAATGGTTGTAGTGACCTGTGTGCTATCCATGGCAGTGGTCGTGGGGCCACCTCCACCGAGGGGCGGAGAAATGGCGTGAGTCATAGAGGGGATCAAGTAGGAAGGGCTAGTGCCCCCAAGTGTACTACTAGTGACCAAAAGGGATGATAGTGGGAATGGATCCTCTACCGATGAGTATGAAAGGAGTGACTGGAATACCAGGTGTAAGTCCAGTGGATGGTATGGAAGGGATAGATGCTGAAATGGTAGTTGGGATAGTGGTGGAACCACTGCCGATGACACCACTGGTAAAGGGGTTGGGATAGACGGAGTTGTGTATGTGGGTAACTCTGAATCAGAGTCATAAGTAAAATAAGGGGCATCGAGATAATGATCTAGAGATGAAACTATACATCTGTGACAGGTGGTGTCAAGTGGACCGTGCTGCAGGGAGAGTCCCCATTGGAGATGAGAGTGTCTCAGTGAATCAATGGTGATAGGTGTAAAAATTTATAAATGGATGTGGGATATAAAATTCTCAAAAATCCAAGTGCAACCATGTGTGCAAAAAAATAACTCTCAAAACATGTGGTGCTCAGGCCAACAATAGGCTCAAAAACAGTTGGTGCAACAACGTGCTACAACAAGTAGAGCATAAATAAAATGGTCAGAATAGCAACAAGAAGCACTCCTAAAAGATAAAAAGGTAGACTCACTAATCCAATGGGGGTATAGGAGCATGCAAACACCTATCTAAAAGATATGAAAGATCACACAAATCGTATCGCCTGTAGGGTGACAAAATCCGCAGTCAGGAAATACAAAATTGAGAACCAAATGGCTAAGGATATCCCTCTATCGAAAGGGACTCTTGGTAAAAAAGTCCTAGAAGAATGGAAACTAGGTTACCTTGTTCATGGCACATCTGGAAAGGTATTCCGTAGCTTCAGTTCTTTGGCCGTTGTACACCCGGTATGCTTTCCAACATGCACAACGAGAACAACGATGTGGTGTCCTTCAGTACAGAATGGAGAGCAGTATTCCACTCAGACTTCTAGAACCAATCTTGCCACTTTCCCTCCCAAGGGAGAGGCCCTCCGACAAATCGATGTTAACCGTACCAATAAGTAATAGTGGATTTTGGATCCCTAAAAGACAATAGTTATGTCTCAAATGTAAATGACAAATGGGGTGTTATTTGGATGCCTATCCCCAATGTCCTACCTAACTACAGAGTTCTTTTTGTGTTCCTGAATTGGTGTTAAATTTGTTTGAGTTAAGTATATTTAAAGGCTCACTTTGATTATGGTAATCGAGTGTGTGTTAATTTTTTAGCATTTACTTCAATCTGATCTAGGATCTTAACTGAGAGAACAACATGTATAGCATATCTATAGCATATCAATCATGGACACAATAATGCAAGCACACAGGAGACACAGATTTTACTTGGCGAAAACAATAAAGGTGAAAAACCCCAATAACTTCCTCAGAGATAGATAGAGCAATGATACAACCCAAGCATAAGAGATAGACATCTCCTAGCAGAAGCTTCTCCTCCTCCATATGTGCGCCACTCTCCAAAGAGTGTGTGAGAGAATAGAATGATCAAATAGAGTGCCTCCCGCATTCTATTTATACTTGACTTGACTTTCATAATAACCTTTACTAGGTTGGCCTTAACTTAACCACATAACATAATGCTCACTGGGCCGAACCCCAATAGGCTGGTCTAATAACCCATCAAGTATAAGTTATGACACTTACAATATAAATGACGACACTTCCATAAAGAGGAATAATAACATCTCTATAGGAATACAATATACATATATGTGAAATACATTCCAAAGTTTACATATACATCAACACTTCCTCTTAACTAGGAAGGTATTTCTTGACACAGGTCTTCTAGCTCAATTCTTCTTCTCTGGATCATCTTCAGCGAATCATCGTCACAATCACTATTGCTACTATCTTAATCAATCTTTGAATCTACTCATCATAGGAAGTTCTACAGAGCCAGTCCTTTTTCATACTAGATGTAGGCGCACCACCTTCAGGTCTTCATCATCACTAGCCATATTGTGGAATCCTCAGGACTTATTACGGTGTGTCACAAAACCTTGCAAGAGCATCCCAGGACTTATTACGGGCACACAACCCAACCTATCGGATCTTCCAGGGAGCTATTACATGTGACCCCACCACAAAACCTCGAAAGAGAATCCCAGGACTGATTATAAGCACACAGCTCAACCTATCAGATCTCCCAGGGTGCTATTAAATGTGGTCACCACAAAACCTCGCAAGAGCATCCCAGGACTTATTACAGGAACACATCCCAAGCTATCAGATCTCCCAGGGCGATATTACATTGGTCATGGAAAAACCTCGAAAGAGCATCCCAAGACTTATTACGGGAACACATCCCAACCTATCGGATCTCCTAGGGCGCTATTATATGCCATAAGACAAAACCTCAAAAAAGTGTTTTCCAGATCTCCCAGGGAGCTATTATATGCCAACGGAAAAAACCTAGTAAGAGAATATGCAAGCCTCCCAGGGCGCTATTATATGTCCTCCCAAAGCAAAACGTCAAAAGAGCATTTGGTAGATCTCCCAGGGAGCTATTATATGCCAGTGACAAAACCTAGCAAGAGAATCTGCAAACCTCCCAGGGTGCTATTATATTCTTATATGCACAACCTGTCCACGGCCATAGAGTATCAACCTAATACTCACCATACATCATCCTGATGTACACATGATCATCCTAATCATCATCACTACATCGTCCTGACGCATGTCATTTGGAGCAACATCCTGAAGCTCATCATCCATGATCATCCTGATCATACAATGTATCCACCTAATGCATACACAATATCTTCCTGATACATATCATCATACATGATCTACCTGATCATACAATGTATCCACCTGATTCATATACAAATACATGATCCCCCTAATCATACCTAATACATATCAACATACATGATCTACCTAATCATACAATGTATCCACCTGATACATATACAAATACATACACATGATCCAACTGAACATATCCAGCATCCAACATGATGTGTACATACATATAAATGATCCAACTGATCATATCCAACATCCAACATGGTGCATACATACATATAAATGATCCAACTGATCATATCCAGCATCCAACATGATGCATATACATAGCAGTAACTGGAGCATCATCCTGATGCTCATCATCCAGTGCTTACATCCATAGCAATGAAAGGATCCTCCTCTCACCATGCTTGGAATGGATTTAGAAAATGTGTCCATCACTTCTTCCTCGAAGTGTCGTCAATCTGAAGAACACCAACCCTCTCTCTGAAGTACTCGAACTTCACTCTGGCTACTGGTTTCGTCAGTACATTTGCGATTTGCTCATCCGTCACAACATACAGGAGCTTCACTGCTCCTCTCTGCACCATATCCCTGATATAGTGATATTTGATCTCAATGTGTTTCAACCTGTTGTGGAACACTCAATTCTCAGACAGCTTCACACAACTCTAGTTATCACAAAAGATACCAGTAGCCTCCAATGGGAGATCAAATAACTCAGACAGTAGCTTTTAGAGCCATACTACCTCACAACTAGATGAACAAGCTGCAACATACTCTGCTTTGGATGTACTCAATGCTATGCAGGACTGCTTCCTGCTAAACCAAGAGATCACACCTGATCCCATACTGAAGCAGCACCCAAAAGTGCTCCTCCTATCTGCAGCACTGCCTGCCCAATCTGAATTAACATAACCCTACAGGTTAAACTTTTGATTCGCATCATACTTGAGCCCATAATCAATTGTACCATTCAAGTACCTCAGAATATGCTTTACAGTAACTAAGTGAACATCTCTCAGATCCGTTAGGAACTAGCTCAATGTGCTCACCGCTAAGCAAATATTTGGTCTCATGTTCGTCAAGTACATCAAGGACCCAATCATCTGACGATACACAGTGACATCAACCAGATCAGATGAAGCATCACACAGAAGCTTCAGGTTCGATGCCATAGGTGTGGCCATGTCCTTGTAGTCCATCATCCCGAACCTCTTCAGGATCTCTACTACAAACTTCCCTTGTCCAAGGAAGATCCCATCTGCACTCTGCCACACCTCCATGCCTAGAAAATAGTGTATCATCCCCATGTCCTTCATCTCGAAATCAGCAGCAAGCTTCCTCTTGGTATCAACAATCAAACTATCATTACCTATAACAAACAGGTCATCCACATATAGGAGTAGTATCACAGGATTTCCTTCCTCAACCTTGTAGTAAAGGTTGGAATCCTCTTTACTCTTGGTAAAGCCCAAACTAGATAGGAAACTGTTCATCCTACCATACCAAGTCCTAGGAGCTTGTTTCAAGCCATACAAGGATTTCTTCAACCTACACACATATGACTTCTTGTCATGTGTCTCAAAACCAAGTGGCTGCTCCACATACACTTCCTCCTCGACTAAACCATTCAAGAAAGCAGTCTTGACATCCATCTGGTGTATCTTCCATTTCATCACTGTAGCCAGAGCAAGTACTATCTAATGGAAGTGTATTTGGCTACTGGAGCAAAAGTTTCTTCATAGTCAATTCCTTCTTTTTGTGAGAAGCCACGAGCTACAAATCTCGCTTTGTATTTCTCTATGCTGCCATTTGCAGCATGCTTAATCTTGTAGATCCATTTGGAAGTCACAACAGACTTCCCTTTAGGTCTTGAGACCACATCCCAAACATCATTCTTCATGATCCAATCTCTACCAGAACATTGTTAAGAGTTTGCACTAATCCCAACATGTCACCAAAGAGGTTTCAATCTAGATAAGTAGCAATGGAATGTTGTACAGTGCCATAGGCCACTTACCCATCACATGCATATTAGTAGTATACTGTTCATTAATGCAATTATTCTAATATGCATAATACACAACCTAAGTCTAGGAACATAAGCATATACATCATTGAACAATTCAAATACGCAAGTAATGACAATTCAAATATGCAAGTAATGACGATTCAAATACTTATCTTTGTTTGGTTGTTGGGTGGACTCCCTCTGAATCTTTGCAACTCCATTCCAGGGGGGGTTCACTAGTGAAGCAATATCATATCACGTCCATTCATATTGGGGGTTTGAATACTCTTAGAAACCTCAAAAATATATTGCCCCGTATTAAGGGGTCAAGGGGGGATCTTAATTTGACATAGTAATATAAATATTGGGGGTTGATTTATTTGGGTGTGATGAGTAATAAACTCCAAATCATGGGATGGATCCATACCTCCAAATCATGGGCTCAATTCGTACCCACCTAAAACATAAGGACCCTCCATTTTTATTTGATATTGCCTATGATCCTAAGTTTTGCATAAATCTGATAATAGTGTACCAATAATAATATCGATGGAAGTCTCTTTGGATTATTGGCCATGAGCAATCCTCATTCAATAGATTATTTAGGCTTGGTTTGAATTGATATTATATTGTTTTTCATACTTAAGTTAAGAGATGTAGCTAATTGGGAGTTCCGGACTTGAACAACTGTATTGTATTTTTTGTAGGCATTCAAGTAAAAGATTTAACTGTTCATTTTTTAAGTTGGGGTTTATGGAGGCATTGAGATTCAATTAAACCTTGATCCACGAAAACTAAGAAGAGTGAAATCAATATTTCTTGGCTCACTGGAACCAAGAAAAGTTAGATCAAATTATGTTTATTGACTAATTATTTCTTTCAACTTTTTTGTATTCTTCTTTAATATTTTCATATCGCCAGTTAGGAATAGTTGTTCTATTGAGTTATATTTGGTACATTCATAATTGTAATTTCAATTCTTATGTGCAAGGAATCCGTCTTAATATTGTATTGGAATTGACATGAACATAGGTGAAAATATAAATCCTTATTTACATATCATATGTGTTATCATTACCATGAAATGGTATCATATAAGTTTCACTATCTGTGTATCTTTATACTATATTGCATGCATGAAACATAACAATGTACTTTCCCCCCTCCTATAAAGATAAAAATAATTAGATATAACCCAAGAAAAGGTAACTAAATGTCGTTAATTCCCTTGATTGCAAGAATAAATGTAGAGGAAGTGGAAGTGGAGGCAATTTATTAGATCTTGTGAATGACCCAAATCCACGCTATGCACATGATCATATGGTGTTATTGAAAAGTACTTTAAGGATTTTTTCTATGTTCATTTGGGTTCAAACATGAATGATGTTTGTTTTGATAAGAAGTTAGGGGAGTATATCCATGAAAGGGTTTCGATTTTGCATTCTTATGGAGTTTAGTTTATTAATCTTATAGAAAACATGAGCTCTCTATGGCTATATTTGTATTTACATTATATAAAATTGGTAGATTGGTAGGTTGTGGTGTGAAACATCTGCAATTTTCATATTTTCTAAGCATTGTACTAACAATTGGACTATCAGTGTTTTACATTCTTTGTTATGTTGATCTTTTGACTAGGTTTCCTTTTATGCATTTTTCCTTCCCCAGTACTATTTTGTTGGGTCTTCCACTATTCAATGCTACAAATTGATCAGTTTCCCCTGCAATCCTAGTGGGATCATTATTAGCATTACACTATTATTCTATTTAGCATCATGTTTGCTTATACTAATATGTGTTAGGGATCTTTTTTGTTACAACTTGATAATATGATATGAAGGGGGTGTTAAAAATGGGTTGATAAAAATGGATACCTACAATATCTGGTGAAACTAGGGGTTTTCTTAATTGGAAAAGAAGATTGGGAGGGGGAGTTCAAAAATACAATTTTAGGATGCGTTTTCCAATATTTAGTGAAATTAAGGATATTCTTTAATATCATGCGAACGATAGTGCTATGTAACAAGTTCACTGAGTGAACCCCCCGTGATTTTTCTTCCTTCCAGAAGTTCCAACTCATAAGCCACCTCCCCAACTTTTTGAACTACCTTATATGGACCATAATATCTTGGTTTGAGATTTTATGTTCCTTTAACTTTCAAGGATGTTTGTTTATATGGATGTAACCTCAAATAGACCAAATCATTCACTTGAAAATTTTCCTCCTCCCTATGTTGATCCACATACTGTTTTTGTTGAATTTGGGCAACCTGCAAATTTCCTTTTAGAAGCTTCAAAATCTCTTGACTTTCCTCAATCCAATCCTTAGCTTTTGGAGCTATACTATCACCAAATATGTGCTCAAAAAAGGTGAGTTCTTCATAACCATAAATAGATTTGAAAGGAGACATTCCAATTGACATATAAAAGGTAGTGTTGTAGAAAAAAATCCCAAATGTAGCCATTTTACCCATGCTTTTTGCTGCTCACTAACATAGTTCCTCAAGTACCCATCCAACCAATGTTTCACTCTTTCTGTTTGACCATCAGTTTGAGGATTATATATTTTTCTTGGATTCAATTGAGTTCCCACCATCTTGAATAATTCTTTCCAAAAAACACTCATAAATCTGCTATCCCTGTCGCTCACAATGTTCTTGGGAAGTCCACGCAATCTGAAAATTTCTCTAAAGAATAGATCAACCACTTGTGCAGCAGTATAAGATGATTTAATATCAAATAAATGATCAAATTTGGTGATTCTATCCACCACAATATGAATGTAATCCTTACCCAAAGCCTTGGGAAAACCTATGATAAAATCCATTGAGATTCTTTCCCATTTTTGTTCTGCAATGGGCAATGGTTGCAAAAGACCAGCAGGATGTGTATGTTCATATTTTTATTTTTATTTTTATTTTATTTATTTATTTTATTTTTTTCCGGACATATATTGCATTAATTCACATATTTTAGAACATCCTCTTTCATCCCATTCCAAAAGAACCTTTCCCTTAATTTCCTATATGTTTTGAAAAAAATAGGATGGCCTGCTAAAGCAGAATCATGAGCTTCCTTCAAAATATCGTGCTTGAGATTCGAACCATGAGACAAGTATATTCTTTGGCATATTCAACTATTAGCATATTTTCCCAATCTTTCGAAATGTCCATAAGAGAAAATGATGGTCTTCTAGATAATGCATCTGCTACAATATTATTCTTCCCATTTACATATTCAATGTCAAAATCTAAAGCATTTACTTTGCTTACCCACTTTTGTTTCCTTTCATTGAGGTCCTTTTGTGTGAGAAAATGCTTCAAACTATTATGATCAGTTTTGACCACAAACTTGTTTCCCAACAAGTATTGTATAAACGTGGCCAAGGCATGCGTCATGGCTAACATTTATTTTCATAAATGGAGTAGATATTCTCATGTGGCTGTAATGTTCTCCTCTCAAAATGTATGGGGTGTTGATTTTGGTTTAGGACCGCCCCTATTCCTTCTCTTGATGCATCACATTCCAAAACAAATGGTTTAGAAAAATCAGGTAATGCAAGTATTGGAAAACTACCCATTACCTATTTCATTCTTTTGAAATCCTTTTCATCCTCTTCATCCCATTTGAAAGCATCCTTCTTTTTCAAATTGGTAAGTTGAGAAATCAATTTGGAGAACCCCTTCACAAACTTTCTATACTAAGTGAATATTCCAATGAGGCCTCTCAATGCTGTGGTGTTTTTGGGTGATGGTTGTTCAAGAATAGCTCTTATTTTTTCCAAGTGCACCTTCACTCCATATTTCCCAATTATGTGGCAAATATATAAAACTTCTTTCAACCCAAATTCACACATGGACAACTTAGCAAACAAAGATTGTTCATTCAAAATGTTCAAGACAACTTCTAGATGGTGCAAGTGTTCCTCCCATGTTTTATTGTAAATCAAAATGTCATCAAAGAAAACCAAAAATAAAATTACGGAGCTGCTTGAAAATTATTTGGTTCATGCGTGATTGACATGTGGCTAGAGCAATGGTCAAACCAAAGGGCATGACAAGAAACTCGAAATGGCCATAGTGACATCTGAAAGCTGTTTTTTGCACATCCTCCTCCTTCATTCGAATTTGATGGTAACCAGATCGAAGATCAATTTTGGAGAATAATTTTTCTCCATGTAGCTCATCCATGAGCTCATATATTCTATTGATGGGATATCTATTCTTAATAGTCTTCTTGTTTAGAGCTCTAAAATCAATTCACATTCTCAAGGTCCCATATTTTTTCTTCACCAAAACAACTAAAGAAGCATAGGGGCTAGAGCTTGGTCTAATAAGTCCCAATTCCAAGATCTCTTGAATATCCTTCTCAATATCATCTCTAAACTTTTCGGGATGTCTATATGGTGTTATTTATATAGGTGAAGTGCCCACCTCCAAAAAAAAAATTGTGCTCAACTCCTCTGTCAAGTGGCCTTCTAGGAGGAAGGTCTCCAAAAACCCTTTCATATTTCTGTAGGAGTTTCTTTATCTCCCTTGGAGTTTCTCGAATATTTATGTTTGGATTTGGGGAAGTGATGAAACATTCAGTATCCCATTCAATATCCCCATGCCTCAATATGGACCTCATACTGTGGGAAGACATCACTTGATTTGGATAGGTGTGCATTCCTCTCACCACCCTTTGTTTTCCTTCCAAATATTTGAATTTCATTCTAGGTATTTGGTAATTTAATGCATGTTCCCCTATAGAATATAACCATTGCACTCCCAATACCACATTAGCATCAGAAACATCAACCACATAAAATCTATCAAAAAATGTGTAATTACCTATGGTGAGTTGTAGCTTTGGAAAACATGTTTTGCATTCCATAGAATTGTGACATGGAATGATGACTGTGAATCCATTGAGTGGTTCATTAGGTAAATTTATCCTATCCACCATGGTTTCATCAATGAATTTATGAGTGAATCCCCCATCTACCAATATCGAAGCTCTTTTCCCTTGTACCACTCCTTTGCATCGAATGGTGTGAAAATGAGGCACTCCTGAAAATACTGCCATTCTCCCTTTGTCAGGTGATGGATGATCTTATTATTTTTTTCTCTTCTTTTGATGTGTCATATCCATCTTCTTGGGATGAAATATGTCATTCTTCCTCCATACTCCCCTCATACTCATCATCATCAAAAAATACTTCAATGAATTGTGCTTTCCCCTTAGCACATTTATGCCTTGCTACCCATGGTTAGAAGCATGTGTAACATAGTTTATTTCTTATGAGTTCTTCCTTGCTTGGTCCCTCTTTCTTATCCTTTCCAAATTCATATTTTTTCCATGGATTATTTTCAAATCTGAACATGGAAGGAAGTTGGGCTTGGGAGGATACCTTGTCTTGGGTAGCACATTTTGCAGATATCTCGCCAAGTTCATGGAATATTTTAATGAAGTAGGGTTGTGGGCCTTAAATAAACCCTTAAAAGGTTCCACCAAACCTTCGATAAATAGCAATACTAATATGACCATATCTATATCAGCCACCTATTTTGGAATTCCAACATGTAATGAGCAGGGATTCCAATTTGCTTCAATTGTGCTAGTTCTTTGAAAGGCATTTTTGGGTGTTTTTGCTCAAATATTTCCAATACCTTGTTAAAAAATTATTCATATGTTGTAACCTGATCATGCCCCAAATTTTTAATTCCATGGAACCACCAATCATTGGATTCTCCTTCGAGATGCAAAATATCCATTTTTAGAGCATCCTCTTCAACCATTAGATTCAGTTGAAAATACGCATCGAGTTTTTGTATCCAAGTATTTGCAGAAATTTGAGATGAGCCATAAAAAGTAGGAAGGTGCATTTTACCTATGGAATAATTCAATTCTTTATTTTGAGAGGGAGTCCTATTACCTCCACTCATTTGGAGCTTGTCTTCAACAGTAAAGTATTGATCAAATGGTACGGTCCTTCTACAATATTCACTCAGCTACTGCCATTCTCTTATAAATTCATGCATGTCATATTGGGTGTTAGGATATTCTTTGGGATAAGTAAATTTAGTTGTATTAGCCCTTGTTGAACTCTGAAATTCATGAGGTATATTATGAGGCCCTGTCTTTGGGAAAATAGTTTCACCCATTTCCTTCTTTTCCTCGAAAGGAGAACTACTGCTGCCTCCTATTGCCAATTTGCTTCCCATTTGACTAGCCAATAATTCGAATCCTTGAATTATATGTTTTTAATTGTCTTCAAATAATGGTTTCATGAATTTCCTAAACTCATCATTATCCTCTTAGGTTCCTTTCTCATCCTTACTCATTGTTTCGAAAGAATGCACTTCTTCTCCTACTTCTTCCTTTTCACCAAAAGTACTTTCAGTTTCAGTTTCTAAGGGTGGGGATTGATTTATTTGAATTCTTGTCCTAATTAATGTTCATCAACATCAGGTGCAAGTGCCATGCTCTGATACAACTTGTAGTGGCAGTTTTTAATAAATTTGGAAATATTGGAAAAGTTGCAATTTTTGGCCAATTCGACCCTTAGACTAGTAATGACTCAAATGCTTCCAACTGGATCCAAATGCTTCCGAATTGGATATGAGTGTGTATGAAAGGTATTAAGACATAAAAATGAGGCTGATTTATTTTTTTACACTCTCAAAATTCTTCTGCAACATTCATTTACAATTAGGTGAAAATAGGGAAATTTACTAGTCAATTCGAGGTTCAAAACCCCCAAGGGTAGGGGACAAAAATGGCTTCCCAAATGCAATAAAACCCTTCCAAATTTCAGAACAGAGACATGTAATTGTTAAAGGACTTCAATGGTCTCCCAAATTCATCATTTATCATTTCCTAAA
The DNA here is from genome assembly GCA_027924585.1 of Larix kaempferi. Lineage (NCBI taxonomy): Eukaryota > Viridiplantae > Streptophyta > Pinopsida > Pinales > Pinaceae > Larix > Larix kaempferi. The sequence goes on from BSBM01000435.1 coordinate 3,601,379, forward strand.
GGCTTCTATGACTCCCATAAATCATAGGTTTGTGGACATGTCTTCACATAGGGGGAAATGATAGGAAACTTCACCAATTGATATGAAATTCGAGATTTATGTTCCAAAGGATTATATAATTTATATGAACCTTATTTAGGACATTAATGACTCAACATATATCAGAAAATTCACAGAGATGAACTGATACAAATCGAAATAAAGCAACTTCAAGCTTTGCTAACAAGATAAAAAGGAAATGGCACGATTTATATATTGTTTGGTATTTTTACATAGTTTCACTTTGTATTTAGACATGAGGATATTTTGAGAAACAAATAAAGATTAAATATATCATATTAAAAATAAATGGTGTATCTTGGACTCTTCCAAAGAGATCCGCATCTCACCATGTGCGCCCTTCCTCCAAGAGCCAAAATATGCAGAGAAATGCGAGATAGAGACGGGAACAAGTTGAAGAAGAAAGAATCACAAGATTCCATGTAGGTTCAACCTAAAAAAAATAACTCCATTGTTGATCCCATTAAAATTTCTGAATGGCCTCTCCAATTTCCAATTAGGATGGGAATCTTTCACCCTCAAAATTTGTACTAAGGCAAGTTGATTAAACATTCCACAAGCATGGACAAGCTATGCTCTCCAATTTGAAAAATGAGAAATGATAAAAAACCCCTCTCCTTCTTGGTTCTTGTATTTTATTATCTTCCCAATCCTTCCATGGTTCAAATTACCTCCATGATCTTCATGCCAACTCGAATTAGGAAGAGATTCCAATGTGTGCCACTTGTCCATCAATTCCTTGCCTCCTCCTTCACTCAATTCGAATGGATGACTCTTTGGCTTCCCTAAATCCCTTGTGCACCCTCTTGGAGGCTATTTTTATCCCTGACTTGTCATATATGTCAGATGTTAGCAATCAGGTCTGATTTTTGTCTTAAGTGTCATAGTATCTTCATCATTGTTGTCATAGAAGCTAGGGAATCTAGCCCAAGTGTCCCAATAGCTCCAAGATGCCTCTTCCTCTTCCATGGGAGTTACTCTTCTTCTCAATTTTAACCTCATTGAGTCATTCCAAGTATTATTCCCTTCCAAATCCCCCAATAATGTTGGAATCCACCTTGGATTCGAATGGGTGAGAGTTGAATACCATGTGGCATGGGGAATCGTGCTTGAGTGAGCCCCACACCTCCAATGTGCCCTCATGACCAAGTGCCACCTTATTTTCCTATATTAAATATTTATTTATTCCCCATTTAATATATTTTGTCAAGATAATGTCCGTTTGGTGGTTTTATAGTTCTCTTATTCCAAATCTAATGTTTCCACCCCAACCTAGGAAACTAGTAGATTGGTGGAATTTTCTCTTCTTGAGAAATTTTCAAATGAGAACATTACAAGGTCCAAACTATGATCTTTCATCCAGTTCTTTCTGCAGTTGTTTGATGAACTTGTTACAGTTAGTAACTAGGATGTCTAATGACAAAAAATATTGCATGTTTTCTCCTCCAACTTCATTGGAATTTGCATGCCGCAAATGATCAAATCGCTCTTCACTATGCTCTTTCATCCTCTCTTGCTGTTGGACCAACTTCCTAAGCTAATCGATTGGGTGTGAACTTTAGTAGTAAAAATTTAAGATACGACGGATTATGAACATTCATGATTTGATGGTATTCCCAGGATGGAAGTAAATGGCTGCGTAAAGAGCTCTCCTGATAACAACATAGGTGGATATCCCTTACCTCATGGGTGGTAGAAACAATGTGGGAGGGATGATGTAGCATAATCATGCATAGTGTAGTTAGAGAGACTGCCACTACAACTTTCATTGCCATATTTGTCTTTGGATTTGTATGGGGTGGCATTGAGAAAACATAAGCACTTGCCTACTTTGGGATATACATACAAACAAGAAGAAGGATCAGCTTCATAGTGAGTGATTGATTAGATTCATGGCATAATAGTTGGTGGGGGTGGGCCTGGTTATCAAGTTATTCAGTTTATTTATTATTCCTTATTCATGCATTAACGCATTCCCAATTCCATCCATTCGCATTGAATAGAGGGACCGACGGATCAGAACGGGAGGGAAATAAAAGATAGCCTACTGGAGGACACATAAAATAAGATGGACTAGGTGGAAAAACAAGGGGCACCATGGTACATTCGTGAGAACAACCAAAATCGACTAGGGAATGGAGAAGTTTGCAACGAATAACAAAAGATTCGGGCATTTGAAAATTCTTTATATATATATATATATATATATATATGTTGGAATATTTAAAACTCACATCTATGTCATTTAATACCTTAGAATCATTAATTAATAATTTCATGATTAATTCCTATGTATGAGACTAGGTAGTTAGCTAAAACACCATTGTGTGGACCACAAATCATCATTGTGTGGACCAAAATATTCCTAAACCCACTAGAGCGCATTCTTGGAGATCCTGGATTAGATTCTGGCTAGTTTTAGACAATTCTGATTTAGAAAGGAACACTAGCTTCTTTTACTACTTTTTACCACTTTTTGGTGAAAGGTAAAAGCTAGTTGACTAGTAGAAACTGTTTTTTGGCCAACTCATCCTCCATGATGTTTATTCCTTCAAAATTATGGATTTGGAATTCTTTTCCATCACAAATCACTATCTTATCACTAAATCAGAAATTCGTGAGCCTTTGGAGTGACTTGGAGAACACACTTGCCACCGAGGGGGGTTTTGCATTATTTTAGTAAGTCTGCTTTTGTGAGGATTCGAATGGCATACTTATGCATTAGAATCTATGATGTAATTATATATATTGAAATACTATTAATTTCCAAAGGTTGGATGATGTATTATTATTCATGAGAGTAATTCTATTTGCATCATATGTGACTATTTTTCAGTGTTCTTGACTAGTTGTGTGAGAATTACTTGTGAGAGTTGTAATTTCTTGATCAGATCTTGGTGTGAACTAAATTTCACATGGTATCAAAGCTGTAAAGATATTCTTTTCTCCATTTATTGTCTTCCAAGGTCCAACCAGTCTCAAGGAGGGCGCATTCAGTCATCTACATGGCGCATTCAATCACCAAGAGGGCGCAACAAATCATCTTGGGGCACACCCAAACCAATCTAAAATCTATTTCATAGCTTCCATGGATCAGTCACATCAGATCATCCTCAATCCATTCAATTATTTTTACTGGAAAGCATAGATGGAGATCATGTTGAGGAGCAAAGGCCTCTACAGGGTGACTATGGCAACTGATACTGAGCCAACCTCAGCAATTGAGAAATCAAAGTGGCATAATCGAAGCGATGAAGCCTATGGTCTCCCATGTCTCACTACATCTAGAGATATTTTATTTCATCTAGATGGTATTACCTCTCCCAATGAAGTTTGGCTAAAGCTTCAATAATTGTTTAGCAAGACAAATGAATTAAGAGGCCATCAACTAGATAATGAACTTGTTTCATTGAGTCCATAGTATTTCGAGAACCTCCAGGTTTGTTTCTCAAAAGTAAAGTCACCTGTTCAACTATTGAAGCAATGTGGAATTGATAAAAAATATGAGCAATTGATCTTATCCATTCTCTCCAAGATTGGCCCAGATTATTCAGTATTTGTTTCGACCTTCCATGCAACAAGGAAGGTAGTTTGAAACTGGAAGAGCCCTACACTCTCAGAATTCATGGAGTCTCTTACACAGGAACAATACAAGTTGGTCTTGATGGGAGCCATAAAAATACCATTGTATGAATGTTGGAGATTCAAAGGGTTCGAAAGGAAATAAGAAGGGCAATTTCAAGAAGCCCACTGGTGAGAAGAAGGACAAGCGAAAAGTCCATGAAGACTCTTCAAATTTCAAAAGAAATACAAACAAGAAGAATGAGAAGGAAAAGTGTACTTATTGAAGCAGGGGCATTCATCCTGAGAGCTCTTGCATGAATAAAACCATTGATCGAATGGCTCAACTCCTGGAGAAATCCAACATTCCTCTTCCTAAGAGTGCAAGGAGGAAGGATGGAGGACAAAATTTTGAAGATAAGGGGCAAGTGCACGCATTGATGGAAATCACATCCAAGCCTACCTCATTCATTATTGATTCTGGAGCTTCAAGGCACATGGTGTCCACAAGAGAGATCTTCTCATCTCTTGACTCTTCTAGTGGTCCATCCATTGTGCTGGGTTATGATTCTGAAACTTCAAGCAATGGTAAAGGAAGCATTGATCTAGATTTTGGTACATTCACTAATGTTTTGTATGTTCTAGGAGTTGTTGTTAAAATTTTGTCAGTATACCATATGACTCACACAGGATCACCCAAAAAGGTGGTATTTACACCTAATGATGTTGAAATATGTGAAATGTCAACATGCCAAATTGTTTCCTTAGGTTCTGCTGACCATAGCTCAAAAATCTACAACTTTTCTCATTTTGTGCCATTCCCCTCACATTCTTCTCTATTAACCCATGCCAATGAGTCAACCAAATTATGGCATGAAATATTTGGCCACCTAAACTATATGTACCTTTCCCAACTCCATGATAAAGAATTGGTCATAGAGATTCCCAATATCAAGTTTTCTAAAGGTGTTTGTCAAAGTTGCATCCTAGGAAAGCAACCTAAGCATAAGTATGAGAGAGCCAAAACTGAGCGAACCTCAGCACCCCTGGATCTTATTCATAGTGACATATCAGGTCCATTCCCCCATGAGTCTTTGAACTATGCCAAATACATCCTTACCTGCATAAATGACTTTACCTGGTACTGTTGGATTTATTACATTAGGCTAAAGTCTGAAGTGTTTAGTCTGCTCAAGATTTTCAAGGCCTTAGTTAAGAACCAGTCTGGTAGACATATTACGATCCTTAGATATAATAATGGTGGGGAGTACATAAAATATGAGTTTCCACAATTTTTTGCCTCTTCGGGCATACAAATGCAACACACTGTTCCATACACACCTCAACAGAATGGTGTTGCTGAGAGGAAGAACATATCTCTTAAGGAGATGGCCACATGCATGCTTGAGGTCAAGTATTTGTCTCCAATACTTTGGGATGAGGCAATCAATTGTGCCATATACATTCATAATAGAATGCCTCACAAATCACTAAAAGGAATCACTCCTTTTGAGGCTTGGACTTGGCACAAACCTGATATTTCTCATTTCAGGATTTTTGGCTCCAAGGCTTGGGATAGAATTCCACTTGAGAAGAGGAGGGCTATGCAGCCCCAAAGCCAACATTGTATTTTTGTTCTATATTCAGAGGACTCCAAAGGCTAAAAGATTCTAAACATGGCCACTCAAAAATGCTTCATTGAAAAAAGTGTTCAATTCGAAGAAGAGCCCTCTCAGAATGTTGTAATTGGAGAACCCTCTACACCACCACCTGAAGAAGAAAGTGATGCTGCTCTTGAATTTTTTGATTCTGATATTTATGATGATGAATACCATTTTATTACAGATCCTAATTCACCAGCAAGGCCTAAATGGGATGTTAATACTTTGCAAGCAGCTGGTGAACTAGTGGGAAATCCTCAAGATACTAGGAGGACTAGATCACAATTTCAGAATGCTCTCAATGTGAATGATCCTTAATTATATGAGAGATGCTATATGATGATGGATTCTGATGCTTAGACATATGATGAAGCCTCACATGACCCAATATGGCAGGCTTCTATGGATGAGGAGTTTCATTCACTGCAAAAGAATGAGACATGGGAGCTATTCAAGCTTTCCCCATGCATAAAATTGGTAAGGTGTAAGTGGATCTACAAAACCAAGTGTGCAGTTGATGGTGCAGTAGTGAAATATAAGTCTAGGATGGTGGAAAATGGCTTCTCCCAAGTCCATGGCCTTCAATACAATGAGACTTTTGCACCAGTTTCAAAGAAGGATTCGATAAGACTAGTTCTAGCAGTCTCTGCATCCAAGCGCTGGAAAGTGCATCACATGGATTTCAAGAGTGCACTCCTCCATGGGGATATTGAGGAGGATATTTATATCGAGCAGCCAAAAGTCTATACATCTGATCCTAACTATGTGTGCAGACTGAGGAAATCCTTATATGGGCTTACGCAAGCCCCCAGGGCTTGGTATGCCAAAATTGACAACTTTATCTTGTCACAATCTTTTGTGAGATGCAAATCTGATCCTAATGTTTACATGAAGTTGATTGATGGATTAATTCTGATTATTGTGTTATATGTTTATTACCTACTAATCACAGGTATCTCTACTGATCAAATTGCTTCATTAAATATTTCTTTGCATCAATCTTTTTCCATGACTGACTTGGGAATTCTTAAGCAATTTTTGGGGCTTGAGATTTCTCAAACTGATAATGGAATTAAGGTATCTCAGTACAAATATGCATCCAACCTAATAAAGAATTTCAAGATGGCTGATTGCAAGCCTTCAAAGACTCATTTCCTTTTAGGATTTAGACTTGAAGAAGCAGAGTCTACACCATTGGTGGACAATACATTGTATAGGCATCTCATTGGCAGCTTGTTATACTTGAATCATACTCGACCTAATCTTGCATATGTAGTGAGTGTGGCCTCAAGGTACATGGAGAAGACACATGATCTTCATTGGAGGGATATAAAAATAATCTTTCATTATATGCAAGGTACCAAGACTGATGGGATTCACTATGTTGCAGATTCTATCGTAGATATTCTTGGATTTACTGACTCAGATTGGGCTAGTGATATCCTTGACAGAAAATCCACATCTGGATTTGTATTCATGCTTGGATGTGGTCCTGTTTGCTGGTCTAGCAAGAAACATAACGCAATTGCACTATCTTCAGTAGAGGCCGAGTATAGAGGAGCAGTGAATGCTACTACTCAGTGTGTGTGGTTGCAGGGTATTCTTTTTGAGTTTGAGATTTCCTTTAGTACTCCTACTGTCATATTTTGTGACAATCAGAGTGCTATAAGGGTCTCAAGTGATCCAGTACAGAGATGGAGGACCAAACATATTGAGATCCATATGCACTACATCAGGAGTTTAGTGCATGACAAGATCATTGATTTGCAGTATTGCCTAACATGTGAGCAAACTGCAGACATCTTCACCAAAGCTTTTATTGAGAATACTTTCAGCTATCTTAGATCACTGCTTGGGATGGTGGAACATGTGGTGGAGTGAAGGATTGATCAGCAATCTTTCAATTTTGATTATGTCCATTTTTTAGGGGAGGTTTTTCCCATGAGGTTTTCCTTGTTTCATGGACAAGGTAGTATTGTACAGGGTGACCATGTCTTGTTACTGGGCGCTAGTTCTTTTTTTATTTCTGAGATTTAGCACATAAATTCATACTTATGGGGGGGTATTGGAATATTTAAAAACCACATTTATTTCATTTAATACCTTAGAAGCATTAATTAATCATTTCATGATTAATTCCTATGTATTAGACTATGTAGTTGGCTAAAACACCATTGTGTGGACCACAAGTCATCATTGTGAGGACCACAAGATTCCTAAACCCACTAGAGTGCATTCTTGGAGATCCTATATTAGATTTTGGCTAATTTTAGACAATTGTAGATTATAAAGGTGTACTAACTGCTTTTACTGCTTTTTACCACTTTTTGGTGAAAGGTAAAAGCTAGTTGACTAGTAGAAACTATTTTTTGGCCAACTCATCCTCCATGATGTTTGTTCCTTCCAAATTCTATATTTGGCATGATTTTCCATCACAAATCACTATCTGATCACTAAATCAGAAATTTCTAAGCCTTTGGAGTTACTTGGAGAACACACTTGCCACCTAGGGGGGTTTTGCATTATTTTAGTAAGTTTGCTTTCGTGAGGATTCAAATGGAATCCCTATGCATTCGAATCTCTGATTTAATTCTATATATTGACAGCCTATTACTTTCCCAAGGTTGGCTGATGTATTATTATTCATGAGATTAATTCTATTTGCATCATATGTGATTGTTTTTCAGTGTTCTTGACTAGTTGTGTGAGAATTACTTGTGAGAGTGGTAATTTCTTGATCGGATCTTGGTGTAAACTAAATTTCAAAATATATATATTTTCAATCCCTCTCATTCAGTATATTATTCATTTACCTTTGCTATGGCCCGGGAAGTCAATATAGCTTCTGGCTCACTACACTGGAAATCAACGACACTGCTTCTTGTATAACCTCCCATACATTTCCAATTATGTTTAGATTTGATTTCAATATCTATATACTTGTATGTGTTATTAGTATTTATATATATATGTATGTATATATGCTTATGCAACCATATATATATTTATCCAAAAATGACCCTAAGGCAAAGTGAAAAGGTTATAAGTAACCTAAAGTTAATTAACATAGATGCTTTCAACGGTCAAACTGTAAATAGTGTTCGGCCTGGTTTTCCACACCGACAAAAAAATGAGTGAGTTTCTCTTGCATTGGGTGAGAAAAAAAGGGAATCAACTGCATTACTGAGGCAATGAGGAGATCAAGGATATATGTTGCTGTCGTTTGCATGTAAATCGGCACAATGTAATATCCCCAAATAAAACAATTCGATTTTGTTGATGTGATTATTTGATTAAGTTATTATTCAATAGCTATTTGGTTAAAGAATGATTTTGGATAGTTTGGAAAACTGTTAGGACTCCGCATATGGACAGATGTAAGAAAAAAACGTTTGAATTAATAAAATAAATGGAAGTGGTGAGGACAACCATGTTGAAAGAGGAAATCGTGCATCTCAGGGGTGGGGGACATAGAGAGTTATGTTAATTTTTGAGAATTTACTTCAATCTGATCTAGGATCTTAACTGAGAGAACAACATGTACAACATATCTACAGCATATCAATCATGGACACGATAATGCAAGCACACACGAGACACAGAGTTTACTTGGGGAAAACCATAAAGGTTAAAAACCCCAATAACTTCCTCAGAGATAGATAGAGAAATGATACAACCCAAGCATAAGAGATAGACATCTCCTAGCAGCAACTTCTCCTCCTCCACAAGTGCGCCACTCTCCCAAGAGTGTGAGAGAGAATACAATGATGAAATAGAGTGCCTCCCGCACTCTATTTGTACTTGACTTAACTTGCCTAATAACCTTTACTAGGTCGGCCTTAACTTAACCACATAACATAATGTTGACTGGGCTGACACCCAATAGGGTGGTCTAATAACCCTTTGACCCACATGGCCGACACCCAATAGGGTGGTCTAAAAACCCTTCGACCCACATGACTTATACAGGGCCGACCCCAACAAGGTGGTCTAATAACCCATCAAGTATAACTTACGACACTTACAATATAAATGACGACACTTCCGTATAGAGGAATAATACCATCTCTATAGGAGTACAATATACATATATGAAATACATTCCGAAGTTACATATACATCAACAAGTTAACCTCAAATAAATGAATCAAGTGTCAAGAGCGCACTAATGGCACTAGACACACGCCCTAAGGAGTAGGGATTGTAACCATCACGATTTTAGGGAATCAGATGTTTGCAAAAGATCTAGGAAACAAAGAATAAAAAGACATATGAATGGGGAAGGACACTTCTTAGTATGTCAAGGAGATGGAATGATTTGTTGTGTGAGCACAATGGTCTTAGGAAAGTGATTTTCTGTATGAGCACAAGGGTGTTAGGAAAATGGTTTTCTTTGTGAGAACAATGGTGTTAGGAAAATGTTTTGCTGTGTGAGCACATTGGTGTTAGGAAAAAGTGAACTGAGCCTTGTCAGAGCTTGACTAGTTCCTACCCTTTGGATACATGATTTCACTTGGGGGTGATTAATGTGTATCAGGCGATAGCTCTAGATCTACGTTTGGGAGGAGAGTGACTATTCCTACCTCATTTCGACATCAAACTATTGTCAGGTTCCATGGTTAATTGATATTTCGTAGGATTCATAGAAGTTAAATTAGAGTTGCAGATGGATCTATTTTTTTTGAAAATATTGAATGTACATGGTGTAAAATTTTCAAAATTCCTCTTATAAGTAGAATATGCTCATTATGTTAATCCTGTTATAGTATTGAAGAGACACAATTTTTCAGCATTGGAATATGTTTTTTTAAGCTTGATCTCTGCTCATTCCTTTAGATATGTTTAATAGCATTGAAGAGATACAATTTTTCTCCGTATTTGAGTACAATATGAAGTTTATATCTCTTCATTGGGAATCGCATTTTAAATACAAGAATTGTTGATTACTTTTTAGAGTTGGTTTTGGGCAAGGCTTACCTTTGTGGCCTCTACTTATACCTTTAATTATGAATAGTGATCCTAGTGTATTTAGTTGATTGCACACACATAGTTTCCTTGGCATTAAAAAATTAATATTATCAAGAGAAAATGCTTGAACCATTAAACAATAGCACAACATTCCAGATCCTCTATTTCCGCAATCAGAAAGACCTAGATCCTCCTTTTCCGTAAATGGAAAGACCTAGATCCACCTTTCCACATTCGGAAGGTCTAAGACCCGCAATCAACAATTCGGAAGTCGGATTGTGGAAGCACTCAAGTACTCTTTTTGTAAAAGATGGGTTTGCAATCTGCAATGAGGAAATCAGATTGCAGAAGTGCTAAAAGACTCTTTTTGTAAAAGGAGGATCCACAATCCGCAATGCAGAAGTTAGGATTGCGAAAGCACTAAAGTACTCATTTTGTAAAATATGGACCCGCAATTCGCAATCCGCAATGCAGAAGTGCTAAAATACTCTTTTTGTAAAGGATGGATCCACAATCCTCAATTCCACAATGTGGAAGTCAGAAATGTGGATGTGCTCAAACATTCAATTTTGTATTTGAAGGACCCGCAAGCCACACGCTGCAATGCGGAATTCGAGATTGAGGAAGCATAAAAAAAAAAACTTATAACTACAGGTCCCACAACCCTAATGCCGAAGTCAGGATTGCGGAAGCTTCGAGACTGTAGAACTAGTTAAATTGCGGAAGCTATGAGATTGCGGAACCAGTTAAATTGTGGAAGCTTTAAGACTATGGAGCCATTTAAATTGGGGAAGCATTTAAGTTGTGGAAGCGAGGTTTTTGAGTCTGTAAATTTAATTTAACCATCAATTTTCTTGGGATTCTACAACTCAGTAAATGGGGAATTGTAATGAACTTTGATGTTCTTTTTTCTGATTAGAATAGGTTGAAATTTTAATGGACTATATGATGTTAAATCCTCATTATATTAACTATGTCTGGTGAAATAAAAGAAATTTACTGGGAAGCATTGTGTTGATGAATTATTGTAGATACTTAGTAAGAAATGAATAGTATGAATGTATAACAATGAATGAACTTCAGGTGGAAGTATGGTGTTGTTGAGTTATTGTAGATCCTTAATGAGAAATGAATAACATGAATGAATATCAGTGAAGGAACTTCATGAGAAAGCATTGTATTGATGAACTATTGAAGATACCTAGTGAAAAATTAACAGTATGAATGGTATATCAATGATTGAAATTCATGCAGAAGTATTATGTTTGGATTTGAAATATCATACTCTTGTAGTAGGAAGGCATAACCTTTTTAGTCTTGGAACATGTGTTATGTTGAATTAGAATAAGAGTTAAGATCATCTTTGGAAGACTGATCATCACATTATGAGACCTAAGATAAATGCATTTGTTTATAATTAATAGGTATTGTTAGTGAGAAGAGTAGTGGAATTCTTTATTGGGTAATCAAGGAAAAAAAATGTATACCCCTTTTTCATTAAATATTAACTTGGAATTATGGGTATGTGACATATGGTATCAGAGCCCAGTTACAATACTGTGGCCTTGTAAGAATGAACCTTTGAGATATAAGGTGAAATTGATGTAATATTTCTAACCAATGAATTTTTTTTATCAAACTATTGTTAGTTGGATACAAACAAAATTGAATTATGGCTTCCGATAATGAAGGTAATGAAAATATAGAAGGAAACAACTGCATAGATATTGCACCACTAGAACAAAGCAACTTTGAAGCCAATCAAGTGTTAGAAACCATGAGACATCTGATTGTCGAAATATAGAGTTATAAAGAAAATAATGAACAACTGAGGAAAGTTCAAGAGAAACAATAGGAGATAAATGAAATTATACTTTGCAGGTTGCATGAAAGAAAGCGAGAAGAAAATCAAAGAATAGAAGGAAAGGCTGAGAAAAATACTACTGAAGATTGTGAACAGAAGGATAGTTCCTCCAATGACACCCATAAATCAGAATACCAAGAAAAACTAGCTTTGAAGAGAAAGGTGGATCACCTAGAAGGTGAATTTAAAAATATTAATACAACCACCTTCATTGGAGAATAAAAAACTGGGGAGGAAGCAGAAGCATGGTTATTAGATATTAAAAAATACTTTCAGATCTATAATTACTCTAGCAATATGAAAGTCAAGATGGCAGATTATAACTTAAAAGGAAAATCCAGTATCTGGTGGCCAGACCTAAAGATTGTGCAAGGAATGAAGGAAAAGGTTTTGGAATGGTCTAAATTCAAGAAATTCTTTAAGAAATAGTATCTATCGGAGAACTACTACGGAAGAAAAACAAAAGAATTTTATGAAATAAGGCTCGGACAGATGACCATGGAAGACTTAATCAATAAATTTATGGGTCTACTACGGTTCGTACCTTACATCAAAGATGGAAAGGTAAAGTTCCAATGAGTTTTGAGTTATTTAGCACAGTCTAAGGACTGCATATAATTTGGCAATCCAAGGACCTTAGATGAAGTTTTGAGGAAGGCGATACTTTTCTATGAACAATACAAGCAAAGGACAAAAACACCTAAGGCCTGGAATAATAAAAGGATAGAGATACTCAATTAGCACAAGAAGGGATATAGATTGCCTCCATACAAAAATATGTCGAGAAATCAATAACGAAATCATTACTCGAAACTGGGAAGCCGGTACAAAATGATAACAAACCTCCAAATCTAGGCCCGAAAGGAGCTTCGGGAGCTGCTAAATGCCCACTGCAGTGCTAGGAGTGTGGGGAATGCTAGTTATGGCATAACTATCCATAGTTAAATGGGAGAAATAGAACTATCCACAATGTCCAAGAGGCCTCAACTGTGGGAGAGATCGGCATAAGTGTACATAGAATGCATGCAACTCTAGATAATAGAAAGGCAGATCACCAATTCGCTATCGTGGAAATCAAAGGTAAAATTTATAATCAAAATCTTTATGTATTGATTGATCTAGGAGCTAGATTGAGTTATATCACTTCAAAAATGGCATAGGTATGTCACCTAAGCAAAGAAAAAAATCAAAACTCCTAGCTAGTCCAACTAGTCACCGAGGCTAAACAAAAGGTAACATAGTTTATTCCTAATTGTGAATTTGTAATTCAAGAGTATAAGACTAGAATCAATTTAAATATATTTCCTTTAGGGTCTGATGACATGATAATTGGTACGGACTGGTTGGAAACAAATAGAGTTGTCTTGAACTATTAAAATAAAACTTTTACATATACAATAGAAGATAAAATCATTAGGATAGTGGAAGGAACAACCAAACCTATTTCAATGAGGAAAATATCTGCAATGAAACTAAAGAAATGCTTGAGAAAGGGTTTCCGGATATATGCAATTTGGGTTACATAATTACTGAACAAAGAAAATAGTATGAAATTGAAAGACCACCCTGTCTTATGTGAGTGAGTTTACAGATGTGTATCGAGAAGAAATCCCTAGACTTCCTCCCCAACCAGAAATAGATTTTTCCATAGATCTCATACAAGGATCAACACCCGTGTCCAGAATACCATACCGTTTGAGTATTCCAAAACTAACTGAATTAAAAATTAAGCTTCAAGAATTATTAGACAACAGATATATAACACCTAGTGTGTCACCTTGGGGAGCACTAGTTTTATTGATTATAGACAGATCAATAAAGTGAAAGTCAAGAACAAATACCCACTACCTTGGATAAATGATTTATTTGACCAAGTAGATGGAGCTAAAGTATTATCGAAGTTAGACTTGTGATATGGCTACCACTGGATCATAATTAAAGAAGAAGATATCAATAAGACTGCCTTCCAAACAAGATACAAACACTACGAATTTGTAGTAATTCCATTTGGATTAACAAATTCCCCTGTTACTTTTATGTTCCTTATGAATAATATTTTCAACAAATATCTATATCATTTTGTATTGATATTCATTGATGATATCTTGATCTACTCCATAACAGAAGAAGAGCAAGAAAAACATTTGAGGATAGTGTTACAGACATTGAGAGAACACCAGCTTTATGCAAAATTCGAGAAATGTGAGTTCTTCAAAGAGAAGATACAGTACCTAGGCCATGTAATCTCAGAGGAAGGGATCACAGTAGACCATGAGAAGATAAAATCTATTCTAGAATGGTTGGTACCCAAATATGTGGCCGACATCTGTTCCTTCATGGGACTCATCAGATATTATAAACGATTTATAGAAGGCTTTTCCAAGGTAGCCTACCGTTCGCCTGATTTTTTGACCTAGGCCAACTTAAGGAGATAAAGCCCACACAAGTTGCTTAGAATAGCTCCCGATATGTTTGGAATAGCAATACCTTGTAGGTTATGGTCCTGCTACCAGCTGAATTTATGCTCTTAAGGAGAATGCAAAAGTTCAGCAAAAAAATGTAACCTAAGCTAAACTACTGTTTAAAGTAAATCCTAAAGTCAGTTTCTAAGTCTAAGTTAACCTATTGTGCTTTCTTAATGAAAGTCTCTTTTTTTTTAGTTTAGTTTTTTTTTTTTTAATTTCTGGCTAAAGAACTTTTCCTTTAAACAAATTAAACACACTAAATCTAATTGAAATCTATTTAACAACTTCTAAAAATTAATCTGAAAATTTAATACTAAACTAATTAACTATTCTATCCTAACCTATCTCAGCTGAGAGCAAGATTAATTAACTAATCTTAACTACCTATTGATGATAGATAAATCTAAAAGGAAACAATTTCAAATCAATGAGAAAACTCAACAGAGTTGAAATTATAACACTTTAGATTTTATAATATTTATGAGAGAAGAACAATGAAATAATAAAATAACTTCATTATTCTACCATCACAGTTTATCAGAAGATAATTAAAATTCAACACTTCCATATTTGAATAATATTGGTAATTAACCAACTATGTGTTAAAATATTTGCCAAAATACAAATATTTTAATTTAATTAGTTAAGGAATGATAATATCAGTCTCATTTATTTACCAAGCAAAATTTTTAATAAATAAAAGATATGATATCAAATATCAAATACAGAAATAAGGCGATTAGAGCAAGTTAACATATTTATACAAAATTATAACCAAGCATTATAATATATAATACAACCAAGAAAGTCAAACACAAAATTTATATATATGTGTTTCAAAAACAATTATCACAACGATACCAGTTTCATGAAATAGTGCTTCTGAGAGATCCAAGAAAGAGATACCTCCTTTCGAATACCCACAAGTGAAAATTCGAAAATCTCAGTATAAGTCTTTTCGTACAAACTCCATCCCCTAATGCAATGAGTCCTTCTAGTCTTTAGAGAAAAACTAATACTCCTTCAAGCTACCTATGTAACAACTATCTTACATAATCGAAATCTAATTACTAACAACTATTACATAAAAAATCTTCATCATCTTTCAGTACATTAAAACATCTTCAGAGGAGGGCATCTAGAAGATGTAATCATTCTTTGTAACTGAAAACTTGAAACTTCTTCCACGTGGAAACAAAATTAATCAACATCCAATACTCAACATGTGGATTGACCAAGCTTCAACTAATCATTATATTTTTGTTCAATTTAAACTTTAAACGATCAAAGCCAAGATTTTCTCCACCTATGACACCCGCAAAACCGATTAACCAAGTACGAGTTGCATTAAAAATATCAAACATAAAACAATAAATTTAATTTAATGATAAGCATTACTCACAGAATCTTTGATTCTGTGAGTAAGCTAATTACTTGTTTCAAATACTTGCAAAAAAGTAGCAACAACAAAGATTTTAATTGGTAACATGCAACCTGGTAGCTCGACGAGCCTCTTCTAACCTATCCTTTAATTTCACGATTTCAATTTTATAATCCTCCTCTTGTTTACAAATTTTTTGATTGAGAGAAACCAAATATTTGTTCTCATCTTTGAAGCCATTCTTCTTATTTTTCAATAGCTGCCATCGATCAATCCAGGCTAGTAATTCATCCTTCAATATTTTCATTTCTTTATCTTTAGCCAAAGTATTATCTTGCAATTCAGCGACCTAAATTTCTAACACAGAAATCGAATTTTTAAAATCTTGTTTAAGCATGTCCCGAAGCTTTTCATCATTTTGATCTGAAGAAGATGGAGGGTAACATGAAAAATCATGGGAAATTTTGTTCGAAATCTTATTAATCATATTATCATATGCTTCTGTTTTTATTTTATCAGAATTTTCATTGTGAATATGATTATATTTTGGAAAACTAATTTCCTCGTCACTATCAATGTCAACTAATGGGGCTTCTTCTAATCATTGGACGGTTGCAGGAGTTTCAATAGTTCTCATGCTTCGAGTGAATCATCGGGTGCCCAAAAACAAAGACCCTTTCCTTGTAGATTTCCCTTCTTCACAACAAATCTCTACCAGCTGATCGAGCTTCGGTGCGGATGCGACAAGGAACTTGTTGGGCATGCCTGGGTCACCTAGTAAAATAGGAGTGACATGATTTAATTGCTCAATGTATTTTGCAACACCCCCTAACCCTTCATCTATATTTTATGGAGTGTTAATATGCCCAATAGATGAAGTCAGGGTTATATTAGCTTGACGCTTCAAAAGATAAAGCTTTGTCTTAGTCACAGAACCAATATCACTCTACAAAGGTGAATTTGTTTTTTGCATACTATCATCCTCTTTAGTCTCATCTCTGTGAACATCATTGATTTCAGTGTTTACAAAGGCCTTTCACTTCCTATGGGTTTTAGGCTAAAGAGTTGGCCAATATTGTGTTAACCCTAACTCATTTTCCATTAGTAATTCTCCCCAAGATCTACCCATAAGAGACAACTGATGCTAGACCAACATCTTAATCAGGCCATGATGGAACAAACTTATATCAAAATATCCTATGGTAGTTTGCACAGCTTGTGCCATTTGTTAAGACTTCGGAGTAGATAGTAAGCTAGGTTAATCTTTAAACCCTTTAAAGCTAATAATAGGTGAAGGTGATAGTAATGGATATGATAAATCCTACCATCACATGTCACATACCTAACTAAAACTTCATACGAATTCTTCCATTCTGGTTTTAAGTATTTAACAGAAACACCAATAGCCAAATCCAAATTATCTGGGAAAGGAAGCATAAGTGACTTACATTTTCCTTTGTTAACTTTTACTCCCTTGAACCATCGTTCTCCAATTTGGGGAAGATTCGTTGCTTCTGCAATTGTGTCCTCATTGACAGTAATAGGAAAACCCCCTACTTGAGCTACATCCTCCCAAAGACTCAGAGAAAATTGCTTAGTAATTTCATAGTGATGACCATCAAACTTCTGAAAGAATAAACCCCATCCTATCTTATCAAACAGAGCAACAACCTTTGGATCTGATTCAACCATTTCCATCCATGATAGTTCAAAGCGACTTAAGGGATCCATTTCCTCACTATTAGTCTGAGTAGGGTTTGGAATGAACGCAATTGTAAAAATTGAAGGGATGGGAACCTGTAATGTCCCAAATTTGGCATTGGGTCACAATGGCCTAATCACATTGTCCCTATTCAGTAGAGTTTTTCAAATTGATGCTAAAGTTCAAATAATTGCCAAGGAGGAAGATTACGAGTTTCCTCGGTTTAGGGTGGAAGCTTTGGGATTTGGAATAATGGGGATAATAAATGATGTTTGAACATTAGAGTGGCATAAATATTTAATAAAGGAGCTAAATAAATATATACAAGTGAAAATCAAAGTGGCATTTGATCATGAAGACACATGGAGGAAGTGGGACCCACATATGGCTAGATTTCCCCACTACACTTGGCATCATTCTCTCACCAATTCGAATTCAAGGTGAATGGTAACATACTTGGGGGAGTCCAAAAGGTATTATTAATGGCATGACTCGTCCAAGGTCTAAATATAGAGGAATAGTAACTCCCATGGAAGAGGAAGAGGCAATTTGGAGCTAGTGAGACACTTGGGCTAGATTCCCTAGCTCTATGACAACAATGATGAAGATGCTATGACACCTATGACACAAATCAGACCTGAAGGCTGAAATATGACATATATGACATGTCAGGGCTAAAAATAGACTCCAAGAGGGTGCTCAAGGGTGTTAGGGAAGCTAATATGCTTCCACATGTGATTATGTGGAAGTGGGAGACTAGGAATTGTTATACAAGTGGCGTTCTTTGGAATCTCTTCCCAACTTGAGTTGGCATGAGTCTCTTGGAAGGAATTCGACCCATGGAGAACATTAGAACTTTATAAATGTCAATAACAAAGAATGAAACCAGCTTTTGATCATTTGTAGAATTTGCAATTGCATTTGTGTAGAGGGAGAGCTAGTGGATGGCTAGTTTCTTGCCTTAGCCAATTTCGAGGGTGAACGATTCCCATCCAAGTTGGTAATTGGAAAGGCCATTCAGAAATTTCATTTGGAGCTTTAATGGAGTCTTTATTTGTAGGTGTAAGCTATAGGGAAGCTCATGGTTTCTTCTATTGCACCACATTCTCTCAACCATTTCCAGTTTTGATGGCATATTCTTGATCCTTGAGGGAGGGCATTTTTGGTGAGCTATTGTACTCTTTGGGGGAGCTTATCATGCCCCATTTATTTCGTAATATGAATTAAATACTCTTTTCTTCATCTCCAAAAATTTTCAGGTCGAAATTCCAAGTAGAAATGTATAAATCTCATTTTTAATGGAAGAACAATGCCATTTCCCCACTACCTTGTTGTGAGCCAATGTATTGATGATGATTTCGAATGAATGGATGATTATCTGATGAATTTGTGATTAATTTACTGCCATGGATGTATTTTACAAGTTTAATGTACTGTACTTGAGCATTTGAAGTATTTTTACTCAGTTTAATTGCATTGGGAGAAGAAATAGTGCCATTTCCCCAAGGGTCGAATTGGTGATTTTTGCAGTTGAATGGGAGAGGGTTGGAATAGATATAATAATAAATTAATGGTGCACATGAGACCTTAATAACATCCTTAATACATTCCATACCTCTGTTCAGAAATTTGAGTGGGTTTGGTGGCATTTGGGAAGCCATTTTCAGTACTAACCACAGGGGGATTTGAACCCTAAATTACTAGTAAAATTGCATACTTGCTCCAGAATCTTAAGAGAGTTTTCAAAGGTATTTTGGTGGCCATATATCATCCTTGAACATCATATTCAAGTACTAATGTCATTCATACACCTTCCTTGAATATTTGAAGGCATTTGGAGTCAATTCGAGACCTAGAGACCAATACTAGTCAAAGGGAAATTACTAGTAAAGTTCCCTACATTGGCCAGAATTGAAAGAGGGTTTGCAGAAGTATTTTAAAGGTCCAAACGCATCGCTGAAATACATATTTATGTTCTAACATCATCCATATACCTTCTCAGAATATTTGGGAGAAATTGGAGCAATTTGGGGACCTAGAGCTCAAAACTAGTCAAAGGTCAAACTAGGGAAAAAAGTGAAAAATTTCCATTTTAATAAAATTCCTAACAACAACATTACAGAACCCAGCGAAAAGACATTATGAAAATATCCATTAGGCTCACCTGAAACCCTAGACTCGTGTTTATGACTAATACTCTAACCGCCAAAGAGAGATACAGGAATGAAGCAAACATGATGATACAACCTGAAGTTATTATCTCGTACGAAAATCAAATCAAATATAGATATGGAATGATCTCAGAATGGGACTAATACAAAACACTAATCAAAATAATAATTGCATGACCATGTCAATTGAACAGATGTCACCAGAATATCAACCAATCCCTTGTTCCAAACACATTACTCCCATATTTTGACAAGAAAGCATTATACATGGAACCTAGCGTACTGTTATCCTTAGTGATAACAAACCTCTTGTTATGAAACATCATGGTTTATTGAATCGAGGAAATCATCAAAACCTAGATTGATGAAAACATAAAAAAAAATTCAAACCTTTGTTCATAATGATTCGACTCAAGATCAAGTTAAACTAATTAAAGATGGCATAACAAGTTTATATAATGTGAAATGTTATTTTAAATGATCGAGCCAATATAATGCAAATCAATCAACGAAAGGTTATCTTAAAATAATTTTTGAATCACGACCAATTTCAATTTACCATATGATTATAACACAAAGATTTGCGTTTAATAATTCAAAATGAAATCAATGGTAAAGTTGAAAAAATATTTACAAAGCTAAGTTTGTTTATTTCCAAAAATTAAAACATGGCTTTCATATGACTAGGATAATAGAAATATTTGGTAAGGGTTAAAATAGATTTATAAAATAAATTAATCAACCCAAGCAAATATATATTAATATATAACTTAATCATAGAAAACCATGTCTCAAAATAAATCAAATAGAAAATGAAATAAGAGGTTATAAAATCCAATTCAAGCAGTGTTAATCAATAATAATAATAATGATAATCAGCGAAGCAGTGATATAATCATTTAAAATAGTAATGAACATTGATTATATTTTAACAACTGCTAGAATAATCAATTTGTAAAACAACCTTCTTTGATTGAAAGTAGTCCCAAAACTTACTTTGATCATGAAATACCTTCCAATTGAGAGTGCCTTCAGAATCAAAGATTCTGAAGACACTCTTAAATAATTTTTGTGATAAATTATAGAAGAGAACTGATCAATTTTATTCCATAAGGCAGAAAAATTGAGAGGGTTGTTTCCTGCCAACAAATGCTGAGGACCTGGGCGAACCAGTTATCTCTGCCCATTCATCTAACAAGCTGTAATAAACACAATCTTAAAATCTTTTTAAAACAAACTAAAAATTCTTAATCTAACAAGAAGCAGCACTCGATTCATCTCTCTAAATACTTTCAGAACTATCTTCATTTCTGTTGATAAAGATTTGGTTATAAATAAGTTGAAAATTTCCCTGTCAAAACAATGTACTCAGTATAAATGTAACCTGCATCATCAGTATAAAGATAAATCTATTCACTTCTCTGAAAAAATTTCAAGACCTGCTCCAATTATAAAATATTTATTGATTTTCCATTAAACTTTAACTGAAGACTACTATCTAGGCATGGTAACCTGATGTAGACACTATCATTCATGAGTTTTATCAAAGATAAACAAGCCGGCTCGCAATGAGACCTCCTGTCCCTTGATCTTTTGATCAAGAGCCATCACCCTGGTAATCAGAAATGATGTTATCCTTAATAAAGCTAATGATCATGATTAAGATGGCTTGTGATGAGACCTCCTATCCTCCAATCAAAATCCCATGTATTACAGATAATTATGCATGGAGTAGACTTTAAAATCTTTGCAGATGGTAAATAAACTTTTAATGGATGACTGATAATAAAGATTTGATAAAGGTTTTCCCAAGTATTGAGTTTTGAAAAGGACATATGTCGGCTATCCTAACATATAAAGAAACCAGTGGCTGAATATTAATCCTGATCATAAACACAAACAATTATCAGTTATAGGTTCCTATCAGATTTGAGAAGGATTGATTAGTCTAATCAAATATTGAAGATATTCCTTATCACAACTAATCGAGATAAAGGAATAAACTGGGTTTAAGCGTCAAGGTTTATTTATTTACAAATACCCTTCTCAAAAAGAAATATGTACATAATTTTTTTTTAAACCAAAACTAACTTTATTTGCCTACATGTATGTATAGAAATTCGACAAAATTATGTCCAAAGATTGAAAAGATTATGATGTTTCATCATAAGAGATATCTTTCAATTCTGAAAAGTAAGAAAATGAATTCTAAAATGACTTTCAGGAAGATGGATCAAATCAAAATAAAAGAAAATAGAATTCGAATGAACATAAAATCGGAAATTTACAATGACTCTGTTTTATAAAAGGAATGTACAGAAAGATCAAAATAGACAAACTTTTGTATGTTAGTGATCAATTATGTACATAAAAATATTCACAAAAATTGGTTAAAAATGAAAAATACTGTACGCAGCAGAAATTAAAATTTCAAAAGCTAGTGCTATACAATTATTTACAGAACCATGTACAGAACCAAAATCTAAAGAATTCAGTAGAAATACCTTTTAAGGATCAAACCATTGACAGGAAAAGTTTCCGGTTGACCCTCCAAAGTTTGCAGACGAAAAGTGCTAGGACCTAACTTATTAGCAATGACGAGCGGACCTAACCAAAGACGTTGGAATTTGGTATGTTCTCCCTTATCCTCATGAGCTTTGTCCCATTTAAGTACTAAATCACCCACTTAAAACTCTTGGTTAGAACTAGAAGACTGATTGAACCATGACTTAACAATTTGTTGATGTTTAACAAAATGTTGCTTAGCCTTATCTCTTTCTTCTTCTAATTTTAAGAGAGTGTTAATTCTTTTCTCTAAAATTGGACAATCTTCATCCTGAACTGATTGGGCTAGTTGCAGAGAAGGAAAAAATAAATTTGGTGGCAAAATTGCTTCAGTACCATAGACCAAAAAAAGGGTGAATTGCCAATCGAAGACTTAGGGGTAACCCTATCTGCTCATAATGCATTGAACAAAACTGTGTGCCAAGCACGATGATGAGTTGAAATGGTCCTCTTCAGAATTTTCAATAGGTTCTTATTAGTTGACTCTGATAAACCATTACCATGAGGATGATAACTCGCTGAATATCTAACCCTTATGCCCTTTTCTAATGCAAACTGAGTTAATTCAGTTGAAGAAAAGTATGAGGCATTATAAAAAACAAGCGAATTTGGAACACCAAAACGTGTAATGATAAAAGATTCAAGAAATAAAATTATGTGATTGGTGTTCACAACCCGCAAAGGTGTAGCCGCTGCCCATCGGGTAAAATAATCAGTTGCAGTAATGAGATACTTGTGTTGAAGAGAAGAAGGTGGGTTAATAGGACCGACAATGTTGAGACCTCACTGTTGAAACAGTCTATCTATTTTAACAGGTTGCAAAGGAAAGGTAGGTTTCTTCACCCTACCTGCAGCAGTTTGACATTCTAGACATTTTCTAACAAAGGCATAAGAATCCTGAAATAACGTGGGCCAGTAGTAAACTTCCCTAAGGATTTTGTGAGCGGTAGTCTCACCTCCAAAATGGCCACCTGCTGGACCAGAATGTAATTCCCTCATGATTGTGTCAGTCTCGTCTTTATCTAAGTATCAAAGCAATACACCATCTGAATTTCTTCTAAACAGATTATTATCAATCAACATATAAGGTGTTGATTTCACTCTAAGTGCTCTCCTTTTCCTAGGTTCAAGATGATCAGGAGCAACTCCTGTTTCAAGAAGAGTTCTTAAATCTGAATACCAGGAATCTTGTGGTGGAGGGTAAAAATAAATTTCCTTGACTAGCAAGGTTTCATCAATGATAAATTCAGAATCTTTGTTTGCCAAATGAGCTTCCTCAACGGAAAGCTTACACAATCCTTGGCCCTTTACCATAGTTGAAGGTTTAATTTCCAGGTCATACTCCTGGAGAGCTATCATCCACAAGGCTCGTTTATCTCCTAAATCCTTTTGTACCATCAAATTTCTTACTGCAGGAAAGGGGACAACTACCTTGGTTCTTGATTTCAGTAGATATGGATGAAAGCGCTTGACATCTTTAAAAACAACAAAAGCTTGTTTGTCAACTTGATGGTAGTGAAGTTCAGCACCTTTAAAATTTGAGCTCATAAATGAAATTGGTACTTCATTGTTCTTCTGATTTAGTTGGTTTAAGACTACTGCATATGCGATATCAGAAGCAAAAGTATATAGTATGAAGTCTTTGCTAAAATATGGACTTAGTAAACTAGGTGCTTCCAAAATTTCCTCTAAGATTCTCTGGAATGATTCTTTCTCAGTATGTCCCCAGTTGAAAACAACAGATCTTTCTTAATCATCTTTTGTAATGGACGAATGATTTCTGAAAAATTGGGAATAAATCTTCTTACAAAGTTTATCTTGCCGAGGAATGATTGCATTGTCTTTTTACTTGAGGGAAAGGTTATTTTTGATATGGATTGGGTTCGTTCCGGATCAATCATAATCCCATGTTTTGATACCACACAACCTGACAAAAGACCTTGTGTGACAACAAATACCGTTTTCTTAGGATTTAAAGAAACTTCATACTTTCTACAACATTCAAGTAGTTTTCTAAGATGTGAAATGTGATTAGGTCTGTACTTAGAAAATAAAGTAACATCATCTAAATAGACAACCACTGAATGATTGATTAATCCTCTAAAAGCAATATCCATTGCTCTTTGAAAGGTTTCCCTAGCATTGATTAACCAAAAGGGAATATTTCGGTAAGCGTACGTTCCCCATGGGGTTTTAAATGTAGTTTTGAGTTGGTCTTGAGGAAAAACCAAGATCTGGTTGTATCCTGACAAACCGTCATGTAATGATAGCATCGCAGAACCATAAACCTTTTGCAAGATTTGTTCCATGGCTGGAACTGGATAATTATCCTTTTCAGATGATCTGTTTAGGTTTCGGAAATTGACACATAGTCGAATGTCACCGTTTTTCTTCCTAACGGGACCCAAATTAGCTACCCACTGAGTATGTCTAATAGGAAAATAATCTTGGCAGCTAAGAGTTTGTTTAATTCTTTCTTGATTGTTGGTTCAAGCATCGGATGAAATTTTCTAAGCTTTTGTTGAAAAGGTTTAGATGCTTGTTTCATAGGGATTACGTGTTGCATGATTTGTGGATTATATGTCTTTAAATCATCATACGTCCACGCAAACACATCATTAAATTCTTTGAATAACTTGATAAATACTGATTTTTCAGATGGGGTGCAATCTATCCCCAAGTTTACAGTTTGTGGATCAGATGCTGTACCAAGATTTATAGTTTCATATTTGGCCTATGAACTATTCATTTTGCAATTAGGAACAGCTTTAAACTTATCATGCAAATCGTAAAACTTCTTCAATCTTAAAACTGAGTTAGGAATTGGTTTTACCTTCTCCATAGTCTTTTCAATTGAACAAAAATAATGTATTACCATAAAGTCCCATAAATTTTCGTCGTGGGTAATCTCGTCAATGACTGAATCTTTAAAAGTGTCCTCATTTGTAAGAAAATTCAGAATCTGCATATCATCATAAAAAATGCACCAGTTAATGATATTATCTTGTATAGAAGGTCTGAAAATTAATTCTACTGAAAAGAAATCATATACAAAATTTCTGATGGTATTAGTTTTGATGCAACATTTGCTAATTAATCAGCCTCTTGGTTTTGATACCTAGGAATGGAATTAATGTTGAATGCATCAAAAAAAGAAATGATATTCCATACCTCACGTTGATAATTTTGCAAATGCTGAGAAATGCAGTGTATTGAATTTCTTACCTGTCTGACAATGATTTTAGAATCACCATATGCAACCAACACTTTAATGTCCAAATCAATTGCTTTCTTCAAACCCTGAATTAATGCCTCATATTCTACAATATTATTTGTACAATCGAATTCAATCCTACATGCTATACAAGTTTTGTTTCCTTTAGGGTCGATTATCACGTAGCTAGCTCCTGCTCCTTCCTTTGATTTTGACCCATCAAAGTATAATTTCCAAGTAGAACTATTTGCAACTACCTTGTTTTCAACAATATGTACATAATCAGATCTATCTACATTATTTACAATATCCTTTGATGAAGATTCTTGCTGAATAGTAGTAACATTCAGAATTTTAGATTGTTGTTTTTTATTAGAAAAAGCAGAATTTTCAGATTTGAAATTTCCAAAACCAAGTTCAAACATGTAATTTCCCATTATAGAATCTGAAAACAAAACTGGTTCATTTGGGTCATGCATCTCAGTTACTATGTGTTTCAAATACCTCTCCCTACCTATCTTGATTTGGTTTGCTTTCCCAGTTTTAGGCAACCATGGAGTTGACAAATCAGTGGTGAAAAATCCATTCAATTTCTGTGACCAATCCCTACTAAAAAACAACCCATATGCATTGGGGATGTATGCAACCACAATATCAATGATTTGAAAAATTGAAGGATTGCAGGCAAGCCTAATTAAAACATCCTTTGTCTCTCCTAAAAACCTCATATTTGTTCTATCAAGTTGAGTAATTTGTGACTCTGATGGAACATACTTTGCATTCATCCTTTGATAGACAGACAAAGGCATGACGTTTGTAGATGCTCCAAAATCGACCATACAATTATGGACGTTTCTGTTAAATATTTCGAAGGTAAGGAGAAATGGAGGAGTTGTAGACTTTGAGTTCTTCCCTATTAATGAAGATTTGTCAGCTGTTGATTTACCCTTGTCATTAAAGATTGTTTCAGTGTTTGAACTATTAGTAGCTACATTTTACTGAACACTAGGGGTTGTTGAACTCAAAGCAGGATTTATGATTAGACAATTATGCACGGGATAAATTTGAAGCAAATCATACATGCTAATGTTTGCACGCAGTTTTTTTAGATCCTCTATTATGTCATACTGCAAATCTAGCTTTAGAGAGTTCTGTACATATTGAGAATTCTTAGCAAGTTGAGTTTGTTTGACAAGTTGAGAATTATCGTTATCCTTACTCGGAGTGGAACTTGTTGAAGCTCCAGGAGTATTTGTAGATGGTCTACTTCTTGTGTTATATCCATGCTGTCCTGAAGGAGGATTTTTACTTTCAGAATCTTTAACCAAACTATCCCAAAAATGACCATTCAAATGTTGGGGCTCTTGGAACTCTTCCTCATTTTCATATTGTTCTTCCTCTTCATGATGTACAGTTTCTTGATTTGAAGATGTTTCAGATAAAGACAGAACTACTCGAATAGTGTTAAAAATTTCCTCTTGAACTGCTACATTAGGAGGTAAACCTGGTTTATTATTTGCATCACAGTTTGGCCTAAATTAGTTTCTAAAATATCCTCTTGAAGAAGAACTTTCAAAATTTGTTTTCTTCAACCCTACTACTTCGTTGGTCAATGCTTGGATTGCATTTTGCAGTTGTTCAACGTCGTATGCTTTATCTTTATCCACATTGGTTCGTTCAATTTTCTTACGAGGAAAGGTATCAACTTTCCCACTCCTTTCAGGTTCATAAGATATAGAGTATTTTCAACCTTAATGGCCTCTTCCAAGGTTTTGACAAGTGTTGTCTTACCAGCTCGTTTAACCCACATCCCTAGGTATTTTGGCAATGCTGAAGCAAAGTTTTCTATAATGATATCTTCGGGTGGTTGCGAAGCAATAGGAATTTTGTTCTTCAATGTAAGAAATCTCTTATTAAAATCTTTGACTCTTTCTTTAGTTTCTATTTTAATTCGAGATAGTTCAAGGGATAAAGCAGTAGGTGTTTTGTCTTCTCCAAACTTTTCTAGGAATGCTTTGTTGAAATCTACCCAATTTGTAATTGAGCATTGGACTAAAGAGAAATACCATGTTGAGTATCTCCCTTCAAAGTTTAATGGAAATAAATGACACACTACATCCTCATGTTGAACATTCAATGTTTGAATAGCTAAAATGAATTTATCCACATTTACCTCAACTGGTTCTTTATTATCCGGATTAAATTTTGAAAGAAATCTATCTGAATGTTTCGGTAATGGATGTTGAACACCAGGTACAGCTACAACGACTGTCATTAGCCATGGAGTCGGTGGATTACGAGGATTACCTCCTCCACCAGGTTGGTTTCCTGCCATAGGGTTTTCTTCTAAATCTGAAGAACTATCTTGATCAAAAGCCCTAGGAGTATCAGGTGGAGAATCTGGAGAAGAAGGTGGTTGATCAAAACCTCCTAGATTAAAGAAAACCAGGTGCAGTATGTGTTCTAGTAATTCCTTGATGTTGCATTCTAGTATTAGGACTCAGAGTACCAGTTAACACAATATTAGTTTCTATTGATTCTTGTTCAATTTGAGTTGACTGAGTATTATGCTATTGTCTATGGGGCAATCCATAATCTACAGGTGAAAAACCAGTTTGACGAGCATAAGCTCTTGTAAGAATTCTTCGTGTTTCTTGTAAAGCTTGAATATTTTCTTCAGGAGTATAAGATGTATTATGAACAAGTTGCTTAGAACAACTCCTGGTGTGTTTGGAATAGCAATACCTCACAGGTTATGGTCCTGCTACCAGCTGAATTTATCCTCTTAAGGAGAATGCAAAAATTCAGCAAAAAATTGTAACCTAAGCTAAACTACTGTTTAAAGTAAATCCCAAAGTCAGTTTCTAAGTCTAAGTTAACCTATTGTGCTTTCTTAATGAAAGTCTCCTTTTTTTTTAGTTTAGTTTTTTTTTTAATTTCTGGCTAAAGAAGTTTTCCTAAACAAATTAAACACACTAAATCTAATTGAAATCTATTTAACAACTTCTAAAAATTAATCTGAAAATTTAATACTAAAGTAATTAACTATTATATCCTAACCTATTTCAGCTGAGAGCAAGATTAATTAACTAATCTTAACTACCTATTGATGATAGATAAATCTGAAAATAAACAATTTCAAATCAATGAGAAAAATCGACAGAATTGAAATTATAACACTTTAGATTTTATAATGTTTATGAGAGAAGAACAATGAAATAATAAAATAAATTCACTATTCTACCATCACAGTTTATCAAAAGATAATTAAAATTGAACACTTCGATATTTGTATAATATTGATAATTAACCAACTATGTGTTAAAATATTTTCCAAAATACAAATATTTTAATTTAATTAGTTAAGGAATGATAATATCAGTCTCATTTATTTACCAAGCAAAAATTTAAATAAATAAAAGATATGATATCAAATATCAAATACAGAAATGAGGCGATTAAGCAAGTTAACAGATATATACAAAATCATAACCAAGCATGATAATATATAATAAAACCGATAAATTCAAATACCAAATATATATATGTATGTATGTATGTATATGTTTCAAAAACAATTATCACAACGATACTGGTTTCATGAAATAATGCTTCTGGGAGATCCAAGAAAGAGATAGCTCCTTTCGAATACCCACAAGTGAAAATCCTAAAATCTCAGTATAAGTCTTTTCGTACAAACTCCATCCCCTAATACAATGAGTCCTTCTAGTCTTTATAGAAAAACTAATAACTCCTTCAAGCTACCTATGTAACAACTATCATACATAATCGAACTCTAATTACTAACAGCTGTTACATAACAAATCTTCATCATCTTTCTATTGATTAAAACCTCTTAAAAGGAGGGAACCTGGAAGATGTAATCATTCTTTGTAACTGAAAACTTGAAATATCTTCCACGTGGAAACAAAATTAACCAGCATTTGATACTCAACATGTGGATTGACCGATCTTGAAGTAATCATTATATTTCTGTTCAGTAAAATTTAAATGATCAAAACCAAATCAAAACCAAGATTTTCTCCACCTATGACACCTGCAAAACTGATTAACCAAGTATGAGTTGAATTAAAAATATAAAAAAGAAAACAATAAATTTAATTTAATGATAAGAATTACTCACATAATCTATGATTCTGTGAGTACGCTAATTACCTGTTTGAAATACTTCCAAAAAAGTAGCAACAACAAAGATTTTAATTGGTAGCCTGCAACCTGGTAGCTCAACGAGCCTCTGCTAACCTAGCCTTTAATTTCACGATTTCAATTTTATAATCTTCTTCCTGTTTACGAATTTTATGATTGAGATAAACCAAAGATTCGTTCTGAGCTTTGAAGCCATTCTTCTTATTTTTCAATAGCTATCGTCGATCAATACAGTCCAGTAATTCATCCTTCAATTTTTTCATTTCTTTATCTTTGGCCAAAGTATTAGCTTGCAATTCAGCGACCTCAATTTCTAACACAGAAATCCGATTTTTAAAAGCTTGTTTAAGCATGTCTTGAAGCTTTTCATCATTTTGATCTGAAGGAGACGGAGGGTAACCTGACAAATCATGGGAAATTTTGCCCGAACTCTTATTAATCATATTATCATATGCTTTTGTTTTTATTTTATCAGAATTTTCATTTTGAATATGATTATATTTTGGAGAACTAATTTCCTCATCACTATTAATGTCAACTAACGAGGCTTCTTCTAATCGTTGGATGGTTGCAGGAGTTTCAATAGTTCTCATGCTTCGAGTGAATCGTCAGGTGCCCAAAAACAAATACCCTTTCCTTATAGATTTCCCTTCTTCACAACAAATATCTACTAGTCGATCGAGCTTCGGTGCAGATGCAACAAGGAACTCGTTGGACATGCCTGGGTCACCTAGTAAAATAGGAGTGACAAGATTTAATTGCTCAATGGATTCTGCAACACCCCCTAACCCTTCGTCTATATTTTCTGGAGTATTAATATGCCCAATAGATGAAGTCGGGGTTATATTAGCTTGAGGCTTCAAAAGATCAAGCTTCATCTTAGTCACAGAACCAATATCATTTTCCAAAGAAGAATTTGTTTTCTGCATCCTATCATCCTCTTCAGCCTCGTCTCTGTGAACATCATTGATTTTAGGGTTACAAAGGCCTTTCGCTTCCTACGGGTTTTAGGCTGAAGAGTTGGCCGGTATTGTGTTAACCCTAACTCAATTTCCATCAATAATTCTCCCCAAGATCTACCCATAAGAGACAAATGATGCTAGACCAAAATCGTAATCAGGCCATGATGGAACGGACTTCTATCAAAATCTGCTGTGGTAGTTTGCATAGCTTGTGCCATTTTGTTAAGACTTCATAGTAGATAGTAAGGTAGGTTAAGCTTTAAACCCTTTAAAGCTAATAATAGGCGAACGTGATAATAATGGATATGAGAAAGCCTACCATCACATGTCACATACCTGACTAAAACTTCATACAAATTCTTCCATTCGGGTTTTAAGTATTTAACAGAAACACCAACAGCCAAATCCAAATTATCCGGGAAAGGAAGCATAAGTGACTTACATTTTCCTTTGTTAATTTTTTCTCCCTTGAACCATTGTTCTCCAATTTGGGGAAGATTCGTTGCTTCTGCAATTGTGTCCTCATGGATAGTAACAAGAAAAACCCCTACTCGAGCTACACCCTCCCGAAGGCTCAGAGAAAATTGCTTAATAATTTCACAGTGATGACCATCAAACTTCTGAGAGAATAAACCCCATCCTATCTTATCAAACAGAGCAACAACCTATGGATCTGATTCAACCATTTCTGGCCCTGATAGTTCAAAGCGACTTAAGGGAGCCATATCCTCACTATGAATCTGAGTAGGGTTTGGAATGAATGCAGTTGTAAAAATCGAAGGGATGGGAACCCAGCTAAAATACATTATGAAAATCTCCATTCGGCTCACCTGAAACCCTAGACTCGTATGTATGAATGATACTCTAACCGCCAAAGACATATACAGGAATGAAGCAACCATGATGATACAACCTGAAGTTATTATCTCATACGAAAATAAAATCAAATATAGATATGGACTGATCTTAGAATGGGACTGATACACATCACTAATCAAAATAATAATTGCATGACCATGTCGATTGAACAAATGTCACCAGAATATCAACCAATACCTTGTACCAAACACATTACTCCCAGATTTTTGACAAGAAATCATTATACATGGAACCCGAGGTACTGTTATCCTTTGTGATAAGAAACCTCTTATTATGAAACATCATGGTTTATTGAATCGAGGAAATCATCAAACGCTAGATTGATGAAAACATAAAAAAAAAATTCAAACCTTTGTTCATAATGATTCGACTCAATATCAAGTGAAACTGATTAAAGATGGCATAACAAGTTTATATAATGTGAAATGTTATTTTAAATGATCAAGCCAATATAATGCAAATCAATCAACCAAAGGCTATCATAAAATAAGTTTTGAATCACGACCAATTTCAATTTACCATATCATTATAACACAAAGAGTTGCATTTAATAATTTGAAATGAAATCAATGGTAAAGTTGAAAACATATTTACAAAGCTAAGTTTATTTATTTACAAAAATTAAAACATCGCTTTCATATGACTAGGACAATAGAAATATTTGTTAAGGGTTAAAATAGATTTATAAAATAAATTAATCAAGCCAAGCAAATATATATTAGTATATAACTTAATCATAGAAAATCATGTCTCAAAAGAAATCAAATAGAAAATGAGAGGTTATAAAATCCAATTCAAGCAGTGTTAATCAATAATAATAATAATGATAATAAGCGAAGCAGTTATATAATCATTTAATATATTAATGAACATTGATTATATTTTAACAGCTGCTAGAATAATCAATTTGTAAAACAACCAGCTCGAATTGAAAGTGCTCACAAAACTTACTTTGGTCATGAAATACCTTCCAATTGTGAGAGCCTTCAGAATCAAAAATTCTGAAGACACTCTTAAATAACTTTTGTGATAAATTATAGAAGAGAACTGATCAATTTTATTCCATAAGGAAGAAAAATTGAGAGGGTTGTTTCCTGCCAACACCTACTCGATCACTTAACTACAAAAGAAGGGAATAAAGTTTGTGTGGTCCCCCAAGTGTCAAGAAAGCTTCGAGAAATTAAAAAGGCTATTAAAAACAACACCAATTCTTAAAGTAGCTGACCCTTATAAATATTATACGATCTACACCGATGCAAGTAAAGAAGGTCTGGGAAGAATAATATCACAATAACAGCACGTGGTGTGTTATGAATAATGTAAACTCAAGGAACATGAACGGAATTATGTGGTCCACGACCTAGAACTAGCCTTGGTAGTACATTCCTTAAAGATTTGGCACCACTACCTATTAGGAAAAATATTTTTGCTATTGAAAGACAACACTAGGGTAAAACACTCATTCACTCAACCTGAGCTTAATGCTCGTCAAGAAAGGTGGATGACCTTCTTGAGTGAATTTGATTTTGATGTCAAACATATAAAGGGAAAGGATAACAAAGTGGTTTATGAACTCAGCCGAAGAACTCATGAGATTTACAAGATGACTATAAGTCAACCAAGAAGTGAACTCAAGAGTAAAGTTAAAACATCAAGCATTCACGACATAGAATATGGAGCTTTGTTGAACACACTATTAACAAATGAAGTTAATTTAAACAGGACAG
This sequence comes from Larix kaempferi, assembly GCA_027924585.1. Classification (NCBI taxonomy): domain Eukaryota; kingdom Viridiplantae; phylum Streptophyta; class Pinopsida; order Pinales; family Pinaceae; genus Larix; species Larix kaempferi. The sequence continues at coordinate 3,634,726 of BSBM01000435.1, forward strand.
AATTCAAAGTGGACCAGGAAGGAATGTTATGGTTCAAAAATAGATTGTATGTACCCAATGTAGCAGTGCAATTGTTTATTCTAGATGAAGTGCATAAACAACCTTATGTTAGACACCTTGGTTATCGGAAGATGATAACAACCTTAAGAAAACAATTTTATTGGCCAGGTATAAAAATAGATCTAATCATTTATTTATCTAAATGTTTGGAGTGTCAGCAGGTGAAGGAATGGAAATGGGAGGTTATATCTTTAGATTTTATCACAGGTTTTCCCAAAACACAAAGACAACATGATTCCATTATGGTTGTAATAGATAAATTAAGCAAATCTGCACATTTTATTCCTGTATAGTCAACTTACAAAGCTGTGAACATAATAGAAATATGCTTGAAAGAAATATTCAGATTACACATAGTACCAAAAATGGTGATATCTAACCAGGATTTTAAGTTCACATCAAATTTTTGGAAATATTTGTTTGCAGGATTAGAGACAAAGATAAATTTCAGTACTAGTTACCATCCACAAACAGATGGATAGACATAATGTACCAACCAAATCATTGAATATATGTTAAGAATGTACGTCATGGAAAGACCCACTAAGTGGGAAGAGTATATTCACCTTGTTGAATTTTCCTACAATAATCGATACCAAGCCTCATCGAGGATTATCCCATTGGAAGTTCTATACGACACGAAGTGTACTACCCCAGTGAGATGGGATAGTCCTGGGATCGCCTTATGGTAGGACCATAATTGTTACATGACACCGAATAGATTCTACGTAAGGTATAGGAGAATCTAAAGCAGTCTCAAGATCGCCAGAAAAGCTACGCTGACTTAAAAAGGAAACATAAGGATTTTTTGGTTGGAGATCATGTGTATCTTCGGGTTAAGACAAGAAAGATTTCACTATGGTTGGGGAACTTCAAAAAGTGAGCACCATAGTTTTGTAGGCCTTTCCATGTTCTGGAAAGAATTGAACCCGTAGCTTACCAACTTGCATTACCAGCACATTTGAAAATCATATTGTTTTTCACATTTCGTTATTAAAAAAATATATCCATGGTCCTACTCACATTGTTGACTGGAATATGGTGCACATGGAACCAGAAGGCAAGTTCCAACCTATGTGCATTCTGGAATGGAAAGAAATAACACTTCAGAACAGAGTCATTGCTTAGGTAAAGGTTCAATGGAATCACTTTAGCTCTAAGGAAGCGACATGGGAAATGGAGAAAGACATGCAATAAAAGTATCCAAATCAGTTTCCAGAACCAATGGAAGAAGAATAATAACATTGGGGACAATGCTTAAAATAAGGGGGTGAAGATGTAATATCCCCAAATAAAACAATTCAATTTTTTTGATCTGATTATTTGATTAAGTTATTAGTCAATAGCTATTTGGTTAAAGAATGATTTTGGCCAATTTTGAAAACGTCCAAGAGTATGCATATGGACAGATGTAAGAAAATAATGTTTGAATTAATAAAAGAAATGGAATTGGTGAGGAAAACGATGCTGAAAGAGGAAATCGTGCATCTCAGGGGTGGGGGACAAGGAGAGTTAACCTCGAAGAAGTCAAGCAAGTGTCAGGAGTTCATTAATGGAACTAGACACACACCGTAAAGAGTAGGGATTGTAATAGCCATGATTTCAAGGAATCATATGCTTGCAAAAGACTTGGGCAACAAAAAATAAAAAGACATATGCGTGAGGTAGGATGTTGTTTAGTACACTAGTAGAAAATGAGAGATAAATGACCAGATGACCAAAAAATATGGTCACCATAGGTTTTCCAAGGTATAAATGACCAAAATTGAGTGAGCCAACTAAAAACGACTAGAGGAATGACCAATTGGTTCATGGAATAAAATATATGACCATATAACAAGTAAATAAACTAAAAACGACCACATAACAATAACATTAAGAATATTAATTGGTCATTTATTTGGTCATTGTTAGTTGTTTCACTCTGACAATAGAAAATTGCAATTTTAACAATGAATTTGTAAATTTTAGAACCCCTCAAGGATTCAATGGGTTATTTCGATAGTCTAGTTAGTGTGTTGTCTCAGAGATTTGTCATTTCTCGTTAAAACCATCATCATGTCTTGAATTTTATACCATTGTGTTCAACTTATCACACTTATCATGCTCATATTTCATTTGGCCAAAATCGTCATCACACTCGGTTGAAGTTTTAGTTAGTAAGAGTCTTCTGCATATCATTGGTTGAAATCCGTCTATTGTGCCTCCGAGTTAATTTGTCAATCTTCTCTATGGATTCCAACTCATCATGACTATGTCTAGAATGTTAGAAACACCACCTTAGTGTTCTTGTGGGGAAAAAAAGTCCTATATCCTTCTTTTAAAAATAAAAATAAAAACCCTCAATTTTATATTAAAACTCCCATGTTTATAATTTATCACTTCTAAAATTCTATTACAAAAATCGTAAGATCTTAAATCTTTTCTACTATGCTTTTATGATTATAATTTTAGAAGTATACAACAATTTATTTCCTTGCCTTAATTAAAAGGGGTTCCTTTTAATTAACCCTCTATCCCTTTTACCCATTCTACATGTTATGAATATCCCTTTTAAAGAAGCCCCCCATTTATGGCATAGCCACACACCCTTCTTCCCTATGTCTCCAAAATTTTCATTAAAACATAAAGGAGAAAATAAATTCTAAATAAAAAGTCCTTATCCTATACCCCTTTCTACCACTCACCCCTTCCAAATGCCATATTTATGCATAGAGGAGGCTTTTGTACCAAAAACCAGGTGGTCTCTGCATACACGTCTTGCTTATCGATGACTTTGAAAATAAACTATTATTATTATTATTATTATATGCTAATGTATATATCATATAATATTAATATATATTTGTTAATATATTAAATATATTTATATTGGTATTAACAAATTTAAAAAACCAGGAATATAAATAAAACAAATGTAATAGAAACACAGAAACTAAATTTAAAAAGAAAAGACAAGAGAGGGAAAAGTGAATGGGCTCGAAAAAATGAGCAAATTATAAAAAAAGAATGGGAGGGAAAATGAAGCAAAGGAAATTAGGGCATTTTTCAAAATGAAGCTTTAATAGATTTGATTTGACAGGGTTGAATGAATAAATGGTTGAATTATGCGGGCTATACACTTGTAGGGTCTTCGGCGAAGTGCGCTCTCCAACTCAGCCAAGTCTTGATTTCTTCACTCCTCCAAGGTTCGTTCACTTAATTATTTGCTAGGGTTTGATCGATATTTCATTTTTTATTTTTATTTTTGTTTGTTTTAGGGTTTGAATTTGAGATGGCTCTGCTCCCTCCTTCTTGCTGTACAAGTTCTGCAAGGTTTCAACCCAATTTTTTTTTAGAGGGTTATAGAAATCTGTTTCTTCTTCCAAGAAGACAAATCGATTAAGGGATTCCTGATTTTTCCCGCCTAAAATAGGAGTGGGTAGAGGAAAAGAGGAAAGACAGATTGATTGCCTCTTTGGAAAAAGAAATACTGCAATATCTCACCAACGTGGATTTCTATATGCTTATCAGAATATTTGGCGCTGTATTGGAGGTATTTCTGGAGTTGAATGCGATTCTATGGCACCATTATAGAACAAATTTCTTACCCTTGATATTGGGAAGTGAATAATTTGAGAACACGACTCAATTTCCATTGATTTGGTGCATAATTTAAGAGATTACTCTCTTTAATATATCAATTGTTTTTAGTGAAATCTGGATTGACTGGTTCATAATGCCAAGGCTTAATAAAATTTTAGCAATTAAGAAATAAACTATTCCATGCTCAGATAAAAGAGTAAGATTTAAAAATGAAACAACATCTTCTAATTGTGTCCCCTCGTCTCTCAGCGTCAAACCTGCATATCCAAATATATAAAAATGAACATCAATTAGAAAGAACGAAAGTAAATGAAAGAAATATTTGAAAAGATAAAATAAGAAGATAAATAATCTTCCCTTGCATCGGCAAACTAGTTTCAATGAACTGGAATTTGAACTATCTCTGTAGTGATTCCTGGCATTAATCATGTAGTCCACAACACTTGTTAGGCAAATTATTCTTCGTTGAAGTAGACTCATATTTATCCTACCTTTCCTTTTTTTCTTCCTTCAACGATATGGTGAAAACTTTTAAACGGTTGGTTTACTCTTATCAACCCGCAGTTGATGAAGTTCCTCTTTTATTTACTTTCTTTTAATCAATTATTATGGCAACAAGTGTTTACTATTGTGTTTAGATAAGTGTGTCAAATAAGAGTAGCATGTGAAATCTGGTTCATATAGTTAGGTGTGGCTTGAAATAAAATACACCCTCACGCAGGTAATAAATAAAGAAATATGACCTGCGCTAATGGAAATAAAGAAAGCATTAATGCAACCTACACCACCAAGTTCTACTCCCCTTTGTTCTATACTTATCTATGAATCATCAACCAGTTAACATTTCAAGTAGAACACCAAAGCTGTAGACATCACTTCTAGATGCCAAATGTCGAGTCACCACATACTCTGGAGCTGCATATTCACAAGTTTCGATAGCTTGGGTAGAGACATGGACAGAAAGATTTTCATTATAATTTAAACCCAAGAGAATGTTAGACACCTTGAAATATTAACAGATAATTTATTTTTCATCTCCTCCATGAAGAAATTCTAGACCCTTTGCAACACACAATGCAATTTCATCTTTCTTGTCCTTCTCTACTATCAATTGGTTCTCGAACTCACCAAGCAGTGGGATAATTTTTTTATATATCTCTTCATTTTTTAATCTTGCAATAACACCATTCTCTGCGTAGCAAATGACAACTGAGCATTGCCAGAAATTCCTTCTCACGATCATTCTTTTGCTGGTTGATATTTGTTGGTTGGCAAACAGGCGTATCTCGTAACTCTTTTGGAACTGAATCGAACATGATACTTGTTAAGATTTGTAATATCAAAGATCCTAAGTTGGTTCGTTAGTTTTTTACTAGGACATTAGATGTCCCATGGTATTCACTCGCCCATAGTATTAGCCAGTGGTTTTGAGTCTATGTGATACTATATATATTTGTGTTTAATAATAAGAAGGCAATCAATATTCCCTTTGTGTTTCGTCTCTTGTTCTGTGTATTTGCAAACTTTAACATGGTACCAGAGTTGATGGCCTCACCTATCAACTATTTTTTTGGGGGGTAAGCCTCTTCAGAAGCTAGAGAGCACACACACGACTGAAGTTGCAGTATAGGATAGAGAGGAAGCACTCGGGGAGCAACATTTATTTTTCTTCACGACATCAGTGCACCAAGTTGAAAAGACGTTTGCGCCACGATCCAACATCGTCGCACCTGATTATCCCACTGAGGAGACCTTGGCATGCCCTGGCTGAAGGAGAAGTGTTCCACCCTCTAGAGACTAGTGCATCCTAGCTGAAGGAAAACTGAGCCAGTGGCACACCCTAGTTGAACTAAGCTAGTGGCGCACCCTAGCTGAAGGAAAATTGAGCCAGTGGCGCACCCTAGCTGAAGGAAAATTAATCCAGTGGTGCACCCTAGCTGAAGGAAAACTGAGCCAGTGGCGCACCCTAGCTGAAGGAAAACTGAGCCAGTGGAGCACCCTAGCAGAAGGAAAATTGCGCCAGTCTTCCTTCACTCATTAAAAATTTTCCCGACGCACCCTAGAGTCGCACTTTGTTAGATAAGAATTTGTGGCACTCTGTTTAAATATCGTCATACGACATGGAAATTCTTGGCATTGTTCAGATCCATTTTTTTACGAGAAAGTATTGTTGACGCTGAGCCAAAAGATTGGACAACGTTCCAGCATTGATTGAAGAAGATCGAGTCCTGCAGAGATCGATCCAAGAAGAGCATGTGTAGAAAAGGGTGGAGTAGATTTGGAGTTTCTATCGAGCTTCCAAGGATATGAAGTTTGAAGGTTCGCTCATACCGAAGAAGAAATGAACAAGAAGATCAAATCTTGAAGATGGTGCTAGAAGAGCTACCAGAAGAAATTGAAGAGGTAAGAAATTTATTAACTTCAATAGCTTCATGGAAAACGTTTGATGGATACAATTATGAACTATGGTGATTAAAAGAAATTAGTTAGAGTCACAAGATTTGTGGCATTTTGTACTTGAAGAGGATCCTAGTGATCTAGAAGCATTTGAGAATTTGACAGAGTATCAAAAAGAAAGAAGAAAAGTTGTTTCCTTAAGTCTCATACAAGATAGTATATATTATTCCATCTTTCATAACATTGCATAAGTTTATACTCCAAAAGAAGCATGAGATATATTGAAAACTGATTTTAGTGAAGAGGAGCCAATTGTAAAAGAAGATGACTTTGCAATCCAGGAAAAGCACCACGAATCCCACAGTGAAGTGGAAGACAACAAAGAAGACTGTGTTTATGATGCAACCAATGATCAAGTAAGCCCAACAAAGCTTTTTGATAAAGCTCTATTTGCCGATGACAATGAAAACAAACCTTTCAATATAACAGTCCCTAGTGACATGAGTGATAGTCTCTTAGAGAAAGAGACAAATGATAGCAGCAGTGATAGTCTCTCAAAGAAAGAGATAGTTGACAACAGAAGTGATAGTATATCAGAGAAAGAGACAGTTGATAGAAGCATAGAAGTTGCACCAGCAGTGTAACATCCCAAAAATTCGTAAAAATTTGGAACTTTTCTAGGTGGTATAAAAGCCATTAAATGCTATGCGGAAGTTTAACATTTAGCAATTATATTAACTGTTTAATAAAAAGGAGGTTTATAGTATTCACAAAATCAGTGATCAATCAAGCTGTCTTAAAATAATTGGTGTCATAATACTTAAGTAAGTATTAGTCCAAAGGAAGACTATGTTGTAAAACCCTTGGTTAGAGACTGTTATTTGTTAACTGTTTTATCTAATCCATTATTGTCATTACTATATGAGTTCTAATATGCTTTTGGTTAACATTGTAATACTTGCTATGTTAGTCGTCTTTTCTGAAATTTATTTAAAGGGACAAAGTTCATATGTAAGGAGTTAAGTTGTAACTATAATTATGAACTGTCGTCTTTTATATATAAAGGTTGCGACCACCTTTCATTCTTTTGTATCATTATAAAGATCTTTTGGTTGATAATTATGATAATAATTTCTGCTGTTGTAAATACAAGTATTTACCTTAAAACCATGTTAATCCTTGGCAAGTAGGTTGGTTTGAGCTTTAAAGAGTTGACAGGAGGAAGCGGGTACAAACCTTGGCTTACTTAGCTTTCGCTAATGCACTCATTTGTTTGTTTGACCAAATCACAGGTTTGAAAACATACCGTATTAGGGTCTAAGATCAGGTTTCTTACATTAAGGATTTATAAGGCCAACATTCCAATATGAGGAGATTATCATCCATGTTTCTAGCTTAGACTATGTGGTGGTGTTCCTAGTCTATACCATGTGAAAGTATTTAACACTTGCAAGGGTAATAGCTTATGCTATTAATATGTTTAGGAAATATGGCGAACATGTTTACCCTCAAACTATTGGAAAAGTGGGTCTTACTATTTGAGACAAGGGTGCCTTACTGGGATAAGGTTCTTGCTTAACAATACACATGACACATACCACAATGCTTACACGAACAAGGTGTAAAACAGGATACCAGAAGTGGCTTATATTACTTCTCTAAAATCGGTTACAATGCAGAATAACTGAAAGCAAATAACTAACTACAGTCGGCCTCAACCGTTACAATTCAGAATTAACTGTGGTGTGGTCTCCCTGTGTGTCGACCTTACCCATTCCAGGTTCACTGCGGAACGTTGAGCTATGGCTTGATCTCAACTCTTCACTATGAAAGGCTCTGTGACTTCATGCCTTCTCTTCTGAACTCCGATGCTACTAATCCAAGATCGAATATCCTCTCAATTGATTCCTCTCCTTCATCTTCTACCCTGCGGCTACTGTTCCCGAGACTACTGCAATCCCTGAGACACGCATCCTAATGTTCGCCAATCCTTCCAAATCCTGCAGACTTGCAACTTTCAGCTCCCAATATTGTTGCATAGCCTCTATCCATGATGACACCTATCATGTCCTTCATCTACTAGCAATAACTGTATTAACTTCCTCAGTAACCCCGAATGGCTACCAAGTACCGTTCTCTTGACTTTCTACTCATCTGACCCTGCTACAGTAGTCGGTCACATCTTGACCTTCATGTCGACTCACTTTCTTATCTCTTGTAGTTTGCTAGTCCTCCCCTTCCTCCGCACTTGGCTCTGCCAAACCTGTCAGGTCGTAGTTCGACCACTTGTCGACTACCTGACATCTCGCTTCACTTGTCATCCGTCGACCATAGCCTGTCGACTTCTGACCTATCACAACATCCATTATGCGCTACTCTGGTCAGTCGGATACCGATTGCTCCTGCTCGATTTGTTGACTTCAACAAGTCAACCTGCTTCCCGCACCAGCGGTCATCGGCACTCCTGCTGGTCGGCTTCCCTTATGTCGATCAACTTCGACTGATCTGTCGAGGGCTCAATGCTCCTACATCAAACTCCCCAGCTGAAAAACAATTCGACTGATCCGTCAGTCTCTTGAACTCTTCTTCAGAAATGAATGTCACCTCCTGCAACTCATCATCTTTCCACCGCACTAAGTATTCTTTCTTCCGTGAGCTATGCATTCGCCCAACCTTGTGTTCTTCGATTACTTCTATGATCTCTTCTTTGTGTCGATCTAGAATCTGGGCTATCTAGTCGATGCTTATCACTTCCTCACTTCTGCTGCTCGACCCTTCTTCAAACTTGTACAGATATGAGACATTGAACATCGAAGAAATGTTCAAGTCATCCAGAAATTCCAACACATAAGCGCTGACCAAAATCTTCTTCAGAATTCTGCATGGCCCAATCTTCTTCAACTTCATCTTGTTGTATGTTCCTGTCGAAAATCTCTCCTTCCACAAATATTTATAAACTATGTCCCCTTCTCGAACGACTGAACCCTCTTCTTCCTATCAGCCGTCAACTTGTATGTCGTGTTACTCTTCTTTATGCACTTTCGCACATTGTCATGAACTTCATACATATGTTCCACGAATGATTCTGCATCCGCGCTCTTCCTGGGTTCTGTCGGCAACTCGACCAAATCCACCACTCCATGTGGGATTCTCCCCTGAACAATTTGGAATGGGCTCAACCCTGTCGACTGATTCATAGAATTGTTATATGAAAACTATGTCTATGCCAACACATTTTCCCACTACTTGGGTCTGTCGGCTGCTCGACATATCAGAAGGTTTCCCAAACTTCTATTTACCACCTCGGTCTATCCGTCCGTCTGCGGATGATGCGCCAAGCTAAACTGTAACTTTGTTTCCAATTTCTTCCATAGGGTTCTCCAGAAATTCCCCATAAACTTGGTATCCCGATCATACGTGATACTCTTTGGCAACCGATGTAGTCTAATTATTTCCTTGAAGAATAGTACAACAATCCCTGTGGCATCACTTGTCTTCTTACACGGAATGAAGTGTGCCATCTTTGAAAACCTGTCGACTACAACAAATATTGAGTCGCTTTCCTACTGAGTCTTTGGAAATCCTAACACAAAATCCATGCTAATATGCTCCCAAGGGGTATCTAGTACTGGTAATGGTGTATACAACCCCATGTTTTGACTCCTTCCCTTTGCTAACTGACAAACTTGACATTGTCGAACCCACTTTCCGACATCCGTCGTCATTCCCAGCCAAAAATACTTTTCCTCCACCAGTGCTTTAGCCTTGTCGATGCCAAAATGTCCTTCTCACCCGCCATTATGAAATTCTCGGATTAGGTTCTCTCTTACTGATCCTCTGGGAATACACAACTGAGTTCCTTTGAACAAATAGCCTTCTTGAATCAAATAACTCAAGTATGGAGTCCTGTCACTGCTTCAAGGTTCACGACAAGCCTTCCATGCTTTCACAAAATCCTTGTCGGTCTCATACTCCATCTTTATCGACTCTATCCCTACTGCCTGAATTTTCATCGTGTTCAGCAGTGCAACTCTCCGGCTCAATGCATCGGCAACTTTATTCGACTTTCCCGACCTATGTCACAACATGAATGTATATCTTTGAAGTAACTATACCCATTTCATGTGCCGCTGATCTAATTTTGACTGAGTGTTCAAATACCTCAGTGCTTGGTGATTTGTGTACAACACAAATTCCTTAGGCAACAGATAATGCCTCCACTTCTTCAGTGCTTGGATGATAGCTTAAAATTCCTGGTCGTAGACAAGATACTTCTGCTTCGCCCAATTCAGCTTCTCACTAAAGAATGCAATTGGTCGGCCCTCCTAGCTCAACATTGCTCCAACTGCCATTCCACTTGCATCACAATCGACCTGGAAAACTTTGTCAAAGTCTGGGAGCACCAAGACTGGGCTCTTCGTTACCTTTTCCTTTAACATTTCGAAATCTCTCTGGGATGTGTCCGTCCACTTGAACTTTCCCTTCCTCATGCATTTTGTCATTGGTGCACAAATTTGAATGAATCCCAGAATGAACTTCTGGTAGAAACTGGAAAGTCCATGGAAACTCCTTACTCCAGTCGTACTTATCGGTTCCATCCAAACTACTATTGCTTTCACCTCCTCTGGGTCCATCACTAACCCTTTACTCAAGATCACAAACTCCAAGTACACCAACTCCTTCTTCATGAAGAAACACTTTTGCAGGTTCACCGTCAGCTTCTCCTCTTGCAATCTCTGCAACACTTGTCGAATATGCTCCAATTGCTCTGCCTTGGTTTGACTGAAAATTAGAATGTCGTCAAGGTAGACTACGACAAACTTTCCCAAGAATGGCTTCAACACGTCATTCATCAATCTCAAGAATGTGATGGGTGCATTAGTCAACCCAAATCGCATGACTAACCACTCGTACAACCCCTCTTTTGTCTTGAATGCTGTCTTCCATTCGTCTCCTTCTCTAACCCTAATCTGGTGATAACCACTCTTCAGGTCTATCTTTGTGAAGTACGTCACTCCACTCAGGAAATCCATCAAGTCATCCATTCTCAGCAATGGAAACCGATACTTGATCGTGATCCTATTGATGGCTCTAGAGTTTGTACACATTCTCCATTCTCCACCCTTCTTCGGTGTCAATACCACTTGCACTGTGCCTGGGCTCAGACTTTCTCTGATTAACCCTCTGTCCAACAACTCTTGGACTTGTCGGTTGAGTTCCTGTCCCTCTATTGGACTCATCCTATACAGTGCTTTGTTTGGAAGACTCGACCCTGGAATCAAGTCGATCTGATGGGATATGCTCCTCGTCGGTGGCAATCCCATCGGTTTCTCATTAGCCATTATGTCACGAAACTCTTCGAGCAACTCCTCAATTTTGACCAAAATATCCTCCTCCCTGGTCGTTCTTTTGACATATGGTCCTTTTGGAATTATCGCAAAACATCCCACCTGTCTCTCCTCTTCTACGAGGAATTCATCACGATGCTCATCAACACTCGCTTTTCCTAAAGATTGCTCTCGTCGCGCTTGCTATCAGCTTGCTAATCCAGCTTCAACTTAAGAGTCCTTTTCACACCATTTTTCCATACTGTGACTCTGTTGGCTCGACCATCATAGATCATTTTCCAATCATATTGCCATGGTCTCCCTAACAATAGATGGCATGCATCCATTGGGACTACATCGCACAACACACTGTCTTCTAATCCTTCAACTCAGAAGTTGATCAGGCACTCTCTTGTCACCTTGACATGGTGTCCTTTCTGCAACCATGAGATCTTGTAGGGGTGTGGGTGTTCTCAACACTTCAACTTGATCTTCTCGATGACCTCTGTCGACACAATATTCTCCGTGCTTCCACCATCAACTATGGTTTTGCAACGCCATTCACTAATCTGCACCTTCATTAGAAAGATCTCCTTCCATTATGTCAGCTCCATCGGATCGCGTTGATCTTCCCGGATCAAGGCTCTCTGAACCATTAGATTTTGGTTCTTCTTCTTTTCACCTCCACTACTGTCAGAGGCCGACTCTTCCCTCTCGTCGACTTGCTCTTCCTTTCGACATCTAGGTTTCGACTCCTCTGCAGCATGTAGGTTCTCTAGTCACTCATATGCCTTGTGTCCCGTCCCTCGACACTTGTAACATATTATGGCTGGTCTGTTAGCTCCCTTCTTATCAGATGGCCCACTTCTACTATATGTACTTCGACCACGGTTCTCACGACCATCGCGCCGGTTTTTTTGCTGTGATATCCCTCTTTTTTTGTATCCTATTGTTTTGTAAATATGTCATAATTTTTAAGTGGCCCAGGTGAGGAGCTCAAGGCCAAGGCCCCACCTGTGGACCTTGAAAACATTCCTAAGTTATTTCCTAAATGTTATTTTCGGCTTGGGTGACTAAGGACATGACGCCACTTAAACAACGAGGAAGATAACCACTAAGGGAAGAAGAAGACTGGCTAGGAAGCCATGAAGGTCTAGAATCTTGATGACGAGTGCCATCTTAGTGGTCTTAGACACTTACAACTATTCACTCAAAATATCAAAGATATAGTGTCGCCTTAAAGCCCTAAAACAAAAACTAGAATTTAGAATAATAGCTTATTTTGCATGGGCAAGGAAAAGACCAATAAACGGTACAAGTAAGTATTATGCTCATAATATGAAATAAAGTTATTACTACCATGACCATATTACTGCTAAAATGGAAAAGAGCCTAAGTTGTTCCATTTTACCATAACATTATCTTACTATTATCAAGAAGAGGAAGAGGTAGTTCCTCCAATTAATGATTAATATGTTACAATGTTGTCCTAGACATAGGAAGTATGCCATCATACTCCTTGAATTACCGATTCTACTAGCTACCCTGATATTTCTTTTAGGGAGGTGGTCGACATGATGGAGCTCTCGACCACCATGAGGAAACACTCTTACGGATTTCTAGGAGCACGTGGAGATATTTGTGGGCACACTCACTTTTATCAAGTAGCAGGTTAAGACTAGTGGGTGTAGTGGAGAAAACTGGATGAGAGTTTGAGGGAGATTGTCGCCTTGCTGGAGGGAAACTTAACCCAGCTGTCAAAATCGATTTAGTTTTGAATAGGAAGGGTGGAAGTAGGCAAGCCTCTCGATTGCCATTTGGCATTCCTAACCCTAGCATGGACTCCGATCCATTGTTGCGAGGATCTCGACTGAGGGTGGAGAGTCTTCCTTGCCTTAGGCGGACGCTCCAAAGCTACCCACAACATTTTATTATTTATAAAACACAACGGTGGCTGGGGAAAAAGGGGGGAATTGCAAATTTATTAGTAGGCGATCTGAAGGAGGTTTGGCTTGAAGGATTCTTCTGGTGCAAAAAGGACTCCGCTGGTTCAGTAGAAGATTCCGCTGGAGCACAGATGGGTTGGCAAACTATATCTCGTGGAACTGTAAGTATTTTTCATTTTAACACTTTTGTTCTGGAAGTTTCCAACCAAGTTGATTTCCGTTGAAAAGGGGTTGTCAATATTAGCTTATTTCGATCTCAATTTACGACCTAAATGTCTGCACACTATTCATTTATGTGTGTTAGTCTTATGATTGCGCGTTTCAATTCAGTGTGATGATCTTTTTCCTGGTAACTACGCCTAACCTGGGTACATTGAGTAGTGTGCGGGCTTCATAATACCTGTACGGGGTAGCTGGGTTTTTTTTTCTGAGTTTTGTCTTGGTTAAAATTATGATTCATGCTTTGGAACTTCCGTCTTCTAGATAAATTCCTTTTATTGTTGCACTGTGGCATCGTCATCGTCCACCTTTAATGCCTAGATTGGGTCTAGTTCTAATTATCCTTCAATCATCCGAGGGTTGCGATTACTCCACGTGAGAGAGCCCAAGTAGGATCTTGAGATAATTGACGTATGGTATCTAGAGTTCTAGTTTTATAACATGTTGACAAATTTATTATGAAAAAGACTTGAGTTGTTAAAATATGATATCTTTCCATCCAACTAGACACACGATTTGAATCTTGAACTGTACGTTTTATATTGTCAATTCTATTGAAGAGTTGTTATGAGTTTGGTTTAAACTACACTTGGGATATTGGTTGGATATTACATAAAAGTCTATATTCCCATATTAAATAATAAATGTTACATATACGTAATATTTAAATATGGCATTATTTGGCCTTGGGTATCTAGATCTTAACGTTATCTTAATTGCTAAACTCGATGGGGCTTATTGATGTAAGAGATGAACTTCCGAATTTAAATTTGTATACTTAATTAATTTACACTACCCGAAGTATGTCGCTTCTTTTACACAAAGATCTCCTCGTCCTATGCAGATAGGTTAGGAAAAGTTGTGATAATTACTCCCAAACATGTATACTCTTATATATTGTTTATGTTGTTTAAGAAGGGGGTGTGACTTACAGTTAAAGTTTAAATCGTTTTATATAAAAGCACATTTTGTTAATGTTATTCTTACATACTATGTCGATGACACTTAGTATCTCTCTTATATAAATTGTGAACTCAATCATTTATATATATGTTATCGGCTTTATAAAGTAACCCCAGAAAAGGTTAGTTAAAACCACAAATGCGGATGATAGGGTATTCATACATCTTTTAAGTTCTCTCCCTATAATATAATATATATATATATATATATATATACAAAATGGAAGAGGTGTGAGGGCCATTTATCTATTGTTGAATATATTATATGAAGATATGCACAGGCTGGATATCAAATGACTGGACGACCACGAAGGCCCGATCCATACTATTCTATGGTAAGGAACTCTACTTTTGTATGATTTCATAGAAAATGTTGTTGATTTATGATTGAAAGTCCAAAAGCACTCTCATTAAGTTTTTGTGGATCCCTGTCATATCTTGAGTATGGACTTGGAATGTATCGAAAGTAATCTCAAGGAGAGATGTTGTAAAAGGTGTAAAGTAAGTTTTTGATTGTTGAATGTAATTTCTCTACCTTAAGGGTTCTCTAGGAGAAGGCCATTAGGTAAAGAAAGTGTCAACAATGATGCAACAAAAGATGTTGCAAGATGTAAATTGTTGTCTCGACAAATGAATGAAATGACCTGCCCTTTGTGGACGTAGCCCAATAGGGGTGAACCACTTGAAATTGTTCTCTTCTTATGTGTATGTGTGTTATTGTTGTTGGTATGTATTTGTTATGGGAATTTTCTTGATGTCATGAGTTTAAAAGTATGTTTGAAAGGAGACCAAGGAGCTGCAATGATAATACTTAATAACATAAGCAAATTGACTTTTATAAGAATGTCAAGTGTATGCACAAGGATTAATTACAGGTTGGTTGTTTTCTTATAATGTTTTATTGTGAAGATCTTTAAGAGAAGAAATTTTTAAATGTTCACCATAATACTAACTCACAAATCTTGGAGACGTTACATTTGCGCTTTCTCCCTTGTCGATGTCCCTTCTACATGTCAGCTATCTTTGACACTTTCTGTCCTATACCCGCTATGTTGGCCCTTCGAAGAGATAGTCTTTGTGCCCCGACCAGTCATCCTTCCCCTAGTCGCTGCAAATTTTCTTAACAGTTTCTCTTCTGCCTTCAGAGCTAACTGATAGGCTTCACCAACTGCTCTGAATCTTGACGTGCTTAGTTCATCCTGAATAGCATATTTTAAGCCATTCACATACCTAGTGATAGCTTCTTCTCCTTCGTCGGTTTGTCCTGATCGAATCGACAATCGGTAGAACTCCTCCATGTACTTCTTCATGGTCATTTATTTTTGTCGAAAGTTCTGCAACTTCCTAAACAAGGAAATCACATAGTCATTCGACAAGAGCTTCCCCTTCAACTTGGCAACCATTCTGTCCCAAGACTTTATTTTCTCCTTTCCTTTCTTAACTCTGTCAGCCTGTACATTGTCCCACCACAACAAGGCATGACCTTTCAACCTCAGACATGCATTCTTAACCCGTTTAGGGTCCTCGATCTGCTCCATCTCGAAGTATTTCTCCATTTTTTTGAACCAGTCGATCAAATCTTCTAAGTCCAGGATTCCCGAGTATGTACGCACGTCTATCTTCGCCCGACCTCTCATATCCGTCAGAATTTTGATCAGTTTTTCTTCTGGTTCTTTGATGGCCTCTTCCTAGGCTTCCACCTCTTTGACTTCCTCGTCGTTGTGTTCGAATGCCTCAGGAATACAACCACGCCTCTAGCTTTCTTTGATCGCTGCGACTTCATTTATCAAATTTTGCATCATCCTCATGCATTTTTTGAACATCTCATGATCCACTGTGACGGCTGTTTCACCACACGCTCTTCATCCTCAGACATTAACGCCTCTGTGAACCATTTTCAACCTCTGCTGAAACTCCCACACATCAAATCACAACCAGAATTAAACAAGTCATGCACAACTCTACCCAACCGCAACTGGAGCTGTCCAACTCACTTGCAGGCTCAATATCACGAACGTTCCTCAATCTCTAAGGATTCTTCTGCTTTGATACCAACTGATGCAAGTAAGGCTGGTATAGTCATCTTCATCAACCAGACTCACTTCCGGGCTCTGATACGAACTGATGCAAGGGCGCCTTACTGGGATAAGGTTCTTACTTAATAATACACACGACACATACCACAATGCTCACATGAACAAGGTGTAAAATAGGATGCCAGAAGTGGATTATATTACTTTGATGAAATCAATTACAATGAGGAATAACCGAAAGCAAATAACTAACTACAAACGGCCTCAACTGTTACAATTCAGAAGTAAATGTGGTGTGCTCTCCCTGTGTGTCGACCTCAACCTCTCCTGGTTCACTACGGAGCATTGAGCTATGGCTCGATCTCAAATCTTCGCTATGACAGGCTTTGTGACTTCACACCTTCTCTTCTGAACTTTGATGCTACTGATCCAAGATCAAAGATCTTATCAACTGATTCCTCTCCTCCTTCTTCTACCCTGCGGCTATTGTTCCCGAGACTACTGCAATCCCCAAGATGCACATCCTCCTATCGGTTGATCCTTCCAAATCCTACAAACCTGTAATAGTCAGCTCCCAACAGTGCTTCACAGCCTCTATCCATGATGACACCTATCATGTCCTTCATCTACTCTTAATAACTGTATTAACTTCCTCAGCAACCTCGAACGGCTACCAGGTACAGTCCTCTTGACTTTCTACTCGTCCAACCTTACTACGGTAATCGATCACATCTCGACCTTCCTATCGGCTCACTTTCTTATCGTTTACGATTTTCCATCCCTCCCCTTCCTCCACGCTTGGCTCCGCCAAACCTATGAGGTCATAGTTCGACCACTTGTCGATTACCCGACATCTCGTTTCACTTGTTGTCCGTCGACCATAACCTGTCGACTTCCAAACTATCACAACATCCGTTGTGTGCTACTCCAGTCGTTTGCATACTGACTAGTCCTGCTCGACTTATTGACTTCGACAAGTCAACCTGCTTTCCGCACCAGCAGTCATCGGCACTCCCGATGGTTGGCTTCCCTTCTATTGATCAACTTCGACTGATCTGCCCAGGGCCCAATGCTCTTACGTCACTATCCACCGATGCTATAATAATATGTGACCAAAAATACATGTTGTAAACTCTGCAATAGTGGTTTTTCGTAATACTCTTAGTAGTAGTTGGAGAATTGATGATCTTCACGTGGTTTGGAAATTAATGTTTTCTTGGGTTTTACATAATCCTACAGCTAAACAATCAGGGTTTGGTCTTCTCAGCATTTTTTTTTCTTCGTGATGGAGGAGAGAGGGCAGGCCCTCTCAGCTGGCAGGGTTTCGCTTGTCTGCAAGGTACCAGTAATGGTTTATTACAGTTGTTTAGTGGTGTTTTAAATGTGGCGAGGTCTTGCAATGCATCAATGCTTAGGTCTTCCTCTCGGCCAAGGTTTGAATCCTATAAGGTGAGTGTTAACAGGTTTAACCTTCGTTATTTATGGTAGCATCTTCTAGTTTCTAAAATAATGTTCTTCTAATCTTCAATATGTTTTAATCACATGTATAATAGTCAAAGCCTACCGTGTTTGGACTGTGCGATGGCATGGACCTTGTCTTCAGTGGTATGGAACCACAGTAAGCCTCAATCTTGATACCCAGCAGTTTCTACTATCAGGGAAAGGAGGTCACTATCAAAATTTAGGTTGTTCATCCGTAATGTTGATTTTTTTAAGGAAACGTAAGCCATGGGCAGAGTTAGGTTTTGACAGGATTTAAAGACTATTTGGGATTTCATCCCTCATCGCTTTTGGATTTAAAGAGAGAAGGTCTCTGGATAGAACACTCTCGGCAGTGTTAATGCATTTTTGTAAAAATACTTTTTATGAAAATTAAGGGATACTGGATTCTCAGTTTCAACTTTGTTTTGGATTTAATATTACTGTATAGAATTGTGAGAAAATATTTGTCTTCTCATCGGTTCTAGAAAAGATAATCTTTATAAGTTTTAGCAAGTGGATATTATAGTTTTTATGTCTCAGGGTTGAACCTAAGAGCTTTTGTAATACTAGGGTTTTAGACTTTGATTGTTTTGTTATATTTACATAAATACTGGGCAAACCCTCGATATGAGATTTGTGTCCTTCTCTTAGTTTATAATACTTTATGAAGAATGTTTAACCGATAGAGACTCGAACCTTGAGTAATTTTTATTAATGTAGTTATTTGTTTTAAGTTAAGGCTATTGAGCGAACCAAAGAGCCACTACAGGTCTCGGTCTAGTATTTTAATGTTCTCTTTTCAAAGATTAAAGGATGGGATCAACCTAGGCGTTCCCCTAATGGGGTTTCAGGCCTGTGTAGAAGTATTAACCTGTGTTCAAAGATTTGAAGCTGTGATGCAATAATTTGCAACCATGTATATATGAAGTTAATACGTAGTTCTTTGTATTGAACTACTGGGGGTAAATTTTTCCTATTTAATATTATGAAGGGTAGCTTGGTGGGCTCATAAAATTTGAACCTGGACTATAAGTGGTTTTGATATGTAACCACGTCTAATGATGGGCATGCTCCTCGATGAGTATTGAACTCGTGGCCTTTTGTTTCTTTTATATTGTTAATGTGTTTATGTGAATCCTTATAACATTGACAAAAGGAGAGTACTTCAGGCTTTATCCCATAATGCATTTGTTGTTATAATATATTGTAACTCTGACAGTAAAATAAATGGTTCTGACTCTTTAGGGAAAGTATGAATAATTTTGATATATGTAATAAAGAGAGAATAAGATACTGTCGATAGTATAAGTTGTGTAAATTTTGATATGGAAGAGTAATTTCTGCTATAATATATACTCAGTTATAATCATTAATAATTTATCCAAGATATTATTACTAGTACTAAAACTATTATTTGATACTTGGTTTATGAAGAATACTCTGTGAATATTATTTTGCTTACATAAGTAAATATGTGATATATATATTTCCTTCGTTTAGTAATTAATAATCTATTTGATGTATATTTGTTAATACAGAAAAATGTATGATGTTTACAGTTCTGCTATCTAGGTTTAACGTTGGAATTCTGAACTAAAATGTTTGTGACAGAGTAAGGTTCTATTTTCAGTTTATGAAGCTTATACTGTTTTTTTTTAAGATGTAAATTGAACATAGCATCACTATAAAAATATATTTCTGGTTTGCATTATTTATTGTAAGAACTCTGCTATTTAGAAATTTAAACCTAGATGCTCTACAGAGATGAATATAGATACAGCAATTATTTTAAATAACATCATAAACAAAACTACATCTACTTTCTTTAGTATTTTTAGAGATCATATCCAATCTATGTTAATTAATTTTTCTCCCTGTACTAGAGTACATCGCTGAAAAATCGAAAGGAAAAATACGGGGAGACATTTTCATTCATTCTACTAATAAATCTGATCATTCATAACATTCAGAAAATATTTTAGCAAAATAGAAATTTATTCCTTTCTAACCTGTCTAATATAAATGAGCTATTCATAGAAAACTCATAAGACATTCAACAGTTTTCAGAAATAGATAAACAAGTTACAGAAATGAAATGAAATAAAAACAAGTAGAACCTAATAATGTTGATAGGGTGGACAAACACCCAAAGAGGCCTGTTCCTCCCAACCTTCTCCAGAAGAAGCAGCCAAATCACTTGCTCCCTTGGACCCTTTAGCCTGTTTACTGAACCACTAGGTAGAAGACTCTGTGTAGAAGCAAGGCACTCAGGTTGTACTTTAGTAATCGGTGGAGACTTGCATACACCCTCTAAACCTCTGCACTCAACCGGAAAACTCTGCACTGAGCCGAAGTGAAACAGACTTACACTACAACTCAAAAGATAGCTTCCCCTCATCGAATCTCTTGTGTGCATATAGCACAACCCCAAGGTAAATTTTCTCGTCAGAAAACGTGTGAGCCTCTACTCAATTCGATGGCTTATAAAAGATGCCTAAGTCTTTTAGTGGTTAGTTTCAATAAATGAGCCTCAAGCTCCAGTTCCACAATCCAGGGAACATGACCACAATTTAAGGGAGTTGTCCCATAACAATAACTAGTTACTGAGTTCATGATGCTGCCACTTTTTCATTGCTTTCTATCCAAGATTCCATTCCACCTGGTGTGTCAGTAAACACTCTTTCAACAGTCCCTTTGGGTGAGTGTCTCCTGTTTTATTTTATAAAATAATAATATTATGCATTTACAATCATCCTTGACCACTTGGTCAAATATAGAACATTACAATAAAAGTTGATACAATGTTTTTCCCAAACATAAAATGTCTCAAGTATTGGGTATGTTACAAACAACCCCACTTAAGCTCAACATCGTCCTTGATGTTGCTTATTCTTCATCAGAGCCTCCCTTGAACAAAATTGGATATGTTGTCCACATATTACTTTCCAATTCCTAGGTAGCTTCATTAGGGCTGAGGTGCTTCCATTGCACCTTTACCTGCCCTATGGTGAGATTCTAGAGCACAATTTTTCTCCCGTCGAGGATACAGTTCGGTTCCACCTGAAAATCTCCTTCGGGCTCCACCTGTATGTCATTCCAATTCAGCACATGAGTAGCATCGTGAACATAATTCCTTAAAATAGAAAATGTGAAAAACATTATGTATTCTTAAGTTAGATTGTAAAGCCAACTGATATGCAACTGATCCAATTTTTTATAGGACTTCGAATGGTCCACAGTACCTTGGTGTTAGTTTAGCACAACTCCCAAGCTTAAAAGAAATTTTCTTGGGTTTTACCTTTAGAAAGACATGATCTCCAACCCGAAACTCCTTTTCGGTTCATTTCAGATCTGCATAACATTTTTGTCTATCTTGTGCAATTTTTAAATTGCCTTATACCTGTTTCACGGTTAGTTCCATCTGACTTAATCTGGTCCTAGCATTAATCTGTCAACAGTCCATTATCCCAAGAAATAGGAGTACTGCATTTCCTTCCATACAAAATTTCAAATGGACTAAGTCTAGCAGAAGCTTGATAATGGTTATTATAAGCAAATTCATCTAAATGTAAATACTCTTCCCATTTAGTTGGATGATCTTTAACATACATTCTTAACATGTCTTCTAAAATTTGATTTACTCTTTCATTCTGCTCGTTAGTTTGTGGTTGAAAGTAAGTATTGCAATTTAACTTAGTATTTAGACCCTTAAACAATGTTGTCTAGAAATTTTCAGTAAACTTAGAGTCTCGATAAAAAATAATTACCTTTGGAATTCCGTGTCAGTGAAAAAATTGCTTCATAAACACATCTGCAATGCTAGGAGCTTTAAAAGTGGTCTCAATGGGAATAAAATGAGCATCTTTACTAAGTTTATCCACAACCACCATTATTGAGTCATTCTACTTTTGATTCTTAGGTAAACCAATTATGAAATCAATACTTATAATTTCCCACTTCCATTCCGGAATTGGTAATGGCTGTAATAGGCCGGCTGGGTGTTGATGCTCAGCTTTAATTGTCTAACATTCAAAACACCTAGCTATGTATTCAACCACTTCATTTTTCATGTTTGGCCAAAAGTAATCATTTCTTAGCATAGTTATCATTTTCTGATAACCAGGGTGTCCTGAATAAGGACTTTTATGAATTTCATCCAAAATCAACAACTTAACTTTTGACATATTAGGCACATAAATTCTATTTTTATAAGTCATTAAACCTTTTTCATTAATGTTGTAATCTGTTATTAAATTTTCAGATACATTTTCGGCAATTTTATCATGTAATTTCTGGTAATTATCATCTTGTTTAATTCCTTCTTTGATCTGATTTTCCAGATCTGTTTTATATGTGTTGATTGCTGCTATAAAACTTAATTTTATGTTTTTGCTCAAAGCATGAACAACCTTGTTTTCTTTACCCTTAATGTGTTGAATATCGAAATCGTATTCGCCCTTAAGATTTGTTTGATCCAACAAGTATTTTAAGCCTTTATTATCTGTCATTAGTGAAAATTTTCTTCCAATCAAGTGATGGAGCCACATCTTTAGTGCATGTATCATGGCTTCAAGCTCTAGATCGTAAGTTGCGTAGTTCTTTTCATGAATTTTTAGCTTCCTAGACTCATATGCAATGACATGGCCTTCTTGAGTTAAGACCCCACCAAGTCCATCGTTGCAGGAGTCAGTGCATACAACGAAGTCCTTATTTGTATAAACTATTTTTAATATAGGTGTTGTTGTTAATAATTATTTTAATTTCTTAAAGCTTTCTTCGCATTTTTGATCCCAGACAAATTTCTTTCCCTTCTTCTGCAAAGATGTTATGGGATTTGCAATTCTGGAGAATCCTGCAATAATTTTTTTGTAGTAACCTGTTATCCCCATAAATGACCGTATGTCAGTTACGTCTTTAGGGACAGGCCACCCGTTAATTGCTCTTATTTTATCTGGGTCGACATAAATTTCGTCTTTAGATATTATGTGACCTAAGTACTACATTTTATCTTTATAAAAGTTACATTTATTGAGCTTTGCATAAAGCTGATGTTCCCTTAAAACTCGCAAAATTATTCTTAAGTGTTCATTGTGTTCTTCTTTAGTTTTAGAATAAATTAAATTATAATCAATAAATACAATTACAAACTTATATAGGTACTTGTGCAAAACTTTATTCATTAAACACATGAAGACTGCCGGTACGTTAGTTAGTCCAAAAGGCATAACTATGAATTCGTAGTGCCCATAACGAGTCCTGAAAGTTGCTTTAAAAATGTCTTCATCCTTTATCCTAACTTGATGGTATCCAGACCTCAAGTCTATCTTAGTGAATATCATTCCTCCGCGTACTTGATCGAATAGATCATCAATGCGGGGCAAAGGATATCGATTTTTAATATTCATTTTATTAAGTTGACGGTAGTCTATACATAAATGTAAAGTACCGTCCTTCTTTTTAACAAATATAACCAGCGCTCCCCAAGGAGACACACTGGGCCTTACATAGTTCTTATCATATAGTTCCTTTAGCTGAGATTTTAGTTCATTTAATTCCATATTGTTCATTCTGTATGGAGCCTTTGAGTTTGGTACCGCATCCGGTACTAACTCAATGGTGAAATCTAGTTCCCTTTTCGGAGGTAGTCCTGGAATTTCTTCCAGGAATATGTTAGAAAAGTCCTTAAGAATATGTATGTCTTCCAATCTTATCTTATCTTCTTTAGATGAATGTTCGTCATTAATCACATTTACAACAAACATTTTACAACTTTTTCTTACAACTTTCTTTACTTGTAAAGCAGAAATTTGTCTAATAAATCTTTCCTAGGGATTCCTTTTACTATTTCAGTTTTCCCTTCATTATTTAAACAAGTAAAAGACTTTTCAAAACAGTTAAGTATTACTCTATGTTGTTCAAGCCAGTCCATGCCCATTAATACATTATAAAACCCTAACGGCAAAATATTCAATTTAACTTGCATCTTCAGCTGATTCATAAGCAAATCACAACTTTTAACAAACTCTACAACTTTTCTTTTGGTGTTTGCTACTAGCTGAACCAACCATGATTTATTAATTTTTTCTACTTTTAACTTCCAATGTTTCACTAAATCAGGTGATATGTAACTCAAACTTCCACCTGGATGAATTAAAATGGAAATATATTTGTTTTGTATCATACCTTCGATCTCGACCATAGAAGTTTGATGGTCTGCTTGTCGATTTGCCAACGCTGCATTAATCCTGGGCATTTCTCTTGCTACATCACCGTCGGTTCCGCTTGCATGGTGTGAATATTGCTGACTGTCTTTCTCCTGAGTGGGTAGTTTGCTCTGGTATGCGTTCCATTACAGCCATAACACTTTAAGGGTGGCCTTTGTTCAACATTTATGGTATTATTATTATTATTATTGTTATTGTTATTGTTATTGTTATTATTAGGCACATTCCTTAGAGCTATGTAATTCTGTGGTGCATTACCTCTATAATTATTACTTTGAAAATTTATGTTATTATTTTCTTGATATTTCCAGACTTCTGATTAAAGCTTTTCTTTTTATGTTCAAAATTACTTGACTTGCTATTTCTCCAGCCAGATATTCCTTCTCTTTTTCTGTTTTGCTCAAAACAGAAGTTAGCCTTTCTTATGGCTTCTTCAAGAGTTGTAGGATTATCGTATTCAATTCTATCTTTTATGTTAAAGGGTAAGTAGCTCAGAAACCTTTGCACCATAGGTTTCTCTTCAACTAAGTAAGGTACATACCTTAATAGAACGAGAAACTTGCTGCTCAACTCCTTCATACTCATGGAACCCAATTTTACCCAATTTTAAATCATAAAATTATTTTGACTTATCTTCGTAATATTGTTTGGGTAAAAAAAATTTCTTAAATAATTTCTTAAATGCACCTCATTTTATAGTTCTTTCTTTTATACTCTTAACTCTTTTAAGATCTTGCCACCAAATATATGCCTTTCCGGTCAAATTGTATATGGCCATTTTAGCTTTTAACTGAGATGAGTAATCCTAAATCTGAAAATACTTCTTCATACCGGACAACCATGCTTCGGCTGCCTCACCCTTTTCATTTTCGCCATTAAATTTTGGTGGTTTTATCTTCTTAAATTCTTCTGAAATCTGTTCATAAGGCTTACGCTTTCTTTTCTTAAGACCGCAGTCACTTTCACTGCTGTCTTGATCAGAATTATGTTTCCTTCTATAAGTTCTATCATCAGATTCTGAAGAAGAGTCACTGTCACTTTTATAGTATTTTACTTTCTTATCTCTGTGTTGATAGGACATATTTTCAGACTCATATTTTACTTCTGTTCTCTTATCTTTTTCATCATGATGATATTTTTCCATTAAAATCTGGTTCAGTTCTTCCCGTGCTCTTAAAATCCTTTCGTTTTCTTCTTTAACATTTCTTATCTCAGTTTTTAAGTCTTTAACCTTATGTAATACTTCAGATGATTGATCATTCAATTCTACATAGATTTCTTCATTAATATTTCCATGTTCATTATTATTACGTTCATTATGATGAGATCTGTCCTTTGCGGATTCTTCCGGTATGTCCATGCCTGCAAATTAAATGTCAAGTACATTGTTTTGTACAGAAACAAATTTAAACAAAAGTTAGGAACTAAGTTTTTCAGTTTTCATTTTCTGTTTTGCATGCGTGAGCCTATTTCAGGCCGAGAGTTTGAACTCATGCTCTGATACCACATGTAACATCCCAAAAATTTGTAAAAATTTAAAATTTTTCTAAGCAGTATAAAAGCCATTAAATGTTATGCGGAAGTTTAACGTTTAGCAATTATATTAACTGATTAATAAAAAGGACATTTATAGTATTCACAAAATTAGTGATCAATCAAGTTGTCTTAAAATAATTGATGTCGTCATACTTAAGTAAGTATTAGTCCAAAGCAAGACTGTGTTGTAAAACCCTTGGTTAGCGACTGCTGTTTGTTAACTGTTCTATCTAATCCATTATTGTCATTACTATATGAGTTCTAATATGATTTTGGTTAACATTGTAATACTTTCTATGTTAGTCATCTTTTCTGAAATTTATTTAAAAGGTGAAAGGTCATATGTAAGGAGTTAAGTTGTAACTATAATTATGAACTATCATCTTTTATATATAAAGGTTGCGACCACCTTTCATTCTTTTGTATCTTTATAAAGAACTTTTGGTTGATAATTATGGTAATAATTTATGCTATCATAAATACAAGTATTTACCTTAAAACCATGTTAATCCTTGGCAAGTAGGTAGGTTTGAGCTTTAAAGAGTTGACAGGAGGATGCAGGTACAAACCTTGGCTTACATAGCTTTCGCTAATGCACACATTTGTTTGTTTGACCAAATCAAAGGTTTGAAAACATACATTATTAGGGTCTAAGATCAAGTTTCTTGCATTAAGGATTTATAAGGCCAACATTCTAATATGAGGAGATTATCATCCATGTTTCTAGTTTAGACTATGTGGTGGTGTTCCTAGTCTATACCATGTGAAAGTATTTAACACTTGCAAGGGTAATAGCTTATGCTATTAATATGTTTATGAAATATGGCGAACATGTTTACACTCAAACTATGGGAAAAGTGGGTCTTACTATCCACCGACGCTATAATAATATGTTACCAAAAATACATGTTGTAAAGTAGGCAATAGTGGTTTTTCGTAATACTCTTAGTAGTAGTTGGAGCATTGATGATCTTCACGTGGTTTGGAAATTAATGTTTTCTTGGGTTTTACAAAACCCTACAGCTAATTAATCGGGGTTCGGTCTTCTTGGCATTTGTTGTTCTTGGTCATGGAGGAGAGAAGGCAGGCCCTATCGGCTACCAGGGTTTCACTTGTCTACAAGGTACTAGTAATGGTTTGTTACAGTTGTTTAGTGGTGTTTTAAATGTGGCGACGTCGTGCAGTGCATCAACGCTCAGGTCTTTCTCCCGGCCCAGGTTCGAATCCTATAACGTGAGTGTTAACAGGTTTAACCTTCGTTATTTATGGTAACATCTTCGAGTTTCTAAAATAATGTTGTTCTAATCTTCAATATGTTTTAATGACAGGTATAACAGTCAAAGTCTACGGTGTTTGGACTGTGCGAGGGCATGGACCTTGTCTTCAGTGGTATGGAACCACAGTAAGCCTTAGTCTTGATACCCAGCAGTTTCTCCTGTCAGCGAAGGGAGGTCACTATCAAAAATTAGGTTATTCATCTGCAATGTTGATTGTTTTTAGGAAATGTAAGGCATGGACAGAGTTAGGTTTTTACAGGCTTTAAACACTGTTTGGGATTTTGTCCCTCATCGATTTTGGATTTAAAGAGAGAAGGTCTCTGGATAGAGCACTCTCCGCAGTGTTACAGCATTTTTGTAAAAATACTCTTTATGAATATTTTTGTAAAAATACTCTTTATGGCTTATAAAATATGCCTAGGTATTTTAGTGGTCAGTTTCAATAAATGAGCCTCAAGCTGTAGTTCCACATTCCAGGGAACTTCACCACAGTTTAAGGGAGTTGTCCCATAACAACAGCTATTTATTGATTTCAGGATGCTGCCACTTGTCCATTGCCTTCTACCCCAGATTCCATTCCACCTAGTGGGTCAGTAAACACTCTTTCAACAGTCCCTTTGGGTGAGTGTCTCCTATTTTATTTTATTAAATAATAATATTATGCATTTCCAGTCATCCTTGACCACTTAGTCAAATATAAAAAATTACAATAAAAGTTAAGACAATGTTTTTCCCAAACATAAAATGTCTCAAGTATTGGGTATGTTACAAGCAGAGAGTTCATAAAAGAACCATAAAACCAAAATTTTGAGGGAGCTATATGAGCAGACTCCCATTCTTGATTAGCAGTATGAGTATGCCTTGTTTCCATATCATTCCATAGTTTTTGAGGAAGCAGTAAAGGATGCACAGTAGATACAAGTTGCAACAGTTAATGAGAATGATGATGTAGCTTCCTTTGAAACAAAAGAAGAGGGAGATGTAGAAAACAAATATGAGGAACATGAAGAAGTGAATTCTATCCAAGAAGAGATGAAACTCATTGAAACGAGAGAAGAGGAAGATGTGAATGCTCTCCAAGAAGAGCCGAAATATATTCATCCTCTTTGTGACAAATGTTTTGAACATGCAGGTAAAGTGGATAGCAACATACAATATGTTGAAACAAAAGAAGAAGAAGAAGACTTGCACTATGTTCCAACACCAACGAAAAGCAATAAAACTATGTACTTTGCAGAAGCTAAAAAAGATGTTGAAGAACACCTACTTAGCATCAAGTTCAAGAATAAAAAGAAGAAGAAGTCCAAGTACACATCAAGGAAGAAAGTAAAGCTTAAGTTTATTTGAATGAAATGTATGCCTAGCTAAGACATAGACCATCAAGAACAACACTTAGGCATTGATAGTACTGACCACATCATCCCACTTGAGATTAAGGGGGTGTGTTCAGAGTTGGAATCTCAATGGTCATAAGTTGGTTAGTTAGTTGAGTCAATGGTCCTAGGCTGGTTAGTTAGTTGTTGAATATGACATTAGATGTCCCATGGTATATACTGGCGCATAGTATTAGTCAGTGGTTTTGAGTCTACGTGATACCATATATATTTGTGTTTAATAATAAGAAGGTAATCAATATGCTATTTGTGTTTCCTCTCTTTTTCTGTGTCTTTGAAAACTTTAACAATACCATGGGGCTTGAATGTGTTACTATCCCTGAACTTGGTTTTATCGTGGAGATTCAACATGCCACCATCAACATGATGTAAGTACAGGGGATGCATTCCCTTAGAAATATTGTGAAAATGGTTTTGAACAAGTTGTTTGTTAATTCCAATCTTTGAAATTTGGTGTATGAATTTTGCAATAGTGAAAACCTGGGTTAGAATATCAGTTTTCAGTTTCACATAATTCCTTTAATTTCACGTTCACAATAGAGCCTTTAAAGAAGTAGAGTTTGTTGGTGATGACTGTAAAATTATATTGTTGAGATTCGATGGATTCTCTCTTCTTTGACACCTAGCGGCACACTACTGCTTGGAATTTTCATTTTGTGCAAAGTTCTCTATTGATGCACCTTTGGGTGCACTCAAAATTTGGGTGATGACTATGGTGCTCAATATTGTTACGTAGGTAATAAATGAAGATTTCCTGCATTAATGGAGGTCATATCACGTAGGCCATACAAATATTTCTTCCTATACATGAGAATCTCGATGGAATAAAAGATAAGATGCAATCTTCAAGGGAAAAGCACACAGCGCAATCACGAAGATTGAACTGCATAGTAAATGAATATTTTCTTTTTCTTTTATTCAGACTTCGCTTCCCCGAGCATTTACTTCACAGATTAAACTTCTAATATTTGTGGAACACTTTACTTCACAGAACAGAACTTCGCATAAATTAAGTTCGCGGAAATTAACTTTGCATAAATTAACTTTGCATTTATGTGAACTTAACTTCGCGAAATACTTTACTTCACGAACTTCTTGACTTTGAAGATCCTTTTTACTCTATGTAACTTCTTAAATTTATCAACACATTTTTACTTCACAGATATAGACATAAGAACCAAAATATAAAATGAAACTTATGCTAAAGTTACTCCTAATTAAAATATAACTATTTCGAAATCTTGATTTCTTTTATAGACCGTAAATGTAAACAGCATTTACACAAGTAAATCTGGAGAAGATGTGCAACATGCAATATTCAACATTATTGAGAATGAATACAAAAAAATATAGACTTACATATATTACCATAGTAAAACTGAGCAACTTGTCGCATTACACAGAGATGAGATTTTACTTTGATCTTTCACTTATTACAGAGCTTGGGCTCTTAATACATTTCACGGCTATGAGATTCTTCTCCTTCCACTCTTTCCCTTCTCTTTTTCTCTTCTTCCCTCACACACCTCTATCTTTTTTTCAACTATCTTCTTCTACATATACATCGACTTGAGATCGCTTAACCCAGAAGCTATTGAGTTACATTAAAGACTGTAATTAATTTCTACCAAACAATTCTTGACATGCAGAATACAAACACGGCTACATAAATATAAGGAGACGTGCGTCGGATTGGTTGCAGACTTATTGACTATCCATCTGACATTGCAGATTGAAAAACAAACTGACTAAGTCACTGACAGATATGGCGCAGACTAGATACGGAATCAGCTCGTAATGACATTTTTCCAACACTCCCCTGAATTGTGAGAAGATGGGGATCATTAAACAAAACTAAAATTTTGCAAAATGTTTCAGAGTTGAAGCAAGATTTGGACATGATGAAGTTCACTGTGTAAAACTTCTCACTCCTAAACAACTTCGCAGATAATGAAATGTGTCCCTTGTCAACAGTTTTGTAAATATTTCTGCTACCTAATGTTCAAACCTACAAAGTTCTAAACAAATTTCTTTGTTAGTTATCAATTCTATGATAAAATAATACCTTGTGTCGATGTGATTGGTTCTCTTGTGAAACACATGATTCTTTGATAGTGTAATATTTGAATTTTTGTCGCAGTAGATTATTGTGGGTTCTTGCTTGCTCCACAATAGATCACTTAACATCCTTCACATCCAAATGGCTTGAAATGCAGCGCTTATAGCTATGACATACTCTACTTCTGTTGAAGAAAGAGTTACAATGGGTTGTTTCATTGAATCCCATGATACAACACTTGTTCCTAAATGAAACGTATTCCCAAACATGCTTTTTTTGCCATCTATGTTGCCTCCATTGTCACTGTCAGTGTATCCAATGAGTTTAAAATTTTTTGAGGTTGAATACAAAATACCGAAGTCTTTTGTTCCACTTACATATCTTAGAATCCTTTTACCTTCTTGCCAATGAGATTCTTTTGGTGAATCCATGAATCTTGATATTAAACTGACTTCATACATGATGTATGGCCTTGTCTCTCTAAGATACATAAGGCTTCCAACAAGACTTTTGAACAACATAGGATCTACATTGGATCCATCATCATCCTTGCTCAATTTCAAACCTATTATCACTGGTGTTGGAGCTATCTTGCAATTTAATATCTTAAAATGTTCAAGACATCACTTTGATACTTCAACTGAGATATAAATATACCCTTTTCAGTCTTTTAGACTTCAATTCCCAACAAATACATCCTAAGCCCCAAACTAGTCATCTCAAATTCACTTTCCATGACTGATCTAAATTCCTCTATGCAAAAATCACCAGTAAAATTACCAGTAGCTTACTACCTTGCTTGTTGATTTTTGTGTATAGCGTTGGCTCACATTCACTTCTGTGAAATCCATTCTGAATGAGATAAATGTCAATGCAACTCTACCAAGCTCTAGGAGCTTGCTTCAAACCCTAGACTCCTTTTTCAGGATGTATACTTTGTGTCCTTGTCCTGGGACTTAGTGTAATTCCCGCCTCGGTACTTTAACTGATTAGACTAATGAAGGTACTAGTTTTGAAATGAACCAGCTAAGTAAAACATGAACCATTTGAATTTACTTTGAGAATGCTTTGAAATAAAAAAGAAGAATAGTGTATATGCTCGATTGATTGAGACATGATGATAAATGATGAATAATTTATATGCTCGACTGACTGAGATACTAGAATGCATGATGTAAATATTTTATATAGTGTAGCGCTACTAATGTGCGCTTGAGTGTGTGCAGTGGCAGGTAAGATGATATACTGACTGACCCACAATGGAAATTTAGGGGTCGTAAGAACGGAAAGAACACATAGGGGTATGACGACTGACTGTCGACCCTGGATTAGCAATCCACGCATGGGTGAAGCCATTTCAGCTCCCCCGGGGAAGCGTATGCCGTACAGGAAATGCCATAATGATTTGGTCGGATACGATGAGTTGAGGGGTGCGCAATAAGGAGAGCCTTATCCCTCAACATACCTTAGTCTCCAAGGAGCGTAGTTGAGAGATTGCGGTAACGCTTCCCGGTCGCTACGCAGTACTCCCCGTAAGAAGGAAGAAATGAAACTATCAGAAGGGCCTGCCGAAGAGGTACCTAGACAAAAATGAGAGGAAGAAAATTAATCAATGGTATAAATTAAAATTTCACATAAGATTTAAAAAATACTTTATTTCATTTTGTTCTATTTTATTAATTTGAATAATTTTATTCAAGATTTTATTTTTAATTGATTTCATTAATTTGAATTATTCATTTTAATTGATTTTATTAGCTTGAAAAAGAATTGAAGAGATTGACTTTATGTATATTAAATTTGATTAATTTGATTATTATTTATTCAAAAGATTTTATAGATTTTACTATTTTAAATCATTCTATGAAATATTCTGTTTAATTGACTTCATTATTTTGAAAAAGAATTGAAATAGGTCATTAATAAAAGAATTGTTTTTCTTTTATTATTATTCAAGATTTTTACTTTAATTAATTTTATTATTCATTTAAATTATTTTATAAAGAGGAAATTTAAAATAGATTATACTTTTAGTAAAAGAAATCATCTTTTAATTCAATCTTAATATTAGGAAAAGAAAGAAAAGTAGAAAGCAATAAGTCTAACTAAAAGATTGTTAAGTAAACTAAATGAGAACCAAAAGAGAAGTAGAACTCTTCTACACCTAACTCCCACTGATTTAGGGATTTAGGTGCACATTAAAGACATTAAAAAGACACATGTGTTTGAGAATATTGGAAATTAAGATATTAAATTAAATTAAATATGTGCATGGACAGACACATGGCACATAGGCTTTTGCTATATAATGAGGGAGGAGAAGGAGAGAAAGAGATCTCTTGCTCCCTAATGCTGGATGGTCATCATAATCTCGGATTATGTTATGATCCTTGGAGTTGGGATTAGTCGGAACGGGGATTGGGAGATCCTTTCAGGAGGCTAGTTTGTGTGTTCTTACGACCCCACTTGCTCGGGGCTTCGGGGTGAAGAAGGATAACCCCGATATGGTAGGGAGGTCAACCGAGGGGTCACTAGGTACTTCGTCAGAAAATTTGATTGGATCGTGTGGGAACCACTTTGAGGACTCCATCGATTCGCTAGACCAACCGTTGAAAACAGGTTTGAAGTATTTAGTTTATTTATTTTGCTAATTCTTCTGGTGGAATGAATAAATTTGGGTATATAGTTTTATTTATTTGACATTCATGTATTGCAATAGATAGAACTAGATCTGTGGCCTCTATATCTTCTTTTGAAAAATCGTACTGGAACTTCTGCAATTAATTATACTTATATTTTCAAATTCCATGGAAGTCATTTTGGGGAACCCGAAATGGGAGTCCCTACATTTGGTATTAGAGGCGGCCGAGCCTTGAGGGAAGCAGACTCATATTCTTAACCGAGGTGTCCGTTGATGACTTTGGAGAACGACGGTGGAACTAGAGCTGTGACAATCAATGAATTTTACCTTCCGACCAGAGTTACAATCAC
Source organism: Larix kaempferi (assembly GCA_027924585.1). NCBI lineage: Eukaryota > Viridiplantae > Streptophyta > Pinopsida > Pinales > Pinaceae > Larix > Larix kaempferi. Next base: position 3,668,218 of record BSBM01000435.1, read on the forward strand.
TACAGGTTCTTATTGTTCTAATATTCTTATTCTGTATGAAATTGTTTTAGTTATAATTCTGTAAATAATTGTTGTTTGGTCAAGAATTACATATCTGGAATTTACCTCGTTTCAGTTTGTAAATCTACTAATTCAGATATGGAATTTTCTTCTTTTAGTTTGTAAATCTGCTAGTATAGATCCGGAATTTACCATGTTTTTAGTTTGTAAATTTGCTAATACAGATCCGAAATTTACCTCGTGTCAGTTTGTAAATCTACTAATTCAGATCTGGAATTTTCTTCTTTTTAGTTTGTAAATCTGCTAGTATAGATCCAGAATTTACTACGTTTTTAGTTTGTAAATTTGCTAATACAGATCTGGAATTTACCTCATTTTTAGTTTGTAAATCTGCTAATATAGGTCTGAATTCTACTTCGTTTTAGCTTGTAAATATGCTAATAGTTTTATTAGTCAAGAATTATGGAACTGTAGTATTCTTGCTCAGTTTCTAGCTTCGCAAAGTCTATCTCAGTCAGAATCTTGAATTTTGGGTAATACTAATGTCAGTGGACTGTACCTTCGACAATGCTTAACTACTACAATTTCTGTACTTGACCCTGTTCATCACTTTTAGCCCTATTTAAACTACCTGAACCGAGATTTATTACTCTCACTCTTTGATTCACAGTCTGACGGGATTCTCTTCTACTCGGGTTCGCCATTTTTGGAATCCAATTTTGCTTATTATCCTTTTAGGTTGAGATAATTAATTCTAACTCTGTGTGTACTCCGCGTAAGCGAGGATCCGGGATTTTTCATCAAAGTTGTGCATGTCGATTTTGAATAGATCTAAAGGTGACCTTTTAAGATTTCTGTGGGATATTGTTAATCAAATCCTTGTTCACACAGTGGCATGCATTCTTGACGATCTGCTTAAGCTCTGTATTTACTTTTAAAACTCTGCATTTTCATCCGAACTCTGTTCTAGTCACATCTCTTGTTTAAAACCCTTCTTGCAGTCCTTTGTCGATACCTTCCTTTTATAGTTCTGGACGCATTGAAGAATCCGTCTTCCAAGCACACCTAACCATGACTTAGAATCTCGTTCATTTAAAGTCATAAGGCACAGCTTAGAACCATTGCACAGACCAAAAATGTCGATTTCGGTCTTCACGGTATCATCGAGTAACCCTATTCATTTTTCCAGACTTGTAAACCTTTGTGATCGAAGCCCGGCGACAAACTTTTGATTATGAAGCCTCTGAATGAATTTACAGGTCCAAATTCTTAAATACCCAACTGCAATCCCGTATTGAATTCCCAATACTGTCAATTGTTCATAACTCTTCTGTCTGCAATTAAAGATTTAAACATTAGATTCAGGTTCTTGTAGTCGGATGAAGCGACGATCCTCCGTGTTGGATAGACACCATTGATAGACCACTGTGCTTGAGAGGAGCCCCATCTCGCATAGCACCGTTTTCTTTAAGTGTAGATGCCAATTGATGACTGCGCATTCCTTCCCTAAAAAAAGGAAAAAAGAAAAGAAAAATGTGGACAGTTATTACCACCTGTGTAAATCAATGATGGTAGCGATAACTTTAGAAGTAGACAGACTCAATAGGTGTTCATATCTGTGTTACTCCCTCGATGATTTGATCCTCATGCTTAAACTCGATCTCTTGAACTCGACAGTTAAGTGCTGTCACTCGGCGAGTTCAGAGAGGAAATCTCGTAGCTGTCGAGCAGGCTGTTGGACTCTTTCTGTTCGTTGTAAACCTATCTCCTATTGTAATTAAGTGAAACTAATGCCTTACAACACTTTCAGCCAGCTAGCGACGCGTATCAATGTGACAGGCTTAACTTTTATTGTCTGTAACGAAGGCCAATCATGCTCGATACTTTAACCGTGGCATCTATTGGCCAGCGTTGGTGAGATGCTCTTGCGGTGTAAAGCTCATTTGGAGTATGGAGTTAGATGACTGGGGAAAGGGTTTATAAAGTATTATATTGCCTATAATGCACGGTATTATCTTATTTTATGGTGAAGATAGTTAAGAATGGTATTGAATAGATTTGAATGTATATGTAAATGGGCCAGAAAAGAGATGTTGTGGTGTTGTGATAAGTAGATTCTGATAATTGTATTATGGAAAAGAATGGAAATGGGTAGGATAAATATGTATATTAATTGATAGGAAAATATAAGATTTAATCGGTTGTATAGATTATTTTAAGTATGGAGAATAGTTCCGATATGTATAAGTACCCAAGTTCTATGGAGTCTTATAATATTATGTTGCAATTATTTCATAGGTAATTATGATATAAATGATCAATGAAGGTTGTAACGTAAACTTCGGTTAAAACTCAGTTTCTAATGAGATGTGGATATGTATAGGTTTTAACTATAGATGTGCTTCAACTTCTTACTTCATGCATAATCATATTGGATTGAAATGTATACGTTAAATAGGTATGCTATTCGGATAGGAAGTGGAGGATTTGAATTGTTGTCATGATATATTTCCTTAATGTAATCCGTGATAGTGAATTTACATTAATTGTGCTTTAAATTATTTCTTTAAAATATTTTATATAGCCCGTGGGCATGTTACATTGAAGTGTCGCACCAATAATTTAGTCAAATGCTTAAAAACATCTAGTGCTTAGGTGTATTCGCTTAGTTTGACATGGATTGCAAAGTGTAAGTAATAAGTGTTATAGATTGCTGGTATAAGTAATGGGGGGTTAGATTCGGCACCTATGCAGTTTTAATTAACTCACATGTGAAGAATTTAAACATTATCTACATATAACTTTATAACCCACTAGAATGTGGTGTCCATCAGATATGGGAACTATACGACTTTATAACCCACTAGAATGTGGTATCCATCAGATATGGGAACTATACGCTTGGGGTAGGATTTAAAGGCTATGTTAAGATTTAGCATCTTTTATATGTAAAATTCTGAATTGGGTGGACTTATGATTTAAGTTGCTTTATTACAATCAGAGTTACGTGGTATATTGTGAGCTTTGTTAGGATTTGAAAGTTGTAGCAAATGTCGAAGAATGTATTTAACCAATGCCTGTACCAAAAAAAAATAAAAAATTATAGTCCGAGATGGAAGGGTGCTAAATGTTTTTAGTTTGATTTTTATTTGCATTATTATATAAAATTTGGGAAAGCTGTAATTTTGATATATATATTTATTTATTTATTTTGGCATGTAATATATATATTTTGGAAAGTTGTCATTTGACATATATATATTAGTATTTAATATATTTTGGAAGGATGTCATTGATATATAGAGAGAGACTAGAATATGGAGATTTTGACAACTATTTTTGTGGCAAGGTATTGTAGGATACAAAATATTGTTCATTTGGCATGTTTATAATTTTGCATACATATTGTTGTTAAGGAAAATGAAAAGGTATAACCTTGTTTTGATCATGATATGATAATTGGAAACATTGAACTTAGAGAACCTGCCGAGGGGTCAATTGAAGACGATCTTGTTAGATGAAATATGTAGACGATAATCACGATGAACTAAATGCAGTGATGCTAATCGTATGAAATGATGAAGTCTATATAGAAATACAACTAATTCCCATGATGTGACTCGATGTGAATACGACAACCCACACATGACGAGATGGGGAAAATATGCCAAAGGAGTCACATGACAACGGGAATGCAGAAATGAGGTAAGGAAATGATGAGTTCCTTAACCTGGACATTACAACACCCTGAATCCCTACATGTAAGGTTATATTTCATAAGTATGAAATAGATAAAAAGGTAATATATTTCTCATATTTTAATAGATAAAAAGATAATGTATTGTTTACATTTCATATGCACGAAGTAGATTGGTTATATTTCACAATTCATTTATGGAATGATATGAAATAGATAAAGTATAGTATTTATTTCCAAAGCATAAAGTAGATGGAAAGACAATATATTGCATGTTGCATGTATATCATAATTCATTTATGGAATGACATGAATTTAGATGAAAGGATAAGTATTGTTATATTTTGCATAGGAGAAGGTAGGTTTTTGAAAGTTTATGACATAGACATACTCTCTGTCAGGAATATTGGGAGTTCCTTTATATATATAAATCACACTATCAGTGGAGTCGCAACCCTTGAAAAAAAGAAAACAGATGTGTTGCACACCACACAATTTTTTGTGAAATCATGTTCACGAAAGGTGGTAACTTTAGTCCTTATAAAGAAGACTCTATGGTGGAATCAAATTAATAGTGATGGATAAGATGTAGCCTAGAGAGTAGAAATGCCTAATTGCACCCTTAAGAATAAATGATAGGAAAACTAATGTTTAGAACCACTAGTGACTATGAGCTATGATTGTTATGCTAATTATGGTTCTATAAAAAGATTGGATACTAATGGTGATAATTGTCTTCCAAGCTAAGTTCATGACCTACACTTGATACGAAGGATGTTAATACAATTTTTTTTCACTTGCTCATGAGAAGAGACCCTACATTTGGGTTCATTGGTGATGCATAAAGATCGACATAGAAAATCCAGAGCTGTAGTTTTTACCCCTTCATCCTTGGCAAGAATATTTCCAGCTTCTCGAACATGTTAGAATTATTCTTCACTAAATTTGCTAGTATCAAAGTTTGAATGATATTCAGGGTTCATATGCTTTGATAAGGGGTATTGCGTCCAGAATTTTTTCGATTGGTTGTAAGTGCTTGTTTTCTGAAATTAGGGCGATGGCTTCGCAGGTATGCACTACTAGTTTGTAATCATGCCTTGGATTGTGAATAGAGAAAAGTTAAACTTACTTGAATTATAGAATATTAATTGTGCTCGAGTTAGGAAGAGAAGAAAACCTTACATGACTTTGTTTATAAAAATTTGAGATTATACTTTTAGCTATACTAAGTAAATGGCACTCCAGTATTTAATTATACTTTGGATTATGAAAAGAGAGAGGTTGCATGTAATATTAGTTTAGGAATGGATAAAGTATGTATTGAAGAACAGAATTCGGAAGGGTTAATTCTTATGTTGAAATTCAGATATTGTTTAAAATATATGATAATTATACGTAACAATAGAAAATGAAGAAATTGGGATTGAATATTTTATTCCTTATGTGGAAATGTGTTAGTGCTTAAAGGATTCACATAAATGATATATTTTTGCTGAATGAAAGGAATTTGTTATGGATGATTCCAAATTCAGTTACAATTAATGAGCCAATAGAGGACTATTGTGGGGATTACTACACTATGAAAGGTGAAATTTAGTTATATTATGAATTATGTGAATTAAACTTATATGAAGGTAGAAAAGAAGAAATGAAATGTTATTATCAATCGTGGTTATGTTGAAGAAATGAATGTGAAAAGAAAGTGAAAACTCACTGTGGAAGCACATGAGACTTAACTTCAGGACGAAGTTTTAATAAGAGGGGGTATGTAATGCTCGCCTTGGTACTTTAACTGATTAGACTAATGAGGGTACTAGTTTTGAAATGAACTGGCTAAGTAAAACACGAACCATTTGAATTTAGTTTGAGAATGCTATAAAATGAAAATGAAGAATAGTGTATATGCTCGACTGACTGAGACATGATGATAAATGATGAATAATTTGTATGCTCGACTGACTGAGATACTAGAATGCATGATGTAAATATTTTATATAGTGCAGCGCTACTAATGTGCACTTGAGTGTGTGCAGTGGCAGGTAAGACGATATACCGACTGACCCACAATGGAAATTTAGGGGTCGTAAGAATGGAAAGAACACATAGGGGTACGACGACTGACTGTCGACCCTGGATTAGCAATCCACGCACGGGTGAAGCCGTTTCAGCTCACCCAGGGAAGCATATGATGTACGGGCAAGGCCATAATGATTTGGTCGCATACGATGAGTTGAGGGGAGGGCAATAATGAGAGCCTTATCCCTCAACATACTTTAGTCTCCAAGGAGCGTAGTTGAGAGATCGCGATAATGGTTCCCAGTCGCTATGCAGTACTCCCCATAAGAAGCAAGAAATGAAACTGTTAGAAGGGCTCGCCGAAGAAGTACCTAGACAAGAACGAGAGGAAGAAAATTAATCAATGGTATACATGAAAATTTCACATAAGATTTAAGAAATACTTTATTTCATTTTGTTATATTTTATTAATTTGAATAATTCTATTCAATATTTTATTTTTAATTGATTTCATTAATTTGAATTATTCATTTGAATTGATTTTATTAACTTGAAAAAGAATTGAAGAGATTGATTTTATTTATATTAAATTTGATTAATTTGATTATTATTTATTCAAAAGATTTTATAGATTTTATTATTTTAAATCATTCTATTAAAGATTCTATTTAATTGACTTCATTATTTTGAGAAAGAATTGAAATAGGTCATTAATAAAAGAATTCTTTTTCTTTTATTATTATTCAATATTTTTACTTTAATTAATTTTATTATTCATTTAAATTATTTTATAAAGAGGAAATTTAAAATAGATTATACTTTTAGTAAAAGGAATCATCTTTTAATTCAATCTTAATATTAGGAAAATAAATAAAAGTAGAAAGCAATAAGTCTAACTAAAAGATTGTTAAGTAAACTAAATGAGAACCAAAAGAGAAGCATAACTCTTCTACACTTAAATCCCACTGATGTAGGGATTTAGGTGCACATTAAAGACATTAAGAAGACACATGTGTTTGAGAATATTGGAAATTAAAATATTAAATTAAATTAAATATGTGCATGGACAGACACATGGCACATAGGCTTTTGCTATATAATGAGGGAGGAGAAGGAGAGAAAGAGATCTCTTGCTCTCTAATGTTGGATGGTCATCATAATCTCGGATTATGTTATGATCCTTGGAGTTGGGATTAGCCGGAACGGGGATTGGGAGATCCTTTCAGGAGGCTAGATTTTGTGTTCTTACGACCCCACTTGCTCGGGAGTTCGAGGTGAAGAAGAATAACCCCGATATGGTAGGGTGTTCAACCGAGGGGTCACTCGGTACTTTGTAAGGAAATTCGATTGGATTGTGCGGGAACCACTTCGAGGACTCCATCGATTCGCTGGACCAACCATCGAAAACAGGTTTGAAGTATTTCGTTTATTTATTTTGCTAATTCTTGTGGTGGAATGAATAAATATGGGTATATAGTTTTATTTATTTGACATTCATGTACTGCAATAGATAGAACTAGATCTGTGGCCTCTATATCTTCTTCTGAAAAATCGTACTGGAAGTTCTGCAATTAATTATACTTATATTTTCAAATTACGTGGAAGTCTTTTTGGAGAACCCGAAATGGGCTTCCCTACACTTAGTAGCCTTGTGGTTTTTCTACATATACTTCCTCCTCCAAAAACCATTTAAAAATTTAGACTTAACATATATTTGGTAAACAACCCATGTCTTATGTGCTGCAATGGCCAAAACTATTATGATAGTGTCCATTCGTGCTATAGGTGAAAAGGTTTCATTGAAATTAATACCAGCCTATTGTGTGAACCCTCTTGCTACCAATATTTCCTTGTGATTCTGCACATTTCCATTAGCATCTTGTGTGGTCTTCTTAATCCATTTGACGCTTATCACATCCTTGTCCTTAGGAACATTGACTAGTTCCCATGTTTGATTCTTCTCAATGCATTCTATCGAACTTCATCCATGGGTTGTGCCCAAAATTTTTCTTCAACAACTTCTTCAAATGTTAGAGGATCATTAACTTGAGAAAATAATGCAAAACCTCAGAATGAATTAGGTGTACCACTCTCATATATCTCACACAAACTTTTTGTCTTTGTTGGAGTTGTTGATGTCGAACTTCGCAAACTACTTGATGGAGTTTGCTGTGCACTTGGTGTGCTTATCACAGTAGCTTGAACTCCGACTTGTGTCAAAGTTCCTTGTGCTAAAACATGTCGCATTGTCCTGGGAGTAGATGGAGTTGTGACATTATGACTCACATGTGGAGTTTCAACCACATCCTCTGCTATGTCATCATGCTCGACATGTGACATGATTTTAACATTCTTCTCTATGGTTCCATCCCATGCTTCCTTTCCTACAAACTAAACATCTCATCTGATAATAAATTTTCTTGCTATAGGGTCATACAACTTGTATTCTTTGGTGTCTTCAGAATACCCAACAAAAATACATTTCTATCCTTTTTTGTCTAATTTCCTTCTCATCTCATCTAGAACATGTGCGTATGCAACACAACCAAAAACTTTTAAATGCGAAACAATATGTTTCATACATGTCCAAGATTCTTGCAGAACTTTGTTCTTCACACCCTTCATCGAACATCAATTCGTGATGTATACAGTAGTTTCCACTGCCTCAAACTAGTTGTAACATACCCAATTTTCATAATGAGATTTTGAGTGAAAGTTTGGAAAAAGACAATTAAAATAATATTCAAAGATCACACATGGAAGACCAAATGTGTAACACCGCAAAATAACTAGGCTAGTAAATGGGGAAAAACCCTTGAGGATTTCCTAGTTTGTTTACCTTTGCCTTTCATACTTGATTATTTAAACTCCATAAACTTCACACAGATAAGATAGGAAATAGACTACTTTAACTTTCCACATTCACTTATTGCTTCTTAGGTTCCATAACTTATGTCAAATTTCGTCTATCGTATGTACCAAGGATTCAACGATCCATTATCCTTGCATTAACCAAATGACCATTAGTATTTACTAAAAGGAAGTATTCAAACAATGCACAAATTTTTAAGGCAACCCATGCTTATCTTAACATTTGATATATCTTAATTAGTACAATGATGTAAAGGAACTTTGCATGTGTCTGTTAAGCACTTCATCTTTCTCATTGAGATCACCTTCAACTATCGTTAAACTTCATGCATTTATTTAATTAATTGATATAAAATGAATTCTTCATGATTGAGGAAATTAACATGAATGCATCTAAATCTAACAATACAACCATTACTCAAAGGAGAGAGACCAGAATATAACTGTGGTTCACCCGCTATCCGGGCTACGTCCACAAAGAGAATAAGCCACATTATGTATTATTCATTCCGAATGGTGAGGGTTACAATCTGCAACTTCCTGTTGCTATTGCTCTCTTACATTGTGAGAGTTTTTCCACAGCATTCGGCGATGAACCTAATCTTGCATAATTATAGAGGAATTTCTCTATATGTACAATGCTGGCTTTTCTCCCTGCTGTGATAAAGAAAACGGCCTTCAACAACCAGTAACTGCCTCAACTATGACAGGGATCTATAGAATCTAAACAGAGTTCTTTTAAGTATTCAACCCTAATATCAATATAATCATAGAGATTTGAATTAAACATAATTTGTTAAGTATGCATTCTTTAAAGATTCTTCTTCTTTTTTCACTAAAAATATCAACAGCTGCATTTGCACTTACTGAGATCTTCCAAAGATCGTGGCCACACAACCTATATGCAGAGGTAGGGGCAGCATAAAAATTATACACAGGGATCAATCTGAAAGCTATGTCAGTATATAAATACATATATATATTAAGGAGATCCCAACAGGGATAAAGCCAACTCTGTGGCAACGTAAACATAGATCATGACAGCAATATATATATATATAAACTTGAAAACCCGACAGAAATCTATTCCTGACAGTATAGTCAACTACATCAGCTGATATTTTCAGGGTTGACAGAGTTCCATCCTATAGCTTCTATAGTAATTTCGACAACATATATTCAAAGATTGACAGAGTTCAAACCTGTAGCCTCTGAAGTAAACTCCAACAGCATATATATAAAAATTTGAGAGAGTTCAATCCTATAGCTTACAGCATATATTTAAAGATTTCATCAGTGTTCGATCCAACATAAATAATGTATAAGCAGAGGTCACTGCACTTTTAGATCTAGCATATCATGTATACATAGATCCACGTGATTTAAATCTAGGTTACAATATACTGTGATTTGGATCTAATAAATAGTATAAAAACATATTTTTGTGATCTTTCATTACAACACACAATATCCCAGCAAAGTATCACTGCGATTCGATCTAGCATACAAATTCTACATAGATCTGCGATCTTTCAATACAACACACAAAATCCCAGCAGAGTATCACTGCGATTCGATCTAGCATACAAATTCTACATAGATCTGTGATCTTTCAATACAACACACAAAATCCCAGCAGAGTATCACTGCGATTCGATCTAGCATACAAATTCTACATAGATCTGCGATCTTTCAATACAACACACAAAATCCCAGCAGAGTATCACTGCGATTCGATCTAGCATACAATTCTACATAGATCTGTGATCTTTCAATACAACACACAAAATCCCAGCAGAGTATCACTGTGATTCGATCTAGCATACCAGTTTCAACGGAGAAGTTAACTCCAAGGCAAAAGCCCCTTCCTCCATCTACGCAGTATGTATGCATGTATATCAAACTGAAAACTGTACTTTGGCTATCTCATCCACAACTGATGCTCTACGAATTGGCCAGTAATAAAACAATCTAGGAATCCACTAGTGAATAAATTACAATGTTTCAGACCTTCCAAGTGTTTAAGGATCTAAGCCCCTCAATAGTTCCAGGATCGACGCTTTCATAACCTCATTACAGAATATGCAACATTCTAATACGTGTGGGGATCTATCAGAGTAATCCTAAAAGCTTTAGATGACATTGTTGTCCAACAATTCCAATGAAACGAAATGGGTCAGACCACTATAATATTTACAGGACAATGTTGTCTGTCACTTCAAAAGAAAAATATAGAGAAGGGAAAGTACCATAATCTCTACAGGACCTTACTGTTCAACACAACCATTTTAAACAATTTCTAATACAAACTTATCTGAGCATTCCGTTGGTACTGTGATCGCCCTTCCAGCTAAGATTTGGCCATCCTCCATAATGAGAATTACCCTAGCCTCAAACGCAATGAACCCGTGAAAATGCTTCCCCCCTTCATGTCAAGAATCATCTTCATTTATATAAATCCCCTCACTCTCACCCAGAGATCTACATTTATTGAACTCCTAGCTGTAACTGCCCTCACGAATAGATCTTCCTATATCATAGATCCCATTACTCCCACTAAAAGATTCCCCTTTTCGTCCAACTACCACCGTGTGTTTTCATTCTTCCCCTCTCCTTCCCTTTTTGTAGAGTCCGCGACTAAATTTAGGGATGTTTTCCCCGCCAGCTCATGGAGACCAACTCCCGTAAGATAGGCACATAGGTGCCAAAGGGTGTCGATACCCACACTATCTCCCCTTCGGGATCTGTTTAACATTAAATAATAAGGAGGGATGCCTATCCCAAAGCCACGACTAAAAGTTTGTGAGTAGTGGCAGGCTCAAGCTAGGCAATGATAATCTCGTGAGGTATACATATATAGTGGAAGGTATATGTATAGTGGGGCATGAAAGACTCAAATGCTAAATAGCTAGATGAACACGCATCCATCCTTGGCTTGGATAGGAAATGTCCAAAAGTCTTTCTAAGAAACAAAAACGCCATTTATTGTGTACTTTTACTTCATACTTACCATGATGAGGCTCTATTAGGGTTTACTCATCTCCAAGAGTCTTTTCCCTTCCTTAGATACTTCTGTATGAAAGCATTTCGCTATTTTGAGTTGGAAGTTAGTCACTTAGTTTTATTAGGACCATTAAATAGGTAATACTCATTTTCTTACTTAAGGATAAGTTCCATACTTAATAGTAGATGGTGCCGAGCATCCAACATCCTCAACTTATTACGACAGTACTCAGTAGTTTAAGGTCAACACGTAAACTTCCCCCTTTTAGACACACCCACGCACACACACACACACATAAATATATACATATCTATTTATACACGAATACTTATTGTATACCATGATTTATAAAGACCTAACTTATGAAGAAGTCCCTTCTTCTATCATTATTTTCCTTCTCATACAAAAATTACTTGGCATCAGTTTGCCAGACTAAGACACCAGGGTATCCCTAGGGATTTCCCAAATGGTCCATAGTAATAGTTAACCTACTGCTAACCATTAGATCTTAGGAGTCCACTATGTTCTTTGATCGGTAAGGTATTTTAGTATCTTTTTAAGGTAAGCTCAAAATTTCTAAGTGATCTTCAGTGAAACCCAATGTATGTTCAAGTGCTCGTGGCAATAGAACTACATTAGTCATCAATTTATGGCCTACCTTTCTGTAAACCTCTCCCAAAATAGGTTCAGTTTCCCATTATTTAGTTGTGTCACCATTGTGTACGCTCCTAAGTACTACGATTTACAACTTAGGAAGAATAAGTAAATAACAAGGCTTACATAGTTTACTGGTGAGGCCTTTTCCTTGAGCTCCTCACTAGAATGACTACATAATTACATTCTCAATAAACAAAAAGAAAAGGGATAATAAGCAGGATGTCACATCCTTTCCCCCTTAGAATTAACAGCGTCCTCGATGTTGGCAGTCTTTTGTCTCTTCATCTTTGATCTTTAATCGATCTGAAACAAAAATTTGTTTTTTTTATTTTTTTATTTTTTTGTTTGTGAGCTGCTATCGTTCATAACCTACATTTTTAATGCAACAAAATCAGATCTCCGAAATTATTCAGTAAAACTTTTCATCAATTCCGTAATCAAACTCAAAAACATAAACAATGAGTCCTCTTTGCAACACCACATTTGCAATTCATGGAACGTCTTTTAGTCTTTGTTTGTGCTCTTTTATCGCAAGCACACATAATCCAGTGCTCCAATAATGTAGATTGTTAACTTAAATCAAAACACATCATTCTTTTCATCCAAGAAATTCTTGCCTAACACCACAGTGCTCATACAACAACCCCTTCAGAAATTTTTTGCCTAACACCCCACTGCTCACACAGCAATTCATTTGGAGATTTCTTTCCTAACACTTCAGTGCTCACGCAGAAATACTTTCTCCCATGCATACTAAGCAGCGTCCTGCCTCCCGCATATGCATTCTCTTATAGTTTGCCTAGGTCTTTACAGCTCACCGATTCCTTCGAGAATCATGGCGGCTGTCAACTCCCTGATCTCTAGGGAGTGTTTCTGTGCCCTTACCGCACTTTTACATAATTCCCCTCAAGCCTTCTCGCTTGAGTCCAGGAATCTATTCCCCTCAAGCCTCCTCGCTTGAGTCTTAGGAAAATCTCATTCAAATTCATCAAATATTTTGTCATATTACATTTTATAACCATACAATTCCTCTAACCAATGTGGTCTAGTTCTTTATTCAACAATTATTACGAAAAAGCTACAATGTGGATTTTTCATCCTCACCCCTTAATTGTACCATGCATAATATATTAATCTTTTGTCCTTCAACAAGTTCCACCGAGTTTTGGCCATCTGCCAAATTCAATTGTTAGTAACACTTTATATAACAAAATCAAATATTTGTAAATAAGAAAATCATTCATTCTGCATACTACAATATCCATACTTGATCATCTGAAGTAAGCGTTTTTCTCCTTCCAAAGCATAACTAACTTACTTAATAGGATTACATAATTCCTTGAACATGAAATAATATCCTTCCTATGATGACCCGTGGACATTATGATTTCTTAACCTCGAATGTTATCAAACACACTTCCTATTTTAGTTATACAACTTCTTTTGTGTATACTAACATCACATAGAAATAACCAATTTTCTAAAACATTCTTGCATACCTTATAATGAAAACCATATACCTTTGTAAGGGTGACCGCATATCTTCTTATTATAAGAGCCTCTTATGTCGAGGTACCGGTTTACCTGTGTCATCACTAAATATCACATGAATCTATATATCCCATTTTTACCTTTTGACTGTTGTAGTGATGTGTGGGAATATACCTTTCCGCTCGACCACATCATTAAATGTGTTAGTCGTAAAAAGAAGAAGAAAAAAAATGTAATTAAATCATAAGAGCAATCATGAATAAAACATATGTCAATCATCACCTTGACTTGTTTCATAAAAGCTTATACATCAATTACTGTTAAATATTACTTCTGATCTATCATGGAAATTCCATGATATTAAAGGTTTTCTTTAACTCCTAATGCGAATATAAAATAGTCATTTATAAAGACATCAGAAAATTAAAGTGTCATGTATTACCATTCCGTGGCGGTTCTAGTTTTCCAATTCATACAACAACACATACTCACCATTAATTACATCTATGCATTCATTAAGTGAACAACATGATTAACTATAATTTTATCTCTTAACCAAAATAATTATTTTGACACCACATATAATTGTATGTGACAACAAATCATCATAAATCATGATCTCATAAAAGTATAGTTTTTATTACTACCACTCATAGTATCTCAACATCCATGAAGATGAGATCATGCATTTCCATCATATATTCTATTATTTTCCCAACTTTTCCTCGCAGTCATAGGGAAAATTTTCAAACTCTCTTAGTTTGCAGTTAACAGAATCTAGACTAGAAAGTCTACACTTCTTGTGGAAGGTTAGTTCGGTTGTATGCATTTGACCAGAATTTACTAGTTATGTCAACATCATAAATTTATCATTCGAAGTGGCTTTATATATGAAAGGAACTTGACAGTTCCTAACATAATCAAAACATTAGACCATCTTCTTTAGTCAAATATTAGCATATATAATTACTCTATAAAAGACTTAACATATATAAGTTGCTTAATTTATCTATCTGAATCTCATATTCGGAAATCCTGACGAATGGATCCATAAAATTCGATTAATCAGAAACATGTATCAACCCTATGACGCGTTTACTGAAACTGAAAGATATCCATTCCCAAGAATGACGATAAAGGTAGAGAAGGAAATAAGTATTTAAGATGAATTATCAAATCAATAGATTTAGGAGAGTTCCTCAGTTTAGCACATACTCAAATATACGAAGACCCATTCCACAAAACCTTAACCGTTATCATCCTACAGACTATTTTCTCGTCGTCCAATGAATCTAATTGTAAAATAGGAGGATATATTCATCAGCTAATATTTACCAATAACAGATCATTCATCTCCATAATGAAACATATACTATCCTTACCTACAAACAATGTTGCGCCATTATAATGCTTTCACCAATGAAACATACTTACTTGCAATTCAATGATGACTTGTAAGCTACCTGTTGTCGATCTGTTGAAATGAAATTTTCTATTGCGTCTTGTGTCGCCAGTTCGACTAACTCGTATAAGTTTTCCCCGACTGAGCCCAAATAAGCCTGAGTGTTTGCAACCTATGCTCTGATACCATATGTAACATACCCAATTTTCATAATGAGATTTTGAGTGAAAGTTTGGAAAAAGACAATTAAAATAATATACAAAGATCACACATGGAAGACCATATGTGTAACACCGCAAAATAACTAGGCTAGTAAATGGGGAAAAACCCTTGAGGATTTCATATTTTGTTTACCTTTGCCTGTCACGTCCCCTCCCATCCAACCAGCTAGATGGAGAGGATCGTGACGGTTAAACCGGGCATCTAGCCCCCATATCCATTCATTAAACAAGCATTCAAATTCAAATGAATAAGAGTATATACATACACAAATGCATAACAGATGTGATATTAAACTGGGCGTCTAGCCCTATGAAACATTTAATCACAAGCATGAACATAATATAACAGAGATAGATGGGACTGTATGGTTTTAAGAAAATCACAGCGGAATATTAAGAATTTCACATCCATCATACATTTAAGATGTTCATCAAATAAGTAATTGCAATTTAACACAAGAGAATACTTATCTTATACAAAAGTAGTCCCACGCAACTGGCTATGCAACTGCAACGTTCCACCCAACCGTAGGCCAGTGTGCTCCTCAATCTCTCAGCACCACTGCCACCCCCGAGCTGGGCATGATCTCTACAAGGAACCAGGGAACAACAGACTCACACATAGCCAAGCATACACCAAGATGAGCCAATCCAATCTGCAATTGGGTTTATCAGGCTGCTAGGAGATGGAAGGGAAGAGTTGCTAAGCTAGTGAGCTCCAGCACAGAGCTAGGGATAACCTTGCAAGATCTATCTAGCTTGGCACCCACAATACCTACACACCCAGCACAAGGAAGTATTCTTTTCACTGCTGTACAGTCACTCAAGCCATACCTTCCCTATCTAGTGCTCTCAGGGTATGCATAGAAGAGTAACCAAAGCCCTCTTGATCTTCTTGACAGGTTGCCTCCCCCACTAGGTTTATCAAGCCACTTCTATCCACTACCACTCCAAACTTCAATTCACAGGTTCAAACCAAAAACGAGAATGCACCCAACAGCAGAACACCATTATGGGGCAAGACAAAACGTTTTTACAGTGACAGGCAGGAAAATGATCCCCTAGGCTTCAGAAAAACGTGGGAAGGTTAAAACGAGCAATGGAGGTTTGGAGAAAACCCCAGGTAGCAGAAAACGTTTTTAGGAAAAACGCCCATGGCAAATCGGGGACAAAACGAACTCCCTACAGTCCCAAATCGCACCCCCTCCTTCCCAGCTACTATCCAAAACCAAAAACGGGTTTTTGGGCAGGGAGAACCCTGCGTTTTTGCTCAAAAACGTGACTGTAACTCCCAGCCTTCTCTACCTGCGTGAATCCATGAAGACTCCCCATTCCCCATGGCTTTGGGCACCATTTCGTGGGTGGTTTCTTGCCCCACAAGCAAAAACACGATTTTCCAAGTTGATGGCTTGCCCATACTCTTTCATTCCCAAGGCATTAACTGCCTTAACCAATTTCTTGGAAAAATTAAATGATTGGGTACATGAGACAAAATGGGTAGTTGGTGGTTTATGAGTTTCCCCATTGACACATGGATTAATACCATTGGATCAAGGGTTTGAAATAGTTTGCCTCCCTTTTCCTTGTAGAATCATGCCCCATCTCTTTTGTTGCATTGCATAGCCGGTTGTGAGTTTTTCATTGAAATTCATAATTACATGATGTTTATTTACATCGTGCCTATGTCGCACAAGAAACATAGGCATCTATTTTAATTGCCGATACATAAACGCTAAATCAATGGTGGGGCCTTGGCCTTGAGCTCCTCACCATGATTAAGTTACAATATTTACATCATTTACAAAGGGGGTCAAAATGGGGACGTGACATTGCCTTTCATACTTGATTATTTAAACTCCATAGACTTCACACAGATAAGATAGGAAATAGACTACTTTAACTTTCCACATTCACTTATTGCTTCTTAGGTTCCATAACTTATGTCAAATTTCGTCTATCGTATGTACCAAGGATTCAAAGATCCATTATCCTTGCATTAACCAAATGACCATTAGTATTTACTAAAAGGAAGTATTCAAACAATGCACAAATTTTTAAGGCAACCCATGCTTATCTTAACATTTGATATATCTTAATTAGTACAATGATGTAAAGGAACTTTGCATGTGTATGTTAAGCACTTCATCTTTCTCATTGAGATCACCTTCAACTATCGTTAAACTTCATGCATTTATTTAATTAATTGATATAAAATGAATTCTTCATGATTGAGGAAATTAACATGAATGCATCTAAATCTAACAATACAACCATTACTCAAAGGAGAGAGACCAGAATATAACCGTGGTTCACCCGCTATCCGGGCTACATCCACAAAGAGAATAAGCCACATTATGTATTATTCATTCCGAATGGTGAGGGTTACAATCTGCAACTTCCTGTTGCTATTGCTCTCTTACATTGTGAGAGTTTTTCCACAGCATTCGGCGATGAACCTAATCTTGCATAATTATAGAGGAATTTCTCAATATGTACAATGCTGGCTTTTCTCCCTGCTGTGGTAAAGAAAACAGCCTTCAACAACCAGTAACTGCCTCAACTATGACAGGGATCTATAGAATCTCAACAGAGTTCTTTTAAGTATTCAACCCTAATATCAATATAATCATAGAGATTTGAATTAAACATAATTTGTTAAGTATGCATTCTTTAAAGATTCTTCTTCTTTTTTCACTAAAAATATCAACAGCTGCATTTGCACTTACCGAGATCTTCCAAAGATCGTGGCCACACAACCTATATGCAGAGGTAGGGGCAGCATAAAAATTATACACAGGGATCAATCTGAAAGCTATGGAAGTATATAAATACATATATATATTAAGGAGATCCCAACAGGGATAAAGCCAACTCTGTGGCAACGTAAACATAGATCATGACAGCAATATATATATATAAACTTGAAAACCCGACAGAAATCTATTCCTGACAGTATAGTCAACTACAACAACTGATATTTTCAGGTTTGGCAGAGTTCCATCCTATAGCTTCTATAGTAATTTTGACAACATATATTCAAAGATTGACAGAGTTCAAACCTGTGGCCTCTGAAGTAAACTCCAACAGCATATATATAAAAATTTGAGAGAGTTCAATCCTGTAGCTTACAGCATATATTTAAAGATTTCATCAGGTTTCGATCCAACATAAATAATGTATAAGCAGAGGTCACTGCACTTTTAGATCTAGCATATCATGTATACATAGATCCACGTGATTTAAATCCAGGTTACAATATACTGCGATTTGGATCTAATAAATAGTATAAAAACATATTTTTGCGATCTTTCATTACAACACACAATATCCCAGCAAAGTATCACTGCGATTCGATCTAGCATACAAATTCTACATAGATCTGCGATCTTTCAATACAACACACAAAATCCCAGCAGAGTATCACTGCGATTCGATCTAGCACACAAATTCTACATAGATCTGTGATCTTTCAATACAACACACAAAATCCCAGCAGAGTATCACTGCGATTCGATCTAGCATACAAATTCTACATAGATCTGCGATATTTCAATACAACACACAAAATCCTAGCAGAGTATCACTGTGATTCGATCTAGCATACAATTCTACATAGATCTGTGATCTTTCAATACAACACACAAAATCCCAGCAGAGTATCACTGCGATTCGATCTAGCATACCAGTTTCAACGGAGAAGTTAACTCCAAGGCAAAAGCCCCTTCCTCCATCTACGCAGTATGTACGCATATATATCAAACTGAAAACTGTACTTTGGCTATCTCATCCACAACTGATGCTCTATGAATTGGCCAATAATAAAACAATCTAGGAATCCACTAGTGAATAAATTACAATGTTTCAGACCTTCCAAGTGTTTACGGATCTAAGCCCCTCAATAGTTACAGGATCGACGCTTTCATAACCTCATTATAGAATATGCAACATTCTAATACGTGTGGGGATCTATCAGAGTAATCCTAAAAGCTTTAGATGACATTGTTGTCCAAGAATTCTAATGAAACGGAATGGGTCAGACCACTATAATATTTACAGGACAATGTTGTCTGTCACTTCCAAAGAAAAATATAGAGATGGGAAAGTACCATAATCTCTACAGGACTTTACTGTTCAACACAACCATTTTAAACAATTTCTAATACAAACTTATCTGAGCATTCCATTGGTACTGTGATCGCCCTTCCAGCTAAGATTTGGCCGTCCTCCATAATGAGAATTACCCTAGCCTCAAACGCAATAAACCCGTGAAAATTCTCCCCCCCTTCATGTCGAGAATCATCTTCATTTATATAAATCCCCTCACTCTCACGCAGAGATCTACATTTATTGAACTCCTAGCTGTCACTACCCTCACGAAGAGATCTTCCTATATCATAGATCCCATTACTCCCACTAAAAGATTCCCCTTTTCGTCCAACTACCACCGTGTGTGTTCATTCTTCCCCTCTCCTTCCCTTTTTGTAGAGTCCGCCACTAAATTTAGGGACGTTTTCCCCGCCAGCTCATGGAGACCAACTCCCGTAAGATAGGCACATAGTTGCCAAAGGGTGTCGATACCCACACTATCTCCCCTTCGAGATCTGTTTAACATTAAATAATAAGGAGGGATGCCTATCCCAAAGCCACGACTAACAGTTTGTGAGTAGTGGCAGGCTCAAGCTAGGCAATGATAATCTCGTGAGGTATACATATATAGTGGAAGGTATATGTATAGTGGGGCATGAAAGACTCAAATGCTAAATAGCTAGATGAACACGCATCCATCCTTGGCTTGGATAGGAAATGTCCAAAAGTCTTTCTAAGAAACAAAAATGCCATTTATTGTGTACTTTTACTTCATACTTACCATGATGAGGCTCTATTAGGGTTTACTCATCTCTAAGAGTCTTTTCCCTTCCTTAGATACTTCTGTATGAAAGCATTTCGCTATTTTGAGTTGGAAGTTAGTCGCTTAGTTTTATCGGGACCGTAGTGCTTCCATTGCACCTTTACCTGTCCGATGGCTCGGTTCCGGAGCAATGTTACTTTCTTGTCTAGGATGCGCAATGGATCGGTTTGGAATTCTCCCTCGGGTTCCACCTGGATCACATCCCAATTAATCACATGGTTAGGATCATGTACATATTTCTTAAGCAAAGAGACATGAAAAACATTATGAGCTTTAGTGCTAGCAGGCAAGGCAAGTCTATATGCAACTGGCCCTATTCTTTCAAGCACTTCAAATGGCCCATAATATCTAGGTGATAGCTTGGCACAGCTCCCAAGCTTCAAGGAACTCTTCCTTGATCTTACTCTAAGATACACATGATCCCCAACATTGAATTCCCTATGCATTCTGTGTTTATCTGCATAGCTTTTGTGTCTATCCTGGGCTACTTTTAAATTTTTCCGGATCTTTGCAACCTCTTGTTCCATTTCCTTAAGCAATTCTAGCCCAAGTACAATTCTGTTCACTGGATTGTCCCAAGTCACTGGTGTCCTACACCTTCTGCCGTACAAAGCCTCATACGGACTCATTCCCAATGATTCTTGATGCCCATTATTATATGCAAACTCTACCAGGTGTAAATAATCCTCCCACTTGGATGGTTTGTCCATTACGTACATGCGGAGCATGTCTTCAAGCACCTGATTTACTCTTTCTGTTTGCCCGTCTGTTTGAGGATGGTACGCGGTGCTAAAGTTCAACTGTGTACCCAAATCTGCAAAGAGAGCTTTCCAAAAATTGGAAGTGAACTTGGTATCCCTGTCAGAAATTATTGCCTTAGGTAACCCATGTAATCTGAAAATTTCCTTCATGAAAATATCTGCTATGGCATCGGCTTTATGTGTGGACTTAACCGGTATAAAATGTGCTGCCTTTGTTAACTTGTCCACCACAACCATGATGGAATCATGGTGTTTCTTAGTCATTGGAAATCCTGTAATAAAATCCATGGAAATTATTTCCCATTTCCATTCTGGGATCGGCACTGGGTGCAAGAAACCTGCTGGGTGTTGGTGTTCAACCTTCACCTGCTGACATTCCATGCACTTAGAGATGTATTCAGCAACATCCTTCTTCATACCTGGCCAGAAATAATATTTTCTTGCCGTAGCAATTGTTTTCTGATAACCTGGGTGACCAAAGTATGGAGCTTTATGGATCTCATCCATAACCATTCTCCTTAAATCTGCTGCATTTGGAATATAGACTCTATTCTTATAAGTAAGAAGTCCGCCTTCTTCCAAGTGATAGCCTTCATTCTTCTTGCCAAGGTCTTGCTGCTGCAATTTGTCCTTTATCTGCTCATACACTTCATCCTCAACCATATGGTTAACAATCTGCTGCTTCAAATCTGGTTGGCATGTACTAAGCGCTGCCACATACATTTCATGTACCTTCCTGCTGAGTGCATCAGCCACCTTGTTTTCTTTCCCTTTTATGTGTTTGATCTCAAAATCAAATTCACACAAAAATTCCAACCATCTAGCTTGCCTAGCATTTAAAGTTGGCTGATCAAACAAGTATTTCAGACCACAATGGTCTGTCCTTAACTCAAATTTCCTTCCCATTAAGTAATGCCTCCACATCTTTAAAGCATGTACTATGGCTGCAAGTTCTATATCATGAGTAGCATAGTTCTTCTCATGCTCCTTCAACTTTCTTGACTCATAGCATATCACGTGGTTGTCTTGCATAAGAACTCCTCCAAGTCCTTGATTGCATGCATCGGTACACACCACAAAGTCTTTTTCCGGATCTGCAATCTTCAAAATAGGTGCACTTGTAAGAAGATTCTTCAACCGTTGAAAACTTTCCTCACATCTTGGTGACCATTCAAACTTTATCCCCTTCTTTTGCAAAGAAGTGATCGGGTTAGCAACCTTGGAGAATCCTTCGATAAACCTCCTGTAGTAACCAGCAAGGCCCATAAAAGATCTCACATCAGTCACATTCCTTGGAGTTGGCCAATTCATAATGGCTTCAATCTTCTCAGGGTCTACAGATATTCCTTCGTCGGAGATGATGTGACCCAAATAATGAATTCTATCTTTATAGAAGTCACATTTACTCAACTTTGCATACAGCTTATGCTCCCTTAGTAATTGCATTGTCATTCTCAAATGTTCTTCATGCTCTTCTTCATTCTTAGAATAGATGAGAATGTCGTCTAGGAATACAAGAACAAACTTGTCCAAATACTTGCTAAAAACATTATTCATGAGACACATGAATGTAGCTGGTGCATTTGTGAGACCGAATGGTACCACTACAAATTCATAGTGTCCGTACCTCGTTCTAAAGGCTGTCTTATGAATATCTTCTTCTTTGATTCTTACCTGATGGTAACCAGACCTCAAGTCAATCTTTGAAAATACCTTTGCTCCTCTCATTTGATCAAAAAGGTCATCAATTCGGGGCAACGGGTATTTGTTCTTCACAGTGACTTTGTTCAACTGCCTGTAGTCAATACATAATCTGAGTGTTCCATCTTTCTTTTTCACGAATAGAACAGGTGCTCCCCATGGAGACACACTCGGCCTAATATATTTCTTTTCCAACAACTCTTGTAATTGCATTTTCAATTCTAGCAATTCTGGTGTACTCATCCTGTACGGTGTCTTAGACACTGGTGCCGCTCTTGGCACAAGTTCAATTGTAAAGTCAATGTCTCTCTTTGGAGGGAGTCCTGGAATCTCATCAGGAAAAACATCCCTGAATTCTTGCAATACAGGATAGTCCTCCAATCTAAGAGTTTCACTCTCTGCTGCCTCTAAAACGTGAGCTGCATACAGTTGACATCCCTTCCTACAGAACTTCTTTAGTTGCATGGTTGAAACCTGTCTAACAGAAGTCACCTTTGGAATGCCTTTTACAACCCTCGGGTTTCCTTCCTCATCCATGCATTCAAATGTCTTATTGTAGCAGTCAAGTTTAACCCTGTGTGCTTCTAACCAATCCATCCCAATGAGAATATCATAGGAACCCAGTGGCAAAATATTCAGATCTGCATAAGTGAATAGCCCATCCATCTCTAATGGACATTTCTCTACTATTTCACTAACTTTCCTCTTGGTTCCAGTGGCTAGTTGAACTAACCATGATTTACTATGCTTTAATGTCTTGAAAGCACAAATCTCAACAATCCTAGGAGTGACATAACTGTGAGTAGATCCAGGATCAATCAAAATAGAAACAGATTGCTTAGCAATCTTACCTTCAACTTCAACCACGGTTGATTGATGATTTGCCTGGCGGTCTTCTACTGCTGCATAGATTCTAGGGATTGTCCTCGCCACTTGACCCACAGTTCCAGCTCCTTGGATGTTGTGAACTTGATTTGCATTCCCATTCCGATGTGGACAGTTCCTAAGCATGTGGTCTCCTCCACAACCCCAACATTGAAGTGGTTCTCTTGGCTCTTTTGGATCTCTCGGCTTGTCTCCCATCGTCCTGGTTGGCTTAGTCACAACCTGTGATGGCTGCCTTTGCTGATTCCTGAATTGAGGAGGCTTGAACCCCTTCTTCCTTTGATCAAACTTTTCATTTTTCTTATCCTTCCACGCCTTATGGAATTCTGGTTTGCTTCTTTTTTGATCAAAGCAGTACTTGGCCTTTCTTATGGCCTCCTCTAGAGTTCGAGGTTCATCAAACTCAATTCTATCTTTATATGACTGGGGCAGTCCACTTAGGAAACGCTGAATTTTGACCTTATCATCTCGAATATACTTAACATACCTTAGCAGCTCCAAGAACTTGTTTGCATATTCTTCCATGGTCAATTGTCCCAATCTCAGCTCATGGAACTCTTTGATCTTATCATCATAGTACCTATCAGAGAGGTACTTCTGCTTGAAGTATTTCTTGAACTGCTTCCACACAATCTTCCTTTCGTTGATCTTCTTCACTTGTCTGGTGTGTTCCCACCATATAGATGCTCTTCCATTCAAGTTGAAGATGGCTACCCTTGCCTTCATATTCCCGGAGTAGTCCTGGACTTGGAAATACTTCCTCATCCCAAGAATCCAAGCTTCAGCTTCTTGACCAGATTTCACCTCTCCATCAAATGTAGGAGGTTTTGGCTTCTTAAATTCCCCATGTGAATTGTTCTTGTAGTGCTTCTTTCTCTTGTTCCTGTAGGATGAAGAACTTGAACCCTCAATGGATTCTTCAGAGTCAGATGATTCATTAGAAGAGATTTCTGGACTATATGTTCTGTCTGTAGAAACTCTTCTTGGGCTACTGGCCCTTTTACGAGAATTTCTTCTAGAGCTACTCCCACCCCTTTCTAGATTTGATATCTGATGCCCAGAGTTTATTTGCCTTTGGATGTCTGTTAAACTCTGCAGCATCGCTGCATTCAGCTGATTTTGTTCTTCTTGAGCTTTAATCATCCTTTCATTATCTTCCCTACAGCTTTGCAACTCCACCCTTAGGCTTCTCATGGTGGATGCAACATCTGGAGGGGTCTCTTGATTTCTTCTCCCATTAGATTCTGTTTCAGCATTCTCAACTTGTATGTTCTCCCCCATGGCGTCTGTCTCAGGTTCATAGGGATCCTGTGCGTCATTCATGATGTTCATTTTCTTGGCCCAACCAAGATCCAAAATTTTTCCACTGTATTAACTAGAGTGTTACCCTGCTGTAACTGTGGCTCTCTGAAATGTGTTCATCAACACAATTGTTAGCTGCATTACATTCTTAGAATTCACAATTACTTCATGCATGTGGGAAAAATTCCATACTTGACAATTCGTCAAATCACAAAAACGAAAATATGAGGGGAAAAAGAAAAGGGGGTCAAGGGGGCTTGCCCCCTCATCGGGCGTTTCGCCGAATCCTGCCGCAACGGGCAGATCGCAAAATCCGGCCGCGACGGGCGATTCACAGACTACTCCAGCAACCGCGGGGAGGTTCACGGTATGCTCCCGCAACTGCGGGGCAGTTGGCCTTCCGTAATGGGCGGGGCGTTTGGCTGAAGGTTGCCGCAACTGCGGGGCGGTTCGACGACGGCTTCCGCAATTGCGGAGCAGTTCGCCGAACGCTTCCGCAATTGCGGAGCAGTTCACCGAACGCTTCCGCAATGGCGGGGCGATTTGCCGAGCGGAGCCATTCGGCGAAGGCTTCCGCAGTTGCGGAGCCATTCGGCGAATGCTCCCGCAATTGCGGAGCCATTCGGCGAAGGCTTCCGCAGTACCGGAGCCGTTCGCGGAATGCTTCCGCTGGAATGCTTCCCCGATTTTGGGTGATTTTTTGGAATGATTCGGCGAAGTCTTCCGCAGTTGCGGAACGATTCGCCGAAGTCTTCCGCAGTTGCGGAACGATTCGGCGAAGTCTTCCGCAGTTGCGGAACGATTCGCCGAAGTCTTCCGCAACTTCGGAACGACTCGCCGAACTCTTCCGCGTTTCGGAACGATTCGCGGAATCCTTCCGAAATATCGGAAGAGAATTCCTTCCGCAATTTCGGAAGAGAATTCTTTCCGAAAAATTCCGACACTTAGAAATTTCTTTATTTATTTTTTTTTTTTTTTCACTTAAAAACATTTTCTCCGCTGTTTCGGAGCCATTGGCTGAATTCTTCCGCAATTTCGGGAAGGTTCGCGGAATCCTTCCGCAATTTCGGGAAGGCTCGCCGAACTCTTCCGCAATTGCGGGAAGGTTCGCGAAACCTTTCCGAAATTTCGGAACGACTTCCCGAAACGGCTAAAAACACAAAATTTTCAAAACAGTCTTAAACAAAAATTTCCAAAACATACTTAAGAAATTTTTTATAATTGCTATCAGATTTGGCCCATAGAGGCCCAATGCTGCAACGCAGCTCTGATACCATTCTGTCACGTCCCCTCCCATCCAACCAGCTAGATGGAGAGGATCGTGACGGTTAAACCGGGCATCTAGCCCCCATATCCATTCATTAAACAAGCATTCAAATTCAAATGAATAAGAGTATATACATACACAAATGCATAACAGATGTGATATTAAACTGGGCGTCTAGCCCTATGAAACATTTAATCATAAGCATGAACATAATATAACAGAGATAGATGGGACTGTATGGTTTTAAGAAAATCACAGCGGAATATTAAGAATTTCACATCCATCATACATTTAAGATGTTCATCAAATAAGTAATTGCAATTCAACACAAGAGAATACTTATCTTATACAAAAGTAGTCCCACGCAACTGGCTATGCAACTGCAACGTTCCACCCAACCGTAGGCCAGTGTGCTCCTCAATCTCTCAGCACCACTGCCACCCCCGAGCTGGGCATGATCTCTACAAGGAACCAGGGAACAGCAGACTCACACATAGCCAAGCATACACCAAGATGAGCCAATCCAATCTGCAATTGGGTTGATCAGGCTGCTAGGAGATGGAAGGGAAGAGTTGCTAAGCTAGTGAGCTCCAGCACAGAGCTAGGGATAACCTTGCAAGATCTATCTAGCTTGGAACCCACAATACCTACACACCCAGCACAAGGAAGTATTCTTTTCACTGCTGTACAGTCCCTCAAGCCATACCTTCCCTATCTAGTGCTCTCAGGGTATGCATAGAAGAGTAACCAAATCCCTCTTGATCTTCTTGAGAGGTTGCCTCCCCCACTAGGTTTATCAAGCCACTTCTATCCACTACCACTCCAAACTTCAATTCACAGGTTCAAACCAAAAACAAGAATGCACCCAACAGTAGAACACCATTATGGGGCAAGACAAAACGTTTTTACAGTGACAGGCAGGAAAATGATCCCCTAGGCTTCAGAAAAACGTGGGAAGGTTAAAACGAGCAATGGAGGTTTGGAGAAAACCCCAGGTAGCAGAAAACGTTTTTAGGAAAAACGCCCATGGCAAATCGGGGACAAAACGAACTCCCTACAGTCCCAAATCGCACCCCCTCCTTCCCAGCTACTATCCAAAACCAAAAACGGGTTTTTGGGCAGGGAGAACCCTGCGTTTTTGCTCAAAAATGTGACTGTAACTCCCAGCCTTCTCTACCTGCGTGAATCCATGAAGACTCCCCATTCCCCATGGCTTTGGGCACCATTTCGTGGGTGGTTTCTTGCCCCACAAGCAAAAACACGATTTTCCAAGTTGATGGCTTGCCCATACTCTTTCATTCCCAAGGCATTAACTGCCTTAACCAATTTCTTGGAAAAATTAAATGATTGGGTACATGAGACAAAATGGGTAGTTGGTGGTTTATGGGTTTCCCCATTGACACATGGATTAATACCATTGGATCAAGGGTTTGAAATAGTTTCCCTCCCTTTTCCTTGTAGAATCATGCCCCATCTCTTTTGTTGCATTGCATAGCCGGTTGTGAGTTTTTCATTGAAATTCATAATTACATGATGTTTATTTACATCGTGCCTATCTCGCACAAGAACCATAGGCATCTATTTTAATTGCCGATACATAAACGCTAAATCAATGGTGGGGCCTTGGCCTTGAGCTCCTCACCATGATTAAGTTACAATATTTACATCATTTACAAAGGGGGTCAAAATGGGGACGTGACATTGCCTTTCATACTTGATTATTTAAACTCCATAGACTTCACACAGATAAGATAGGAAATAGACTACTTTAACTTTCCACATTCACTTATTGCTTCTTAGGTTCCATAACTTATGTCAAATTTCGTCTATCGTATGTACCAAGGATTCAAAGATCCATTATCCTTGCATTAACCAAATGACCATTAGTATTTACTAAAAGGAAGTATTCAAACAATGCACAAATTTTTAAGGCAACCCATGCTTATCTTAACATTTGATATATCTTAATTAGTACAATGATGTAAAGGAACTTTGCATGTGTATGTTAAGCACTTCATCTTTCTCATTGAGATCACCTTCAACTATCGTTAAACTTCATGCATTTATTTAATTAATTGATATAAAATGAATTCTTCATGATTGAGGAAATTAACATGAATGCATCTAAATCTAACAATACAACCATTACTCAAAGGAGAGAGACCAGAATATAACCGTGGTTCACCCGCTATCCGGGCTACGTCCACAAAGAGAATAAGCCACATTATGTATTATTCATTCCGAATGGTGAGGGTTACAATCTGCAACTTCCTGTTGCTATTGCTCTCTTACATTGTGAGAGTTTTTCCACAGCATTCGGCGATGAACCTAATCTTGCATAATTATAGAGGAATTTCTCTATATGTACAATGCTGGATTTTCTCCCTTCTGTGGTAAAGAAAACAGCCTTCAACAACCAGTAACTGCCTCAACTATGACAGGGATCTATAGAATCTCAACAGAGTTCTTTTAAGTATTCAACCCTAATATCAATATAATCATAGAGATTTGAATTAAACATAATTTGTTAAGTATGCATTCTTTAAAGATTCTTCTTCTTTTTTCACTAAAAATATCAACAGCTGCATTTGCACTTACCGAGATCTTCCAAAGATCGTGGCCACACAACCTATATGCAGAGGTAGGGGCAGCATAAAAATTATACACAGGGATCAATCTGAAAGCTATGGAAGTATATAAATACATATATATATTAAGGAGATCCCAACAGGGATAAAGCTAACTCTGAGGCAACGTAAACATAGATCATGACAACAATATATATATATAAACTTGAAAACCCGACAGAAATCTATTCCTCACAGTATAGTCAACTACATCAGCTGATATTTTCAGGTTTGGCAGAGTTCCATCCTATAGCTTCTATAGTGATTTCGACAACATATATTCAAAGATTGACAGAGTTCAAACCTGTAGCCTCTGAAGTAAACTCCAACAGCATATATATAAAAATTTGAGAGAGTTCAATCCTGTAGCTTACAGCATATATTTAAAGATTTCATCAGGGTTCGATCCAACATAAATAATGTATAGGCAGAGGTCACTGCACTTTTAGATCTAGCATATCATGTATACATAGATCCACGTGATTTAAATCCAGGTTACAATATACTGCGATTTGGATCTAATAAATAGTATAAAAACATATTTTTGCGATCTTTCATTACAACACACAATATCCCAGCAAAGTATCACTGCGATTCGATCTAGCATACAAATTCTACATAGATCTGCGATCTTTCAATACAACACACAAAATCCCAGCAGAGTATCACTGCGATTCGATCTAGCACACAAATTCTACATAGATCTGTGATCTTTCAATACAACACACAAAATCCCAGCAGAGTATCACTGCGATTCGATCTAGCATACAAATTCTACATAGATCTGCGATATTTCAATACAACACACAAAATCCTAGCAGAGTATCACTGCGATTCGATCTAGCATACAATTCTACATAGATCTGTGATCTTTCAATACAACACACAAAATCCCAGCAGAGTATCACTGCGATTCGATCTAGCATACCAGTTTCAACGGAGAAGTTAACTCCAAGGCAAAAGCCCCTTCCTCCATCTACGCAGTATGTACGCATATATATCAAACTGAAAACTGTACTTTGGCTATCTCATCCACAACTGATGCTCTACGAATTGGCCAGTAATAAAACAATCTAGGAATCCACTAGTGAATAAATTACAATGTTTCAGACCTTCCAAGTGTTTACGGATCTAAGCCCCTCAATAGTTACAGGATCGACGCTTTCATAACCTCATTACAGAATATGCAACATTCTAATACGTGTGGGGATCTATCAGAGTAATCCTAAAAGCTTTAGATGACATTGTTGTCCAAGAATTCTAATGAAACGAAATGGGTCAGACCACTATAATATTTACAGGACAATGTTGTCCGTCACTTCCAAAGAAAAATATAGAGAAGGGAAAGTACCATAATCTCTACAGGACTTTACTGTTCAACACAACCATTTTAAACAATTTCTAATACAAACTTATCTGAGCATTCCGTTGGTACTGTGATCGCCCTTCCAGCTAAGATTTGGCCGTCCTCCGTAATGAGAATTACCCTAGCCTCAAACGCAATAAACCCGTGAAAATTCTCCCCCCCTTCATGTCGAGAATCATCTTCATTTATATAAATCCCCTCACTCTCACGCAGAGATCTACATTTATTGAACTCCTAGCTGTCACTACCCTCACGAAGAGATCTTCCTATATCATAGATCCCATTACTCCCACTAAAAGATTCCCCTTTTCGTCCAACTACCACCGTGTGTGTTCATTCTTCCCCTCTCCTTCCCTTTTTGTAGAGTCCGCCACTAAATTTAGGGACGTTTTCCCCTCCAGCTCATGGAGACCAACTCTCGTAAGATAGGCACATAGTTGCCAAAGGGTGTCGATACCCACACTATCTCCCCTTCGGGATCTGTTTAACATTAAATAATAAGGAGGGATGCCTATCCCAAAGCCACGACTAACAGTTTGTGAGTAGTGGCAGGCTCAAGCTAGGCAATGATAATCTCGTGAGGTATACATATATAGTGGAAGGTATATGTATAGTGGGGCATGAAAGACTCAAATGCTAAATAGCTAGATGAACACGCATCCATCCTTGGCTTGGATAGGAAATGTCCAAAAGTCTTTCTAAGAAACAAAAATGCCATTTATTGTGTACTTTTACTTCATACTTACCATGATGAGGCTCTATTAGGGTTTACTCATCTCCAAGAGTCTTTTCCCTTCCTTAGATACTTCTGTATGAAAGGATTTCGCTATTTTGAGTTGGAAGTTAGTCACTTAGTTTTATTAGGACCATTAAATAGGTAATACTCATCTTCTTACTTAAGGATAAGTTCCATACTTAATAGTAGATGGTGCCGAGCATCCAACATCCTCAACTTATTACGACAGTACTCAGTAGTTTAAGGTCAACACGTAAACTTCCCCCTTTTAGACACACCCACGCACACACACACACATATAAATATATACATATCTATTTATACACAAATACTTATTGTATACCATGATTTATAAAGACCTAACTTATGAAGAAGTCCCTTCTTCTATCATTATTTTCCTTCTCATACAAAAATTACTTGGCATCAGTTTGCCAGACTAAGACACCAGGGTATCCCTAGGGATTTCCCAAATGGTCCATAGTAATAGTTAACCTACTGCTAACCATTAGATCTTAGGAGTCCACTATGTTCTTTGACCGGTAAGGTATTTTAGTATCTTTTTAAAGTGATCTTCAGTGAAAACCAATGTATGTTCAAGTGCTCGTGGCAATAGAACTACATTAGTCATCAATTTATGGCCTACCTTTCTGTAAACCTCTCCCAAAATAAGTTCAGTTTCCCATTATTTAGTTGTGTCACCATTGTGTACGCTCCTAAGTACTACGATTTACAACTTAGGAATAATAAGTAAATAACAAGGCTTACATAGTTTACTGGTGAGGCCTTTTCCTTAAGCTCCTCACCAGAATGACTACATAATTACATTCTCAATAAACAAAAAGAAAAGGGATAATAAGCAGGATGTCACATCCTTTCCCCCTTAGAATTAACACCGTCCTCGGTGTTGGCAGTCTTTTGTCTCTTCATCTTTGATCTTTACTCGATCTGAAACAAAAATTTGTTTTTTTTATTTTTTTATTTTTTTGTTTGTGAGCTGCTATCATTCATAACCTGCATTTTTAATGCAACAAAATCAGATCTCCGAAATTATTCAGTAAAACTTTTCATCAATTCCGTAATCAAACTCAAAAACATAAACAATGAGTCCTCTTTGCAACACCACATTTGCAATTCATGGAACGTCTTTTAGTCTTTGTTTGTGCTCTTTTATCGCAAGCACACATAATCCAGTGCTCCAATAATGTAGATTGTTAACTTAAATCAAAACACATCATTCTTTTCATCCAATAAATTCTTGCCTAACACCACAGTGCTAATACAACAACCCCTTCAGAAAATTTTTGCCTAACACCCCAGTGCTTACACAGCAATTCATTTGGAGATTGCTTTCCTAACACTTCAGTGCTCACGCAGAAATACTTTCTCCCATGCATACTAAGCAGCGTCCTGCCTCCCGCATATGCATTCTGTTATAGTTTCCCTAGGTCTTTACAGCTCGCCGATTCCTTCGAGAATCCTGGCGGCTGTCAACTCCCTGATCTCTAGGGAGTGTTTCTATGCCCTTACCGCACTTTTACATAATTCCCCTCAAGCCTTCTCGCTTGAGTCCAGGAATCTATTCCCCTCAAGCCTCCTCGCTTGAGTCTTAGGAAAATCTCATTCAAATTCATCAAATATTTCGTCATATTACATTTTATGACCATACAATTCCTCTAACCAATGTGGTCTAGTTCTTTATTCAACAATTATTAAGAAAAAGCTACAATGTGGATTTTTCATCCTCACCCCTTTATTGTACCATGCATAATATATTAATCTTTTGTCCTTCAACAAGTTCCACCGAGTTTTGGCCATCTGCCAAATTCAATTGTTAGTAACACTTTATATAACAAAATCAAATATTTGTAAATAAGAAAATCATTCATTCTGCATACTACAATATCCATACTTGATCATCTAAAGTAAGCGTTTTTCTCCTTCCAAAGCATAACTAACTTACTTAATAGGATTACATAATTCCTTGAACACGAAATAATATCCTTCCTATGATGACCCGTGGACATTATGATTTCTTAACCTCGAATGTTATCAAACACACTTCCTATTTTAGTTATACAACTTCTTTTGTGTATACTAACATCACATAGAAATAACCAATTTTCTAAAACATTCTTGCATACCTTATAATGAAAACCATATACCTTTGTAAGGGTGACCGCATATCTTCTTATTATAAGAGCCTCTTATGTCGAGGTACCGGTTTACCTGTGTCATCACTAAATATCACATGAATCTATATATCCCATTTTTACCTCTTGACTGTTGTAGTGATGTGTGGGAATATACCTTTCCGCTCGACCACATCATTAAATGTGTTAGTCGTAAAAAGAAGAAGAAAAAAAATGTAATTAAATCATAAGAGCAATCATGAATAAAACATATGTCAATCATCACCTTGACTTGTTTCATAAAAGCTTATACATCAATTACTGTTAAATATTACTTCTGATCTATCATGGAAATTCCATGATATTAAAGGTTTTCTTTAACTCCTAATGCAAATATAAAATAGTCATTTATAAAGACATCAGAAAATTAAAGTGTCATGTATTACTATTCCGTGGCGGTTCTAGTTTTCCAATTCATACAACAACACATACTCACCATTAATTACATCTATGCATTCATTAAGTGAACAACATGATTAACTATAATTTTATCTCTTAACCAAAATAATTATTTTGACACCACATATAATTGTATGTGACAACAAATCATCATAAATCATGATCTCATAAAAGTATAGTTTTTATTACTACCACTCACAGTATCTCAACATCCATGAAGATGAGATCATGCATTTCCATCATATATTCTATTATTTTCCCAACTTTTCCTCGCAGTCATAGGGAAAATTTTCAAACTCTCTTAGTTTGCAGTTAACAGAATCTAGACTAGAAAGTCTACACTTCTTGTGAAAGGTTAGTTCGGCTGTATGCATTTGACCAGAATTTACTAGTTATGTCAACATCATAAATTTATCATTCGAAGTGGCTTTATATATGAAAGGAACTTGATAGTTCCTAACATAATCAAAACATTAGACCATCTTCTTTAGTCAAATATTAGCATATCTAATTACTCTATAAAAGACTTAACAGATATAAGTTGCTTAATTTATCTATCTGAATCTCATATTCGGAAATGCTGACGAATGGATCCATAAAATTTGATTAATCAGAAACATGTATCAACCCTATGACGCGTTTACTGAAACTGAAAGATATCGATTCCCAAGAATGACGATAAAGGTAGAGAAGGAAATAAGTATTTAAGACGAATTATCAAATCAATAGATTTAGGAGAGTTCCTCAGTTTAGCACATACTCAAATATACGAAGACCCATTCCACAAAACCTTAACCGTTATCATCCTACAGACTATTTTCTCGTCGTCCAATGAATCTAATTGTAAAATAGGAGGATATATTCATCAGCTAATATTTACCAATAACAGATCATTCATCTCCATAATGAAACATATACTATCCTTACCTACAAACAATGTTGCGCCATTATAATGCTTTCACCAATGAAACATACTTACTTGCAATTCAATGATGACTTGTAAGCTACCTGTTGTCGATCTGTTGAAATGAAATTTTCTATTGCATCTTGTGTCGCCAGTTCGACTAACTCGTATAAGTTTTCCCCAACTGAGCCCAAATAAGCCCGAGTGTTTGCAACCTGTGCTCTGATACCATATGTAACATACCCAATTTTCATAATGAGATTTTGAGTGAAAGTTTGGAAAAAGACAATTAAAATAATATACAAAGATCACACATGGACGACCATATGTGTAACACCGCAAAATAACTAGGCTAGTAAATGGGGAAAAACCCTTGAGGATTTCGTATTTTGTTTACCTTTTCCTTTCATACTTGATTATTTAAACTCCATAGACTTCACACAAATAAGATAGGAAATAGACTACTTTAACTTTCCACATTCACTTATTGCTTCTTAGGTTCCATAACTTATGTCAAATTTCGTCTATCGTATGTACCAAGGATTCAAAGATCCATTATCCTTGCATTAACCAAATGACCATTAGTATTTACTAAAAGGAAGTATTCAAACAATGCACAAATTTTTAAGGCAACCCATGCTTATCTTAACATTTGATATATCTTAATTAGTACAATGATGTAAAGGAACTTTGCATGTGTATGTTAAGCACTTCATCTTTCTCATCGAGATCACCTTCAACTATCGTTAAACTTCATGCATTTATTTAATTAATTGATATAAAATGAATTATTCATGATTGAGGAAATTAACATGAATGCATCTAAATCTAACAATACAACCATTACTCAAAGGAGAGAGACCAGAATATAACCATGGTTCACCCGCTATCCGGGCTACGTCCACAAAGAGAATAAGCCACATTATGTATTATTCATTCCGAATGGTGAGGGTTACAATCTGCAACTTCCTGTTGCTATTGCTCTCTTACATTGTGAGAGTTTTTCCACAGCATTCGGCGATGAACCTAATCTTGCATAATTATAGAGGAATTTCTCTATATGTACAATGCTGGCTTTTCTCCCTGCTGTGATAAAGAAAACATCCTTCAACAACCAGTAACTGCCTCAACTATGACAGGGATCTATAGAATCTCAACAGAGTTCTTTTAAGTATTCAACCCTAATATCAATATAATCATAGAGATTTGAATTAAACATAATTTGTTAAGTATGCATTCTTTAAAGATTCTTCTTCTTTTTTCACTAAAAATATCAACAGCTGCATTTGCACTTACCGATATCTTCCAAAGATCATGGCCACACAACCTATATGCAGAGGTAGGGGCAGCATAAAAATTATACACAGGGATCAATCTGAAAGCTATGGCAGTATATAAATACATATATATATTAAGGAGATCCCAACAGGGATAAAGCCAACTCTGTGGCAACGTAAACATAGATCATGACAGCAAAATATATATATAAACTTGAAAACCCGACAGAAATCTATTCCTGACAGTATAGTCAACTACATCAGCTGATATTTTCAGGTTTGACAGAGTTCCATCCTATAGCTTCTATAGTAATTTCGACAACATATATTCAAAGATTGACAGAGTTCAAACCTGTAGCCTCTGAAGTAAACTCCAACAACATATATATAAAAATTTGAGAGAGTTCAATCCTGTAGCTTACAGCATATATTTAAAGATTTCATCAGGGTTCGATCCAACATAAATAATGTATAAGCAGAGGTCACTGCACTTTTAGATCTAGCATATCATGTATACATAGATCCACGTGATTTAAATCCAGGTTACAATATACTGCGATTTGGATATAATAAATAGTATAAAAACATATTTCTGCGATCTTTCATTACAACACACAATATCCCAGCAAAGTATCACTGCGATTCGATCTAGCATACAAATTCTACATAGATCTGCGATCTTTCAATACAACACACAAAATCCCAGCAGAGTATCACTGCGATTCGATCTAGCATACAAATTCTACATAGATCTGTGATCTTTCAATACAACACACAAAATCCCAGCAGAGTATCACTGCGATTCGATCTAGCATACAAATT
Organism: Larix kaempferi; assembly: GCA_027924585.1. NCBI lineage: Eukaryota > Viridiplantae > Streptophyta > Pinopsida > Pinales > Pinaceae > Larix > Larix kaempferi. The sequence continues at coordinate 3,704,722 of BSBM01000435.1, forward strand.
CTACATAAATCTGCGATCTTTCAATACAACACATAAAATCCCAGCAGAGTATCACTGCGATTCGATCTAGCATACAATTCTACATAGATCTGTGATCTTTCAATACAACACACAAAATCCCAGCAGAGTATCACTGTGATTCGATCTAGCATACCAGTTTCAACGGAGAAGTTAACTCCAAGGCAAAAGCCCCTTCCTCCATCTACGCAGTATGTACGCATATATATCAAACTGAAAACTGTACTTTGGCTATCTCATCCACAACTGATGCTCTACGAATTGGCCAGTAATAAAACAATCTAGGAATCCACTAGTGAATAAATTACAATGTTTCAGACCTTCCAAGTGTTTACGGATCTAAGCCCCTCAATAGTTACAGGATCGACGCTTTCATAACCTCATTATAGAATATGCAACATTCTAATACGTGTGGGGATCTATCAGAGTAATCCTAAAAGCTTTAGATGACAATGTTGTCCAACAATTCCAATGAAACGAAATGGGTCAGACCACTATAATATTTACAGGACAATGTTGTCCATCACTTCCAAAGAAAAATATAGAGAAGGGAAAGTACCATAATCTCTACAGGACTTTACTGTTCAACACAACCATTTTAAACAATTTCTAATACAAACTTATATGAGCATTCCGTTGGTACTGTGATCGCCCTTCCAGCTAAGATTTGGCCATCCTCCATAATGAGAATTACCCTAGCCTCAAACGCAATGAACCCGTGAAAATTCTCCCCCCCTTCATGTCGAGAATCATCTTCATTTATATAAATCCCCTCACTCTCACGCAGAGATCTACATTTATTGAACTCCTAGCTGTCACTGCCCTCACGAAGAGATCTTCCTATATCATAGATCCCATTACTCCCACTAAAAGATTCCCCTTTTCGTCCAACTACCACCGTGTGTGTTCATTCTTCCCCTCTCCTTCCCTTTTTGTAGAGTCTGCCACTAAATTTAGGGACATTTTCCCTGCCAGCTCATGGAGACCAACTCCCGTAAGATAGGCACATAGGTGCCAAAGGGTGTCGATACCCACACTATCTCCCCTTCGGGATCTGTTTAACATTAAATAATAAGGAGGGATGCCTATCCCAAAGCCACGACTAACAGTTTGTGAGTAGTGTCAGGCTCAAGCTAGAAAATGATAATCTCGTGAGGTATACATATATAGTGGAAGGTATATGTATAGTGGGGCATGAAAGACTCAAATGCTAAATAGCTAGATGAACACGCATCCATCCTTGGCTTGGATAGGAAATGTCCAAAAGTCTTTCTAAGAAACAAAAACGCCATTTATTGTGTACTTTTACTTCATACTTACCATGATGAGGCTCTATTAGGGTTTACTCATCTCCAAGAGTCTTTTCCCTTCCTTAGATTCTTCTGTATGAAAGCATTTCGCTATTTTGAGTTGGAAGTTAGTCGCTTAGTTTTATTAGGACCATTAAATAGGTAATACTCATCTTCTTACTTAAGGATAAGTTCCATACTTAATAGTAGATGGTGCCGAGCATCCAACATCCTCAACTTATTACGACAGTACTCAGTAGTTTAAGGTCAACACGTAAACTTCCCCCTTTTAGACACACCCACGCACACACACACACATATAAATATATACATATCTATTTATACACGAATACTTACTGTATACCATGATTTATAAAGACCTAACTTATGAAGAAGTCCCTTCTTCTATCATTATTTTCCTTCTCATACAAAAATTACTTGGCATCAGTTTGCCAGACTAAGACACCAGGGTATCCCTAGGGATTTCCCAAATGGTCCATAGTAATAGTTAATCTACTGCTAACAATTAGATCTTAGGATTCCACTATGTTCTTTGACCGGTAAGGTATTTTAGTATCTTTTTAAGGTAAGCTCAAAATTTCTAAGTGATCTTCAGTGAAACCCAATGTATGTTCAAGTGCTCGTGGCAATAGAACTACATTAGTCATCAATTTATGGCCTACCTTTCTGTAAACCTCTCCCAAAATAGGTTCAGTTTCCCATTATTTAGTTGTGTCACCATTGTGTACGCTCCTAAGTACTACGATTTACAACTTAGGAAGAATAAGTAAATAACAAGGCTTACATAGTTTACAGGTGAGGCCTTTTCCTTGAGCTCCTCACCAGAATGACTACATAATTACATTCTCAATAAACAAAAAGAAAAGGGATAATAAGCAGGATGTCACACTAGTATTCCTTTGGGAGATGCATGGCTTCCAACATACTACGTACCATATCAATAATGGTTATGTTATTCCTCTCCGCGACACCATTCTGTTGCATTGTATACCGCGCAATGAATTGCCTGTGTATGCCATGATTTTTACAAAATGTTAAGAAATCATTTGAAACATACTGACCAGCTCTATCTATTCTTAAGACCTTGATGTTGTAACCACTTTGCTTCTCCACAAGTGCCTTGAACTAATGAAAACATCCAAACGCATCAGATTTGTCTCTTAGAAAATATGCCCAATTTTTTTTTTGTGAAATCATTAATAAATGTGACAAGGTAAGTCCAGCCTCCTATGGACGGTATTTTCATTAGTCCACCAATATCAGAGTGCACAATTTCAAGTGGTGTGCGAGCTCTGTATGACTTTCCAACTGGAAAAATATTTCTGTGTTGTTTTCCAAAAATAAAGCCTTCACAAATTCTTTCTCGCTTTTCAATTAATGGAAGTCCTTTTACCATGTCCTTCATGTGCAGTAGCTTCAACCCACCAAAATTTAGATGTCCAAATCTAAAGTGCCACAACCAGGATTCATCTCTTATTTTTGTGTAATATCCCAAATTTTGGACTGACTATTTTATGATGTTATATTGGGCCACGACCCCAGCACATGTGATTTTTTCTGATTATTGGGCATGAGCCCTAGTACATATGATTTATTCTTCTGTAAACTGACATATTGGGCATGGAGCCTGACTGAATTTCATTATTTGATTATATACTAGGAAAGGAAGCCCCAATGTTCTGATTATGTTTTGATGTGGGTACAAAACCCTAATATATTGAGATGACCTATCATTCTTGGTTATTATCATTCTCTTATGGTAGTCCAAGAAAACTATTTTGCTCAAAGAAGCTGAAGCAACCTTACCCAAAAATTCTCAGAACTAAACTAGAAGCGGATCTAGGGCTTCTACCTCTCATTGCATGTTGGAACCAAGCTCGGAGGGATCCAGATATAACTAGAACGGTTCAAGGGTCAAGGTTGGGAGGAACGTGGTAGCCCCAAAGTCATCATAACAGGTCAGCTGAGCTCGGAGAGATTTACACTAATTGTTGTTTGAGTGTGCAGGATTATTTACGGAAGGAAGCAGGCCATAAGTAATCAGGTATGAATTGTGAACTTGTCAAGTTAAGTTATAATAGAGCTTAGATAAGTAATACAGGGTGCTACCCTAGCAACTTTGGCATTGTTTTCCTTTCATCCTATAAATTATTTAAATACCAACTTGCTGATGGGAACAATTAGATAGTATTGTTTTAGTCTAGTATCAGTCGAATGTGTAGCAGGTTCCTGTGCTAGACATCCTAGCAAACTCATAACCTAAAAGTCGGTTCTCAAGAATTTAAATAAATTCGGCTTTCTCCTTCAGGGTAGAACTATTGTATTTATATATATAGTTTTTCCATTTTCTGAAACAATGTTTAATTTTATTAAGTCTTCTTATAGGCTAAGATATGAATGTTGTATACATTAGTATTTATATTTCTTATTTTTCTATTAAAACCCTTCCGTAGGTTTAAAACATCAAACACAACATAAATCTAGCTAAGAGTATTCTTAAAACTACTAATCCTGATAGGAAAACAATTACAGACATCGAATTAAAGTCCCAAGAAGCAAAGGTAGGTTAGAGCATTTCCTTTTTCAACGATGCAATCAACTACTACCACGATAGCACAGAGAACTTCGCTAATTGTCTTTTGTCAACCACAGTCAATGCATTACCAAGAATTGACGCATCAAGTAGATTCCAGGATTCACAATTTCCTATTTAAAATACAGAAGGGATGTACCAGGTCCATCAGACAATCCCTACACGACATTATAGAAAGAATTTAACAAACAATGGTACAAGGATCGAATCCCAATCCCATCTCATCCTACAGTAAACGACACACGATACTACAGAGAACTCAACAAAAGATTGATACAGGGATCCATTCCCACTATGCTCATTAAAGATCCTTTTGTCTTTCTATCAATTAAATAGAAAATGCAGAAGTAAGAACCCAGGACTCTTCAAACTTATAGATGAAACAAGTATAGGGTTATGTATTACCTCCATTCCATCATTCTTTTCCAACAAGCAGAACTCTACTCATTTACATTTAAAAAAAACACGAAGCCATCAAATCAAGCAGAGCATAGAGTGGAGAAACAATAGCTAATAAAAACGTAGAAATATATAAACATCCCTTTCATAGGGTTAAATACAAGTTCTTTTCCAAATAGAAAATGCAGACCATGTCAAGACTGTACAAAAACCCATATCCATATTAGAAATGTAGAGTTTTGGATAGGGTATCAAACCCTCATAAACATTACACAGTATGGCATCTCAGGACCCATACAAATACATTTTGAAACACATAAAACTGTAAATATAAACCCCAGTTCATCCTTGGGCATTACTGCCAAGTAACGAGAGTACAACCAAGTTTAAACACAGAATTGTATAGCCAAACCCCATACCAATATTCTCTAAGGTCTGCAAAGAGATAAATAGATACATTCATACCACAGTCCAGCCAAAAAGGAGACTTCCAGGGATTCGAAACTTGTCACATTGAACTCAAATAATTCACCAGTTCCCAATAAAAACATACATCAACAATAATCCCCATAGGGGCAAAAGAAGGAGCTAAGAGTTGGCAAGTTCTAGACTTACCATTCTCCATTGTTAGCACTCTTGTGTAATGATCATGCAGAAGAGAAACGCCCATCAAGCACCTGCATTCCAATCACGATATACAAGTTAGGACTCTAAATTTTATATCACAAAACATCTACTATGTAAGAGAAGGAATGTAGAACTTGAACTTGAGAGGTATTACCTTCAAAATTGCATTCGCCATCGTTATTTTCCCAATGGAATGTTGACCATGAGCCACTGCTCAGGTCCCTAGACAAACCCTCATCGCATCCACAACAGACAAGAAAAGCGAACCACGAAAATGTTCTTCGATGGTATAGAACCTTAGGGTAAAACCCCCTCATAGCTCGCTGCGTGGCCATGTGCATTCGCAGAGATGCATTCAATGCCACTACCAACTACCATTAATTCGAGAGTGACCCAATACTCTATAGTATAGGGACCATTCGATTTCAAAACACTATAGATCACAGTTAAACAGTACAATGACTCCAAATTCTTCATTATTGCATTAAATAATTACAAAGTCAAACAAGTAGTGATGTTACACAAGTATAGCAAACCCCGTTGAGGCTAGAATAAAAGTATCAACTTTAAAGCTATCTCACTTGCAAACTTAAAATAGTGGTTGGAAGGGTGGAATAGGAATTCTCGATAGATGGCTCATAAGTACACCTGCAAATCCGAAACAAGTAGATGCATTAGCAAATAATGCTAAGTAAGTCCGGAGTCTCCAATTCTTAACCCTACCTCTTGGCAGCCCTATTAGGGTACCTTGCCTTTTTAAAAGACCAAGTATCTCATTGTGAGCATCAACCGCCACCAATAAAGGATCCAAGTCACCTGAATTACCAATAAAACTTTAATACCTATGCATTCAAACCCTTATAGCCGTAAGAAGGAGATTCATTTTTATAGCATTCACAAATTGGTACACATGCGATGGTTTATACATCTAAACCATTTAAAAAATACTTCTGCAAAACTGTAGAACCATATAATTAGCAAACCATGAAACTTGATGCTGACACATTCCAAAGAGTGAGAATTAAATATCGATACAATAAGTACTTGACAGTTATGAAGTTAGTATTCATCATACCTCTTTATCAGTTTAAGCTAGTATCGGAAAAATTTTAAATTTTTTTGTTATTTTTAAGGGACATTACATTTTGTTTGAAACACAGCTTTCATTTCTTTGTTTCTGTGATTGTGTGCTTTTTTACTTTCTTCCTCAAATGTAACTTATGAGCTTTCATTTTGATTTCCATGAACAACTTGAGTTGTTTTTCCTTTTATGTTTGGTCTTATCCTCAAGGGAAACAAGCAATTGCTTGTCATCTACACTTTAGCTATTAAGCTATTTCTTGGGTATATATCCTTAATTAGACAAAGCTTTCTTGTCATATGAACTCTGTAACATTTTTCTAACATTTTTCCAATGCTCATCAAATTATGCTTTGGACCTTGAACATAATAAACATGAGACATAGTTTTCTGCTCCCCCTATTCGGTTAGAATATCGATAGTACCCTTAGCCACAATAGTGACTTGAATATTATTTCCAAGTGTGACATCTGTTTGAATTGATTTATCTAGACTAGATAATAGATTTAAATTACCAGTCATATGATTGCTACACCCAGAGTCTAAATACCAAATGTCACTTGGAATTTCTTGGACAACATTGCATTCAAGTGGAGATGCACATGCTAAAAAAATGGAGCTGGTCGGAGTGCTAATGTTGTTTGACTTTGTTTGACCTTGCTTTCCTTGGCCAGACTGCTTCTTCCTGCATTCATATGCGAAGTGTCCAAACTTCTTATAGTGATGACATTGAATTTTTTATTTATCAAACCTTTTTCCAGTTGGCTGACTAAGGATCTAATTTTGACCTCTACCAGGGACATGTGTAGGGATGATGCTGCATCCTCCTCTGAAAGAACTTCTTCCTCTAACTCTAGAGTTTGATCTTCCCCTACCTCTTCCATGACTTATGGATGTATGTGCTGTAAATGGACATTCTAATGATGTATCCGATATGTTGATTCTATGTTCGTGATTTAGGAGTGAAGCTTGCAACTCATCGATGGTAAATTGGGACAAAGATTTGTTTTCCTCCAGGGTCACAACTAAAGATTCAAATTTCTTTGGAAGAACTCTAAGAAATTTTTCAACAACTCTTTGGTCACTTAGATTTTCTCCATGAGACTTTATTTGATTAATCATACCAATAACTCGAGTATAAAATGATTCTACTGAATCTGTATCTTTCATTGACATAGGTTTAAAGTCTCTTCTAATAATTTGTATTTTGAAAGTCCTTACCTTGTTCAAGCCTTGATAAGAAGTTTCCAGTGTGTCCCATGCTTCCTTAGCTGACATTGATGCTGCTATTCTTGGGAGTATGGAGTCATATGTTGCTTGATGTATGTAAAATAATGCATTTCCATCTTTCTTCCACTATTCCTTCAAGACATCCTTCTCAGCTTGTGTGAGATTGTTGTATGCTTCCAGATCTATTGGTTCTACATAGCATTTTGGACTATTTCCCATACATCTTGACCTCTAAAAAAAGATTTCATAGTTAGAGACCCATATTCATAATTTTCACTTGAAAAGATTGGAGTTTGCAAATTACCACAAGTGGAAGCCATTCTTAACTTTAATTACTTTTCTCTTTTTTTCTGTAAATAAAATTTTTACTTTCCGTAAAACAGGCTTTGATACCAGATCAAGGGAAAATCACACCGCAAAGTCAAGAAGATTGAACTACGTAGTAAATGAATATTTTGTTTTTATTCACTTTGGACTTTGCTTCTCTGAGCATTTACTTCGCGGAGTAAACTTCAAATATTTACGGAACACTTTACTTTGCAAAACATAACTTCGCAGAAATTAACTTTGCGGAAATTAACTTTGCATAAATTAACTTCGCATAAATTAACTTCGCATTTATGCGAAGTTATTAACTTCGTGAAAATCTTTACTTCACGAACTTCTTGACTTTGAAGATCCTTTTTACTCTGCGTAACTTCTTAAATTTATCAACACATTTTTACTTCGCAGAACTAGACATAAGAACCAAAATATAAAATGAAACTTATGCCAAAGTTACTCCTCGTTAAAATAGAACTATTTGGAAATCTTGATTTTGTTTTACAGACTGTAAATGTAAACAACATTTACAAAATAAAATATGGAGAAGATGTGTGACATGCAATATTCAACATTGTTGAGAATGAATACAAAAATCTATAGACTTATATATATTACCGCAGTAAAACTGAGCAACTTGTCGCATTACACAGAGATGAGATTTTACTTTGATCTTTCACTTCTTACATAGCTTGGGCTCTTAATACATTTCATGGCTATGAGATTCTTCTCCTTCCACTCTTTCTCTTCTCTTCTTCTCTTCTTCCCTCACACAGAGTCTCTCTATTTTTCAACTATATTTTTCTACATATACACCAACTTGAGATCACTTCACCTATAATCTACTGAGTTACATTAAAGACTGTAATTAATTTCTACCTAAGAATTCTTGACATGCGGAATACAAACACAGCTACATAAATACAAGGAGACGTGTGCTGGATTGGTTGCATAATTACTGACTAACTGTCTGACATTGCAAAATGAAAAAAAGACTGACTAAGTGACTGACAGAGCCGACCCAGACTAGATACACAATCATCTCGTAATTACATTTTTCCAACAAATCTTAATCTTCGGAATCCTGTTTTGGGAATAAGCGTGAGATTTGATCAATTTTTCATTTTTCAAAATTAAGTTAATAGAATCACACATTTGCAGAGTCGATGACATCATTTCCTTGCCAATTTTTTGGAAATCACATAGGAAATCCAGTAAAAAAATTGTGGTAAGTATAGTGCCTCAAGGAAAATTCCCAAATCGCACTTCCTTGTGGCATCAAGGTTTCATAGATTGCCAGGTAATAAATAAAGAAAGCATTAACAAATGCCTATGTGATAAATCCTTATTTCCATTAACACAAGTAATAAATAAAGAAATCATTTCCAATAACGCAGGTCATACTCTATCTATAATAAATAAATAAAGCATTTCCAATAACGCGGGTCATACTCTGTCTTCTTGATGACATATCAACTCCTCCACATCACTTAAGTTCTCAATTTATCATTCACACGAAGGATTTCTAATACAAATATCACTTTGTTCATTCATAATGGAATATTATCCACACAAAAATTCTTACAAGAAATTCCACCCATAGTAAAATATTCCATATGCACAGGATTTCTCAATTTCTCCTGGCTCAGAATTGTCTTAAATCCTTACACAAATTTCTCCTCAACATGGCAGGTTCATCAATAAACCTATCAATGGTTTCATACTTGACACCGATACTGAAACTCTACAGATTCTAAATCTCACACCTATTAGAATCAATCTCAATGATACAAATACACAAGACAATTGATACACATAATGAAATTCTATTCATAATTGTGCATGCACACCCATAATACTCTTTTTCTAGTTACACAATCTTTATGGCCTAATTTCTCCTTCAATTGGCCATCTGACTAAGAGAACCATCACTGAGTTCCTCACTAATGCCTCATCGACTTACATTAATACTTGGAAATCTTTCTTCCATCGCAAGAAACAGATTCCTATAATTTCTACAACAATCTCCTAAAAGTGGCAACTCAATCTTATCCTCCTTCATGACTCACTAACATAACCTTCCTAACTCCTTCAAGTTTTGCAACCAAATATGAATTTGGTTACATGAATCATTGCACAATTCAATAACTTATCTCTCCTATGAATAATCAGTCTCATATTCTAGACCTTTATCATATGCCACTAGGATCATTAGCTAGTCATGCTAGCTTTTCTTATTGAGTTTACAACATTCTTGCGTATTAAGACTAGTTATATGGTTGCATGTTGAAATATTTTACAGTTGAACAAATTGCATTTTCCTCTACTCTCTATGTTTTCAATTCATTGTTTGGACTATAGAGAATTTTTTTAACTACTAATGGTCATCTCATTTTATCAGTTTTAAGCTTTTGAATTATTTATGTGACACAGGTGCAGTGGGTCAATAGATTCTAGAGTGGAACTGATATTGCAAGGTGTTTACATGAAGGAATTATAGGTAGGGCTTAATCCATCCCGACTATTGGAATGAGCATTGAGGAATTTTGCGAAGAGAAGAGGAGTTGATATTAATAGCATTGAGTGTTTCTAAAGTTTATAAAGTCATCATGCAAGGTGTTGAATGTAAAGAGCATAGATAATCTAATGGGTATCCCATTCTCTCATATGTTGTTCCTACCATGCCATGGTGGAATGGGTATGGGTATCAGTTTACATAGCCTGCATGGTGTGCTCCTGTGAATTCATTATTCATAGAACACCCAAGCAGAGTTCCCGATGCTATAAAAAAAGGGGCAAGTCAAACACGACAGCTAGAACAACCATCAGCTCAAGTTACCGTTCAATCTCATTTTCAAGGTCAAGCTGTGTTGTCAGGAACAACAAGATTTCAATCCATGTCTAACCAATCAGGTTCAAATTTCATTTCCTTAATTAGATTGCCTGTTGTATATGGCTATATCTGAGTGTGTGTGTTCAACTAATGTGCCTCTACAAAGTGAATATATTTAATTCTATCTAGACCGATGTCCAATTTAAATATTTTCCATGAAAAGTGGTGGTTGAGCGATAAATATGTGTTTTGATTGATAGCATTATGTTTGTTTCTCATATGATGACTTGTTAAGTTAGATATAGTATAGCATAAACTCCACTTCCCATGGAGAGGAAAGCTAAAAGCATTGACCCTATTGTAAACAAAGTTTTCATGTTGATGTGAAAACACTGAAATACGTCAAGGAACTAGAAAGAATATCAATAACTAGAAATTGTAGCTATAACAAGGGATGTGCATGAAACAATACTAGGAAGTGGTATTAGAACTTGTAGCATACCCCAGTCCCAATTTGGAAGAACAAGGTGTTGATTTCTGCATCAATATCCCTTCTATATAGATCTCAAAAACATCAGTTTCTCCCCAAGATTATTACCCATAAATTATGTAGACGAAAACAAACCCACATGCATACTAATTTCCACTCACAAAATATCTTGCATGGTTGGAATTGAGTTTGAACATTCATTACATTAAATTTAAGAGGAAAACCTAAGATATAAAATAATTCACAAAACACTTATGAAGTAAACATGAATGTGGAGAGATAACTCTCTGCAAAGACCAAGCACCAAAAGAAGATCAATGGTTGAGGAAGAATATAATCAGGAAAAAATGCAAATCTAGAGACAAAAGTCGTAAAGTAATAGATAGTGGTAGCACAAAAAGTGTGGTATGTTTAAAAATGGATAAGAATTGAAATTAGGATGACAAATTGTAGGGTCCCTCATGTAGGTTCCTTCCTGCTTAACCTAAAACTCAACCACTCGATACAAAAGAGATTAGAAAGTATAATTACTAGATAAATAAACTAAATAAATGAATAACTTAACAAATTAAAACAAACCATAACCTGTCTCTGATACCATCTTGTCCACTGTCATCTGCGTCTTCTGTAGGATCCCTCCAGCAAAGCTCGTTTAACCATAGGAGAAGCAACCATTAGCTTCACCACCCGACCATAGGATCATGCTTTTAGTCGCATGGCCTCCCCCGAGCTTTGGGTTGTAGAGCTCACACACAATAATCAAGAAACCTAGCTTGGGATCCCCCCCCCCACCAAAATTTCTATCCAAACCCATTTGATTATATTAAATTCGATTCCCCAAATCGAATTCTGGGTTGGAACATATAAGCATGCAGCAACTATAGAATAAAAATCAACCCCAATTGACATGGATCAAGCTATATAGCTATCCCTTCCCACGCCTTTCAAGAAAGTGGAAACATTCTTCAATCACAAACAACAAGGAAAAATGTAAGGGAAGAATCTTAACCTACAAGAAAATGTGAAGACAAAGAAATTTAATCTATGGTTTCATAACCAGAGATCTTCGGATTTTAATCAACTCTTATGCATAAAGATACATCCCAAACGATGGCATTATAAAAACTCATCCAGCATCAATGCATAAACAAGGATCTATGGATTCTGATCCGCTCTCACGCATTTATAAAAATAATATCTATCAGAAACCAAATTCAAAATAGCTTAAGTGAGTATATCCAAAGAGATCCATCAAACACAATGGTAATGAGTAGATCTAGAGAGATCCATCAAACACAATGGTAATGTAAGATTTATCCAGCAATAGTACATCACAGGGATCTACAGTACCAATCTCATGCCTTCAAAAAATAAAGATCTATTCCCAAACAATGGCAGAAACTCTTTTTCCCAATCACAACACAGCAAGCAACAATTGATTCATAGAGGCAACACATAGATCGCTCTCCTTAGTCCCAGCAACAACCAGAATATAAAAAGGAAAGAGGGTCGTTTTACCTATTCGCAGGAAGCAATAAATATATAACAAACAGAGACTTCTTCGTATTTTAACAGGGATCACTTCCCACTTGCAAGCAAGATAAAAAGAAACACCTAGAAATTTATCCACAAATTACAGGGATCGCCTTCTATTTGCAAGCAAAGAAACATTCGAAAATGAGCGTGGAATTTTTATTTTTTTTTGTGCACCGACTTCACCCCTTGAGTGCAGAGATTTTTAAAATAAATAGAATGCCATCAACCAGGATTTAAAACTACACAGAGTTTATAAATCAAGAATGTGCTTCAGAATTTTGGATCTAAATGGAGCATTCATATTTGACTTAGCGAATACTAACTTCTTTAAGAAAAATAAATATACAGTGATTCAAGAGAGTATAGGATTCCCTCTACCCAGTAAATATAGATTTTCTTTCCCAGTAATTATCAATAATTATAATATTGTGATCATCATATAATATAACAGCAATTTAAGAAAAGTAACATGTCCGGAAGATTGATCCAACTGCCATCGAATATTTGATATGCCAATCGTTGCCGTTCATCTTCTACAATCGTCACAATTCACCGATGACCTCTCTGTAGAAATATGAGTTCGGTGCCCTCAAGCCTCGACCGGCTCTGACACCAAATGTGGGGTCCTTCCTGCTTAACCTGAAACTCAACCACTTGATACAAAAGAGATTAGAAAGTATAATGACTAGATAAATAAACTAAATAAATGAATAACTTAACAAACTAAAACAAACCATAACCTGTCTCTAATACCATCTTGTCCATTGCCGTCTGCGTCTTCCGTAGGATCCCTCCAGCAAAGCTCGTTTAACCATAGGAAAAGCAACCATTAGCTTCGCCACCCAACCATAGGCTCATGCTTTTAGTCACATGGCCTCCCCCGAGCTTTGGGTCGCAAAGCTCACACACAATCATTAAGAAACCCAGCTTGGGAACCCCCCCCCCCACCAAGATTTCTATCCAAACCCTCAATAGCAGCAAGTCATGAGGTAACTCAAAATTATGACAGTCATCCAGGGTCCGGGTCCTTTACCCATTCCCAAAGCCTTCCTTTTAAAGGAACATTCCATGCGACACATGTCGCTTCATGCATAAATACATATTTTATTAAATTTCCAATTTAATAATACTCACCCATCCATGTGTCAGTTTTTCTAGGAGTTGCACCAACATTCCTAAGTTTGCTCATGTTTGTTCCCTAGATATTTTACGAACTCCTAGTTTTGAGGTGTAGGTGGAGTTGACTAGGTTTCCATGCTTAGGATTCTACTTTGCTCCTAAAATAAGGATTTATATTATTTTAAATGCTCATAATATTCTTTTATGCGCAAATGCCTAAATAACACTTAATATTATTTAAATGTCAATGTAATCATTTATGTGCAAATGCCTAAAGTACTCAAATGCATTTCTAAGTAATTTTCTAGGTGCAAACTTATATGTTTTTATGTAGTTAAGTTTAACAATCATCTTCACTAGGATCTCGGTGCCACGTCGTTGGGCCACCCCATTCCTTAATTTCATTTCCCTGACATTGCACCACTCCGTTGGGTCCAGTCATCCGTAGTTTCCATTCCTTGGCAAGGTACCACATTGTTGGGTCCTTACGTCCACTCTTTCCGTTCTTGGCAGGGTACCACTCTGTCGGGCCCTTCTACCATCATCCTTTCGGTTTGACTTGCGGGAACTTCATGTAGGTAGTTCAAGAGCCGTTACCTTTTATCCTCCATCTACATGCTATTAGGGACTAATGGCGCTGAGGAGTGAGTCCGTTCTCACTGCATGCCTCACAACTTGTATGTGACCAACTCCATCATGGGCCACCTCGTACGCCCTCATGCTTTCCTTATGAGCAAGTGGATCAGTGCTTATCTGCTCATGCGTGGTATTCCTTCGGAAGTCGACATCGTCATCGCTCTCCCCGTGTGTGATTTATCCGTACTCTACGACCCTTCAATTCCTTTGTGTGCCCATTGGTGAACCATTTCACCTACCACCACACACATTTCTCACAAACATATATTAGTACTACTTTCCTCAATTATTATAATATGATTCATAAATATGCTATTTCGTTAAGCATTTATTGGTTACTCATAACATTACTCATTCATCTAATCCGAAATGCATCTCGTCAATGCTTACTTTATTCATTCTAATCACATAATCAATCATACAGCTAGTCGTTAAGCATCATTCATATGTACCATTTTCATAATCAAAGTTAATCGTTAAACAAAATGTAATCATTCATTTACATCAACGATCTAGATACACGTATGTCATTATTTTATTGATTTACAATTAGTCGTAGTCATGAATATACTCAATATAACATCAAGGGGTCATTTTATTATTTTTTCAATCAGTCAGGTCACTCGATAGGTGCCCTCCAGGTCTGCAGTAGTCTAGGGGCACTACACAAATGTAATAAACCTAATTGGTTATTACAAATGTATTTATTATTATATTAGGATAAATAATTATTAATTGTTAAAGGACATGTTGATTTATCAATAGATATGTCTATTCCCGTTAAGCCATATTTAATATCAGCCATTCCTATTGTAAAAGCATCAATTCACTTATAAAAATATATATATTATCTATTAAGATAATCATGTAGGGATTGAATCGTTACAACAAAAGCAATGACAACCATAGGTTTCTAGTTTCCATGTGGGTAAAATTATTGGCACTCTAGATAGACCCTAGGTTCCTAAATAAGACAACAATAGAACCCAACAATATCGGCACTTTCAATACCCTATAAAGTGTAAGGTCTCACTTGAGATATTGAAAAAATTTATGGATATAGAAATGTATGTATATAACAGAAAGGGGAGAATATAAAATGATCATAAAGAATAAAGGGTACACAAGTAGTGATTAATCACTCATTTCATAACATACAACTTAAATAAAAGGGTGAACCAAATCATAGCCATTTCCATTAATTTCCATACGCATAGATAAGTGCATTCTCCTTATGTCTACTACAATATCCTAAAAAAGGCCCAATATTTTCTACCAACATATACTACTCCATCATGATCCATTCCAACATGTCACTTTGATTACATACTATTTATATCATATATGATTATAAAGAAGCTACAATCATTTCCAAATCTAGAAGCTTATGGGATAAATCTAGAGCTATCAAGTCCAATGTGTTGGCAAGACAAGCACCCTAAGCAATGGGGTGTACTGGGAAGTCTGGTGCATGACTCAAAAAATTTGCAAAATGGTGTCCCAACATGCCCTGACTACTAATTTTTCATCAACATTAGAAAATCAGGTTCACTACTAGAAAATGAATGCCAAAGAAATATCCTTTAAATACTAGTGAATTGTTCAAAGCTCTAAGTGACTTCCTTGTAGATATCATCAATTTTCTAGACATCTACCTGAAATTTCTTAACGTTTTCCAAAGTAAATGTATCCATGACTAGTGTATCATTCTGTGATCCTTTCACTGCCTCTTCTGCTAATTGTTGTACATCGCTAAAGTTGGTACATTACTTCTATTCTTCATCCTGATAATGTGCAACTAGTTTCTATTGATCGGACTAGGTAGTAATATTTTATTTGGTTGAAGCTTCGTTGTTGTTTTTGAATCTGTTCTTGCATAAATGTCTTGATTTCTTTGGATTTTCCTTTCTTGTGGATCCTTATGAATCCTATAGTTAATATGGCACTTTATATCTTGGTTGAAGTTTGAAAATTATAGTTCATAAATAATTACACTAAAATAGTAAGATATAATATTTTTACAAGTGAAATGTTGGCAAGTTAGAAACTCTATAAAAGCTCCTCATGTTGTAGGTTCCATCCACACTGATTTTGAAAGGGGATTTATTTGTGCAAAGGTAATTTTATAGCATTTGTTTTTGTTTCTATGCTAGTATCACATCATCATTAGTGTAGCAAATGTTTGGTTATCCCATTTGAAGGAGCTTCACAAGTTAAAGTATACACATGATTGTATGATGCCACATTTTATTCAACATATTAAGTTTCCTTGTTATGGAAGAAGATATGTAGAAGAACACCCAACCTGGGAGCTTCCAATTTCACTACAACCATGGAGACAAGCATTTAACTAATTAGTATTGACGATTTTTCTATATGAGTCTAAGTTCATTTTGCTTGCTATAAGTTGATTTTATTGAGCATTATTAGAGACGATCTAGGGAAAACTTATAATATCTATAATTGTTACTATGGCTGAGGTCTAGGTAATTGGTATATAATGTGTGAGATTTTGCAATCAGCTTACACTTGAAATATGTTTTGATTGCATACACTTGTCCATGTATGAACTTCTAACTTGTTATGTGTTACTTGAATTTCTTCATGTTCATGTTGTTGATGTAATTGAATTGGTATATGTGTATTCCTGTTTACAATATATAATTGTGCAATTTGAATTCAATTCTTTGAATAGGATTCTTCCAAAAGAAAGTGTAAGGGTATTTGTTGTTTGGGTGTGTGCGGGTGTCTAAAGAATCTAGGCGCTATGGATTCATTCAGTTGTTCAACATTCAATACAAATGAATGGGAATTCATTCACAGGTAGTCTACACCCCTATAGTCTAGTATTTTGTTATTTGCATATTATGATTATTTGCTACAAGGAAATGAATAATTGATATTGTATATTATGATTTTTTGAAATAGGTCTTGATTGACTTATAATTTATTTTTAAGTTTTTCATATATTATATTTTTATTTCAAGGGGCCAAAACCCTATGCTTTCTCCATATTTGGACTTTCAATTTTTCAATATCATTCATTATAATCTCGGTATTTTTTATGGCATTGCTAACTTGTTGTTTATGTTCTTGCAAATTTATTTGATTCTTCAAAGGTGATCATTCATTATTTTTTTACATTTATTTGTTCTTTCAGGGAATGTGCCAAGATGATGCAAGTGCATTATCATCGATAGAAGGAAAGGGGAGACATGAGTATTTAGAATACTTTTCAACAAAATGACACCCAAATGGAGGTATGATCTAGAAAGTAAATTGTATAGCTAAAATAGTCTAGTTCTTTTATGGATTTTGTACACTAATAGATTTGTAGCTGTGATAAGAGCTATACTTACTATTAATTTCATGGTTAAGTTAAAAGTTTATTTAGATCTAAACTTTAGCTTATATGGAGGTTCAAGTAAGATTATGTCCCCAAATGCACCTCTGCTTGTGTGATATGTGAAAATCCTCATAGTGGATCCAAAGAGATGATGTAAACCTCACAATGAAAGAATTTAGGAAAATAGAAGAAGAATACTGCAGGAGAACATAGATCCAATGGAACTCAGATAGGAGTAGAATATTCACACGTGTTTCATTTATCAGAATAGAAAACAGTAATGATACAATGCACAGGATTCGAATACCAAGGGTGTAATTCGAATTGGCCTGCATGGAGAGATCAAAAGACCACTGGAGTGTCATCAAAGCACAACTAGAAGTCTATCTCATCATCAGTGGAGTCATCAATGCACAAGTAACTATCAACCATTAGTCAAACTAAATCTAATTGAGTGTGGTAGGTGTAACTAAGTGTAACTGGCACATGGAGGCACTAACTAAATGAAGGAGGTTCAGTGGAGGGCGCATGAGGAGCTAGCTAAAGTCAGAATGAGCAGTCTAGTCTCATTGGAGTTCCATCGGAGTGATACAGTCAGTTGAGAGTCAGTTTAGCCATAAATCAAGGAAAGAATTAATGATAAATCAATTAACTGAAGTACAACTAAATGGTAGGTGAGAGAGGGCAAGTGGCTTCCTTAATTCAAGGAAGAAGGGCGCTCCAAGCTCTAGGAGGGCTAAAAATGATCAATGAGAAGCTCCCTGGGCTAGCTAACTGGGGGCTAGGTGCTGGGACTGATGACTAGGATGCATGCAATTTCATGCATGCATGCAGAAATGCATGCAATACTGAAAGTGCAAATGATGAAAATGATGGTAGGACTAGGATGGAGTATAGGAATATCCTAACACCCCCCCTTAATCCATCCTGGGCCCTGGTAACTAGGACCAAAGGTCACCCAATACAATCAAATAAATAATAAAATAAGAACTGTCCATAAACCGAGGAAATGGGAAAAACCTCATGGGAAAAATACCCCCCCTCAAAAGAACAGTAAAATAACTCAAAGAACCATCATACTAAGTAGAAAAGAAAGAATCTTTCATCAGTGAAAACTTTTGCAAAAAACTTGGCAAGCTGATCCTCTGTAGGATGCCAAAGCAGGTGCTAGATCTGGATCTGGTCTTTTGATGTGCCTCCCATTGGGTAGAGGAGGTATTGGATGAAGCAAGTCTTTCAGGAATTCTTTCTGCAACTGGAACGAATGGAGATTAAAGGAGAAATAGTCTCAGATTAAAGCATTGCTAAAGGAAGCAGATGAGATAAAAAATGCTTTAGTCATTTTGATTCAAGAAAAAGATCAATCTTCTAATGAAGAGCTTTCCAAAGAAATTGAAAGGGTTTGTGGTCACCCAGAAGCTAAAAAAGATTCTCCAGAAGACTCTCCTGATCATTCCCCTGAAAGATCTCCTTCCCCACAATCTCAAAGTGTCAGTCTGTTAGGAGCTGTGTCTGGTCCCAAGTTATTCATTACCCTACAGTTTTGTCCAGAAGAGTTTAAAGCCTATCCAATTCAATGTCTGATAGATTCTGGATGACAATTTAACCTTGCAAGAGGTAATGCTATTCCTGAATTTTATGGGGAAAAGACCAAAGAATTTGGATCTGCAATCCAAGGTACCCCTGTATATTTAACCGGTAAAGTCGAAGATTTCCTCATTGCTTTGTCTTCTGTAAAGAGTTCTGTGTCTTTGTTTAGATTGGATGCAATCCGTGAGGATTGTGTTTTAGGTTCTGAATTTTTATTAAAAGTTAGTCCTTTCTCTATAGATACTCAAAAAATGTTGTTTGTTTGTACAATCAATGGTCAGATGCTTCATATATTACTATCAATGACCAGAACCCGAGTGAAAACTGGCAATTGCCTCAGATTCTCCCGAAAGATGTTTACAGACTACACTGGTGGAATTTGTATTCAGTCACCCAAATAAAAGTGTCAAGTATAGATGTAGCGTTCACAGATAATCAAGAACCCATCCATATAACTCTGCTTGACAAAGATCAGATAGATTGGGCTAAGAAAAGAAATTTCAAATATGCACATTTTGGTGCAGTAAAGCTTGGTCTCGGTACATTAGTACGCCCTCGTTTACCTGTGTCTTCTTTATGTTGTGTTGTTGATACTAGGCATAATAACTTTTCCGATGCTGTGATAGGAGGATTCACTGCTCCTTTACATGACGGACCAGCCTTCGGAACTATTTATCCCCAATTTTCTGTTAGCTTAGATGATCCACATATTTATAATATTTTGAAAGCATATATTCTCCCAAAAGGATTTGACATGCAAAGAGGCTCCCGTATCATCCAATTAAAAGGCGGTGTTTGTGTACGATTTGGCAATGACACCCTTCCCCAGTTGAGGTCCCATGTCCATCAGAGTTCTACAGACTGCAGCGTGGTGGAACAGCCAAATGCGAAATCTAAAAATGCGACCCCAATAACCTTCAATTGGATTGGTATTCAATATCCACAATCTTGGGAAATGAAATACACTGAGTTAAGAAACCAAGAAAGAGTAGCAGCTCTTATGAAATCAAAACCTCTTGTCTATGATAAATCTACATGCTCTTTTAGGTCACCCCAAGATGAGCCTATTCCTAGATTTTGTCCTCCTTTGATCAGATCTTCTTCAATGTCATCCTATCAAAATGCTAAGCGCCAAGCTATGTCGGATCAATTGTCTAAAAAGTCGTTAGCTGAGTCTTCTTCTGCTGTACAAAATCCTGTTGCTGTAAATACTGAATCTTTTTCTGGTTTGTCTAAGTATGAACATAGAGGTCAACATGCAGACTGTCCTGCATGCAGAAAAATAAAAACAAAATTAATCCAAAAAGAAAAACAAAAATCTCATCATGAATTCCCAAGCCTTGGTATGTTTTCTGCCCTTCCCAGATCCGGTGCCTCAGCAGAAACCACAAACCCTCAAGGCCAAAAATATTTCTACCCTAGAAGAAATCTTCCTAAAGTTTCCTTCAGACAGTACTCCCAGGATGGCACAACCAGAAGAGAATTTTTTCCTTTCAAGTCTTCAGCTTCTGATCAGTCAGTATCAGATGAAGTAAAATTAGCCAACTGGAGCAACTTGCAGCAACTTCATACTACAAGAAATCTAGACGATATGGCTAATGATATCCTGATGCTTAAACGAAGCTGTGCTCTCCAAAGAGAACAATTAGATAAAGTCATCACAAAGTTAGAACTATTAGATCATCTGTTGCATGATACAACTGAAATAGAAAAAGCCATAACAGTAGCTTCTAATAAGCTACAAAGAAGAATGGAAGTTCTAGCAGACCTCACTACTAGAACACAAGAACTAAAGAAGAAAGAATATATAGTTCCTGATCATGTTTTAAAATTGGCTAGAAAAGGTCATACCAAAGCAGCCTCTCTTGGTATTTTCAGTAGTATTCCAGATGATGAAAAGCCTGAATGGGACTTTGGACAAAGTGATGCCCAGAGACAGGATATAGAAGAATGGATCGAAGCTTTCAAAGGTTATAGACCTATTTTGGATCCAAAATATATAGGAGACTTGGACATGATGGCGGCAGAATCTTCTAACCAGAGAAGATTACCTGGCCTAGGGAATAATGAAGAGTTTGATACCCACATGCCTGATGCACAAGCTGTTGCATCAAATCCTCCAAAAGTTTTTAATTTTGGTATCCTGAATATTCAATGTCAATCTCATGAAGAGATTAAAAATGCAATTCAGTTACTGACACACTGGATACTGTACAAGAAGCAGCAAGATCACAATCTTACAGGCTAAATGATTGGTGCTCAATTGGTTGCTGGCTTATCAGGTTTGGCATATGAATGGTGGTGATGGTTGCCACAAGAAACTAGAAATGAGTTGCTATCTGCAAAAGATTCTGATGAGAAAATTCTCTCAGCCTTAGGTAGAGAATTTTATGGTCCTGAAGATCAAGAAGACTATTATCACCTTGCCTCTCTGTTTATGTCTGCCCGTTTGTGTCATCTTAGTAAAGCAGAAGAGTATTTCTGCTATATGCAAAAGTTGTTAATTTCTTCAGGAAAGTCAGGTGACCCAGCATATCTAAAGCATTATTTAAGAAGTTACCCTTGCCATGTTCCAGATGTTGTGGAACAAGCTCTTAAAGATAAAAAGATAGCTCTCTGATCTCTTTCTCTAGCACAGTTGCACAATCACATTCTACAAACTTGGCAAGAGCACTGCCTAGATAAGAGAGTTAGTAAAGATTTTAAGCGACACCAACAAATGTTTTCAGCATCTTTCTACAAAGATGTTGCAGGTATGCCTGATTAGGGGTGTGGTGCGCATAATTGTGGTCACTTTGGCAAAGGAGGTTGCCATTGTGAAGGTAAGAAAAGGAAAAGGAAGTTTTACAGTTCTGAGAGTAGATATCACCTTGATCGCCCCTATAAGCACAAATCAAAATACAAAGACTACAGAGTAAAGAAACATCATAAGAAAAACAAATACTCTGCAAAAATATTTGTGAAAAGAAAAAAAGAAAAGGGTAAAGGTGATACTTGTTTTATTTGTGGGAAAACTGGTCACTAGGAAAGCAAGTGTCCAGAGAGAAAGTCTCGCCCTCGGCTAGCAGCTCTCTGTACATCCTTAGATCCAACTTGGTGGGATCTGTTTAAAGTTTATAAGTCTGCCCCTTCTCCCTTGGGAGAAATTATTTATTTACCAGATTCTGATTCCTCTTCTTCTTGTACAGAATCCGAAGAAGATAATCCTCAGTTAGCTAAATGTGATCAGTCCTCATCTTCGTCTTCCTCCTCAGATTCATACAGTGAGCCACATTTAGGGGGGTGTGAGTTACCTGAGTATGATTTCAATTTGTATATGTTTTCAAGATCCATTTCCCCATTTCAAATTGAAAAGCAAATAGCTTCTATTGATTTACAATTATCTTCCATTCCAGTTTATAGACACCATGAAAGAACAGAGCTAAGGGAAGAAAAGAAATCATTGCAAGCTCAGTTGAAAGCTTTGACAAGCGACAAAGAGAAAGTTACTGTAGCTTTCAATCCAGCAGAACTTTACCAAGATTACCCCAGTGGTCATGCAGATAGACAAGCTCATAGAGCTGACAGAGAAAAATTGTTAAGGATGAGATTAAAGGAGAAACAGTCTTAGATTAAAGCATTGCTAAAGGAAGCAGATGAGATAAAAAATGCTTTAGTCATTTTGATTCAAGAAAAATATCAATCTTCTGATGAAGAGCTTTCCAAAGAAATTGAAAGGGTTTGTGGTCACCCAGAAGCTAAAGAATATTCTCCAGAAGACTCTCCTGATCATTCCCCTGAAAGATCTCCTTCCCCACAATCTCAAAGTGTCAGTCTGTTAGGAGTAGTGTCTGGTCCCAAGTTATTCATTACCCTATATTTTTGTCCAGAAGAGTTTAAAGCCTATCCAATTCAATGTCTGATAGATTCTAGATGTTAGTTTAACCTTGCAAGAGGTAATGCTATTCCTGAATTTTATTGGGAAAAGACCAAAGAATTTGGATCTGCAATCCAAGGTACCCCTGTATATTTAACCGGTAAAGTCAAAGATTTCCCCATTACTTTGTCTTCTATAAAGAGTTCTGTGTCTTTGTTTAGATTGGATGCAGTCCGTGAGGATTGTGTTTTAGGTTCTAAATTTTTATTAAAAGTTAGTCCTTTCTCTATAGATACTCAAAAAATGTTGTTTGTTTGTACAATCAATGGTCAGTCTGTATCTTTGCCTTTGAGTCACAAATTTGTACAAAGATGTAAACCATTGAGTCAAATTCCTCCTGTACAGTCCAAGTCCAAAGTTTCGTTAAACAAGATGGAAAGATGTATCTCTTTTGCAGAGGTGCATAGTGAAAAGTTTCTTACAGGGATCTCTGAGAAAATCAAGAAAGATTGTTGTTCTGAAAGCCCAAATGCTTTCTGGAGAAGAGAGAAATATTTTGTTTCTCTACCCTTTGATCCGTTGCAGAAAATAAAACCCATGAAATCCTCAGCCAGACTAATGAGTCCCTCTGAAAGGGAATTCTGCTCCAAAGAAATTTAGGATTTGCTTAAGAAAGGTTTGATCGAGCCCTCGAAAAGCCCTTGGGCTTGTAGAGCACTTGTTGTTAATAAGCACTCCGAGCAGAAACGAGGAAAGCCAAGATTGGTAGTCAATTTCAAGCCCCTGAATGCAGTTCTTCAAAAGATCAGGTATCCATTGCCTGATAAAGCAAGCTTACTGCAAAAGATAACAGGTTGCACTATATTTAGTAAGTTTGATTTAAAATTAGGGTTCTACCAAATTGGGATAGAGGCAAAGGATAGATATAAAACAACATTTGTAGTTCCCCATGGTCAGTATCAATGGAAGGTCCTCCCGTTTGGCATCAATAATGCACCATCAGAATTTCAGAAGAGGATGGAGGATATATTTAGAGATATTCCATGGTTGGCAGTGTTCATTGATGATATCCTTATTTGTTCTAAAAATTTGCAGGAACACTTGAAACATTTGCAACTGTTTTATGATCTTGTTTATAAGCATGGTTTAGTTCTGTCAGAATCAAAAATGGAAATAGGCAGAACTGATATTGAATTTTTGGGTTTACATATAAAAGCCGGTCAGGTAGTTTTGCAGAAACATGTTTTGCAATCTTTTGAGCATTTTCCTGACAAAATATTAGAGAAAACCCAATTGCAGAGATTTTTAGGCTGTTTAAATTATATTAGACCATTCTATCGTGGACAAGCTGCAGATATCTATTGCTTGCAGCAAAGATTGAAGAAAAAGCCAATTCCATGGTCTGATGAAATGACTCTAGCAGTCCAGAAAATAAAAGATAGAGTCAAACAGCTACCAGCTCTCAGTCTTCCACAGGGAGTTGGAAAATTGATTATTGAGACAGATGCATCAAATACCACATGGGGTGGTGTTTTGTTAGAAGAAAGAGATGGTAAAGAATTCATCTGTGGTTATGCATCTGGTTCTTTTAAGAATGCAGAATTGAATTATCCTACCAGTCACAAGGAAATTTTAGCTGTGAAGAAAACTGTCAGTCATTTTATTTTGTATTTGAAACCTGTCAGGTTTACCATAAGAACTGATCTGAAAATCATGCCAGGCATTTTCAAGAATGAAAACCTCATGGCAGAGAACAGTAGCCGCATTTTGAAATGGTTTATATGGTTAAGCAATTTCGATTATGATATTGTTTATAAACCAGGCTATCTTAATTGTCTTGCTGATATGCTTACTCGTGAGAATGTGCAGAGTGAAGCACCAAGTTTGAATATGTTTTCAGCAGGATCTGGTTTAGGATCAGGTTCTAGAGATAAGGGTAAAGCCCCAATGACTGAAGAAGATTTGCCAAAAGATGCTTTATTCTTAAAGCCCTGGGATAAGAATATAACAGAGGAAGAGCGCAAAGAATTGCTAGATTATGCAGGTCGGCATGAAGCCAAAAAATATCTCAGCTTGACTTTGATCAAACAAATTGAAGCCAGCCCTTGCAAATTGCAGATACTGGAGCGCTGGGAAAAGAAAGCTTTCAACAGCTTTCAAAAAGCAGGAGAGAAGCTGAGAAAATGCAAAGAAATTTAGGTAGATTGCAACGATGAAAAAGAAGGACCTGTTTGGTATGTAGATCTAGGTGAAGGTAATTTAACCTAGACCACCTACAATTTAATCTTGCAATTCTGTAGAGAGCAGACCTCCATAGTGATCTGCGTTGACCCAGGAAATATGAGAAACATGAAGTGGTCTGGGTGGACGGAAGTCTTCCTGGATAAGTTTTGTCCAAGGACAGATTGGCTAGAAAGAAGAGCCAATTTGATTTTACACCTTGAAGCTGACATGTAGGCCGCTGACCAGAATAATCAGTGGTTTAAATTCAGGTTGCGACACCTTGGTGGTCGCTATACTCCACTTGAGCATATTATGACCATTACCCAAAAGTTTATCAAGAGGGACAATCAGGGTAATAGGTTAGACACCAATATTCATCGCCAAACATTGCCGTTGAATTACAGAGTTGAGTCTCTGTTTGCTTCTGAATTCATCTTTGGCCCGAATGAAGCATTGAGAGGTTCAGATGTAGAATAGTGCTTTGGAGAACTGTTATATCCAGATATGGATGAAGAATTCCCAGAAAATGAATATTGGCATCATCTAGAATCTCAGCAGCCGTATAGCTGGGAAGGTGATTTGGCAAAGCGTGAGCTGGAAGAGAACCTGTATAATGAAGGCGTGCTTGACTGTGTGTGCAGTGGAGTTCCAACTGGAGATGGCAGTGATGTTCAGTGTCTATGCGGATGTTCAGTGTGTATGCGGGTCCGGTTATGGAACCGACTAAAGATATTTTGCACGAGAATGAAGCCAGTTGGTCCGGAATGCATGTGATAAAGAATCTTGTACACATTTGCTTTTGTAAGGAAGCCGTTGGTGGGCCTTCCAGTTGTATTATTCTGTTGGCCATGTTTTAGCCAAAAGTTTGTTTTGTATCTCGGGATGCTTTTCCCCGAAAGAATTTATAATAATGACTGATGTAATGGGCCAGAGTTGTCGGCCATTGGAATCTGCTTTAGTTAGTGGTTGTCTGTCAGTCAGAGTCGTAGTACCGGGTCCCCATATGGCCGATCCTCCAAGGGACGAGATAACATGGTGTGGTCCCACCATGCCCCGAGAATCTCTCTTTTGAACCGGTTGGTGTATGTTTTGGTTTACCGGTTTACCGTCTTAGAAGCTATAAATAAGAGGCTTGAGGTTCATTCCATTCATTCGAGTGAAGTCGCATGAGCAAGTAGTCCACTCTGCAAGTAGGAGTCGCATGAGCAAGTAGTCCGCTCTCCAAGTGTCTAAGAAGTGTGAGAGCCGAGGTAAGTATGCTCTGCGGGTTGCCCATTGTGGTAGAACATCGCATCAGAAAGCCGAGACTTGCCCTGTAAATTTGAGTCTATTGTAAGGGTGTGCTAGTGAGCATATCTTGGTGTTCCCAGGAGCTTGTGTGTAGCTTCATGCCTTCGGGAAGTTGCGAAAACTAAAAGGACCCAAGACATTGTGTTCAGGCACAATTGAGAGCATGTGGTGATGAACTTCGTAGTCCGAAGTCGATCCACTGTATTGTATTAGCAAAGTTTGTAATCTGAAAATTGAGTAATGAAAAGCTGAAGTGGAGATCCTGTCGTAGTTGGTATCAGAGCCAGTGGAATGCTTTTACACTCTCAAATCTTGTGCGATTGTTCTGGTAATGCTTAAAGCCTTATCTTATGCATGAATGTTAATCTGCTGCAACATCATTTCTATGTTATGTATGGTTGATCTATTTTATCAAACACTCTAAAGAACAAAAGTATCTAGTAGACGGTGGAAATGACCGTTGAGGAAATTGTAGGGTTCCATAAGGTGTTAGCGTAGTTCAGAAGTCAGTAGCAGTAAGGCCCGTTGAGGATAGGGGAGTAAGTCTACAAGTTGCCCGAAGCGTAGAAGTCAGCACTCACCTTATTTTTTAATGGATCCCACAATGGATACTGTTTAGCTGACACATATAGAGTGTGAATCAGCCAATGATGTAGAAGTGTCGCTAGAAATAGATCAACCATACATAACATAGAAATGATGTTGCAGCAGATTAACATTCATGCATAAGATAAGGCTTTAAGCATTACCAGAACAATCGCACAAGATTTGAGAGTGTAAAAGCATTCCACTGGCTCTGATACCAACTACGCCAGGATCTCCACTTCAGCTTTTCATTACGCCATTTTCAGATTACAGCCTTTGCTAATACAATACAGTGGATCGACTTCAGACTGCGAAGTTTGTCACCACATGCTCTCAATTGTGCCTGAACACAATGTCTTGGGTCCTTTTAGTTTTCACAACTTCCCGAAGGCATGAAGCTACTCATAGGCTCTTGGGAACACCAAGATATGCTCACTATCACACCCTTACAATAGACTCAAATTTATAGGGTGAGTCTCAGCTTTCTGATGCGATGTTCTACCACAATGGGAAACCCACAGAGGATACTTACCTCAGCTCTCACACTTCTTAGACACTTGCAGAGCAGACTACTTCCTCATGCGACTCCTACTTGTAGAGCGGACTACTTGCTCATGCGACTTCACTCGAATGAATGGAATGAACCTCAAGCCTCTTATTTATAGCTTCTAAGATGGTGAACCGGTAAACCAAAACATACACCAACCGGTTCAAAAGCTAGATTCCCGGGGCATGGTGGGACCACACCATGTTATCTCGTCCCTTGGAGGCTCGGCCATATGGGGACCCGGTACTACAACTCTGACTGATAGACAACCACTAACTAAAGCAGATTCCAATGGCCGACAACTCTGGCCCATTACATCAGTCATTATTATAAATTCTTTTGGGGAAAAGCATCCCGAGATACAAAACAAACTTTCGGCTAAAACATGGACGACAGAATAATACAACTGGAAGGCCCACCAATGGCTTCCTTACAAAAGCAAATGTGTACAAGATTCTTTATCACATGCATTCCGGACCAACTGGCTTCATTCTCGTGCAGAATATCTTTAGTCGATTCCGTAACAGGACCCGCATCACTGAACATCACACTGAACATCACTGTCATCTCCAGCTGGAACTCCACTGCACACACAGTCAAGCACGCCTTCATTATACAGGTTCTCTTCCAGCTCACGCTTTGCCAAATCATCTTTCCAGTTATACGGCTGCTGAGATTCTGGATGATGCCAATATTCATTTTCTGGGAATTCTTCATCCATATTTGGATATAACGGTTCTCCAAAGCACTGTTCTACATCCGAACCTCTCAATGCTTCATTCGGGCCAAAGATGAATTCATAAGCAAACAGAGACTCAACTCTGTAATTCAACGGCAATGTTCGATGGTGAATCTTGGTGTCTAACCTATTACCCTGACTGTCCCTCTTGATAAACTTTTGGGTAATGGTCATAATATGCTCAAGTGGAGTATAGCGACCACCAAGGTGTCGCAACATGAATTTAAACAACTGATTATTCTGGTCAGCGGCCTGCATGTCAGCTTCAAGGTGTAAAATAAAATTGGCTCTTCTTTCTAGCCAATCTGTCCTTGGACAAAACTTATCCAGGAAGAGCATTACCTCTTGCAAGGTTAAACTGACATCCAGAATCTATTAGACATTGAACTGGATAGGCTTTAAACTCTTCTGGACAAAATTGTAGGGTAATGAATAACTTGGGACCAGACACTGCTCCTAACAGACTGACACTTTGAGATTGTGGCGAAGGAGATCTTTGAGGGGAATGATCAGGAGAGTCTTCTGGAGAATCTTCTTTAGCTTCTGGGTGACCACAAACCCTTTCAATTTATTTGGAAAGCTCTTCATCAGAAGATTGATCTTTTTCTTGAATCAAAATGACTAGAGCATTTTTTATCTCATCTGCTTCGTTTAGCAATGCTTTAATCTGAGACTGTTTCTCCTTTAATCTCATCGTTAACAATTTTTCTCTATCAGCTCTGTGAGCTTGTCTATCTGCATGACCACTGGGGTAATCTTGGTAAAGTTCTGTTGGATTGAAAGCTATAGTAACTTTCTCTTTTCCTTTGTCGCTTGTCAAAGCTTTCAACTGAGCTTGCAATGCTTTCTTTTCTTCCCTTAGCTCTGTTCTTTCATGGTGTCTATAAACTGGAATGGAAGATAATTGTAAATCAATAGAAGTTATTTGCTTTTCAATCTAAAATGGGGAAATGGATCTTGAAAACATATACAAATTGAAATCATACTCAGGTAACTCACACCCCCCTAAATGTGGCTCACTGTCTGAATCTGAGGAGGAAGACGAA
Source organism: Larix kaempferi (assembly GCA_027924585.1). NCBI lineage: Eukaryota > Viridiplantae > Streptophyta > Pinopsida > Pinales > Pinaceae > Larix > Larix kaempferi. The sequence continues at coordinate 3,734,136 of BSBM01000435.1, forward strand.
GATGAGGACTTATCACATTTAGCTAACTGAGGATTATCTTCTTCGGATTCTGTACAAGAAGAAGAGGAATCAAAATCTGGTAAATAAATAATTTCTCCTGAGGGAGAAGGAGCAGACTTATCAACTTTAAACAGATCCCACCAAGTTGGATCTAAGGATGTACAAAGAGCTGTTAACCGAGGGCGAGAATTTCTCTCTGGACACTTGCTTTCCCAGTGACCAGTTTTCCCACAAATAAAACAAGTATCACCTTTACCCTTTTCTTTTCTTCTTTTCACAAATCTTTTTGCAGAGTATTTTTTTTTCTTATGATGTTTCTTTACTCTATAGTCTTTGTATTTTGATTTGTGCTTATAGGGGCGATCAGGGTGATATCTACTCTCAGAAGTGTAAAACTTCTTTTTCCTTTTCTTACCTTCACAATGGCAACCTCCTTTGCCAAAGTGACCACGATTATGCGCACCACACCCCCAATCGGGCATACCTGCAACATCTTTGTAGAAAGATGCTGAAAACATTTGTTGGTGTCACTTAAAATCTTTACTAACTCTCTTATCTAGGCAGTGCTCTTGCCAAGTTTCTAGAATGTGATTGTGCAACTGTGCTAGAGAAAGAGATCGGAGAGCTATCTTTTTATCTTTAAGAGCTTATTCCACAGCATCTGGAACATGGCTAGGGTAACTTCTTAAATAATGCTTTAGATATGCTGGGTCACCTGACTTTCCTGAAGAAATTAACAACTTTTGCATATAGCAGAAATACTCTTCTGCTTTACTAAGATCACACAAATGGGCAAACATAAACAGAGAGGCAAGGTGATCATAGTCTTCTTGATCTTCAGGACCATAAAATTCTCTACCGAAGGCTGAGAGAATTTGCTCATCAGAATCCTTTGCAGATAGCAACTCATTTCTAGTTTCTTGTGGCAACCATCGCCACCATTCATATGCCAAACCTGATAAGCCAGCAAGCAATTGAGCACCAATCATTTGGCCTATAATATTGTGATCTTGCTGCTTCTTGTACAGTATCCAGTGTGTCAGTAACTGAATTGCATTTTTAATCTCTTCACGAGATTGACATTGAATATTTAGGACAGGATGTTCTGGCATTTGAGAAATCAAATTATTCATAGAGTTGATACCAAAATTAAAAACTTTTGGAGGATTTGATGCAACAGCTTGTGCATCAGGCATGTGGGTGTCAAACTCTTCATTATTCCCTAGGCCAGGTAATCTTCTCTGGTTAGAAGATTCTGCTACCATCATGTCCAAGTCTCCTATATATTTTGGATCCAAAACAGGTCTATAACCTTTGAAAGCTTCGATCCATTCTTCTATATCCTGTCTCTGGGCATCACTTTCTCCAAATTCTCATTCGGGCTTTTCATCATCTGGAATACTACTGAAAATACCAAGAGAGGCTGCTTTGGTATGACCTTTTCTAGCCAATTTTAAAACATGATCAGGAACTATATATTCTTTCTTCTTTAGTTCCTGTGTTCTAGTAGTGAGGTCTGCTAGAACTTCCATTCTTCTTTGTAGCTTATCAGAAGCTACTATTATGGCTTTTTATATTTCAGTTGTATCATGCAACAGATGATCTAATAGTTCTAACTTTGTGATGACTTTATCTAACTATTCTGTTTGGAGAGCACAGCTTTGTTTAAGCATCAATATATCATTAGCCATATCGTCTAGATTTCTTGCAATATGAACTTGTGGCAAGTTGCTCCAGTTGGCTAATTTTACTTCATCTGATACTGACTGATCAGAAGCTGAAGACTTGAAAGGAAAAAATTCTCTTTTGGTTGTGCCATCCTGGGAGTACTGTCTGAAGGAAACTTCAGGAAGATTTCTTCCAGGGTAGAAAGATTTTTGGCCTTAAGGGTTTGTGGTTTCTGCTGAGGCACCGGATCTGGGAAGGGCAGAAAACATACCAAGGCTTGGGAATTCATGATGAGATTTCTGTTTTTCTTTTTGGATTAATTTTGTTTTTATTTTTCTGCATGTAGGACAGTCTGCATGTTCACCTCTATGTTCATACTCAGACAAACCAGAAAAAGATTCAGTATTTACAGCAACAGGATTTTGTACAGCAGAAGACTCAGCTAAACACTTTTTAGACAATTGATCCGACATAGCTTGGCGCTTAGCATTTTGATAGGATGACATTGAAGAAGATCTGATCAAAGGAGGACCAAATCTAGGGATAGGCTCATCTTGGGGTGACCTAAAAGAGCATGTAGCTTTATCATAGACAAGAGGTTTTGATTTTATAAGAGCTGCTACTCTTTCTTGGATTCTTAACTCAGTGTTTTTCATTTCCCAAGATTGTGGATATTGAATACCAGTCCAATTGAAGGTTATTGGGGTCACATTTTTAGATTTTGCATTTGGCTGTTCCACCATGCTGCAGTCTGCAGAACTCTGATGGACATGGGACCTCAACTGGGGAAGGGTGTCATTGCCAAATCGTACACAAACACCACCTTTTAATTGGATGATACGGGAGCCTGTTTGCATGTCAAAGCCTTTTGGGAGAATATATGCTTTCAAAATATTATAAATATGTGGATCATCTAAGCTAACAGAAAATCGGGGATAAATAGTTCCGAAGGTTGGTCCATCATGTAAAGGAGCAGTGAATCCTCCTATCACAACATCGGAAAAGTTATTATGCCTAGTATCAACAACACAACATAAAGAAGACATAGGTAAACGAGGGCATACTAATGGACCGAGACCAAGCTTTACTGCACCAAAATGTGCATATTTGAAATTTCTTTTCTTAGCCCAATCTATCTGATCTTTGTCAAGCAGAGTTATATGGATGGGTTCTTGATTATCTGTGAATGCTACATCTATACTTGACACTTTTATTTGGGTGGCTGAATACAAATTCCACCAGTGTAGTCTGTAAACATCTTTCGGGAGAATCTGAGGCAATTGCTAGTTTTCACTCGGGTTCTGGTCATTGATAGTAATATATGAAGCATCTTCTCCAGAAGTGGAGGGTTTGAATGACTGACTTCTTTTTTCTGCAAGCGACACTTCTACATCATTGGCTGATTCACACTCTATATGTGTCAACTGAACAGTATCCATTGTGGGATCCATTAACAAATAAGGTGAGTGCTGACTTCTATGCTTCGGGCAACTTGTAGACTTACTCCCCTATCCTCAACGGGCCTTACTACTACTGACTTCCGAACTACGCTAACACCTTATGGAACCCTACAATTTCCTCAACGGTCATTTCCACCATCTACTAGATACTTTTGTTCTTTAGAGTGTTTGATAAAATAGATCAACCATATATAACATAGAAATGATGTTGCAGCAGATTAACATTCATGCATAAGATAAGGCTTTGAGCATTACTAGAACAATCGCACAAGATTTGAGAGTGTAAAAGCATTCCTCTAGCTCTAATACCAACTACGCCAGGATCTCCACTTCAGCTTTTCATTACGCCATTTTCAGATTACAGACTTTGCTAATACAATACAGTGGATCGACTTCGGACTGCAAAGTTCGTCATCACATGCTCTCAATTGTGTTCCCAAGGGATGGAAGAGAGAATCCCATCATCATGCTGCATCTCTCATGGAGAGGAAGATGGCATAAGGAAAGGTTGTCATGATGCTGAAATATGGTAGTTCTGTGAGAAGATGAATCCTCAACTGTGTTCTCCGTAGCTGCAAGGACTATGTGAGCCCATGTTGGCCTTCTCTCTGGATTGAGAACATGTGTTGGTTCTAGATCTGAATGTGAATGTTCTTGAACTTGTATCTCAACATCAAGATCTTCATCTTCATCTTCATTAGAAGAAGAGTCACTTGAATCTTCATCAAATTCTAAATGAGTACGAAGAGAGAAGGGCATAAAATGAGAGAACTCATATGCCTTGGAGGCATGATTTGCAAACCCTTTCGCTATAGCCTTCCCAGTGGAGATCTCTGTAATCTCAACTGTGTCGGGACCAAAAGTCACCTTTGTTAAGATTTAATATGCTAAGACAGAAAATAGCAACATTACATTCCATTTTACAATAATAGCATATATAGGATCACTGAAGAAACAACAAGCACAGCATAAACACAAGAGACAGAGATTTATCCTGGGAAACCCTCATGGGGTAGAAAACCCAGCAAAGCTTCCTCAATATAGATGACCAGCAATATACAAAGATGAAACCATGAGACATGATCTCCTCCTCCACAATAGCAGACCTCTCCTCCACAAGTGCGCTATCCTCGAGTGAGTGAGTCAAATGAGGAACACACCTCCTCTATTTATACACTACTCTGATATGTATTTTACACAAGTACATGTAGGCTCGTATTTAACCATTAGGTTAAATACCCCATTATAACTGATTGGGCCGACCCCCACATGGTGGGTCTAATAACCCTAGTTACCACACCCAACTCGGAGGAATAAACATCTCCGGATTTATAGTATAATCACATCGGAGGTATGGAACATCTCCGGAATAAATAATATACAAATATAATATTCTTTGAAGTTACAATATTTCAACACTCCCCCTTAACGAGAAGGATATTATAACAGTATTTGCACGAGCAAGGAGTCATCAACATCATACATGATACATCTATAAATCATTGGAAGCTTTCTCAACATCATCAGTAACTCAAGCAGTTACTGGAACATCTTCAATACTGGAACATCAACATCTTCAGTACTGAGTCTTTATCTTCTGCAGCACTCGAACAGCTACAACAACATCAACATCTGGATCCTCAGGATCATCAGTATCGTCATCTCACGATCATTAGCATCGTCATCACACGATCATCAGCATCGTCATCACACGACCATCAGCATCGTCATCACACGATCATCAGCATCGTCATCACACCATCATCAGCATCGTCATCTCACGATCATCAGCATCGTCATCACACGATCATCAGCATCGTCATCTCACGATCATCAGCATCGTCATCACACGATCATCAGCATCGTCATCACATGATCATCAGCATCGTCATCTCACGATCATCAGCATCTTCATCACACGATCATCAGCATCGTCATCTCACGATCATCAGCATCGTCATCACACGATCATCAGCATCGTCATCACACGATCATCAGCATCGTCATCGATACAGGTATCCATAACAATACAAGTATCCACATCATTAGTACACGTATTCATGCCAATACAAGTGTACATATCATCAATACAAGTATCCACACTGATACAAGTAACCATATCATCAATACAAGTATCCTACCGATACAAGTAACCACATCATCAATACAAGTATCCTACCGATACAAGTAACCACATCATCAATACAAGTATCCTACCGATACAAGTAACCACATCATCATTACAAGTATCCTACCGATACAAGTAACCACATCATCAATACAAGTATCCTACCGATACAAGTAACCACATCATCAATACAAGTATCCTACCGATACAAGTAACCACATCATCAATACAAGTATCCTACCGATACAAGTAACCACATCAAAAAATCACTTTCTCGGAGACCATACGTCTACGGATCAATTCAGGGACCGAAGTCCGGGGATGATACAATCCCCACTTCTCGGAGACCATACGTCTACGGATCAATTCAGGGACCGCAGTCCGGGGATGATTCAATCCCCACTTCTCGGAGACCTCACATCTACGGATCAATTCAGGGACCTAAGTCCGGGGATGATACAATCCCCACTTCTCGGAGACCTCACGTCTACGGATCAATTCAGGGACCGCAGTCCGGGGATGATACAATCCCCACTTCTCGGAGACCTCACGTCTACGGATCAATTCGGGGACCGTAGTCCGGGGATGATACAATCCCCACTTCTCGGAGACCTCACGTCTACGGATCAATTCAGGGACCTAAGTCCGGGGATGATACAATCCCCACTTCTCGGAGACCATACGTCTACGGATCAATTCAGGGACCTAAGTCCGGGGATGATACAATCCCCACTTCTCGGAGACCTCACGTCTACGGCTCCCTTTAGGACTGAAAGTCCAAGGATGATCCAATCCCCTCAACTGTCCACTAAGGACTTCATTCTCGGAGACCTCACGTCTACGGCTCTCTTTAGGACTGAAAGTCCAGGGATGATCCAATCCCCTCAACTGTCCACTAAGGACTTCATTCTCGGAAACCTCACGTCTACGGCTCTCTTTAGGACTGAAAGTCCAGGGATGATCCAATCCCCTCAACTGTCCACTAAGGACTTCATTCTTGGAGACCTCACGTCTACGGCTCTCTTTAGGACTGAAAGTCCAGGGATGATCCAATCCCCTCAAATGTCCACTAAGGACTTCATTCTTGGAGACCTCACATCTACGGCTCTCTTTAGGACTGAAAGTCCAGGGATGATCCAATCCCCTCAACTGTCCTCTAAGGACTTCATTCTCGGAGACCTCACGTCTACGGCTCTCTTTAGGACTGAAAGTCCAGGGATGATCCAATCCCCTCAACTGTCCACTAAGGACTTCATTCTCGGAGACCTCACGTCTAAGGCTCTCTTTAGGACTGAAAGTCCAGGGATGATCCAATCCCTATCTGTCCACTAAGGACTTCATTTTCGGAGACTATACGTCTATGGATCAATTGAGGAACTGAAGTCCAGGGATGATACAATCCCTCTTCTTTCTCGGAGACACCTGTCTACGGCTCACTTTAGAACAAGTGTTCAAGGATGATACAATCCTCACATGTATTCTCATCAATACAAGTACAAGTATCCTCAACCATACAAGTACATTAATCAATACATGTATCATCAAAAGTATGTATTCTTACCAATACATCTTATCATCAAAAGCATGTATTCTTACTAATACATATAACATCAAAAGCATGTATAAGTAAAACTAAGTATTCTAAGTATACGAGTCCTAAATCTAAATATTTCTAAGTATCTAGGTGTAGAGAACAGGTTACCTCATCATCGACCTTGTTGCTCGATGAGACAATCTCATCATCAGTGACTATACTACTCCCCCTTTCGAGGAGGGTCCTTTTGAGCTACACCAAGATTCTCTCGAAAGTATTCAAATTTCACTCGAGACAGAGGCTTGGTTAGTATGTTGGTAACTTCTTCACTTGAGGTAGAGGTTTGGTTAGTACATCGGTAACCTGTTACGAATTCAAACTTTATAGTTCCTTTCTGTGTCATATCTTGTTAGATCCCTATGATCTTTGACTTATCATGGAACACTGGATTCTATGTCATCTTGATACAACTCTATTTGTCACATAGGATCACAGTTGGTTCTATCTCTAAGTCAAACAATCCTGAAGCCAAACTTCTTCACAACTAGCAGAGCAAACAGCCATATATTCTGCTTGTGCTGAGAGCCACACTAGACTGCTTCCAGCTAAACCACGAGATCATGGCTAATCCCAGACAATAACATCCTCTTGATGTGTTCTTCTTGTTTGATACACTTTCTGCCCAATCAGCATCTAAGTAGCCATCTGAAGTTATGATCTCCAAGATAGCACAGATCAAAGTCTATCGTATCCTTTAGGTGCCTCATCACATGCTTTGCAACTATCAGGTGAAAACATCTAGTTTCCACTAGATACTGACTCAACGTATTCACAACAAAGCATATATCTAATCTAGTATATGTTAGATACATCAATGACCCAATAATTTGACTGTACAGAGTTATATCCACTAACTCTGATGAGTTATCCCCTAACAGCTTCAAGTTGGAATCCATAAGAGTGGCCATTCCAACACCTCAAGTCATATTTCTCATCATACTTTCCCTGGTTGAGAAATATTCCTTCTGAGCCTTGCCATACTTCCAGACCTAGGAAGTAAAGCGTCAATTTGAGATCTTTCATTTTCATTTCTGCATTGAATGATCTTCTGCATATCTATCTGTGCCATCTCTCGTTAGATGGGTCTACTGATATGAGCCTCAATATCATTCGAACTCTGTGGTGAGTTCCTTCTTGCATCCATGTCATATGTGTATAGAAATCATATTCAACCTTATAGCAAAGGTTGAGATCCACATCACCCATGGTGATCATTAAGCTTATCAATTTATTATCGATCCTAGGACCTGTGCAGAACCTGATTCACACTTCTTCTTTAATTACACCATACTTGGAGCAAACATCTTGTCGTGATTCTCTTCCCCTTTCTAAGAGAATCTTCTAGCCATGAGCCTTCTATATTTTGTTTGATTTGTAAATCTTCTTGTTTGAACATCCACCACTTGTACGGTGTCCATCATTCTTCATGACCTTTCCTACAAATCAAAATTAAGTACATGATTAGTAATACTTCATAATCATCAAATCATATTGACATGATAACCTATTATGCATACAGATATCATTTACATAGTGATGCAACTATTTTAACCAATACTTTGGCACAACACTTTCCCATATCCTGTATGCATACAGTGGCTATCTAGATGCCTTCCATCTCTACCAGAACATACTATCGAGAGTGTGCACAACTCTCAGCATGTCAGCAAAGAGGTTTCATTCTAGACAAGCAACAATGGAATGTTTGTCCAACTTACCAAACATATGCACATTAGTTGTATACTGTTCAATGCTCTATGAATGTTTACACTCATCATTATATATTCTAGGAATACAAATATGCATACAACCTATTACAGGCAATATCATTACTATTTCAAATAGCAACTCAAATACTTATCTTTTATGTTTGTGTGGCTGCCTCCCGCTTGATCTTCTGTATGTCTTTTGAACTTCTATTCATTCTGTACCACTGTGCATGCTCAAGAGTCATCCTCATGATCTCATACACAAACATACACTCATTAGTATATTCTAAATGCTATCAAAACATTATAGTACTAAATAATCTTGAAAATGTATAGTCATGATTATAGTTAATAAACATTAGTATTCAAGATTTCAGGGAAGTCTTCTTTTACTCATGCATATCATCAATCAAGATAAAAGATATAATATGCATAATCCCTTGATTACTAACTTTATGAATAAGCATAACCAATCATTCCAAGTATACTTATATAAGGGATCCTAAGGTAAGATTCATGGGAAACATACCTGGATTAGTGTACCTACTTGGTTATGTACAACATACCTCGTAAGTAGAATAGAGATTATGGATGAGTCTTTGTCTTCATGTTTTCATGGTCATGGAACCTGATTTGTCTTTTGTGATGTACCTGTATCTTGTTAGCAGACAACATCAACCTCACACAACATCATAATGCATTAGTACAATCATAAGTGTCAACACCCTAACCAATGAATATCTTCTATCATGCATTCATAATTTTGTTAAGGTGATACAACAAATCTAAAATCAAGATTGTACTAACCGTAATAACATGAAGACAAACATACCATAAACTTAATCATGAACAAATCTCAAAACATACCTCGATGAGTCATACCTGTCGAGATCGCTTGTAATCTCCTTATGTAAAGCCTTAGCCTCATCTCCCTCTGAAACAGGAACTCCTTCACTTATGCAGGTGACCAATCCATCTTCTTCTAGGATTAACCCTATCCACTTGATTTGCAAGAACTAGACCTGGAGCTGGATATGGGTTTGTTAGAGAAACCCCAAAAATTCAAACTTTGAATTTCAAACTTCTGAAAGGATAGAAATATGCGCCTTTATCAGCTGATCAAACTGATATATTCAGAATTTGAAAACTGCAAAGTTTCACTCCTCAATTTTGCCTTTGAAACTTCCGGATTCACTGGACGTGACCCTGAACTGGGGTTTGATGAATCCCACTCTTCTGCCCAATCAAAAAATCTGATCTTGGTCTCTAAATTTCTATTTTGATGAGTAGCATTCAGCCGTGGTCTCCGTTTACAAAAATTCCAACTTTCTTCAAAGCCCTAAATTCCGGAAGCCATGAATGAAGGTACTCAAAAATAATTCTGTTTTGACAGAAATATGTACCTGATTGTTTCTGGTGTAACTCCAAACTTTTCAATCCACAGGGTCTAAAAACGTTTTTTGAGATAGCCTGACCTGTTATCTTTCCATCCTGACAGGTCTGACCTCAATTGGATTCTCTGAGAGAGAATTATGTCAAATGTCGCAACGTGACCTGTTTTGGGATAAAACAGAAGAGCGAACTTGTACAGTGTGCCACGTGTCACTGTTTCAACTTAGGCCTCTAAAAAACTTTCCTGAGGTAGCTCGGCCTGTTATCTTTCCATCCTGATAGGTCTGACCTCAATTGGACTCTCTGAGAGAGATTTATGCCAAGTGTTGCAACATGACCTGTTTATGGGATAATACAGGAGAGCGAATTTGTACGGAGTGCCACGTGTCACTGGTTCAACTTCGGCCTCTGAAAACGTTTTCTGAGATATTACAGACTGTGTACTACCTGTCACTTTTTACGAAATTTCATTTGGAGCTTCCTATCCCATGATATGACCTTTTTCCCAAGGTCACCTGATTTTGACTCAGATCTGGAAGAGGCAGAAACCCTATATTGTACACATCATAAATCACAAAGTACAACGAATTAGAGGTTGTCCTTTGGACATAAGGTACCTGGAGATTTAATATTCGTCCTGTAACAATTTCAAATCCGAAAACTTCGCCAAAATGGATTTATAGCGAAAGTGCTACGATGACTGGTTTTTGCTATGTAAAACCCTAACCTTCAAATTGTCGTAAGTAAAGCAAGTGTCTTTAGTGCCATACCTTGTCTTCCTTCAGGTTAGCTCTGATACCATGTTAAGATTTAATATGCTAAGACAGAAAATAGCAACATTACATTCCATTTCACAATAATAGCATATATAGGATCACTGAAGAAACAACAAGCACAGCATAAACACAAGAGACAGAGATTTATCCTGGGAAACCCTCATGGGGTAGAAAACCCAGCAAATCTTCCTCAATATAGATGACCAGCAATATACAAAGATGAAACCCTGAGACATGATCTCCTCCTCCACAATAGCATACCTCTCCTCCACAAGTGCGCTATCCTCGAGTGAGTGAGTCAAATGAGGAACACACCTCCTCTATTTATACACTACTCTGATATGTATTTTACACAAGTACATGTAGGCTCGTATTTAACCATTAGGTTAAATACCCCATTATAACTGATTGGGCCGACCCCCACATGGTGGGTCTAATAACCCTAGTTACCACACCCAACTCGGAGGAATAAACATCTCCGGATTTATAGTATAATCACATCGGAGGTATGGAACATCTCCGGAATAAATAATATACAAATATAATATTCTTTGAAGTTACAATATTTCAACAACCTTCTTAGGTGATCCGGTGTGAGTCATCTGATATACAGACAACAAATTTGTTCTCAAGGAGGGAACGAATAGAACATTCTTGAACTTGCCATGCTCCATATGTACTGTACCCAACCCTTTGGAATAGATCTGAGAGTTTTCTCCCATGTGAATAGTAGGCCCATCATTTAGATCTAAAGAGGAAAATGATTCTTCAGAGGCAACCATGTGGTTGGAGGCTCCAAAATCTATGAGGAGGGTCTTTGATTTTGAAAAACCAGCCATCAATGCATGGCAATCCTCATGACCATCAGATCCACTTCCAGAATCAGACATCTGTGCATCTTTTGGAATAGCAATTTTGTTCTGTTCAAGAAACTTGGTTAGTAGGTCTATTTTCTTGTGCATGCAAGCTTTCTCAGGATGGTATCCTCTCTTACAGTAGGGACATTCATATCTCTTATGTTTGTCCTTCTTGGAGCTGGAGGCTCCTTTTGATGGACTTGACTTATCATTCAACTTGGATTTAGATGGCTTCTTATCCTTATCTTTTTGTCTCCATTTTACATTCATCCTACTTGCTTCTCCAGCTAGAAGAGTTAGATCTTTTGAGGCCTTGATGGCACCCATTTGAATCAATTTGTCCTCTTCTTGAATGAGAGCTTCAGTAAAGACTTCTAATATTGGCATCTTCCATCGAGGGATTGACATTCGCCCAAAATGGAAGGTAGATACAAAGACATAAAATTGAGATCCATGTTTGCTCAAAATGGAGAGCACCAATTGATCATCACTTTTAGTGATGCCACAATGCTTGCATTGCAATACCAAGTTCTTAAATTTGGAGAAGAATTCTTGAATGGTCTCAAAATTGCTAGGTTGTAGGGAAACCAGTTCATTTTCGAGAGCATGGCCTTTCAACCCATCTTGTTTTCCAAAAAGACTCTCCAATTTTGTCCATAACTCACTTGGAGTCTCCATTCCTTCAACATGAAACAATATATCTTTAGACATATGAAGACATATGTGACCAAAGGCTTCATCCATTTTATTTAGATGCTTGGCTTTCTCCACAGCTGAATGTGGTTCGTTTTCTTTTCCACTTACCAACCTTAATAGCTGTCTAGTACACAAGAAGAATTTCATCTCAGTCCTCCAATCAAAATAATTGAAGGGAGTGAGGATCAGAGGAGAGGAAGAAGCATTCGAATTGATCATCTTGAATCATGGAGTGAATGTAAGGGTGAAACTGTTGCTACAATTGCTGGAACTTCGAAATACTTGCAAAAAACTCTCAAGAATGGAGGTAGAATATACTCTCAAATGGATCTAATACGATGTGAAAATCTTCACAGTGGATCCAAAGAGATGATGTAAACTTCACAATGAAAGAATTTAGGAAAATAGAAGAAGAATAGTGTAGTAGAACATAGATCCACTGGAACTCAGATAGGAGCAGAATATTCACACATGTTTCATTTATCAGAATAGAAAACAGTAATGATACAATGCACAGGATTCGAATACCAACGGTGTAATTTGAATTAGCCTGCATGGAGAGATTAAAAGATCACTAGAGTGTCATCAAAGCACAACTAGAAGTCTATCTCATCATCAGTGGAGTCATCAATGGACAAGTAACTGTCAATCATCAGTCAAACAGAGTCTAACTGATTATGGTAGGTGTAACTGAGTGTAACTGGAACATGGAGGAACTAACTGAATGAAGGAGGCTCAATGGAGGGCACATGTGTAGTGACCCTAGACTACTACAGACCTTGAGGGCACCTATTAAGTGATCCGACTAATTGAAACATTAGTAAAATGACCCTTTGATTTTATTTTGAGTGTGTTCATGATTAGGATTGATTGTGAATCAATAAATAATGATATATGTGTATCTGGATAGTTGATGTAAAGGAATGATTACATGTTGTTTAATGATTAACTTTGATTATGGAAAATGTACATGTGAATGATGCTTAATGACTAGCTGTATGAGTGATTATGTGATGAGAACGAAGAAAGTAAATATTGACAAGATGCATTTCTAATAAGATGAATGAGTAATGTTATGAGTAAAATATAAATGCTTAACGAAGTAGCAGATTGATAAATCAAATTATGATAAATGAGGACAGTACTACTAATATATGTTTGTGAAAAATGTGTGTAGCGACAGGTGAAACGGTTCACCGACAGACACACAAAGGAATTGAAGGGTCGTAGAGTACGGATAAATCACACATGGGGAGAGTGACGACGATGTCGACTTCCGACGGAATACCACACATGAGCAGATAAGCATTGATCTACACGCTCAAGAGGAAAGCGTGAGGGAGTACGAGGTGGGCCATGACGGAGCTGGTCATGTACAAGTTGGGTGGCGCGCAGTGAGAATAGACTCACTCCTCAGCACCATTAGTCCGTAATAGTGTGTAGACGGAGGATGGAAGGTAACGGCTCCTAAAATCCTTACATGAAGTTCCTGCAAGTCAAAACGAAAGGATGATGGAAGAAGGGCCCGACGATGCGGTACCATGTCGAGAACGAAAAGAGTGGATGCAAGGACCCAACGATGTGGTACCTTGCTGAGGAATGGAAACTACGGATTACTGGACCCGACGGAGTGGTGCCATGTCGAGGAAATGAAATTAAGGAATAGGGAATCCCAACGGTGCGGCACCGGGATCCTAGTGAAAATGATTATTAAACTTAACTACATAAAAACATATAAGTTTGCAACTAGAACATTACTTAGAAATGCATTTGAGTACTTTAGGCTTTTGTGCATCAATGATTTCTTTGGCATTTAAATAATATTAAGTGTTATTTAGTCATTTGCACATAAAAGAATATTTTGAGCATTTAAAATAATATAAATCTTTATTTTAGGAGCAAAGTAGAATCCTAAGCATGGACACCTAGTCAACTCCACCTACACCTCAAAACTAGGAGTTAAGTAAAATATCTAGGGGACAAACATGAGCAAACTTAGGAATGTTGGTGCAACTCCTAGAAAAAGTGACACATGGGTGGGTGAGTATTATTAAATTGGAAATTTAATAAAATATGTATTTATGCATGAAGCGACACGTGTTGCATGGAATTTTCCTTAAAAAGGAAGGCTTTGGGAATGGGTAAAGGACCCAAACCCTAGATGACTATTGTAATTTTGAGTTACCTCATGACTTGCTGCTATTGAGGGTTTGGCTAGAAACTTTGGGGGTGGGGAATCCCAAGCTGAGTTTCTTGATTATTGTGTGTGAACTTTACGACCCAAAGCTCGGGGGAGTCCATGTGACTGAAAGCATGAGCCTATGGTTGGGTGGCAAAGCTAACGGTTGATTCGCCAATGGTTAAACAAGCTTTGCTGGGTCGGGTTGACAGGTTAAGGTTTGGTTTCTTTTTGTTAATTTATGCACGCTTTCTATTTTATTTTTCCAGTAACTGTGATAGCTAATTTGTTTGTATGAAGTTGTTAAATTTTCAGGTTCATTTTAGGAGGACTCTAAAGGAGGGGCCCTACAGCATGAGGAGCTAACTAAAGTCAGAATGAGCAGTCCAGTCTCATCGGAGGTCCACCGGAGTGATATAGTCAATTGAGAGTCAGTCTAGCCTTAAATCAAGGAAAGAACTGATGATAACTCAACTAATTGAAGTACAACTGAATGGTAGGTGAGAGAGGGCGAGTGGCTTCCTTAATTCGAGGAAGAAGGGCGCACTAAGCTCTAGGAGAGCTAAAACTGATCAGTGAGAAGATCCCAGGGCTAGCTAACTGGGGCCTAGGTGTTGGGACTGATGACTAGGATGCATGCTACATGCATAAATGCATGCAAGACTGAAAGTGCAAATGATGAAAATGATGGTAGGACGAGGATGGAGTATAAGAATATCCTAACATGATAGAGTGATTTTTAGTCCGTTCTTTCTTTGTTCCAAAAGGAAAAGAAAACCTTATATTAACATATACAATATGACTTGTTTTCATGCGATTTGCTCTTGGATTTAGGTTCCATACTATAACATCCCCAAATTTCACAAAAATTTAAAATTTTCTAAGTAGCATTAAATGCTTACATTCGTTATGTGGAAGTATAATTAATGATGATTTGCTTATTTAAATGACGACCTGATTTTGTATTATGATGACACCTTCTTCAAAATGTCGTCAATGTTATAAACATGTTATGTCAATTACATGTTATATTTGTCTTAATGTCTCTACTGCTTGTGAATGATTAAATGCATGTATTTATGTTACCACATACTGTCAGATGTTTTAACGACCATGTTTTTTTTCTGAATAATTATGTTTATTTCTTTAAAAGTATAAACATCATCAATTAACTATGGTATTGTTTTATTTATAATTACTAATTGTTTGATTTTATTTTTTATGAAAGGGTCCTATGGGCACCCCGAGGCTTACTTAGCTATTAGCTAACACTCTTAAACTTCTATCGCAGATCACAGGTAAGAACAAGATTACTGACCAAAGTATTATCAATGTATTTTGCTTAAACTTCAATTAGCCCCCAATATTAAAATTTATAGAGAAATTAACTTGTTCAAGGGTAAGATCTACCTTAGCTTCGATCATCAATTTTAAAGGCTTATTTAATATAATGCCACCTATATTTTTATATAGTTTGAAAAGCATAATATATTTAATTCATTATCGTCTTGTATATTTACATATATTTTTCATAGCGTTTAAACTTCATAATCAAAATCATGCTTATGCCATCTTTGTTTTATTTGTATTAAGTCATGGCTTAATGTATTCAAACTTCAACTATAGCTTTTATACATGACCAAACCCTACACTAAAGGTTTTATACTATGTGATATAATATATGTGTTATAACTTTAAGCACCTATACTATTGCTAGATACTAAAAACTATATGCATAATACCTTACACTATAAGCATAGTGTGGCCCTCGAATTGCTCTACATAATACACTAAATGCTATGACTATAGTGCATAGACATACTTTATGTTATAAGCATAGTGAAGACCATAAATTAAATCTCGGTGGATATTTGCATTGGCAGTCATACATGCATTTGGTAGCTATAACTCTTAAATATTATTAATTGAGTTTGGGTGGAATGCCCATTGGCATCCCTCATGGTAGGGATCCACGTGAAGATTCTTGGTTGTTGTGTTAACCCTAGCCGAGTTTTGAACTACCTCGATGAGACATTATCTGGACATTAATTTTGCAATGAAGGTGGGAGGAGAGGCCGACAGGATCTCGAGTTTTTAGGGTTTGTAAAAAATGGTTGTAGGCAATCTCTCCCAGGGTTCGATACTGAGACTTGTAACTTGTATGTTTTCAATAGTAGGTTATATGGGCCAAGTATTTTATAGAGTTGTTAACCTTTACGAGTTCGATGGTGAATCTTTGCACCAGTGTTGATTTTGAAATCTTACCCAATGCAGACGTGCTCAAGCGTGCTACAGGAGTTTGCAAGTAAAGTCATAATCGTTCCTTTGAGTTTCGCCGAGTGTTTTAACATTAATATTGTTTAAATTATTAAGTATGCATTACTTCAAGGTTTAATCAGTCCTCCGGTTGATCGCCTTGTCATGTTACTTCCTTGGCAATGTTGTAAGGTTGGCCAGAAAGGGATAAGAGCTTAATGTGGCTCTCGTAAGCCTCGGTGACTCCCTATGGGCATCTATTTGCACTTGGATGATTATGGTGAAGCTTGGCACTGATGTCGGCCTTCGTTTGGTTATCCGAGATTTTCGGTTTAAATCATACTTTGGTTTTACAGTCGGTTGTAATTTTTAAGTCGTATGGCATTTGGTACAAGGAGGGTTGAACCCTTGACCATGATCTGCATTGGTTTCTCAACGTTTCCTTCATTACTGTATATGTATAAATTTTTTACGAATAATATATATATGGTTTTTCAAGATTACAGTAATGTTTGCAATAAAATTTCCAGAGAGTTTACTCTCGGCATTTTTGTTATTTTGTAATGAAAGGATTTTGATACTAGTTACTCATGTTTTAGGGCAAAGCCCATCTATGTTGGGAAAAGGCTGTGATGTTCATTTTTAAATGTTGTTTGTAAACATTGGTTGTAAGGCTGGTTTAAAAACCCTACCATAATTGCTCACCATGTTTAAGATTTGCTTGTGGAAAAAGTTAAGGGTTTCGAACCCCGAACCTGTTATGTATTTCAAATTTTTGTTGAAAGCTTATAGAAGTATTATGTGGCTTTAGGGTGAGTCGAGACTCGAACCCTGCACACCTCTACATTAGAAAATTTGCAAAGGTCATGTTTGTAAGTATGAAAGCATGGACTGTTTGGGTGAATCCATTACAGGTATCGAACCCTACTCTTGTATGATGTCCTCGTTTGGAAAAGAATGAAATGTTATTTACCCGTTATAAATTATGAACAAGGTTTTTAACCCTGGAATGGTTAAATTAAAATGGTAATTGAAAGTGCATTAAGATGCGGTATGTGTGCAGATCCCTGTTTAAATGTTTAAGTGATTAAATCTAGTTCAGTGAATTATTTCATAATACATAATGTGTGATAAAGAATAGATACATGTTTATATATCCATTCTGAAATGATACTTGTCAATTCAAAATGTTTATGCAATTATCCTGTATAATGATCTTTATCTTACTATTAGGGTTTTTTGATATATAAAACTATATTTCTGTATAATAATTAAAGATTTGGTTTTTAATTGAGAAGGTTTTTGAAATTAAATAAATCTTATTTGATTGATGGTATATAAGGTTTATGCTATAGTTTAACTTAGGTTTTAAGATAAGTAAGAGATGGATTAGCAGACTGTTACTTCTGTACTATGCCATGTGATGCTATGTAGTACTAATTGTATGAGAAGTTACTGAAAATTAACGCAGAACTGTTATACAGAAATGAAACAGATTTATTATATGCTATGCAATCATTTGAATCTATCTATAGTTTTGAATTCTTCTGTACTAGAGTACACCACATAAAGTGTCTGGAAAAATACAGAAAAAGTAATTTCTATTCTATCTTTTACCAATTAAATCTAGAAATTAGCTAACCATTCAACATTTTAAACTAGCAGATGAAAAGATGTTTAGACAGGTTGATAATCAATAAAACATTAAGACCAGTCAATGAATATCTAAGAATTCTGATAACATATCTACATTCATTTCTCTAGTAATGCAATTTGACAGAAAGTAAATAAGATAACACATTTAGAACCTGGTAATTGTAGAAGAGACAAACAGCCAAAGGAGCCCGTTCCACCCAACCTTTTTCTTGAAGAAATCCAAGTTACTTGCCTTAGGACCCCTGAGCCTATTCCCTGAACCACTAGGACGAAGATGCTATGTGGATAAAGGAATAAATTCCCTTGCAAATCAGCAATATTACTTTTGCCTTTAGCAATATTGAACTCAGCAATGTGGCTGCACTAGTTCACAATGCAGTCTTAACTTGCTCAATCACTTCTAACATTCCCCTCATCGAATCTCTTGTGCTCTCTTGTCTTTCTCTTTCAGAAATTTTCATAAGGTAATAACTCAATAGTCTCCTGCTGAATTCAATGGGTAGATAAAGCATGCCTAGGGCTTTGGTTAGTTTTCTTTAGTTAATTAGCGACCTTCTCAATTCCACTTTCTTGGAGAACATGACAATAAAAATAAGGAAGTTCCCCCCTGTAACAGCTAGAAGTGAGTTGAGGATGCTGCCAAGTGTATGTTTACTCTCCACCCCAGTCCATTCCTCCTAGTGGGTTAGTGAACACTCATTCAACAGTCTCCTTTGGATATTTGTCTCCTCTTTTATTTATAAATAACAAAATATTCAGAGTAATTAATTATAGTCATCCTTGACCCCACTTGGTTAATAAACATAAAACTTTCCAATAACATAAAACATAATGTTTTTCTGACAACATAAAATGTTCATAATTTGGGTATGTGACACATACTTAGTCAAATAGAGTGCTCCCTTTCCTTTGTTGTGACAATAGAACCTTGTGAATGAGACCATGCTTTTGTCTTAGATCAATAATGGAAAATTATATAATATATTATATTTAAGGGTGCTAGCTCAATAGAAGAGCACCTACGTTAAAGGTAGGAGGTTGGTGGTTCGATTTCTCCATGCCCTATAAATATTCTGAAACTACTAAAAAGAGATAAATGAACACTACAAAATAGAGATAAATGACCCAAAATATGTCCAAAATCCACATATAAACAACCACTCATGAAAAATTAGTGGTCATTGATCACGCGACCAAAAATGTGGTCATATTTAGTTTGGTCATTTATAGATTATCTTGTGGTCATATATTTGGTCTTTAATTATGACAATTAATGACCAAATATATGACCACAACACAAGCTATAAATGACCAAGTTAAATATGACCACATTTTTGGTCATGTGATCAATGAACCCTAATTTGCCACCAATGGTCGCCAAATCAAAAGTGGTCATTTATATGTGGATTTTGGTCGTTTTTTTGCTCATTTATCTCTCATTTTGTACTAGTGGTATGTCAGGGAGATGGAATGATTTGATGTGTGAGCACAATGGTGTCAGGAAAGTGATTTGATGTATGAGCACAACGATGTTAGGAAAATGATTTGTTGTGTGAGCACAATAGTGTTAGGAAAATGTTTTGCTATGTGAGCACAATGGTGTTAGGAAAAAGTGAATTGAGGCTTCACAAAGGTTAACTAGTTTCTACCCTTGGGATGCATGATTTGGCTCGGGGGTGATTAGAATGTGTCAGGCGATAGCTCTAGATCTATGGTTGGGAGCAGCGTGATTGTTCCTACCTCATTTAGGCATCAAACTATTGTTAGGTTCCATGGTTAATTTATATTTCTTAGGATTCATAGAAGATAAATTAGAGTTGCAGATGGATCTATGTTTTATGTAAATTTTGAATGGACATGGTGTAAATGTTTCATAATTCCTCTAATAAGTAGGATCTGCCCAATATATTAGATATGCTTATAGTATTGAAGAGATGTAATTTTTCTGCATTGAAATATGTTTTTTAAGCTTGATATTTGCTCATTCCTTTAGATCTATTTAATAACATTGAAGAGATACATTTTTTCTCTGTATTTGAGTACAACATCAATTTTATATCTATTCATTGGACATTATATTTTAAAGACAAGAATACTTGATTACTTTTTAGAGTTTGTTTTGGGCAGGGCTTACCTTTGCGGCCTCTACTTATACCTTTAATTATGAATAGTGATCCTAGTGTATTTAGTTGATTGCAAACACATAGTTTCCCCGGCATTAAAATTGTAATTTGATCAAGAGAAAATACTTGAACCATTAAAAAGTAGAACATCATTCCATATGCTCTTTTTCCGCAATCAGAAAGACCTAGATCCACCTTTTCTGCAATCAAAAGGACCTAGATCCTCCTTTCCACAATCGGAAGTTCTAAAACCCACAATTTACAATGCCGAAGTCAGATTGTGGAAGAGCTAAAGTACTCTTTTTGTAAAAGGTGGACCCACAATCCGCAATATGCAATGTGGAAGTTAGATTGTCGAAGCACTAAAGTACTCATTTTGTAAAAGATGGATCTACAATACGCAATCCACAATGCGGGAGTCGGATTGTGGAAGCGCTACAGCACTCTTTTTGTAAAGGATGGATCCGCAATCCGCAATTCCGCAATGCGGAAGTCAAAAATGCGGACACGCTCAAGCATTCAATTTTGTATTTGAAGGACCTGCAACCCGCAATTCCCAATGCGGAATTTGGGATTGCGGAAGCATAAAAAAACTAACATATAACTATAGGTTCCCACAGCCCGCAACCCGCATGTGAAAGTCGGGATTGTGAAAGCTTCGAGACTGCAGAACCAATTAAATTGTGGAAGCTTTGAGACTGCGGAACCAATTAAATTACAAAATCTTTGAGACTACGGATCCATTTAAATTGCAGAAGCATTTAAGCTACAGAAGCATTTAAGCTGCAGAAGCCAGGTTGTCGAGTCTGTAAATTTCTTTTAACCATCAATTTTGTTGGGGTTCAGCAACTCAGTAAGTGCGGAATTGTAATGAACTTTGATGTTCTTTTTTCTGATTAGAGTCAATTGAAAGTTTAATGGACTGTATGATGTTAAATACTTCTTATATTAACTATGTATGATGAAGTAAAAGAATTTTATTGGGAAGCACTGTGTTGATGAGTTATTGTAGATCCTTAGTAATAAATGAATGGCATGAATGTATAACAATGAATGAACTTCGGGTGGAATTATGGTGTTTATGGGTTATTGTAGATCCTTAATGAGAAATGAATAACATGAATGAATATCAATGAAGTAAATTCATGAGGAAGCATTGTATTGATGAACTATTGAAGATACTTAGTGAAAAATTAACAGTATGAATGTTATATCAATGATTGAAATTCATGCAGAAGTATTGTGTTTGGATTTGAAATATCACTCTTGTAGTAGGAAGGCATAAAATTTTCATCCTTGTGACATGTGTTATGTTGAATTAGAATAAGAGTTAAGATCAACTTTAGAAGACTCATCATCACATTATGAGGCCTAAGATAGTGTCACGTCCCCATCTAGACCCTATCACTTTAACATTTTAAATGATGTAATATTGTTATGAAATCGTGGTGAGGAGCTCAAGGCCAAGGCCCCGCCATCGATTTATTGATGAATATGGTTCGCATGCTAGCCAGGCACATTGGAACTTCAATATCATGTAATATGCATTTTAATAAAAATACCCACAACTAGCTATGCAATGCAACAAAGAGATGGGGGCATGATTTCGC
The DNA here is from genome assembly GCA_027924585.1 of Larix kaempferi. Lineage (NCBI taxonomy): Eukaryota > Viridiplantae > Streptophyta > Pinopsida > Pinales > Pinaceae > Larix > Larix kaempferi. The sequence goes on from BSBM01000435.1 coordinate 3,756,240, forward strand.
AAGGAATTGGGAGGGAAAACATTCAAACCCTTGAGCCAATAGAGTCAAGCCAAGTGTCAATGAGGGAACCCATCAAACCCTCAACTACCCATGTTGACTTTTGTACCCAATCATTGATTTCTCCCAAGAAGTGGTTTAGGTAGTTAATGCCTTGGGAATGGAGAGGTATGGCTGTCCAAATTCGAGTATGGGCAAGCCACCCTTCATGGAAAATCGTGTTTTGTCCCCTTGGGGAAGAAAAGAGCCACGAAATTGCTCTCAGGGGGATTATTCACCATGGCCTTGCTCTCTCACGCAGCTCTAGCTGCCTGGGCGTTTTTCTCCCTCGGTTTTCTTTGTTTCCCTTCATCTTTTAGCTGGGAAGGGGAATTTTTGTGTGGGTTACCAGTGGGGGAAGAGAGCAGAACATTTTGGGTCTTCCTGGAGGTCGTTTAGGCCATTGGAAAGGATCCTAACCAGTGGAGAGAAATTGGTTTTGCTCCCTGGGGTTGAAATCGAAATTCCACAGTTCGTTTGGGTGAACCACAAGTTGGGAGAACCAATGTGGACCCTGTTTTGTGAACACCTCTGCTGTAAATGTGTAACCCTGTCAATAATCGTTTGGTGGTGAGAAGAGAGAGTATGTTGGGGTATGGGTAATGGGTAATCCATTGTTCTAGCTTAAGCTTGAGAATGAGTATCCATTGTTCCATTGTAGCTTGATAAACCCAGTTGGACTGGCTTGGCTGAGATAAAATGGTTAATGGGCTGTGGGTGAGCTGGAATGTTCCCTTTCCCTTGTGAGAATCATGCCCATCTCGGGGGTGGCCTTCGGACGGACTCAGTATAAGCTGTCGAAGAGCCTATGGCTGGGTGGAATGTTGCAGCGACATAGCTAGTTGCTTGGGCAGTTGCAAAAATGAAGATAAGTGTTTTGATGTCTATGTATTTACTTTTGCATTGTTTTAATTAATTGATGACTGATATTGATATACTGAGTGCATACGAAGATATGTGTGTGGATGAATTTGTTTCCACTGTGCATATTTGTTTGATTTACATCTGCACACTTTGTTTTTAACTATATGCCTCTAATGAATGGGATGAGCTTTATGAAAAGCCCCATAGATTGGTAGCATGTTCCCTGCCTTGCATTGGTTCCAAGGGTGGGTACATTACAGATAGTTGCATTTGTTTATAATTAATAGGTATGTTTAGTGAGAAGACTAGTGAAATTGTTTATTGGGTAATCAAGGAAAAAAAATGTATACCCCTTTTTCCTTAAATATTAACCTAGAATTATGGGAATCTAACATACCATGGTTTTCTTTACCATCTACCACTCAACGAAAATAAATTACAGATACATACTGACATGCGATTTGAATTTTAAATAAAAATTATGGAGACAAATTGACATGCGATCTGAAGTTTAAAAAAAAATTACGGACACAGATTGACATGCGATCAGAAGTTTAAACAGAAATTATGGAGATAGGTTGACATGCGATCTGAAGTTTAAACATAAAATACGGAGATAGATTGACATGCGATTTGAATTTTAAACATAAATTATGGAGAGAGATTGACATGCGATCTGAAGTTTAAACATAAATTATGGAGTTATATTGACTTGCGATTCGAAGATTAAACGAAAATTATGGAGTCAGATTGACATCCAATCTAAAGTTTAAATAGAGAAGGGAAAATATATGCTCAGTCCCCTTCCTGACTTTAATGATTGAACTTTAAGGGAACTAGGTGTTCGTGAGAATAATTATTAGGTATGGAAACATTTGTCGAAAGGTTTTTAGCACAGTCAGTGCACCTAGTGAAATTTTAAATGGATCGACTATGATATTTTAGGAATAGGATCACTCAACTGTAGCAGACCTCACTAAAACTCACTCAAGAAGTGCAGAAAGAAGAAGAGGAAATGGAGATTCAATAATCACTCATACCCCAAAAATGACAAAAATGGATGTATCATACATCAACTATAAGCTAGCACTCTTAATGGTGAATAATAGCTGAGTACAATCTAATGAATTCGAATTCCACTAAGGTCATTCGAATTCTCCTCAATGTGTGGCTTGGATAGCATTAGAGACATCATCAAAACCAGTGGCAGTAGTCACAATAGTCAAATAGTCACTCAAATGAGTCTAACTGAGTGTATGGGCACTAATATAGGGAAAGACACTCAAATGTGGGTGCATGAGCAGCTGCCAGTAGTCAGTATAGCTGATCTAGTATCTCTGGAGGTGTATCTAAGTGGTTCAGTCAGCTAAACTAGTAATCGAACCCCAAAACAAGGAACAGATCCACTAATCATGGAACTAAATGAAGAATCCCCTAAATAGGTGGAAGAGGGCGCACTTGTACTCCAGTGATGAAAACAAGGGCACATATGTGTCCAGGACGGCTAGAACTGAGCAGAAACCGGATCCTGGGGCTGAAAAATTGAGGACTAGGTATTGAGAGACTACCATACTGATGACTGGATGCATGCATGATGACTAGATGCATGTAGAATGCATGCATGCATGCAAAATACAGAAATGATGGTGAGAATATTCTAACACCCCCCCACAAGCAAAACTATGAGGAACAACTGAAATGGTAGGGCCCTGGTAACTGAGACCAAACGTCACCTTGTACAACAATCTAAATAAATAAAGTGAGGAAAGAGGAAAAATCGAGTGGGAAGAAACCCCCCCCTCAAGATAGACTGTGGTAGGATGATTAATCATGTACATCACTCACCCCAAATGGTAAGTGGACTTCTCCACCGAAGAAATATTTATCAGCAAGAAATGGATCAGTAATGTGAGAAGGATGAAACCTTCCATTCTGAAAAATCAGATCTGGTTCTCCTCGGATCAAGTGGATCTCCAACAAGATCTCCGACAGATCTAAGAGTAGTGGCTTCCCATCTAGGAAGAGGAGGATCTTCAAGTGCAAGATCATTAGGTTCTTGTGGATCTGGATCTTCCATTCACTGATCTTCACTAATAGGTGCTAGATCTTCAGGTTCTTGTGGATCTGGATCTAGCATTCTCTCTTCGTCATCTTCACTCTCATACTCTGAATCTGAACTATCATGTGATGAAGATTCGCTCTCTTGGAGCTCATCAAGCAGTGGAGGTGTGGTAGGAAATCTCTCTTGCTCAACAGGATGAGCATCATGTAGAGGCCATTCCTCAAACTGTACACTCCTATCAAGGAATTTCATCATAGTAGAAGGATCAAGAAGCTTGTAGGCATTTTCATTGAATGCATAACCCACCATAATGCACTCTCTTGTTTATGGATCTAGGGCTACATTTTCTTAGTCGGAATCCTTTACCATGCTTTGGATCCAAACACTCTAAGATGAGACACATCAGGTTTTTTGTTAGGAACCCAAGTCAACCCTTCTCTTTACTTTGTTAGTATATTGTTGTTGGATGCATATGCTCTGTAAGTCATCCCGTAGTATTTTTTGATCCATAGTTTGTTTTATCCCATGATATTGACGCATAGTATTGGATTCATATGCTTTGTAAGTCGTCTCGTAGTATTATATGTTCCATGGTATTGACCCATAGCATTGGGCATAGATTTAGTATATAAGTGTGTGTTGAGGCCAATGAAGGCACCGTGAAGTTATTTGTATTGAGCTTTCTCAAAGGAGGTTTCCCCCTTGAAGTGGCCGTAAATCAATAAAAATATTATGTGATCTCATATATTGTTCATTTTATCAATTGATTGTTGCAGGTTCCTCACATTTGGTATCAGAGCACTTTCTTAGGCTCGTTGGGTGGAATTTCTGCCAATTTTTTTTTTTTTGCATCTGTTGTAGGTTCGCATATGGGAATAATCCTTATCCACTTAAATGTGTGAAGTACTTGGGAATAAGCCCTAAAACTCATTGTGAGGAGTAGCATAGGAACCCCGAAGTAGCTGGCCCATTGAGAGGACCTTCCAACGAAAAGGTAAACGACCCCCACTTGATTGACTAGTTCCCATCCGTGAGGTAAATCAAGAGCTGTCGTTTGCAAAAAAGCAGTTATCAGTTTTACCTGAACCATGGAATGAGGGGTATTTCCCCAATACGCAAGCCGTTAGACAACATTAGTGGCTGAGTGAAACCCCTGGACCATAAGGAAGCCGAGCATAATTGGGGTCCATATCTATTTTTAGTTGAATTGTTGCCAATCACTTCCTCGTCGTTGCAGATCCATCTGTTGCTGATCACTTCCGCACTGTTATAGATCCAGCCGTTTCGATCCATTCTGAGTTGTTTCAGATCTAGTCATTTTTTGATACATTCTGAAAGCCATTTCAGATCCACCCATTTTCGATCCATTCCGATCTGTTTCAAATCCTGTCATTTCAGATCTATTCCGAGCTGTTTCAAATCCCTCTGTTTCAGATCCAATTCGAGTCGTTTCATATTCCTCTGTTTTAGATCCATTCTGAAAAAAAATAGAAAAATAAAAACAAAATTATGTTTTTTGGCCATATCTCCTTTGTTTTCACTCTATTTCCCTTGAAACTTCACTAACATCTTTGCCATTCCATTTTTCATATTTCATTCCTAGGGACCCGATCCCAAATTCCACTTCCCAAAGCCAGAAATATCACATTCGTTTATTTTGAGGGTTTTCCATAACTTCCTCGATTTTCACCCAATCGCCTTCAAATTTTGCCACCATGTTCATTCCCTATTTCTGCTTCTTTGTCCCTCTCTAACAATTTTTCCCTTTCTTTCACCCTTCTTCTGAAATCCTCACTTTCCGCTTCCCTTTCCATTCGAAAGTGTCCAAAATCTAGCCAAACCCCAATTGCCCATTAGAGTTTTTCCCAAATCCAAATTTCCCTTTACTAAATAAGCTTTTGTTTGTGTTTTTCTACCCATTGAAAAAAATAACTCTTGGTTATGGTTGTCACCCACGTAGGAGCACAAATCATGGAGGAAGAACTTATAGCCCTCAAAACCAAACTCCAAGATTTGGATGAAAAATTTATCATCCTCTATCTTCAGCATTCCTCCATGAACACTGGGTTCTCTTCTTCCATCAATTTTCATAGGCTGACGCTTGATTTTCCTCGCTTCAATGGTAATGATCCGACTGGATGGATATACCGAGCAAAAGATTATTTCAGTTTGCATAATACTTTTGATATCCAAGAAGTTCCACTTGAATCCTTTCATTTGAAATAGGAAGCCCTTCAATGGTACCGTTGGTACATCAAGGTTCATGGCAAGCCAAAATGGACAGATTTTTGCCAACTCCTTTTGCAAGGATTTGGTTCTAGTGATTTTGATGACTTCATAGGAGCACTCACTAAACTTCGCCAAATTGGCACTGTGAGAGAGTATCAGACAGAATTTGAGAAACTATCCAATCACATGGAAGGATTGTCTGATGCATTCTACAGGAATTGTTTTATCAGTGGTCGTAAAGATGAAATCTACTCATAGGTTAAAATGTTTTGTCCCAACACAATGATAGAAGTCCTAGCGTTGGCTAAGTTGGCAGAGGACAAGATCAACGCCCAACAATGCTCCAAATCCACTTTTGTTCCATTCAGAAATATGGTTTCCCAATTACCTCCTATCACGCCATCTCCTCACACAACTCCTATCAAGCATTTGTCTGAAGCAGAGACGCAGGCACGTCGAGAAAAAGGGCTTTGTTATAATTGTGATGAGAAATTCACTCAGGGACATAGATGTGTTGAGAAACAACTCTATCTCATAGATGTGGATTCTCCTCCTACCTATGAACTTGGTGCAAAAGCTCTAGATACATTAGATGATCAGATTGACATTCAGTAGCCTCCTATTGACTCTGCGTCTCCGGATGACCACCCAGAGATATATCTCCATGCTTTATCCAGAGTCACCACCCCACAAACAATACGGATCAGGGGTTACTTCAAAGAGATCCCTCTTACAATACTTTTTGATTCCGGTAGCACTCATAACTTCATTGACCCTTGGATCGCCAAATGGGATGATTGTTTTATCCATCCTTGCTCCAACTTTGAAGTCCTGATTTCCAATAGGGGCACCTTACCTTGCAAGGGGAAGTGTCGCAATGTGTGCATCTATATGGACGATTATAACCTGTGCTTTGACATGTTTTCCTTGTCCTTAGGCGGATGTGATGTGGTTTTGGGTGCTCAATGGTTACGCAGACTTGGCCCCATCTTATGGGATTTTGCTGAAATTTGGACGTTGTTTTCAGTGAATGGGAAACAACACACATTTACGGGCTTACAACCAGAGTCTCTCTGCATCATCAGTTCCCATCACCTGGAAAATATTTTAAAGAAGAATTCACATGGTTCCATTGCTCAGCTCCATTCCATTCAGATGCACCCATCAACGGTCTCCACAACTCCCTTAATTAGATATGCAAGTGTCCTTGCTAAACCAGTGGACTTGCCACCTTCACGAGACCTTTCCACTAAGAATTTAGCAGCATCTACATCTGAGAAGGAAATGATGGCAATTTTGCATGCAGTACAGAAGTCGCGGTGTTGATGTATATGTAACTTCGGAATGTATTTCATCTGTATATTATATATATATTTATTGTACCCTTATAAGAGATGTGTTATTCCTATATAAGGAAGTGTCGTCATGTGGATTGACAAGTGTCGCAAGTGTGTGTACTTGCCGATGGGTTATTAGACCACCTTATGGGGTCGGCCCTGATTAATATATAATATAATGTGGGTGTATCAAAGTAGACAAGTCGGCCCCAGTAGGTCACTGGGCAAAAAGGTGAGTATAAATAGAGATAGGAGATCTCTATTTTACTCACTCGGAAAAGTAACTATCTCTCTCTCTGAAAAGTGGCGCACTAGTGAGGAGGAGGAGGATCATCTGCTAGGAGACTATCTCTATATTATTTGGTTGTATTTTGGTTGAGCCATTGCTCTCTCTATCTCTGAGGAAGTTGTGGGGTTTTTTCACCTTAGGGTTTTCCCCACGGAAACTCTGTGTCTCTTATCTCTATGCTTTTGATTCTTGTGATGCTTGTGATGCTTGTCATATTATGATTGTCATGCATTGATATACTGTAGATGTTATTCTCTCAGCAAAGATCCTATAGTATTGTGATTTAATACTGAAAATTTAACATGGTATCAGAGCTTAACTGAGAAGAAGACATTTTGCAGTGACGGAAGCTTGTATTCTTTGTTTATTGGGTTTCTCTCCACATATTTTTGAAATTCAGTATAGTAGATTGGATCTACTCATCAAGGCGCATCTATCTGTCCAATCAGAATTCAGTTCCGAGCATTTTTAGATTTGGCCCTAAAAACTAGGGTTTCCACAAAAATAGGAATTTCTGGAAACTGAAGGTACAGCTGGAAGCTCCTTGCAAAAATCGAAGGTTTGAGCTTTGGATCGAGATTTTTGGCTGGGTAGATCTCCGGGAAACTCAAACCCTAATTCAGGGCTCTCCCCAGTGAACTCGGGAGGACAAAAAGGCAATTTCTAAGGGCAAGACCTTGCTGATCTCAAATTCTGAATGTACTAGGCTGATCAGCTCTCCAAGGCGCACCTTTCTATCCTTTCGGAATTTTGAAATTCACATTTTGAATTTTTAGGGTTTCTCTGACAAACCCTAATCCGGGACCAGTTCCAGTTTTCAGCACTTCAAGTGGTAAGTCCTAAATATTTTCTATTTCCATTTGAAGTACTCTTAAAGATGTCTCTCCACACCAAGCTTGAGGATAAGCTTGAAGGGGCTGATAACTTCCGAGCTTGGAAGTATAGGATTGGGCTAATCCTGGAAGAGAATGAGTTGGACTCATATGTGAAAGAAGACATCCCTATCCCAGAGGATGAAGAGGCCAAGGCATTACACAAGAAGAACTTGGCCAAGGCAAAGAGAATCATTGCTGATTCTATCAAAGACCATCTCATACCCCATGTGTCTTCTCTCAAGACACCCAAGGAGATGTTTGAATCCTTGACCAAGCTATTTGAAGGAAAGAACATAAATCGGAAGATGACCCTGCGGAACCAATTGAAAGAAGTAAAGTTTCAGAATGGAGAAACCATTCAATCCTATTTTTCAAGGGTCTCCCAGATCAAGGAACAACTAGAAGCAGTGGATGAAATGGTGGAGAATGGTGAAGTGGTGATGACCACTCTGAATGGCCTACCCAGGTCATGGGATTCCTTTATTCAAGGAATTTGTGCAAGAAAGAAGTTGATCTCCTTCAGTAGACTTCGGGAAGAATGCTCTCAAGAAGAAGCTAGACTTATAGCTCGTGAAGAAAAGATGGGAGGTGAAGATCAAGCTCTTGCAGCTCACACCAAAAGAGGTAAATCAAAGAAGGAATCATCTCATAACAGAAGATTCTCTCACCGCCATTATCATAAAGATAAGAAAGATCTCAAATGCTTCAGTTGCAATGAGAAGGGACACTTTGCTTCAGATTGTCCCAAGAAGAAGAAAGACAACAACAACAACTTCAACAAAAAGAAAAAGAATAACAAAAGAAGATATCATGCTCATGCTTCCGAAGATGATGAACCTCCAAAGAAGAAGGCTAGGGCAGAAAGTAGCAGTGATGATGACTCATCAAGTGAAGAAGAGTATGTTCTGATCTCCGCACTCACAGGTACCATCTCCCATGGTTGTAATGATTGGTTGATTGATAGTGGGGCCTCCAAACACATGACTGGGTTCAAGGAATCTTTTATGAACCTTTCTGAACATGAATCACCCCATAAGGTGAAACTTGGGGATGATTATCAATATCCAATCAAAGGAAGTGGTGAAGCCTCCTACAACCTAGATTCTGGAAAATCATTGAAGATGAAAGAAGTACTATATGTACCTGGACTCAAGAAGAACTTACTCTCCATCTCTGCATTGGATGCAAAAGGTATGAGGGTTGCATTTGTGGATGGCCAAGTCCTAATGTGGCCAAAGGGAAAGAACATAGATGATGCAGTAGTGATTGGAGAGCAAGAGGGAGGCTTGTATAAATTGAAGGGACAACCTGAACATGCCATGGTACATGAATCCATGGAGCCAAGTGAACTTTGGCATAGAAGACTTGCTCATATGCACTATAGGGCACTTCCAATTGCAAGCAAGGCAGTAGAGGGTCTTCCTGAAATCAAGACCAAACATGAAGGTGTTTGCAAAGGATGTGCAAAAGGAAAGAACACTAAGAAGGCTTTCCCAAGCAGTGAAAGCAAGGCAAAAGACATTCTGGAAATCATCCACTCAGATGTATGTGGCCCCATGTCATCCAGTTCCCTAAGTGGGTATGTTTACTATGTATCATTTATTGATGACTTCTCCAGGAAGACTTGGGTATACTTCTTGAAAGGCAAAGATGAGGTGCTTGACAAATTCAAGGAATTCAAAAACTTGATGGAGAATCAAACTGACAAGAAGATCAAAACATTCAGATCCGACAATGGTGGAGAATTCACCTCAAATGACTTCAAGAAACTTTGCAGTGATTCAGGGATTAAGAGGGAGTTGACTGCTCCTTATAATCCTCAACAGAATGGAGTTGCATAAAGGAAGAACAGAACTATCATGGAAGCAGCAAGGGCAATGTTGCATGATCAAGATCTTCCTATGTATCTATGGGCAGAAGCAGCCAGAACAGCTGTATACGTGCAGAACAGAACACCCCACAAGATATTGGACAACAAGACACCAGAAGAGGTCTTTTCTGGTAAGAGACCTGAAGTCAGCCATCTCAGAATATTTGGTTGTCCAGTATATACTCATGTCCCAAAAGAGAAGAGAACTAAAACTAGATCCTTCAGGAAAGAAGGGCATCTTTGTGGGTTATAGTGAAAGCTCGTAGGCTTACAGAATATACTTTCCAGGATTCAAGAAGATTGATGTCAGCAGGGATGTAACATTTGATGAAAACTCAGCATTCATCAAATCAAGGAAGGCACCTACCGAAGTTTATGAAGAACCTAAGGAAACAAGATTTCAGGACACTACCATGACTGAAGCAGTTCCAGAAGTTGTTCGTGAGTTTGAAGATCCACAAGAACCTGTAGATCCACCCCGTGAGGATAACTCTCACAAGAGGAAACCTGTATGGGCTAGAGAGCTCATTCATGATGCAGAAAGATTTGGCATTCCAGAAGAAGAACACAGAGCAAAGAAGAGAACCAGATCACACACCAGCTATGTTGCCTTACTCTGTGACATTATGAACAAAGAGCCTTCCAGTTATGAAGAGGCAGCAGAAAAGAAAGAATGGAAGGATGCTATGGTTGAGGAATACCAATCAATAATGAAGAATGATGTTTGGGATGTTGTCCCAAGACCTAAAGAGAAGTTTGTTGTGACTTCCAAGTGGATCTACAAAATCAAGCATGCTGCAGATGGCAGTATGGAAAAATACAAAGCAAGATTCGTAGCTCGTGGTTTCTCTCAAAAGGAAGGAATAGATTATGAAGAAACCTTTGCACCTGTAGCCAGGTATACTTCCATCAGAACAGTACTTGCCCTGGCTGCAGCAATGAAATGGAAAATACACCAGATGGATGTCAAGACTGCTTTCCTGAATGGTGTAGTAGAAGAGGAAGTATATGTGGAACAACCACTCGGCTTTGAAATACATGACAGGGAGTCATATGTGTGCAGATTGAAGAAAGCCTTGTATGGCTTGAAGCAAGCTCCCAGAACTTGGTATGGTAGGATGGACAGCTTTCTATCTAGCTTGGGATTTACCAAGAGTAAAGCAGATTCCAACCTTTACTATAAGGTTGAGGAAGGGAATCCAGTGATTTTACTTCTGTATGTCGATGACCTATTTGTGACAGTAGATGACAGACTGATTGCAGATACTAAGAGGAAGCTTGCAGCTAAATTCGATATGAAAGATTTGGGAATGATGCACTATTTTCTAGGTATGGAGGTGTGGCAGAATGCAGGTGGGATCTTCCTTGGTCAAGGGAAGTACACAGTAGATATCCTGAAGAGATTCGGGATGATGGATTGCAAGGCCATGGCCACACCGATGGCATCGAATTTGAAGCTTCTATGTGATACTTCATCTGAGCCAATTGATGTCTCTATGTATCGTCAGATGATTGGGTCCTTGATGTACCTGACGAACACGAGACCAGACATTTGCTTTGCTGTGAACACATTGAGCCAGTTCCTGACGGATCCGAGGAGTGTTCACCTGGTTGCTGTAAAGCATGTTCTGAGGTACCTGAAGGGTACAGTGGATTATGGGCTCAGATATGAGGCGAATCAAAATTTTAACCTACAGGGTTATGTTGATTCAGATTGGGCTGGCAGTGCTGCAGACAGGAAGAGCACATCTGGGTGTTGCTTCAGTATGGGATCAGGTGTGATCTCTTGGTTTAGCAGGAAGCAGTCCTGTGTAGCACTGAGTACAGCTGAGGCAGAGTATGTTGCAGCCTGATCAGCTAGTTGTGAGGCAGTATGGCTACGGAAGCTACTGTCTGAGTTATTTGATCTCCCGCTGGAAGCTACTGGTATCTTCTGTGATAACCAGAGTTGTGTGAAGCTGTCCGAGAACCCAGTGTTTCATGACAGGTCGAAACACATAGAGATCAAATATCACTATATCAGGGATATGGTGCAGAGAGGAGCTGTGAAGCTCCTGTATGTTGCGACGGACGAGCAGATTGCAGATGTGCTGACGAAGCCACTAGCCAGAGTGAAGTTCGAGTACTTCAGAGAGAGGCTTGGCGTTCTTCAGATCGAGGACACTTCGAGGAAGAAGTGATGGACACATTTGCTGAAGCCATTCCAAGCATGTTGGAAGGAGGATCCTTCACATGGCTGTGGATGTAAGCGCTGGATGATGAGCATCAGGATGATGTTCTGGATTCTGCTTGGATATGATCAGTTGGATCATTTTATGTATGTATGTACGCATCATGTGGATGCTGGATATGATCAGTTGGATCATTTTATGTATGTATGTACGCATCATGTGGATGCTGGATATGATCAGTTGGATCATTTTATGTATGTATGTATGCATCATGTTGGATGCTTGGACCATGTATTTGTATATGTATCAGGTGGATACATTGTATGATCAGGTGGATCATGTATGGTGATATGTATCATGTATTTGTATTTGTATCAGGTAGATGCATTGATGATCAGGAGGATCATGTATGATGATATGTATCAGGTAGATACGTGGTATGCATCAGGTAGATGCATTGATGATCAGGAGGATCATGTATGATGATATGTATCAGGTAGATACGTGGTATGCATCAGGTAGATGCATTGATGATCAGGAGGATCATGTATGATGATATGTATCATGTATTTGTATCAGGTGGATACATTGATGATCAGGAGGATCATGTATGATACTTGGTATGCATCAGGTAGATGCATTAATGATCAGGATGATCATAGATGACGAGCTTCAGGATGTTGCTCCAGATGACATGCAGCAGGATGTTGCAGTGATGATCAGGATGATCATAGATGACGAGCTTTAGGATGTTGCTCCAGATGACATGCAGCAGGATGTTGCAGTGATGATCAAGATGATCATAGATGACGAGCTTCAGGATGTTGCTCCGGATGACATGCAGCAAGATGTTGCAGTGATGATGATCAGGATGATCATGGATACATCAGGATGATGTATGGTGAGTATCAGTTGATACTCTGTCGCCGTGGATCAGGTTGTGCAGATAAGCATGTAATTTGTGCCCTGGGAGATTTGCAGATGGTCTTTCGAGGTTTTGCCTATGGCATGTAATTTGTGCCCTGGGACATCTGGCAAATGCTCTTTCGAGGTTTTGCTTGGGAGGACATATAATTTGTGCCCTGGGAGATCTGCAGATAGTCTTTCGAGGTTTTGCCTATGGCATATAATTTGTGCCCTGGGATATCTGGCAGATGCTCTTTCGAGGTTTTGTCCTATGGCATGTAATTTGTGCCCTGGGAGATCCGATAGGTTGAGCTGTGTGCTTGTAATCAGTCCTGGGATGCTCTTTCGAGGTTTTGCCATGACCACACGTAATTTGTGCCCTGGGAGATCCGATAGGTTGAGCTGTGTGCTCGTAATCAGTCCTGGGATGCTCTTTCGAGGTTTTGTGGTGACCACATGTAATTTGTGCCCTGGGAGATCCGATAGGTTGAGCCTTGTGCTCGTAATCAGTCCTGGGATTCTCTTTCGAGGTTTTGTGGTGAGGTCACATGTAATTTGTGCCCTGGGAGATCCTATAGGTAGAGCCGTGTGCTCGTAACAGCCTGGGATGCTCTTTCGAGGTTTTGTGACGCACGTAATAAGTCCTGAGGATTCCACAGTATGGCCAGTGATGATGAAGACCTGCAGGTGGTGGGCCTACATCCAGTATGAAAAAGGACTAGCTCTGTAGAACTTCCTATGACGAGTAGAGTCAGAGATTGGTTGAGATAGTAGCAGCAGTGACGATGATGATGACGATGATCCAGAGAAGAAGACTTGTCTAGCAGATCTGTGTCGAGAAATACCTTCCTAGTTAAGAGGGAGTGTTGATGTATATGTAACTTCGGAATGTATTTCATCTATATATTATATATATATTTATTGTACCCTTATAAGAGATGTGTTATTCCTATATAAGGAAGTGTCGTCATGTGGATTGAAAAGTGTCGCAAGTGTGTGTACTTTCCGATGGGTTATTAGACCACCTTATGGGGTCGGCCCTGATTAATATATAATATAATGTGGGTGTATCAAAGTAGACAAGTCGGCCCCAGTAGGTCACTGGGCAAAAAGGTGAGTATAAATAGAGATAGGAGATCTCTATTTTACTCACTCGGAAAAGTAACTATCTCTCTCTCTGAAAAGTGGCACACTAGTGAGGAGGAGGAGGATCATCTGCTAGGAGACTATCTCTGTATTATTTGGTTGTATTTTGGTTGAGCCATTGCTCTCTCTATCTCTGAGGAAGTTGTGGGGTTTTTTTCACCTTAGGGTTTTCCCCACGGAAACTCTGTGTCTCTTGTCTCTATGCTTTTGATTCTTGTGATGCTTGTGATGCTTGTCATATTATGATTGTCATGCATTGATATACTGCAGATGTTATTCTCTCAGCAAAGATCCTATAGTATTGTGATTTAATACTGAAAATTTTACAGGTGGCCATACCTATTAGGGAATTATTTCTGCATCAAGATTGATCACCAAAGTATGAAAAATTGCCTGGAACAACAGGTCTCCTCTCGAGCACACGTGAAATGGGTTATCCAAGTCTATAACCTACCTAGAACTTGAAACATTTTATGTTGTTGAAAACATTATATTTAAAAGTTATTGTAAAGTTTTATGTTATTGACCAACGATGGTCAAGGATGACTGTACTTGAATATTATTATTATTTAATAAATTAAAATAGGAGACACGCATCTAAAGAGGACTGTTGAAGAGTGTTCACTGACCCACTAGGAGGAGTGAACTGGTGTAGAAGGAAATTGACAAGTGGCAGCATTTGCACTCACTTACTTGTTGCTGTAGGAAGCAACTTCCCTAAAAATGTGGTCATGTTCCCCAAGGAAGGTGGAACTGAGCAGGTGGCTCATTAAATGATTTAAATGGCCCAAATACCTAGGCAGACATATATCCATCAAATTGAGCAGGAGGCTCACCACTTTTACCTTGTGGATTGATGGAAACTGGAAAAGTTGAGCGCACAAGAGACTCGATGAGGGGAATGCTAGAATGAGTTGCAGTGTAGGACTGTAAGATTATTCTGCTAAGTTTGTAGAGAGTGTTTTTTATGCAAGTTTTCATGTTTGCTGAGATACAAAGAGATTTTCACATGCTTCTATACAGTATCTTTGTCCTCGTGGTTCAGTGAATGGGCTCGGGGGTCCTAAAGAAAGTAATCTTGGTTTCGTCTAGGTGCTGTTTGGGAGGAACAGTCTTCTTTGGTTGTTTGTCCACTCTTACAATTTTGAATAGGTTCTACATCGCTCTAGATTATTTAATTCTAAACTGCTGTTATATTTCTGAAGATTTTATTTATATGTTATATGGACTTTCTAATGCTTCTTAGATACTAACATAGCCATTAGATTGACTAGTAGACAGAACTAATATTTATTTTATGTTTAAAAGTTTGAATGATTAGATCAAGAAAATATAGAATCATGAAATTAAATCCTCCCTGTATTTTTCCTTTCATCGTAGTGATGTACTCTAGTACAGGGAGTTAGCTTAAGAAAATAGATTACAAATAATCTCGTATTAATAGATTGAATTCGAATTGTATTTATCAAATAGAGAAAAGAATCTTGTAAAAATTATAGTAATCAGTAATATAAATATATTTGATCAAATGGACAGTTCAAACATACAAGTTGGTAATAAAATGAATACCATTTTATCCACAGAGGTATAACATAAACATAGTCAAATGATATTTATAACACATATATTATATATATATTTGTAAATTATTAATACATCAGAGAATACAATACAAGGGATCACCCCTTTGTTACCATTTATACATAGGTAAACTATCTAATACATAAGCTGAACAACATGCAGTCGAAGGACTCGTAGCATCAACACAAATCGATTCACAAAGAATTGAAAATCATATAAACAAATTTATTATAGCATTGTTTGACATCCCTATCATGATGTACAGGATCAACATAGAGTTTATACAAATAAACAAGCATAAAATAATTTGCACAGAACTCATATCAATTTCAAAGGAATACGATATTGGACAAATATAAGTATAAAGTAAAACATCAATACTCTAACAGAGTGGGATCAAATCCCTTAATTTCCTAAATCGACAAACTCATATTTTCCGAACAACTCTAAGTCAAATGAAGACTCTGTACAATTGTACGCTTGAACAGATATGCTATAAGCATTCACACAAAACATCACAACCAAATTAATCGCATACTTTTAACTGAACTGAACTGAAAAAAAAAAAAGAAAAAAAAAAAAAAAAAGTGAGAGAGCCGTAATGGCTTTGAGAAACCTATATTGAAATCGTGAAATCGTGTTCCCATCTTGAGCATTGCCCATATCTTCATATCATTCATGATTTCAAGAGGGTTTAGTCAAGGTTTAAGAAACTACCAGTAAGAGAGCCGTAATGGCTTTGAGAAACCTATATTGAAATCGTGTTCTGTACAATTGTACGCTTGAACAGATATGCTATAAGCATTCACACAAAACATCACAACCAAATTAATCGCATACTTTTAACTGAACTGAACTGGAAAAAAAAAAAAAAAAAAAAAAAGTAAGAGAGCCGTAATGGCTTTGAGAAACCTATATTGAAATCGTGAAATCGTGTTCCCATCTTGAGCATTGCCCATATCTTCATATCATTCATGATTTCAAGAGGGTTTAGTCAAGGTTTAAGAAACTACCAGTAAGAGAGCCTTAATGGCTTTGAGAAACCTGTATTGAAATCGTGTTCTGTACAATTGTACGCTTGAACAGACATGCTATAAGCATTCACACAAAACATCACAACCAAATTAATCGCATACTTTTAACTGAACTGAACTGAAAAAAAAAAAAAAAAAAAAAAAAAAAAAAAAAAAAAAAAAAAAAAAAAAAAAAAAAAAAAAAAAAAAAAAAAAAAAAAAAAAAAAAAAAAAAAAAAAAAAGAAGAAGAAGAAGAAAGAAGTAAGAGAGCCGTAATGGCTTTGAGAAACCTATATTGAAATCGTGAAATCATGTTCCCATCTTGAGCATTGCCCATATCTTCATATCATTCATGATTTCAAGAGGGTTTAGTCAAGGTTTAAGAAACTACCAGTAAGAGAGCCGTAATGGCTTTGAGAAACCTATATTGAAATCGTGTTCTGTACAATTGTATGCTTGAACAGATATGCTATAAGCATTCACACAAAACATCACAACCAAATTAATCGCATACTTTTAACTGAACTGAAAAAAAAAAAAAAAAAAAAAAAAAAAAGTAAGAGAGCCGTAATGGCTTTGAGAAACCTATATTGAAATCGTGAAATCGTTTTCCCATCTTGAGCATTGCCCATATCTTCATATCATTCATGATTTCAAGAGGGTTTAGTCAAGGTTTAAGAAACTACCAGTAAGAGAGCCGTAATGGCTTTGAGAAACCTATATTGAAATCGTGTTCCCATCTTGAGCATTGCCCATATCTTCATATCATTCATGATTTCGAGAGGGTTTAGTCAGGGTTTAAGAAACTACTACATAAATAACCTCCAGTGAGACTCTACCCATGAATAAAAATGCATTAATATTGCCAAATATAGTCATCACAATTATTTGGGTATAAACCCTTTTTCCACAAGACCATTTTGCAACCCTATCGAAAGATTGGATTCAGGGTTGAATCCTGTTGATAGTACAAATAATAAAAATCTACAATAGAGTAAGGGCCTAGGGTCACATTTAGGCAGAAATACAAACCAAACATTCATAAAATTCATATCAATATAGAGCCTTCAATGGCATACATTACCGAATCGAAATGGTGATATCTCTTATGGCTTCCCCAGTATTTTCATTTGGAATAAAATACAAAAGTATGAACACATTCAACACTAATGCACATGAATGGAGGAACATCAAAGTTGCATGAATATATTTATACTGTATAAAGATGTCGAATGGCCCATATCCATTTTACAATTGCCGAATGGTTGTTCTAACTCTGTAACAATTCGAATATAGACAAGTAAAATTACTAAAAACCATATCATTAACTCATTGGTCTAAAACCCCAGCATCCAACAAAGAAAACAATTACTTTCCAAGAATGCTGCCCAACTTTCCAAATGGAATTACAATAGAACAAACACTAGAGAGTACCGATACAGGTAGCAACACCAACTCTGTTGATAGAGGTATCATTTCGTGGAAAGGCCCGAAGCTTACCATGGTCATCCAAACCACAGGAGATGCCATTGTTCATTAAGATATCACCAAGATATCATCATCATTGGTAGAGAACACCTGGAGGGCATGATGACCTCCTATCATTGCAACAAAAAATTAACTATTAAAATATGAATTATTTAAACCATAAAGAGATGTAACTAGATGAGAAGAAGAACTGAAAACATTACCTTTGTGAAACCACTACTTCCTCGACCTCGAGCTATAGAGTGTACATTGGCTAGGAGCTCCACAAAAAATACAAAGACTCCGCTTCCAACCTCTCTGTGGAAACCTCCCACAGCCTAGGTCAAAACAACAAATGAAATATCTGTGCAAAAATGTCCATAACATTGGCGATCGAGAGCTCCAAGGAGCAAGTGAGCAAAATGAAATTCGTGATAACCCATTCTCGAGGTAAGGGTTGAGGGTTCTACGATCGAGGATCCAAGTTGGGGAACGATCACATAGCCTCATTTAATTTCACAGCTTCCAACCATAAATCCGAAATTCATACCTCATTTCTAGTTTGAAAACACATTTTTTCTCTGGATTAATACCTTGTGTAAATGCTACTGGGAGAACCCCTTTTGCATAAGTGTTGGATCACATAAAACTTACACCATCGAGTTTGGTTAGGGATCTCCATCCCTATAGTATGGTAGGACAAAAAAATTACAATGTTATATAATTAATCATGTAGATAAGATGTAGCTAACCATGCTAATCACGGTTATAACACCTTTTCCAATGTGTGGACGTATGCCTTACCTGTAACCTGGCAAGGTAATAGGATGCATTAGATTATAAATCTAAGTAAGCATTCGGGGCAATCACAAGAACCCCTTCAATAAAAAGAAGAACACGTTCAGTAATATTTTTCGTAATAGTAAGCTATATACACTACATATATTATAAACGATGTAATTGGCAAGCAATTATAGATAATGATGCAAACACAAGTATTGTAGCATAAACTTCAACAAGGACAGTCATACATGAAGGACACATTGCCGTAACTATTATAAGATTCAATTTCCCGCTTAGAACATAAACAGTAAGATCAATCATAACAAGTATTTATTCCGCAGATTAGTGAGTAACAAAAACAAATACTAAGCGAAGTTCATCACAGCCTAATGCTAGTTTCGTCACTCACAAAAATTTTAAATTTTGATGGATTTTGGAGGTGTTACATGTGGTATCAGAGCGCAAGTTCAAACACTAGGCCTGAAAGTGGCTCAACTCGCGCATTTAAATTAAATAGAAAAACAAAATTACTGACTTCTTTCAAATTTGTTTCTGTACAGAAAACCATCTATTTATTTTGCAGGTAATGGAAGGAGCAGAGGCATCTGCCAAGGATGGATCCCATCATAATGAACAAAATAATAATGAATGGGAACATGTTAACAAAGAAAATATATACCTGGAATTAAATGATAATTCATCCGAACTACTTCAAACTGTTAAATATTTAAAAGATGAAATGAAAATTGTTAAGGAAGAAAATGAAAGAATTATGAAGGCACACAAAGAACTAAATCAAATATTGCTAGATAAATTTCATAATGGGGGAAGATATAAAAGAACAGAATCTAAATCTGAATCTGGAACCATGTCTTATCAACACAAAGGTAAGAAGTTAAAATTCTCTAAAAATGAAAGTAATTCCTCTTCTGAAACTAATGTTAAAACACATAGAAAGAAGCATTAGTATTCCAGTGACAGTAGTGATAGTGACTGCAGACCTAAAAAGAGGAAATACAAACCATATGAAGAAATCTTAGGAGAGTTGAAAAAGATAAAACCTCCAATGTTTAATGGACAGATAGAGAAAGGCGAAGAAGCCGAAACATGGCTATCGGGTATGAAGAAATTCTTCCAAATTTATAACTACTCCGATTGGCTGAAAGCTAAAATGGCTATTTACAATCTAACTTGGAAGGCTAATATATGGTGGCAAGATATAAAAAGAGTAAAAAGCATTAAAGAAAGGAATGTAACTTGGAGTACTTTTAAGAGATATTTTAAAAAGAAATTTCTATATGAACAATACTATGAAGAAAAGGCTAAAGAATTCTATGAATTGAAGTTAGGCTCTATGAACATGAAAGAGTTAAGGAGTAAATTCTTAAGTCTAATAATATTTGTACCATATATCATTGATAAGAAGCCTAAGATACACAGATTTCTGAGTTTCTTACCTTTCCACATCAGGGACAGAATTGATTATTATAACCCTAAGACCCTTGAGGAAGCTATGAGGAAGGCAAATTTCTGTTATGAACAAAACAAGAAAAAAGGGAAAGTGTACCTAGTTGGAAGGTTAATAGACCAAGTAATTTCGAACAAAGAAGGAAGAATTTTTAATTTAATAGGAATGTTGGAAATACAAATTCTCAAAATTTTCCTAACATAAATTTTCAGGGAAAAATTTTTAAAAGCAATGCACAGCAAAATTTCATAGCAGCAAGAAATAGGGATATACCTAATAATTACGTTAAAAATAATGAGCAAAAAGAACTTGTAAAATGATGGGAATGTCAAGGACCACATTATGCAACAAATTGTCCTAACCGAAAAAGAAACGTAAGCAACATCCATACAGTGCAGGAAGAGGAAACAGTTGGTGACCTAGCAAGGGAGATGCCTAGAATCAATGCAGTCTTGGAGAATCGATAGGTTGATCATCAAACCTCAATGGTCAAAATAGAAGGTATGCTAAAAAACAGACCCATCTCTATTTTAATTGACCCAGGTGCTAGTTTAAGTTATGTATCACCTGGTATAGTAGCAAGTTGTAAATTGAAATTGGAAAAGTTTGAAAAGTCTTTGTTGGTTCAGTTAGCCACATGAATCAATTTAAGACCCAAGTAAAACTGAATGTATTACCTTTAGGGTAGTATCATGTTTTAATAGGTATGGACTGGCTAGAAAAGCATAGAGTAGTTTTTAATTGTTTTGAAAAGACATTTACATGCTTGAATGAAAAAAGAGAAACTATTGTAGTAAAAGGTATTCCTAGAAAGGTTTCTGTTAGTTAGATTTCTGCTTTACAAATGAAAAAGGTTGTACATAAAGGATGTAAAGTATTTGATATACATTTAATAAATGATGAACACCCAGTAAAGAAGATAAATTAAAACTTGAAGATATACCAATCCTAAGGGACTTTTCATATGTATTCCCAGAATAAATTCTAGGTTTACCTCCGAAAAGAGAATTGGAATTTATCATTGAGTTGGTAGCTGGAGCTATACCAAACTCAAAAGCTCCTTACCGGATGAATATCCTAGAGCTTAATGAATTGAAACTAGAGTTAAAGGAGTTAATAGATAAAAATTACATAAGACCAAGTGTGTCTCCTTGGGGAGCACCAATCATTTTCGTTAGAAAGAAAGATGGTACCTTATGCCTATGCATCGATTATCGGCAGTTAAATAAAATGACAATTAAAAACAGATATCCATTGCCCCGCGTAGCTGACCTGTTTGATCAAGAAAGTGGAGAAACGATATTTTCAAAAATAGAATTGAGATATGGATATCATCAAGTTAGAATTAAAGACGTAGATATCTTTAAAACTGCTTTTAGAACCTGCTATGGGCATTATGAATTTGTAGTTATGCCTTTTGTGTTAACAAATGCTCCAGCTGTTTTTATGTGCTTAATGAATAATGTCTTACATAATTATTTGGATAAATTCGTAATTGTTTTTATTGATGCATACTAATCTATTCAAAGACCAAGGAAGAAAATCATGAACACTTACAAATAATATTACAAGTCTTAAGAGAACATCAACTGTACGCTAAATTTAGTAAGTGTGAAATCTTTAAGGATAAAATACAATATTTAGGTCATGTGATATCCAAAGATGGAATCTCAGTTGACCCGAATAAAATAAGAGCAATAAATGAATTACCTGTCCCTAAATATGTAACAAATGTGCGATCGTTCATGGGGATCATAGGTTACTACTGAAAAATTATAGAAGGATTCTCAAGAATCGCAAATCCAATAACATCTTTACAGAAAAAGGGAAATAAATTTGTTTGGGATAAAAAATGTGAAGAAAGTTTTAAAAATTTAAAAGAACTGTTAACTAATGCACCTATCTTAAAAATAACAGATCCAAACAAGACTTTGTTGTATGCACTGATACATACAATGAAGGATTGGGTGGTGTCTTAACACAAGAAGGTCATGTAATAGCATATGAATCAAGAAAGTTAAAAATTCATGAGAAGAATTATGCTACCTATGACTTTGTAGTGCCCCTAGACTACTGCAGACCTAGAGGGAACCTATTTGAGTGACCCAACTGAGTGAAACATTAATAAAACGACCCCTTGATGGTATATTGAGTATATTCATGACTACGACTCATTGTGAATCAATAAATAATGATATATGTGTATATGGATAGTTGATGTAAATGAATGATTACAGGTTGTTTAATGATTAACTTTGATTATGGAAAATGTACATATGAATGATGCTTAACGACTAGTTGTATGAGTGATTATGTGATGAGAATGAAGAAGGTAAATACTGACGAGATGCATTTCTGATTAGATGACGGAGTAATGTTATGAGTAAAATATAAATGCTTAACAAAGTAGCAAATTGATGAATCAAATTATGACAATTGAGGACAATACTACTAATATATGTTAGTGAGAAATGTGTGTAGCGACAGGTGAAACGGTTCATCGACGGACACACAAAGGAATTGAAGGGCCATAGAGTATGGATAACTCACACATGGGTAGAGTGAAAACGATATCGACTTCCGACGGAATACCACGCATGAGCACATAAGCAGTAATCCGCTTGCTCAAGGGGAAAGTGTGAGGGCGTACGAGGTGGGCCACGACAGAGCTGGTCATGTACGAGTTGGGGGGCATGCAGTGAGAACAGACTCACTCCGCAATGCCATTAGTCCCTAATAGCGTGTAGAGGGAGGATAGAAGGTAATGGCTCCTGAAATCCCTACATGAAGTTTCCGCAAGTCAAAATGAAAGGATGGCGGTAGAAGGGCCCGACGATGCGGTACCCTGCCGAGAACAGAAAGAGTGGACGCAAGGACCCGATGATGTGGTGCCTTGCCGAGAAATGAAAATGATTGATGACTGGACCCAATGGAGTGGTTCCATGTCAGGGAAATGAATTAAGGAATAGGGAGGCCCAACGGCATGGCACCGGGATCCTAGTCAAAACGATTGTTAACTTAATGACCTAAAAATGTATAAATTGCACCTAGAGCATTTACTTAGGAAAATGCATTTTTAGTACTTTTAACATTAGAAATTGTTATTTATGCGCTTGCACATAGAAGAATATTTTGGCATTTAAAATATTAGAAATGGTTATTTATGCATTTGCACATAAAATAATATTTTGGCACTTAAAATATTATAAGTGGTTATTTATGCATTTGCACATGAAATAATATTTTTGAGTATTTAAAAATATTAAAAATATTTATTTAGGAGCAAAATGGAATCCTAGGCATGGACACCTAGTCAACTCCACCTACACCACAAATCTAGGAGTTAAGTGAAATATCTTGGGGACAAACATGAGCAAACTTAGGAATGTTGGTGCATCTCCTAGAGAAACTGACACATGAATGGGTGATTATTATTAAATTAGAAATTTAATAAAATATGTATTTATGGATGAAGCGACATGTGTTGCATGGAATTTTCCTTTAAAAGGAAGGCATTGGGAATGTGTAAAGGACCCAGATCCTGGATGGATATCGTAAATGTGGAAAAGATAAAAGACTTGCTGCTATTGAGGGTTTGGCTGAAAAATTTTTTGGGGGGGAACCCAAGCTGAGTTTCTTAATTCGTGTGTGTGAGGTCTATGGCCCAAAGCTCGGGGGAGGCCATGTGACTGAAAGTATGAGCCTATGGTTGGGTGGCGAAGCTAACGGTTGCTTCGCCAATGGTTAAACGAGCTTCTTCTGGGGGGACACAACGCATGAAGAGGACGGCAAGGGGAAGCAGGATTGGATTGACGACTACCCCTCTAGCAACGGATTCGACCTGTTGTAACAGGTTTTGTGTTTTTGTTAGTTCTCAAATTTGATAAGTTTTATAAATGATTATGCATTTAAATGGCTATATTGTGTTTTTAAGTTTCTAATAATTTTCTAAGTAGGACCTCCAAGGGGGGGGTTACATTTGGTATCAGAGCTGGTTGAACCTTGAGCGCACCGGATCTCATTTCTAAATTCTATTGAACTGTGTGCTAACAGAGGTGTTCGTCGGTGGATTGTTAAAAATGAGGAGATCGGAACAAAGTGACATTGAATTTTTGCACTACTGTCGGCTGTAGAATTCTTCATCGAGACAGGTAATTCTCTTTATTTAATTCATTTCTCTGCTGAATGATCCAGTGATTGAATCTTGTGAAATTTGCATATTATTCATGAAGAATAGGTTCTGTATGTCTATTTATGTGGATACATGTTGGCTTTAGATCTAATTGTTGTATAGAACCGAAACTCAATTTACATCCCATTTGGGGAAATATTATTTGGTTCTCTGTATGAGTTTACCTGCCAAGATCTAAGTGCACGCAGATCTACATATCTGTGTGTATGTTGGCTATATGAGTGGGTATCTTAAACGTTTCCTCCAGTGGCTTAATTGTTAGTAAGAGAAGAAATTTAAGGAGGTATTTGTTTACTGAGGGCATGCATTTTATTTTTGCAGATAAATTATATAATTATTTCTACTGTTTGTATAAGATCATTGATTAGTTTCTGTAAATTATTTTTGCAGATAAATTATATAATTATTTCTTTTGTTTGTATAAGATCGTTGATTAGTTTCTGTAAATAATGTATCTCCTCATTACTCATTAAAAGTCTTCTGCACATATCTTTCACCAGAAATTAATACATGCTTAATGCTCTTTGCTTATATTTTTTTTTTCTTCTGAAGGTGTAAGCCCCTGATCAAGCTTTCCCTATGTTTGTTAAGAGTTGTAATCTCAATGGTCCTAAGTTGGTTAGTTAGTTGAGTCAATTGTCCTAAGTTAGTTGAATTAAGTCATTAATTGACTCATGGTTTACACTAGCCCATAGTATTAGCCAGTGGTTTTGGTCTTATGTTAAACTATATATATGTGTGCTTAATAATGAGAAGGCAATAAATATGCCCGTTTATATTTCTGCTCTATTCTATGTCTCTACAAATTTTATCATGGTATTAGAGCATATGGCATGATCCATACTTTTTGTTGTTGGGTAAGCCTTTTCACATAGTGGAAAGCACACACATGTAGATCAGCTTTGTATGAGAGCTGACGACCTGATCCTTGGATCTAGTTTTTGGGTAATCATTTTTAGAAATTGGAGACAACACACACATGGCTAGAAGTTGCAGCACGGGACGGAGACGGTACACTCGGATAACATCAAAAAAAAATATTCGGCCTTGAAGGGAGGATGTCGCACTGTACCCGAAGGAAAAGTGCGACGGTGTCGCACCTTGGCTGAGGACAACCTGCGACAACCATCGCAAGCTTGCTCAGTGGAAAAGTGCGATGATCAGCCTTGGAATTATAGGATTTTATCTGTCGCACCCCATCAACGCACTGTGTCAATTAGTAAAGTGCGATGATCAGTTTAACAACTATCATACTCCATGGCAAGCATGATCATGAAGCCAATCTCAGATTCAATGCTGAATGACCAGATCTAGTTTTTAAAGAGAAATATTGTTGACGCTGAGCCAAAATTTTGGACAACGTTCCAGCTTTGATTGCAGAAGATTGAGTCTTG
This sequence comes from Larix kaempferi, assembly GCA_027924585.1. Lineage (NCBI taxonomy): Eukaryota > Viridiplantae > Streptophyta > Pinopsida > Pinales > Pinaceae > Larix > Larix kaempferi. The sequence goes on from BSBM01000435.1 coordinate 3,781,924, forward strand.
TAGAGATCGATCCAAGCAGACCCTCTGTAGAAAAAGGGAAGAGCAGATCTGAAGACTGAAGGACCACTAATACTTGAAGAAAATCAAGAAGATCAAAGATGGTGGTAGAAGAGCTACCAAAAGAAATTGAAGAGGTAAGAAATCTGTTAACCTCAATAGGTTCACGGCAAACCTTTGATGGAGATAATTATGATTTATGGGCATTGAAAATTAGGCATCTGTTAAGGTCACAAGATCTGTGGAATTTTGTAGTTGAAGAGGATCCTAGTGATCTAGAATCATTTCAGAATTTGACAGAGTATCAAAAGGAAATAATGCAAGTTGTTGCCTTAAGTATCATACAAAATGGTATAGACTATTCCATCTTTCATAGCATTTCAGACGCTTCTACTCCCAAAGAAGCTTAGGATATATTGAAATCAGAGTTCAGTGAAGAGGAACCTATAAAAGAAGATGAAGCAGAGTTCAGTGAAGAAGAACCTGATGTAGAAGAAGATGCAGCGGAGTTCAGTGAAGAAGAACTTGAAATAGAAGAAGATGAAGTAGAGTTCAATGAAGAGGAACCGGATGACTTTGCAATCCATGCAAAGCACCCAGAATCCCACAGTGAAGTGAAAGACAACCAATAAGACTGTGTTTATGATGCATCCAATGATAAAGTAAGCTCAACAAAGCTTGTTGATCTAGCTCTGTTTGCTAATGGCAGTGAAATAAAACCTGTCAATATTGAAGTCCCTAGTGACGTGAGTGATAATCTCTCAGAGAAAGAGACTATTGATAGAAGTAGTGAAAGTCTCTTAGAGAAAGAGACAACTGATAGCAGCATAGAAGATGCAGAATCCAATTCATCAAAGAACCAGAAAACCAGAAGTTTGAGGGAGCTATATGAGCAGAATCCCATTTTTTATGAGCAGTATGAGTATGCCCTGTTTCCCTGTCAGCCCATAGTTTCCGAGGAAGAAGTGAAGGATGCACATTGTGCACAAGATGCATCAGTTAATGATGATATAGCTGCCATTGAAACAACGGAAGAGGAAGATGAAGAAGAGGTGAAACTCAGTGAAAGAAGAGAAAAGCTGAAATATATGTATCTTTTTTCCGACAAATATTTTAAGTGTGCAGGTAAAATGGACAGCAACATACAATATGTTGAAACAGAAGAAGAAGAAGACTTGAACTATATTCCAGGACCAATGAAAGCAATAACACTGGTTATTATGCAGAAGACAAAGAAGATGTTGAAGAACACCTACTTAGCATCAAGTTCAAGAAGACAAAGAAGAAGCAGTCCAAGTACACATCAAGGAAGAAAGTAAAGCTTAAGTTTATTTGAATGAAATGTATGCCTAGCTGAGACATAGACTAGTAGGCACAACACTTAGTCATTGATAGTGCTAACCACACCATCCCACTTGAGATTAAGGGGGTGTGTTAAGAGTTGTAATCTCAATGGTCCTAAGTTGGTTAGTTATTTGAGTCAATGGTCCTAAGTTAGTTGAGTTAGGTCATTAGTTGATTCCTAGTTTACATTGGCCCATAGTATTAGCCAGTGGTTTTGGTCTTATGTTAAACTATATATATGTGTGCTTAATAATGAGAAGGCAATCAATATGCCCATCTATGTTTCTACTTTATTTTGTGTCTCTGCAAATTTTATCAATAGCCGTGCCCTGAACTCACTCTTGTATCGTTGTTTTGTAAGACCCCCAACTGGGGTCTCCTTTAACTTTTATATACAGTCAATTATTGTAGTTCTGTTCAAAATTTCTATTTTGTTTCTGTTGAGATTTCTGTTCATGTTTTGGTTAAGTCTCTACCCTCATTACTAGTTTGGGCTCTTAACAAAAAAATAATAAATAAGTGTTTACATTTACCAAAAATGGAACAACTATAATCTGTTATGTCCACCTCTAACCAGCTATTGTTGTGCAGGAGCAGCAAATATAACAACACAGCATATAAATTATTTTGCAATTTACATTTTTACATAATTTTACAAGGTAGAATGATAAAACATACCTGCTGAAAAATACCTGTAGATAGCTGCAGATCCCCTTTTTTTTGTTGCTGTCCTCGTTGCTGCTTCTCCTTGCTTTTCCCTGCAGTCACAAGCCTTCCCACAGTTCTGAAACTCAACCAACCGAACCAGTTTTGCCACCCTGCCAACTGGCGAGGTCTCGCCGACCACCCAGCTCCAAAGGTACCCCTTTGGACCCCCGAGCCCAAACCGAGTACAAGCCAACCCGTTATATCCCTTTAGAAAACCTCCAGCAAAAACCCCCTTTCAGCTCCTTTCAGCTCTGCTCTAAAATTTCTGTCTCTGCTCTCCCAAAAACTTCCTCCCAAAATAACTATGGTAGAAAAAAGGATCCCCTTCTCCTTCCCCCTTTCACCATCTTATACCAAATTTGCCGACTCTTCCCATTACTACCCTTATCCCTAAATTAAATTTCCTCCAACCCATTCAGCCCTCAACTTGGACTTGGACTTTTTAGATATTAATTTAATATTAAAAGTGTTGGTTGGGTCACTTCTCAACCGTAACCTTTAATTCAATTAAATTTAATCATTTATTTAATATAACAATTTTAACATATCCTTATTCATATTCAACATTTGACCATTTAATTAATAAATAATAAATGTTATATACATATTATATAGTTTAACTTGCATGCTTCCCCATTTAATTTAATCAACAGTAATTATCAAACCATTAATTATAATTACCTAATCATTTAATTAATGGTTTCTAATATTTTTAATATGTAAATTCTCTTTAATTATAAATTCACTAATTCAATTTATTAATTACCAATAATAATCCCGTTTTCTAATTAATCTTAAGCATGATCCTTATAAAACTAATGGTTTATAACTTAATTCTTATCCATACTTCTTAATTAATTATCTAACCTTGCAATTAATATTTACTTATCAAATTAATACTACTAAATTTTACATTACAATAATCATTTAACCATTTTAACCCTTAGTTTTACTAAACATCTCATTAGCATTCGATTAATCATTACTAACTAGGTTGCATTATTTTACTACATAATTTAACCGTAACCTGTTTATTACTCAGCAATAATTAATCATTAATGTACAATAATTAACATTAATCAACATTATTAACCTTAATTGACAGTAATTAACATTAATCTACATTGTTAGCCTTAATCATCATTACTAACTTTAATCGACATTATTAACATTGATCAACAATAGTTAATTATGAAACGACAATAATTAACATCATTATTCAACAATATTTTACACAATTTATAAATATGTAGGCGAGTTATGTAAGCGTAGCTACTGCTTACATACATCACGTAAGTACACTAACAATAATAATTCACGCACACCGATCATAATCACGAAACTTTATTATTTACTGACACATGTTTTAACATAGTTTGCAAGGTACAATCCTTTAACTAACTGAAGTCTTATTAGTTACGACGATTCATACATTTCTGAGTTACGACACATACTCAAACAAGGGTTTTACATACCTACAGTTAGATCTTGTTTTCACCCCTACTTCACACTACACCTATCTACCTACATCATTACTAACTTCCACATCCTATCCTGTCCTCTGCTGGACTACCCTGGAATGTCAAGTCATGACCGGTTCCAGCTAGAACCCGTAAGCGGAAGTGTCGACTACATCGACCAGCTTCCCCAGCAGGCAACCATCAGTCATCATCACACACCTTGGGGAGCGCGCCGTAGCACAGCCCTCCCATGACTCTGGGTTTCGGGGATAAACGGTGGGTAAAGCCTCCACCCCCCTAATGGAACAAGGGACTATGTCTACTCGACATAACAACAGCGTTGCACTTGTACTCGGTCTGTCATCGTATAACCGATCTGGGCGGTTGAGTTTCCTGAAACCCTACCCCACCCATGTCATAACATACATCGTAATAAACAGCATAATAACCATACGAAAGTAAATAATGCATCACTCGCATACCATTTTATCTTTCGAAGTCCGCGTCCCCGAGGCTCTCCCACCCCGTAGGATCCAGCTATCACTTAGCCGTTTCAACCTGTAAGTCAGTCCTCGACATACAATATAGAATATCGCGCATAAATCCTCGATATGTACACACATATATTTCATCATAACATAACGACAATAAACTCATTCATTCGCCATGCACCTGGCATAACATTCATTGATTTCAACATATAACTGTAACGGTATCCACGTACCCATCATTTAATAAATTTCCATATATTTGACATAATTAACACATGATACATATCTAAACATGACTATCGATCTTAACACTATCATCATACACACACATATATATATATCGGCAAAATAATAGAACCATGTCCACAGTGTCGTCAACTGACGAGGTCTCACAATCAAACAAATACAACATATAATAGTAGTTCAAGTAGAAATGTCAAAACGGGGTGTTACATGTTTACTGTGAGTGAGTGACTTGAACGAGCCGCATTGTGCGGCCTGTCCATTGTTAACATTCCTGTGATGAATTTCTTGTGTGTGTGCGACCTGATCAATTATTACTGGGTATTCAGTCCCTTAGATGTTGTCGATTTTATTTCTCCCTAAACGCTTGGATCGACCCTTGATCTACTAAGTTGTGGCTAATTATGATCGCACCATTGTGGTTGCACTCTGCTCACAATACCGACCTCTGTCAGGAATTCCCAGTTAAACCTCTGTTACGGATGTAAGCGTTTAACCCACTGTGTGGAATGCATGAATTCTTTGGGTTCGATACCTTCCTCTGCCCTGTCGTGAGACTAAATCTGGATGCGTAGTACCAATTCTGTAGTGGCCTGTGAAGGCCCACACACCCCCAGATTTCACGCTATGTAAAACTCTTCCACCCCAATTATCAGCGCTGGAACTGATGACTAGTAAATTCATTACTTGGTTACAGAGAGCTGATGCTTTCCTTGGACTCGGATTCTCCTGGTAACCGTAGGTCTAAACTCTGTTAATTTCTCCCTATTTCATGTTTTGATGACGCGCTGACGTGCCCTACAAGGGTATTGATATCGGTTAACATCTGAAGCCCTTGATGTTTTTGACTCCGCAATCTTAGCACTCCTTGAGACGGTGCTACATCCACTATTTGTTTCAGATACGCTTCAGTAACTCGAAACCTGTTCAATTCTTGATCAAGGTAGTTAACTTCAGATATTTGATCCTGTGCATAGCAAAGTATAGGAATTTAATGATTTCACTAACACCGAGCTCAGGTGTCGGTGTCACTTCTGTGTAAATATTTTCTTTTAATCTCTGCGATATCTGAAAGAAATAGACCCCCTCCACTTCGGTTGTCTAGTGGAAAAAGATTTGTTTTTCCTTTGTCGAGTAAAATAAGTAAACTTGGTGTAAACGACCAGTCTCTTCCGGAACCTGTCGTTGACTCTGTGTTATACTCTATGATTGCCATGTAGTTGTCGTTTAGATGCCTCTAATATTTTTTTTATAGTTATCACATACATTAATTATTTCTCAAAGTGGGAACCAATAGCCAATGCGATATCGCCAAGGCATGAGAATAATGGAGGCTTTACAGATCGGTGTAACAGGTTGCTCGACAGATCTTTAAGGAGTTGGGTCATCATACCATCACAGAAAGGAAGACGATTCTCATCCAATGCCCTGCACATATATTCAGCAACTGTAATAGCACAGACCTCGTATTCCTGAAATTTTGGAGACCCATCTCTAAATATCAGTAGAATTCTAGAAATAAATTAGTTATTCCACCAGCAGGAAATCGAATCTGTGCAGACATGTTGTTGCACCAGACGGTAATCGAAAATCGGCGGATGATTGGAAGTAATTGCTAGCACCACAACAGTACATATCCGCATAAACTATGGTCCGATTAACAAACTATTGGTGGGTATCGGATTGATGGACATGTGGATGTGTGCCTATTTGACTGGCCAGTTAAGTGATCTTATGATCGGAGAATCAAAATCTTCAACTGCCTCTCGATAACAATCAGGATCCCGAGTTAATCTGGAGTCACAAGGCGTTGTCAAGTACCATCGGAGATTGGAAGATCTATTATAGAGGAGATAATCTAGTTGGTTCATATCCTCCAGCAGAAGTTGAAGTTGCAGTTCCAGTTAGTGGAGATCATCAGCGGCAGAGATCGGCAGATTGTAGCCTTCCCATCTCCACTTAGACCTTCACTTCTTTAGGAAAATAACAGCACGAATACCTTTCGGAGCGAAGGGAGAAGTGACTTCATGCAGTCGAGTTAATATTGGCATGTTGTAGCATTAACCCTTCCTCTCCAAACTTTAATCCATCCATTTTTCCATGGGATCCATTACTTGCCACCGTGCCAGATCCTGCAGCGCACAAAGAAAAATACCAATGTTTCCATTCTTGACAGCTCTTCTTGAGATCGTGCCTTTAATTGCTCGTCACTGCACTCCTTTTTTCCTGTTGAATATTGGAGCCAGCATGCTCATCATACAACAATATGCCAGTTTAAAGGTTACCTTATTCTCACCTATCCCTTGAGCGTTACTTCTACAGAGAGTAAAAATAAAAAAATTACGGGATGTAGATTGCTCTTCTATATGAGTTGGAGGTTATTAACTTATTATATATTAAATTATCAATCTTGTGTATTTCGACATCTAAGAAAACAGATCGCTCTCTAATTATTAATTATAATTTTGATAGTTAATATATCATAATCGACTTCAGATCTCATCCGAGGAAATTATCTCTGAAATATTATGATTTTGGCAATAATACTTTTTAATCGATAAAACTTTGTTTATGGTAGTTTGGACTCTGCGTAATTATTTACACTTTGTATGTGAAGACAAATTAGATTCCTTTATTTTTATATTACATTTATATATATATATATATATAAGTGACATTTGCCAACAGTTATCCGTCATTTGTATTCATGCTTGAAGTTGGTGGAAGTTCTTAAGTTCCAAGTCAAAGGGTGTATGCGTGTAAGTTTATAAGTATATATATATTTTTATTTTTATTTTTTTAAAGAATTTTAAATGGATTTATAATGTTATATTAAAAAGGGTTTTGGAGTTGTTCAATTTATAGATTGAAATCACATGTATGTTATATATAAGAATATCTATATGAAATTTAACATTATATAGAAAGGTGAAAACCTATATGTTTTTATATAAGTATAATTCTATATTTGAAATTTAATAAAATAAAATAAAAGGGTTTAGGGTTAAATTGGGTGTTTTGTATTGCAATTGGTGTGATAAGATTGACATAAAGATAGATATCGGTAATTGATATAAGTATATTCTAAGTTTCTCTACTTTATTGTTATGTAGTTAATTTTTATTTTTATTTTTACAAAAATTAATAACATTGTCGGTAGTGAAATTGGTGAAGGAATATGTGACTAGTGTGGTTTGTGTCCGTAAATTTTGGATATATGCACTCCATATTTAAAATTCAATTCATATTTATCATATAATTGATTGGTTTTGCATAAGTAAAGCATGTTATGTTGTTACATTTATCATTGTATAGCCTTGGGATTTAGCAATTACGTATAATTATGTATGGAATCGAGCTCATAAAAGAGAGGTGGAATTGGGTATATTTAATTATTAAATTGTAAAAATATTCATCGACATGCCTTAGTCCGGGAAAAAGATAAATTTTGGGTAGAGTAGGTAGAATTGTATTACTACGCGAAAAAATCGCTTAATATTATGAAAGTGATATATTATTTTATGTTCTACCTAGTTTGAGTGACGGTGTGTCAACTCTCGATAGAAACTAGTATTCAAGCATCTTGTCTTGTGTGAAGGTTGTATCGACATTTGCTGTGCAATCTTACAATATATATATATAAGACACAAAAAATTCCCCGATGCGTGATAGTAGCAAAATCTACATTTTACTTAGCACTGTCATCATCCTAATTAATGCGAGAAATTTGTCTAAAATATTACTAAGTGTAGACTATCAAGGATATTACAAGAGGATGAGAAAGTATATTATGTTTAAGAAGTGGGAGGTATTTAAGAAATCCTAGGGATCTCATACCAATAAATTGTTATGGTCATGCTTATGTGGGGGAAATGGTATAAATCTTAAAGCAAAATGAACATTATAATGTGTCTATATGAAGTTGCAATGATAGGAACAACAACATAAAACCTTATTGTGTGCTAGAAACGGTAACCCAAAACCTTAAAATAGAAGGGGTATATGGGGAAAGGAACCACAGAGAAAATAGGTGAAAATCGGGATAATTAACGAAGGATGCATAATTTTTTTTTCTCTCTTTTCTTTTCAAACGGAATATGGATATGATTAGCATGATAAGATGAACACAATGAGGCTGACTATTTTACATGGTGATTCCCAGAAGGAAAGATGAATAGTCCTCAAGACTTGACTCAATGTAACTATGATGACACACACGACGTAAATTGGAAAGAGTGTCGAAGAGTCATATGATAACAAGAATGATGCACTGAGGCAACGACATGATGAGCTCCTTCACCTCGACGTGATGGTACTAACGAAATTACTAGGAGATAAAATTTAATATGTTCATCTAAGTCGTAACATCTAGACACTTTGGAATCATATCAAGTTGAGAATCAACCTTGCTAAAAATTATGGGCTAGAAATAGTTTTATGGGAATGATTGAGTGATTTATGCAATGATTTTGACCATGTGACAGTCACCCTTGATTTGGTAAATCATGATTGTAACTTACCATTATGTATTTTACTCATTATTGTAGGATTTTTATCCTTCTCGTCTTGGACAGAGGATAACCAAATATATTTGAATCCTTGCTTGGATTTGTTAAGTTGAATGATGATTTGATATTGGTTGGCTATTGACGCAATGCAAATTGTAGATCATTTGGACATCTTAGACCTTCGTAGATGACTAGGAGGTATAGAAAATCTAAGTTGGTACAAACAATTATGAAGGTATTATTGGATTTGCATTGCGCAAAATTACGATTGAGTTCCTGAGGATGTATTGAAACCTTACTAGAAGATCTACAAAACTAATGATTAGAAACCCTAGTGCTTATGGCCATGATTGTTTGAGAAAAATAGAAAAGAATAACATGAAGATGAGAATGGGAAATTAACAGTAAACCCTATCATCGAAAGTACTAAAACAAAATTAACTTCGGGACGAAGTTCGATATAATAGGGGGTGTATGTATTGCCCCTAAAATGACTATGGACCTTAAGGGCACTTGTCGAGTGACCCGGCTGAACAACTTCAATATAGTGATCTCTTGAGCCTTGTTATGTCTTAAATGATTGTGGAAAACTTGAAGTTGTGAATGACAACAATTATTGATAAATGAATTAAGGAATTAAATTATATGTGTGGAGTGGCATAATTAATTGATTACATCTTGCTCAATGATTATCCTCGATTAATCAAGTCAAATTGCAGTCGAATAGTGACAATCCTAGCTCTGTGGCTTGGGAGGACACAACTAAGATGCGTCATATCTTTTTGCATTTATTCTAAACTTCGGGATGAAGTTCTAAATAAGTAGGGGTGTATGTAGTGCCCCTAGACTATTGTAGACCCGGAGGGAACCTATTTGAGTGGCCCGACTAAGTGAAACATTAATAAAATGACCCCTTGATGTTATATTGAGTATATTCATGACTACGACTGATTGTGAATCAATAAATAATGATATATGTGTATCTGGATAGTTGATGCAAATGAATGATTACATGTTGTTTAACGATTAACTTTGATTATGGAAAATGTACATGTGAATGATGCTTAACGACTAGCTGTATGAGTGATTATGTGATGAGAACGAATAAAGTAAATACTGACGAGATGCATTTATGATTAGCTGAAGGAGTAATCTTATGAGTAAAATATAAATGCTTAACGAAGTAGCAGATTGATGAATCAAATTATGACAATTGAGGACAATACTACTAATATATGTTGGCAATAAATGTGTGCAGCGACAGGTGAAACAGTTCACCGACGGACACACAAAGGAATTGAAGGGCCGTAGAGTATGGATAACTCACACATGGGGAGAGCGACGACGATGTCAACTTCCGATGGAATACCACGCATGATCAGATAAGCACTGATCTGCTTGCTTAAGAGGAAAGCGTGAGGGTGTAGGAGGTGGGCCACGACAGAGTTGGTCACGTACGAGTTGGGGGGCACGTAGTGATAACAGACTCACTCATCGGTGCCATTAGTCCGTAATAGAGTGTAGACGAAGGATAGAAGGTAAGGGATCCTGAAATCCCTACATGAAGTTCCCGCAAGTCAAAATGAAATGATAGCGGTAAAAGGGCCCTACGATGTGGTACCCTGCCGAAAATGGAAAGAGTGGACGTAAGGACACAACGATTTGGTACCTTGCCGAGAAATAGAAATGATTAATGACTAGACCCAATGTAGTGGTGCCATGTTGGGGAAATCAATTAAGGAACAGGGACGCCCAACGGCATGGCACCGGGATCCTATTAACAACGATTGTTAACTTAATGGTCTAAAAACATATCAATTTCACCTACAGCATTTAGTTAGGAAAATGCATTTTTAGTACTTTTAACATTAGAAATTGTTTTTTATGCATTTGCACATAGAAGAATATTTTGGCAATTAAAATATTAGAAATGGTTATTTATGCATTTGCACATAAAAAAATATTTTAGCAAATTTGCAGCCAATGAAGGTACATAGAGCACATCACTGAAATAGCCATGCTCCATGTCAATCCTACCAATCCCCTTGGTCTGGATTTCTGAATCATCTCCCATTTGAACTGTTGGGCCACCATTCGAATGCATAGAGGAGAAGAGTTCTCTGGATGAAACCATATGTCTGGAAGCTCCTGAGTCAATGATAAAGGATGAGGGATTCGAAATACCTGCTACCAAAGCATGACACTTCTCCTTATTGTCAGGATTTGAGGTGCTCTCTTTCTTACTTGCGCCCTCAGGGACTGGGATGTTGTTCTTCTCCAGCAGCTGCGCCATTGAATCAATGGTTTTCTTCATGCATGAGCTCTCTGGATGCCATCCCCTATGACAATAGGTGCATTTGGTCTTTTCCTTTCCCTTCTTGTCCTTCTCCTTTGACAGATTCGAACCCCCATCTGCAGACTTGGTCTTGTCAAACTTCCTCTTCTCTTGCTGCTTCAAATTCTTGGCTTTCTGCTTGCCTTTGTTGGCATTTGAAACACCCATTGCCAATGCTTGGTCCTTTGATTTTATGGTGCCCATCTGAACTAGTTTGTCCTGCTCCTGAGTGAGACACTCCATGAAGGTAGCTAGTGATGGCATTTGCCAATTTCGAAGGGTCATTTTGGTTGAGTGAAATGTGCTAACAAATACAGAGAATTCTGGGCCTAGCTTCGAAAGGATGGACAGAATCAGTTGTTCCTCCTTCTTAACAATTCCACATTGTTGCAGTTGAAGCACCAGTGACTTGAACTTCGTGAAGAACTCCTGGATGGTTTCAAAATGCGTTGGGCTCAAGCTAATGAGCTCGTTTTCAAGCTGGTGGCCTCTCAGTTCATCAGTTTTCCCAAAGAGTGATTCTAGCTTCACCCATACTTCGTTGGGGGTTGTCAAAATGTCTGTATGAAACAAGAGTTCCCTTGAAATGCTCAAGTATAACAATCCATAAGCTTCATCAAGTCGATTGTAGTACTTTGCTTTCTCCACAGCAGAATTTGGCTCCACTTCTGTGCCCATGGTTACTCTATAGAGACCCTTAGATCTCAGCTTGATAACCATCTCAGCCTTCCAATAGAAAAAATTGAAGGGTGTGAGCAACATTTGGTTTGCTTCCATGACTGCTGCGTTAATGGTGAGAAAACTACTGAAACACTTGCAAAAAACACTCAATTTTTATCTGGAAATCCTCTCTAGAATGCAGTTCAATGCTCAATATTGACCTGCAACTCACTAACTCCATGATGGCTCTGATACCATGTGAGTATTTTGATCACAGAAGATCTAGGAGCTATGGAGAACCTCACAAAATCGATTTAATTTGCAAAAACAGTGGAAAACTTGAAAAAGGAGATAATTTTACACACAATGTAAGCTGAATATTTTCATTAACTGACTGTCTAACATGTGAAAATGTTAGTAACAGGTTTTTATTACATCCATGAGAAATTTGAGAGCATTAGTGAGCTCAAGCTGAGTGTACAAGTCAAAAATGCCAAATGGGCCTCAATCCCCCCTAGGTGGGTCCAACTCAATCCCAATCACCCCAAACAGTCACGAATTCTGGTGTGAAGGTGGCTGAAGCATGATGGGTCATTAATGAGGCCAAGGTAGGCGTGGGTGAGCAAGTAGAGGAGTTTGGGGGACCAAGGGAGCATTAAATGCTCCAAATCTAGCCAAAATTGGGAAAAATCCACCCTAGCGCCCCTAGTCAACTGAAATTCCCCAAATCAAGGAGAGAGGGTTCTCCAGCAATTAATGAGGGCACACTTGTGGACAAAACAGGAGGTTGGGTGAACTGGTTTGCTTGGAAGTGGGTGTGAACACTCTCAAAAGTGGGTATTTGACCAACTGTAGTCACCTAGTCCAAACTATGGTTTAATTAAGCACATGAGCAATAAAAATTTATGGATTATGGTACTAAGTGTGGATTACTGTTCTAACATACAGGTGCAAAATTTTCTTCATAATCTATTCCTTCTTTCTGAGAAAAGCCATGAGCTACAAATCTTGCCTTGTATTTCTCTACACTGCCATCTGCAGCATGCTTGATTTTGAAGATCCATTTGGAAGTCACAATAGACTTCTCCTTAGGTCTTGGGACAACATCCCAAACATCATTTTTTATTATTGATTGGTATTCCTCAACCATGTCATCCTTCCATTCTTTCTTTTTCATTGCTTCTTCATAACTGGAAGGTTCTTTGTTCATAATGTCACAGGGTAAAGCAACATAGCTGGTATGTGATCTGGTTCTCTTCTTTGCTTTGTGTTCTTCTTCTGGAATGCCAAATCTTTCTGAATCTTGAATGATCTCTCTAACCCATGCAGGTTTCCTCTTGTGAGAGTTATCCTCATGGGGTGGATCTATAGGTTCTTGCGGATCTTCAAACTCGTGAACAACTTATGGAATTGCTTTTGTCATGGTAGTGTCTTGAAATCTAGTTTCCTTAGGTTCTTCATAAACTTCGATAGATACCTTCCTTGATTTGATGAATGTTGAGTTTTCATCAAATGCTACATCCCTGCTGACATCAATCTTCTTGAACCCTGGAAAGTATATTTTGTAATCCTTCGAGCTTTCACTGTAACCCACAAAGATACCCTTCTTTCTTGAAGGATCTAGTTTAGTCCTCTTTTCCTTTGGAACATGAGTGTATATTGGACAACCAAATATTCTAAGATGGATGACTTCAGGTTTCTTACCAGAAAAGACCTCTTCTGGTGTCTTGTTGTCCAATATCTTGTGGGGCATTTTGTTCTACACATATACAACTGTTCTAGCTACTTCTTCCCATAGATGCATAGGTAGATCCTGGTCATGCAGCATTGTCCTTGCTACTTCCATGATAGTTCCGTTCTTCCTTTCTCCAACTCCATTCTGTTTAGGATTATAAGGAGCAGTCAACTCCCTCTTAATCCCTGAATCACTACAAAGCTTCTTGAAGTCACATGAGGTGAATTCCCCACCATTGTCGGATCTGAATGTTTTGATCTTCTTGTCAGTTTGATTCTCCATCAAGGTTTTAAATTCCTTGAAGTTATCAAACACCTCATATTTGTTCTTCAAGAAGTATACCCAAGTCTTCCTGGAGAAGTCATCAATAAATGAGACATAGTAAACATACCCACTTAGAGAACTGGATGACATAGGACCACATACATCTGAGTGGATGATTTCCAGGATATCTTTTGCCTTGCTTTCACTGCTTGGGAAAGCCTTCTTAATGTTCTTACCTTTTGCACATCCTTTGCAAACACCTTCATGTTTGGTCTTGATTTCAGGAAGACCCTCTATAGCCTTTCTTGCAATTGGAAGTTCTCTATAATGCATATGAGCAAGTATTCTATGCCAAAGTTCACTTGGCTCCATGGATTCATGCACCATGGCATGTTCAGGTTGTCCCTTCAATTTATACAAACCTCCCTCTTACTCTCCAATCATTCTTGCATCATCTATGGTCTTTCCCTTTGGCCACATTAGGACTTTGCCATCCACAAATGAAACTCTCATACCTTTTGCATCCAATGCAGAGATGGAGAGTAAGTTCTTCTTGAGCCCAGGTACATAAAGGACTTCTTTCATCTTCAAATATTTTCTAGAATCTAGGTTATAGGAGGCTTCACCACTTCCTTTGATTGGGTATTGAAAATCATCCCCAAGTTTCACCTTATGAGGTGATTCATGTTCAGATAGGTTTACAAAAGATTCCTTAAACCCAGTCACGTGTTTGGAAGCCCCACTGTCAATCAACCAATCATTACAACCATGGGAGATAGTACCTGTGAGAGCAGAGATTAGAACATACTCTTCTTCACTTTATGAGTCATCATCACTATCATCACTTTCTGCCCTATCCTTCTTCTTTGGAGGTTCATCATCCTCGGCAGCATGAGCATGGAACTTTCTTTTGCTGCCCTTCTTCTTCTTGTTTGAGTTGCTGTTAGTATCCCTTTTGTTCTTGGGACAATCTGAGGCAAAGTGACCCTTTTCATTGCATGTGAAGCATCTTAGATCCTTCTTATTCTTTTGATAGGATCTCTTGTAGTGAGAGTGCTCCTTCTTGGGCTTGCTTCTTTTGGTGTGAGCTGTGAGAGCTTGAGCTTCACCTCCCATATTTTCCTCACGAGCTACAAGTCTAGCTTCTTCTTGAGAGCATTCCTCCCATAGTTTACTGAAAGAGATCAATTTCTTTCTTGCACAGATTCCTTGAATAAAGGAGTCCCATGACCTAGGTAGGCCATTCAGAGTGGTCATAACAACTTCACCATTGTCCACTACTTCATCCACAGCTTCAAGTTGCTCCTTGATCTGAGAGACCTTGGAGAAGTAAGATTGAATGGTTTCTCCATTCAACATCTTGACCCCTTTCAATTGATTCCGCAGAGTCATCTTCCGATTTATGTCCTTCCCTTCAAATAGCTTGGTCAAAGAATCAAACATCTCCTTGGGTGTCTTTAGAGAAGACACATGGGGTATGAGATGGTATTTGATAGAATCAACAATGATTCTCTTTGCCTTGACCAAGTTTTTCTTATCCAATACCTTAGCCTCTTCATCCTCTGGGATAGGGATGTCTTCTTTTATATATGAGTCCAACTCATTCTCTTCCAGGATTAACCCAATCCTATACTTCCAAGCTTGGAAGTTATTAGCCCCTTCAAGCTTATCCTCAAGCTTGGTGTGGTGAGACATCTTGAAGAGTACATCAAATGGAAATAGAAAAGATTTAGGTCTTACCACTTGAAATGCTGAAAACTGGATCTAGTCCTGGATTAGGGTTTGTCGAAAAAACCCTAAAAATTCAAAATGTGAATTTCAACTTTCTGAAAGGATAGAAAGATGCGCCTTGATGAGCTGATCAGCCTGGTGTATTCAGAAATTGAGATCAGCAAAGCTTTACCCTTCAGATTTATCTTTTTGTCCTCCCAGGTTCACTAGGGAGAGCCCTGAATTAGGGTTTGAGTTTCCTGGAGATCTACCCAGCCAAAAATATTGATCCAAAGCTCTAAACTTCGATTTTTGCAAGGAGCTTCCAGCTATGTCTCCAGATTCAAGAAATTCCTATTTTTGTGGAAACCCTAATTGTTAGGGCCAAATCTGAAAATGCTCAGAATTGAATTCTGATTAGACAGATAGATTCTCCTTGATGAGTAGAGTCAATCTACTATACTTCTTTTCCAAAATCTGTGGAGAGAAACCCAATAAACAAGAAACTCAAGTTTCTGTCACTGCAAAATGTCTTCTTCTCAGGTTAGCTCTAATACCATGTTAAATTTTGAGCATTAATTCACAATACTCTTGGATCTTTACTGAGAGAATAACATATACAGTATATCAATGCATAACAATCACAATAAGCATGACAAGCATCACAAGAATCAAAAGCATGAGAGACAAGAGACACAGAGTTTCCGTGGGGAAAACCCTAAGGCGAAAAACCCCACAACTTCCTCAGAGATAGAGAGAGCAATGGCTCAACCAAAGTACAGCCAAAATACACTTGAGATAGTCTCCTAGTAGTAGATGATCCTCCTCCTCACTAGTGCGCCACTTTCTAAGTGAGAGAAGTGTGTCTTTCCAAATGATCCAAATAGAGATCTCCCAATCTCTATTTATACTTAACCTGTTTTCCTAGTTACACTATGGGTCCGACTTGTCTATCTAGATACATCCACAATATAATATATATTTCAGGGCCGACCCCACACATGGTGGTCTAATAACCCATTGGCAAGTACACACACTTTCAACACTTGTCAATCCACATGACGACACTTCCTTATTGAGGAATAACACATCTCTAATAAGGGTACAATAAATATATATGAAATACATAGATGAAAATCATTCCGAAATTACATATACATCAACAGTAGGCATCTTCCAATTTGGGGTAGTTAGCCGATTGGAATTGAACGTAGAGACAAATATCGAGTAATATTTACCAAGATTTGAGAGAATGGAGAGGATCAATTGCTTATCCTCTTTCACAACACCACTATTCTTCAACTGCAATGTCAAGCGCTTGAATCTTGTGAACAACTCATTGATGGTCTCGAAATTCTCAGGACTAAGAGAAATCAATTCATTCTCTAATTGAAAAGCCCTAAGCTCGTCCTGCTTGCCAACAAGTGTGTCAAGTTGCTCCCATATTGCTTTCTGAGTCTTCAATCCATTGAGATGGAAGTGAAGATCCTTGGAAATAGAGAGGCAAAGGAGACCATAAGCTTCATCAAGCTTATTGTAGTGTTTGGTTCTTTCCGACAATGTGCCTGGCTCCAATTCGAGGCCAACGGTGACTTTGTAGAATCCTTTTGAATGCAATATCATCTCCATATCATCTTTCCAATCAAAATAGTTGAAAGGAGTGAGGATAGGCTTTGAAGAAGAGTATTCCGTTGCTAGGAGCGAGTGCATTTTGATGTAGAAAAGCTTGCAACATGTAAGGTAGCGAATGCAATTGATGGAGATAATAACCTGCAAATCACAATGAAAACAAGAACCGTAAGGTCGAACAATCCACCCTTTTAGAGTTGCATCACACTTGGGATTAGAGATCAAACAAGTTGAATGGGTCAAATGTATCGAATCTAGGAATTATGTGGAAAACTCAAGCTTCTAGAGTGGATTGGAACTGTATTTTTCTTCTTTGCATGCACATGAGAGAATGCACATGAGATCTTTCATGCCAAAACTTCTGTAATTTTGAGCAAATTCACTCAAATCTTCTTGTAGAACGCCTATAGAAAAGAGATCTTGTCCCCACAATGGCTCTGATACCATGTAAAATTAGTCACAGCAGATCTAATGAACAAGTAAATCAATCACAATAGATGAAACTCAGAAAATATGGTGTAAACTGTGCAAAAAAATGCATCAGTGCTCTATAATCCCAATAAGGGTGAAAATACAATACAATACTGTCACAATGAGTGAGAAATTCGAATTGCCTAAGGAGTTCATTCGAATTAACTGCATGGTGTAGCTTGGCTCCAACTAGGAGTCCTCATCATCAATCAGTGGTGGTCATCAATGCACAATAACCACTCATCCAAGTGTCAATCTGAGTCTAACTGAGTGTAATTGAAATGTGTAGCACTGATATAGGGAAGAAGGCTCAGTGGAGGGTGCATGGGAGGCTAAATCAAGTTAGAACAAGTCATCTAGTCAATCTGGAGGTCCATCGGAGTGAAACAGTCAGTCAGGAGTGAAACTAGCCTCAAATCAAGGAGAATCAGAGCTAATTGAGTGTAAACTGAGTGGGTAGGTGAGGAAGTTCGCCCTTCTCTAGTAGTAGGTGAGATGTGTGCGCCTTCATGACTAGGAGGGCTAAAACTCTAAGGAAAGAAGCTCCTAGGTGCTAGAAAGATGTGGATAAGGTGCTGGAGGCATCAACCTGGTGACTGGGATGCATGCAAACCCTAGAAATCGCATGCAAACCATAATTGCATGCAAAAATCTAAAAAATGATGATGTGGATATCCGAACATCTTCAGTTAGCTGAGTTTAGGTTCATTTCAATTGAGTTTGAGTCTTCCAGAGCACTCTGGTGGTGATAATCCCTATGCTAGACCAACTGATGTTCAAATTCTACTGTATGATTTGAATTCTCTCCATTGTAACATCATTGTTCATTATACTTATTATTGGAACATGTGACATTAGTTTGCTCCTATCTAAGTTCTGCTGCATAATTATTCTTCTCCTCTTTTTTACTGTAGTTTTCACTATAATTCAACTTTTCTACTAATTCTTTCTTTGTGAGGTATCCATAATCTCTTAGATCTGCTGTGACATATAATTTAACATGGTATTAGATCCATTTGAGTGAATAGGTTGAGAAGCTACTTTCAGTACTAGTGCACCAGAAGCTTATGGATTTCCACAACAAATCCTAGTGCCATTACATTGAATTCATTGGAGAAATCCAATGAGATCTAGCTAGGTATGAAGGATATAGATAAAAGTGCCTACTGTCCTAAGGTAGTGCTCAGTAGTAGTCTACATCCATTTTGATATTTTTTGGTAGGTTATTCAAGTTTTTTAGTGTTGCAGCAGTTGCAATAGTTACAACAGTTTTCTGCAGTTGTAACGGTTTTCTGTAGTTGCATCAGTTTTGCTGCAGAAGCAACAATTTTCACCTTTTATTCACTCCAACAGTTGTAATGGACAATTTGAACTCTCTTCTCTCTTCCAGGATCCTGACACCCTTTAATTACCTTAATTGGAGGGATGATATTCAGATGATATTGTGAAACAAATCATTGTACATGGTGACAATGGGGAAGGATCCCTAACCAACATCAGTTGTGGAGAAAACCAAGTATTTGAATAGATTGGATGAAGCATTTGGTTTCATTTGTATTCACATTTCTAGATATCTACTCTTCCACATCAAAGGATTGAAGACTCCAAGAGAGTTATGTTTTAATTTGGAGACCCTCTTTGGAAAACAAGATGAGCTAAGAGGCCATATTCTAGAAAATTAGTTGATTTCTGTACAACCGAGAAATTTTGAGACCATTCAACAGTTCTTTTCAAAATTCAAATCTCTGGTTATGCAATGCAAGCAGTGTGGCATTGAGAAGAAGGATGAACAACTGTTGCTATCCATTCTGAGCATGCTAGGGCCTGAGTTCTCCATATTTCTCTCTACCTTCCATTCTGGGTGAATGTCAATCCCTGGTTGGATGATTCCATACTTAGATGTTTTCACTTAATCTCTCATTCAAGAACAAGATAAGTTGGTCCAGATGGGCCCCTTGAAGGCCTCCAAAGATCAATATCTTATGGCTGGAGAAGAAAAAAGTGTGAATGGGAAGGGGAAGCACAAGGGAAAGGATAAGAGGCCATCTGAACCCAGGAAGAATGCCAAGTCAAGTCCATCAGA
The DNA here is from genome assembly GCA_027924585.1 of Larix kaempferi. Taxonomy (NCBI): domain Eukaryota; kingdom Viridiplantae; phylum Streptophyta; class Pinopsida; order Pinales; family Pinaceae; genus Larix; species Larix kaempferi. Next base: position 3,801,562 of record BSBM01000435.1, read on the forward strand.
AGGAGCCTCCATATCTAAGAAGGAAAAACTAAAGGGATTTGAGAGATCCAAGTGTTCCTATTGCAAGAAAGAAAACCACACAGAGAGATCTTGCATGCAGAAGAAGATAGATCAGATGACAAAGCTTCTTGAACAACACAACATTGCCCTCCCAAAAGGTGCAAGAGAGACCTATTCTAGAAGTGAGTCTGATGGTCATGAGAGATTCCATGCACTGAAGGATGAATTTTCAAAATCACAATCCCTCTTTATAGATTCAGGAGCCTCAAAACACATGCTTTCCTTTAGAGAATCATTTTCTTCTTTAGATCTCAAATATGGTCTGATTATTCACATGGGAGACAACTCTCATATCTCTGCTTAAGGGAAGGGAACAGTACATATGGAGCATGACAAGTTAAAAAAAAATTCTATTTGTGCCTTCTTTTTTAACAAATTTGTTGTTTGTATATCATATGACTCACATAGGTTCATCGAAGAAAGTGGTATTTGGTCGTGACACAATTGAGATTGCAGAGATATCTATTGGAAATATTATAGCGAAAGGTTTTCAAACCATGCCTCCAAGGCATATGAATTCTCACATTTTTTTCCATACTCTCTTCCCACCTCATCGGAATCTGATGAATATTAGAGTGATATCTCTTCTAATGAATATTAGGATCAAGATCTTGATGTTGAGAATAAAGTTCAAGGAGACTCAGATTCATATCTAGATCCAACACATGCTCCCAATCCATGGCCAAGGCTAGTATGGGCTCCCAAAGTCCTTGTAGCTGCTGGGAACACAGTTAGGGATCCATATCACCATAGAACCAGTAGATCTCAATATCATGCAAACCTTGCACTATGTCATGTAGATCCACTTCTCTAAGAGAGGTGCTACATGATGGTGGGTTTTGATCCACAATTTCTTGGAGAGACTTTCCATGGGGGATATACAACCAAGAAACAATCTCGGTTGTCTCACAAAAGGTACTCAAAGGTTCATGATTTGGACCATAATGAGCCATTTGCTCCAGCTGCAACAAGGGTTCCTGAAAGACTTGCTTTGGAAAATACAACTTCTACATAGTGGGAGGTACACCAGAGGAGTAGATCCAGATCAAGATCTAGCACCTGCATTTCTATCCTACAGAGGAGCATCTTTCCAATAATTTTACAAAGGGTTTCACTAAGAAAATGTTTTTCCTTCTCTACTTAGTATGAAGGTTCTTTGAGTTCCCTACTGCTGTTATTTTTGAGGGGGGGGGGTATTTTTCCCATGATGTTTTTTCCCATTTCCTTGGTTCATGGATAGTTATTTTTATCATTTATTTGATTGTATGGGTGACCTTTGGTCTTAGTAACTAGGGCCAAGGATGAAAAGGTATGTATTAAGGGGGTGCGTTAGTATATTTCAATACTCCATCCTTTTCCTACCTAGCATTATTTATTTTTCCTAGTTGTTGATGATGTCATTTTCCCTCTAATGGTGTGGAGATGTCATCCAAGATCCATCTACCACATTCTGAGCCTTGCATGCATCATTTTAGGACCACTAGAGTTAGTTCCCTATTTTATAGGAACCTATTGAGTGTTTCAGTGCAGTGCACCTGAGTTAGCTGACTCTTGCGGGGGGTTAGAGCTCCGGATGCCACTGGTTGTAGCCTCATGCACCCTTTTTTGACTGGAATGCATGACAAACTCACTATTGCACCCTCCTTAGTAAATTAAATGATTATGTCTTTAGTTATATGAGTTTAGGTTCAGTTTAGTTGAGTTTGACTCTTCCAGAGAACTCCAGTGGTGATAATCCCTATGCTAGACCAAGGTTCAAATTCTCCTATATGATTCAAATTCTCTACATTGTAACATCATTGTTCATTATATTGATTATTGGAACATGTGACATTATTCTGCTCCTATCCGAGTTCTGTTGCATAATTATTCTGCTGCTCTTTTTTATTATAGTTTTCACTCTTATTCAAATTTTATGCTCATTCTTTCTTTGTGAGGTATCCATCATCTCTTAGATCTGTTGTGACATAGAATTTCACACATATAAATTATAATGTGGGATTCCCATGTCCCAATGCTTGTTCATTTTTATTAGGCACAAGGTCTTCCAAAACAATACCTCAAAGTAGGAGGTTTACAATATGGTCCAAATTATTTCAACTAAGTGTGGAATGCCAAGATCCCACTCTCTAATGAGAATCCTCCCAAACATCATAAGTACAAAATATATATCATCAAAGTATATATCAAGATCATACAAATGTACATCAAGAAGATGCCTTACCAAAGGATCATGAAAGTGCTTGTCCATCCAAGCAAGTAGACCACCATTTTCCAAGTGCACACAAGCATCAAGTGACCAATCAAATATTATCCAATGACATAGGTGAGGATCCCATGTCCTATAATGCTACTCCAAAATAATGTAGGAATCTTCAAAATAATTAGCCATGTGTTCTTTCATCCAATAAGTGAATGAAGAAATGCTGCCAAAATTTGAACCAAGTAAGGACCAAGAAAACAAGGAGACTTCAAGTGGCTCAAAGAAGTCTCATCAATACATCCCAGAATGTTAGAGTCATCAAATGAGAGAAATATATGCTTCCCCAAGGACGTGTGGAAGTGTTTTTGCTGCAACATCCCCCCCCCCATATTTTTTGAAAAATATTGGGGCCGCCTCCTTTTTTTTTTGAGAAGAAGTTTGCCTAAGAATATCTGGACATCAGAGTCTTTCCTTACTTAGTTTCCCTAAAGAAAGGTCTTTTGCTTGCCTTACTCTTTGAGTTTATTTTCATTTTTTTGCCTAAGTAAAAATCAAGATTCTGAGCTGCAATGGCGGAAGCTCTGAGCTAACTTTGCCGCAAAGGCGGAAGAGTTAGTCCAAACTTTCCAAAACGGCAGAAGAAAAGGACCAAGTCAATCCGCGGCGGAAAAAACTTATCTTATGTTTCCGAAAAGATGAAACCCTTGACCAAGTGAGCCCGTGGCGGAACAAATTCACCAAGTTTCTCCGCAACTGTGGAAGAATTCGTCTAACTTTTCTGCAAACAATCATAAATTTATGAATAAGTCACCTTTGCGGGAGGACTCGTCTATATTTTCCGCATTGACGAATGTCTTCAAGAAACTCTTTTGCGATGGCGGGCAGAGTGGCACACTTTTCAAAAGAACTTAGATAACTCTTCTGCAAATGTGGGTAAACCTACTTAAAGTGGTCGATGCGTAGTGCTTTCCCTTTGCGGAAGAGCTCATACAATCCTCCCGCAACGGTGGGAAAAACCTGATTTCTCTTTCCGTAGTTGGCGGAGAACTTACCCAAGTCCTTCCGATTTTGACGGTCGCATTTAATAAGAAAAGTGTCGATTTGACCCATCCGTATGTCGCATTAAACCCATTTAATGGTCTGCAACCACCCTATTAATAGCTCACGCATGTCGATTTTATATATATAGGGCATGAACCCTGTTGTGTTTTCGTTATTTCAATTGGTCAGAGCGCTAAGTCCGTTTCCATTCGAGTTTGCAAACACCTGCTATGGGCTCACCAGTTCCGTCGCGGTATCAACACCTACCTACCACCATCTTGCAACAAGTAAGTACCTTGTCAAGCCTCATGGACTAATTTGTAATGGTTAAGGTAAATGTTATGTGCATGTCAATCATTCTCCTCTTCATTGGAATCAAAATCTCTTTCATTACCAATGCACATATCAAAAAGACATTGTCTCTTCAAGAATGCAATCATCTTTGGTTTCCATTCATCATAGTTGAATGGAGTAAGAAGATTTTGTAAAGAAGAATATTCCATCTCTGCAATAGCGAATGCAAATGGAGGAAGTAAGAAACCTGCAAATCTCAAGCAAACAAGAACCATTATGGAGCAATAGTTGCAACTGCAGAAAACTACTGCAAAGTGAGCAAAAATTGCTCAATCTTCATGTAGAACACTTGTAGAAGAGAGATCTTGTCCCTGCCATGGATTTGATACCATGTAAAATTAGTCACATCAGATCTAATGAACAAGTAAATAAATCACAACATATGAACATAGAAAATATGGTGTAAAACTGTGCAAAACATGCATAAGTGCTCAATATCCCAATAAGGGTGAATAATTACAATACAATCATCTAACAATGAGTGAGCAATTCGAATTGAGTAAGGATCATTCAAATATATGCATGGAATAGCTTGGATCCAACTAGGAGTCCTCATCATCAATCAGTGGTGGTCATCAATGCACAAGTAACTGTCAGACAGGTGTCAAACTGAGTCTAACTGAGTGTAATAAGTGTAACTCATGGTAAATGCCACTAATGTAGGGAAGGAGGCTTAGTGAAGGGAACATGAGGAGTTAACTGAACTCAGAATAGGTAGTCTAGTCTCACTGGAGGTCCATTGGAGTGGTAAAAATAGTTAGGAGTCAGTCTAGCCTCAAATCAAGGAAATACAACTAGCTAACTTAAGTGAACTGGAGTGGTAGGTGAGAAAAGGTGCCCTTCTCAAGTGGTAGATGCATGCTAGGTGTACTAAGCACTAGGAGGGCTATAATTGAGTGGAAAGAAGCTCCCGGGTGCTAGCAGACTAGGGACTCGGTGCTGGAGGAATCAAACTGGTGACTGGGAAGCATGTGGATGCATGCAAAGTACATATTGAATGATGAGATATCCTAATAGGGAAGATTTTTATGCTGTAATGGGTACCCATCATCCACTATGTGGCATTCAAAGGAACAATTTTTAACTGGGCTGATATTCTCTAAGGCAGCTTAACATCAGCTATAATTGCTGCACAAGAGGGGTTAGTGGAGAAAAGGGCAGAATGTTATATGGAATCCTACTTGATACATTGTGTTGTGGCAAAGTGTCTCTTTCCCAAGTTAGGATGCATATGGAACTCGACCGAAACCTCAGTATTCATTGCTTACAAAATCTTCTAGGATCAGAATTACAAAAGACATTACAAACTCATTTGTGAGGAGTTTATCATGCCTCTATACGCGTTAATGTTCAACGAGGAACCCAACTGCTTATCTGAGAATGCCATGGAAGTCCCGGAGAACTATGGTGATTTCTATTTCTCGTTAGAAGGCACCTACATAAGAATGTATGGAGGCTCTAAACCTCCATATATCCTACCAAGATACGCCACTGATTATGTGGTACACAAAGAGGCAGCTAGGCAAGTGTTCATTGATGGGGTGGGGAGCACCTTGTACAAACCAAAGAAGTCCACTTTCCTGCCTTTAACTTTCTATGTTGGGGCCTACAAGTTCTCAAGAATTGCAACTGTAGAAGAGTTTGTTGCAGAATTGAAAGAATTTCACTTTGGGGAAAGGATTTTTTGGAGGAATGATGGACAAGGCAAAGCGGCACGACATTGCAAAGAATTCTATGCCAACTTTGAGTACCCCCACTATTATGATGAGGAAGAAGAAGTGCATCGGGGGGTCAATAACATGAACGAACTGCAGATTTGCCGGCTAAGTGAAGTCGAGGCCAGTTCTAGCTCTGGCACTGTGAAGGGTGCAAAACGACAGAAGGAAAAGGAAGCAGCAGAAGTTGCTCAAAATCTCTCTAAAGAAGAGCAAGAGCTAAAAGAAGCAGCCGAGAAAATCCAAAGAGAAGCTACTAATAGAGCAAACAAGGCGAAAGAAGATGAACTCCAGAAAGAAAAAGCTCAAAGGATTCAAGCAGCAGAAGATGAAGCTCGGAGAATTCAGGAGGAGGAAAGAAGTAGGCTGGAAGGAATTTCCCAACAAGAAGAAGATGTCAAACTAAGAAGGGAATGGGAGGAAGAAGCACAAAGAAAAGAAGATCAAGAAAAGAAATCCAAAGAAGATGCTGACCCGAAAAGCCCAAATAGACAAGACTTGGATATGGGTTCCCCCATAAGGGACCTCCCAATTGTCCCTTTTACACCATCCAAGAATAGTACAGTGTCCCAATGCGATAAGTTTACTTACAACAAGAAAAGGAAGTCCATTGTTAAAGAAACAGTCACCAGAATGAAGAGGCCTTTTCAACCAGATATTGTCACCAGGCATGAAACCACAGTCATGCAAGGTACCTAACATGTGCACAAAATCATGGTATTTATCTCCGTAGCCTCTGTTCTAGCAGCTGCCGACAATGTCGACATATTATAAGACAAGTTAGAATCGGAGAAGGAGAAAGCCCATCATCTGTAGGAAACTCTAGTTAAAGAGAAGAATTATTCCAATTTGATGGTTGAGAAATGTGACACCCTTGTGCAAGAAAAGGAAGAACTTAACAGAAGATTTCAGCATCTAGATGCTGAAAAGAGAGCTTTGGTGATACAGATGAGAACTCTGGAGGTGGAGAAAAGAGCTATATAAAGCCACAACCTACAGTTGGAGTCCGAGAAATTTGATACTGCTCAATAGATTGATGACCTAAAGGAGAGTGTTGAAAAGATGGAAGAAAAGGAAGAACCGTTAGAAGATCAATTACAACTCGCAATCAACAAGGTTGGCGACCTGGGACCCTTCCATGAGCAGGCATGTGAAATTATGAAAAGGATACACAAGATTCAAGAGCTCATGACAAATGAAATATGCAAGTTGAAGGAAGTGGTGGCGAGGATCAAGGAGATAAATGCTGAGGCAACTAGGCGTATGAGAAAGTATGTACATATTAGCGAGGACATTAGGAAGCAAATGGAATGGAGAGAAGGAAGATCAGGATTCCCAGAAAGACTCCCTCTTAAGTCCATCACCAGTTTCAAAGCAAATATCCGCCTCTTAGGGTTTTTCCAGAATTACAGAGTAAGGTTGAATGAAGTGGCCATGGTTACGCTTGAACAGTGTTTGAATTTGTATTTGAAAATACAAACCACTCACAAAAATTTCCAGGTGAAGATGCCCCAAACCATAGAGGAGTTTCCAGACAGAGCCCAACGTTTGTTTGATCTAAGGGAGGGTTGAATGCTGAAGTGGACTATGTTAGGAAGGTAGACACTTTGACTTCAGAAGACCTTCATGATTGGATTGGCTAGGCCACAGTTCGCACACATATCCTAAATGAGAGTCTCCAAGTTACAATAGTAGAATTTGCTAATCTAGAAGAAGGGTTGGCCAAGCATGAAGTCTCTATGAAAACCATGCTTCCCCTCGATGCAAACAATGTCATAAAAGAGACCAGTCTCTGGGTGAAGCATTTGGCAGAAACAAACAGGATGCTAACAATAGGAACACATAAAATAACAATAGGAGGAGCAGAGGCATCAACTTCAATGTGATTCCCAGTAGCAACAGTGGCTCAAACCCCAACAGGAGTACCAGCTTCAGCAGAAATGCCCAAGTCAGCAAAGGCATCAGCTCATAAATAATATACCTTCTATCGTATTTCGTGGGTCTGCAACCAATGTTTCTTCCTCTAGTCTACCTATGTGTAAATTATTAATGACATCTGGGCCTCCATCACGTTCATTTTTGTAATATTTTGGGTTTTTATTCTCTTTTTGTGACATGGACACTACAAGACAAATTAGAGGAATATAGACGGTTAGGGTATAGGTGGAAGCTCTTGGAGCATTTTGTAAAGCTATATATAGCTGAATAGAAGAGAATAGAAGGACTTTTGGCAGGCGAAAGGACATTTCTTCCTTCTATGTGAACTATTTCTACTACATGAATAAGAAAATCGTTTTGGCCTGTGGAAGCCTGCACAACACTTTGCTTGGGATTGTGTTGGATAATTGCTGAACTATATTTGCATCTTTCATACATTTCCTGTGAGATCTTTCCTGGCTATTGTGAATTAATTCTCTGCTATGAGTGGTTTCATTTCCTTTGAAAAATTTCTATGTTAAATGGGTAATAGAATGTTTGTCTCTATCAGAGCTATCTTTGATAGTCTTTATTTTCCGTTGTAAATGCTTCTATTCAATTTAACAGCTATCTGTGGAGTTCTTGGTTGCATTTCTAGTTTATTACTCATCCTTTAAATTTGCTCCTTACGAGGATAGATTAATTTAGATTTAATTAGCTCAGAGTAGATTTGTTTAATGCATGCATTTAATTTAGGGCACATGCATATCATTTTAAACATAAAAAATACAAATGGTGGATGGGGCCACAACTGGTAAAATAAAAAAATCTTTTAAAAACTTACACGGTAGCCGGACCGTTAACCGGACGGATTCCCTACACCAAAAGGTGGGTGATCTAATTGGGATCGCTTACTGGGAAGAATCCCTTGCTGATTGACGCTACGATTTTCGAGGCATCAATAGGAAGGTGTCAAGTAATTCTTCCAAGTGGCCTTTCACCCAAACATTGGATGAAGGAACTCTACTATCAAGTAAGGAACAAAGAGAACAATGGGCCTTCTGTTAAGATTTAATATGCTAAGACAGAAAATATCAGCATTACACTCCATTTCACAATAATAGCATATACAGGATCACTGAAAGAACAACAAGCACAGCATAAACACAAGAGACATAGATTTATCTTCGGAAACCCTCATGGGGTAGAAAACCCAGAAAATCTTCCTCAATATAGATGACCAGAAAATACAAAGATGTAATCCACAACCATGAGCTCCTTCTCCTCCACAACGGATCTCTCTCTCACTTATGCACTACTCACAAGTGAGTGAATGTGTGTTAAATGAGGAACACACCTCCTCTATTTATACACAACTCCGACTTGTCTTTTACACAATCTAGGTCGGCCCCAACTTAACCACTTTACATAATGTGACAGGGCCGACCCCACTAGGGTGGTCTAACAACCCTTTAACCCACATAACACATATAGGGCCGACCCCCACTAGGGAATTCTGATAACCCAAGCTACCATATTATCCACGGAGGAATAAAACATCTCCGGATATACAATAAGGTCTTCACGGAGGAATGAAACATCTCTAGAATAATAAAGTACAAATATCATATTCTTAGAAGTTACAATATTTCAACACTCCCCCTTAACGAGAAGGATATTATAACAACATATGCAGGAGAAAGGAGTCATCAACATCATACATGATACATCTATAAATCATTGGAAGCTTTCTTTATACATCATCAGTAACTCAAGCAGTTACAGGAACATCTTCAATACTGAATCTTCAACTTCTGCAGCACTCAAACAGCTACAGTAACATCATCATCATCTAGATCACTCGATCAATAGCCTCATTGTCTGGATCTACTGATCAACATCATCATCTGGATCTCTCGATCAACAACATCGTCATCTAGATCATCACGATTAGCAGCATGATCATCTAGACCATCACGATCAGCAACATCGTCATCTAGACCATCACGATCAACAACATTGTTATCTAGACCATAACAATCAGCAGCATCGTCATCTAGACCATCACAATTAGCAACATCGTCATCTAGACCATCATTATCAACAACATCATCATCTAGACCATCATGATCAACAACATCGTCATCTAGACCATCGCGATCAGTAGCATCATAGCAACATACCCTGCAATACACAAGATCTATTTAAGACACCATAACATGTCTAGGGACGATGCAGTCCACTCGTCAACTTAGATAGAGTCCAAGGACCTATTTTTTGAAGACATATGTCTACGGATCAATTTAGGGACTGAAGTTAGAGGATGATGCAATCCCCTCTCGTCCACTAGGGACCACTTGTCGGAGACATATGTCTACGGATAAATTCAGGGGCCGAAGTCCGGGGATGATGCAATAACCTCTCGTTCACTAGGGACCACTTCTCAGACACATATGTCTATGGATGAATTCAGGGAGTGAAGTCCGGGGATGATGCAATCGTGTCTCGTCCAATAGGGACCACTTCTTGGAGACATATGTCTACAGATCAATTCAGGGACCGAAGTCTGGGGATGATGCAATCCCCTCTCATCCACTAGGGACCACTTCTCGAAGACATATGTCTATGGATCAATTCAGGGACCGAAGTCCGGGGATGATGCAATCCCCTCTCGTCCACTAGGGACCACTTCTTGGAGACATATGTCTATGGATCGATTCAGGGATGGAAGTCCGGGGATGATGCAATCCCCATCACGTACATTTTGAACTAGTGGTTCCGGGATGATGCAATCCCCATCACATACATTTTGAACTAGTGGTTCCGGGATGATGCAATCCCCATCACGTACATTTTGAACTAAGAGTTCAGGGACGATGCAATCCCGACCACAGTTCCAGTCATTTTTCATACTAGATGTGACCTAGATTAAATCTAGGATTTTATCACCTGTGGATGATCACCTGCTGCTGCACTAAGTAGTCCAGGAGCGAACATTACATCATTATAGGACCTGCGAATGATCACCTGCTGCTACACTGAGCATTCCAGGAGCGAACATTATATCATTCCAGTTAACCATAGATCCAGTACTATTTCAACTAGGGTGTGACCTAGATCAAATCTAGGATTTACAACCTATGAATGATCACCTGCTAATCCAGGAGCGAACATTACATCATTATAGGTTTTGTGAATGATCACCTACTGTTATGCTGAGCAGTCCAGGTTAACAATATCTTCTTTGTTCTCTTCAATGATTTAGAGAGCTTGTGCTAGAACCTGCATATCTCATAGGTTAAGCATAGTAGAACAAAGTCATACATACCTCGTAACTAGATATTCTATGTGGTCAAAGACTATGGATGAGTCTTTGTCCTTATGTCATCGTGGTCATAGAACTTGATTCGTCTTTCTTGATGTACCCGTATCTTGTTAGCAGACAACATCATCCTCATACAACACCACATGTGCATTCGTACAACCATATAACCCTAATCAATGAATGTCTTCTATCATTCACATGCATTCATACTTTTACTAGGGTGATAAGACAATTCTAAGATTAATCAAGATTGGACAAACCTCAATAATATGAAGACAAAGATATCTTAAACTTAATCATGAACAGATTTCAAAACATACCTGTATCTCCTCAAGCCATACTTGTCAGAATTTCTTTTAACCCAATCCACTTTGATTTGCTGAAACTCGATCTGGAGCTGGATTAGGGTTTGTTAGAGAAACCCTAAAAATTCAAACTTTGAATTTCAAACTTCTGAATGGATGGAAAGATGTGGCTTTCTGAGCTGATCAAGCTAACATACTTCAATTTTGAAATCTCCAAAATTTGACCCCTCAAAATTGCCTTTGAAACTTCTGGATCTTATGGACAGGATCCTGAACTAGGGTATGATGAAGCCCACCCTTCTACCCAATCAAAATATTCGATCCAAATCTCTAAAATTTGATTTTTCTGAGGAGCTTCCAGCCGTGGTCACAAACTTCAAAAAATTCCAACTTTTGCAGAAGCCCTAATTTTTCACCTTTCCGATCAAAATCCTGAACTAGGGTTTGATCAAGCCCGGCCTTCTGCCCAACCAAAAAATTCGATCTTGGTCTCTAAATTTCAATTTTGACGAGGAGCATTCAGCCTTGGACTCCGATTCCAAAAATTCCAACTTTCTCCGAAGCCCTAAATTCCCGCAGCAGTGATAAGCCAAGAATGAAGGTGCTCAGAAAACAATTTTGTTTTGACATAAATATGCACCTGATTGTTCTGGTGCATCTCTGAAGTTACGATTTCACGGGGTGTGAAACCTCGGCCTGTGGTATCCTGACCTATCATATTTCCATCCCCATAGGTCTGACCTCAATTGGATTTTCTGAGAGAGAGTTATGCCAAGTGTCATGGCGTGACCTGTTAATGGGATAAAATAGGAGAGCAAACTTGTACGGCGTGCCACGTGTCACTAGTTCAACTTCATCCTCTGAAAATAGTACCTATGAAATTAAAGTCTGTTCCCTACCTGTCACATTTTACGAAATTTCATTTGGAGCTTCCTAGCCCAAGCTATGACCTGTTTTCCTAGGTCACCTGTTTATGACTAAGATCTGGAAGAGGCAGAAACCCTAACTTGTACTGATCATAAATCACAAAGTACAATGAATTAGAGGCTTTTCTTTGGACAAAAGGTACCATGGGATGTTATATACGACTTGTAAAGGTTTCAGATCCTGAACCTTCTCCAAAATGGATTTATAGCGAAAGTGCCACGATGACTGGTTTTTGCTATACAAAATCCTAGCTTGCAAATTGTCGCAAGTGAAACAAGTGTCGTAATTGCCATACATTGCCTTCCTTCAGGCTATCTCTGATACCATGTTAAGATTTAATATGCTAAGATAGAAAATATCAACATTACACTCCATTTCACAATAATAGCATATACGGGATCACTGAAAGAACAACAATCACAACATAAACATAAGAGACACAAATTTATCCTGGGAAACCCTCATGGGGTAGAAAACCCAGCAAAGCTTCCTCAATATAGATGACCAAAAAATACAAAGATGTAATCCACAACCATGAGATCCTTCTCCTCCACATCAGATCTCTCTCTCACTTATGCACTACTCACAAGTGTGTGAATGTGTGTTAAATGAGGAACACACCTCCTCTATTTATACACAACTCCGACTTGTCTTTTACACAATCTAGGTCGGCCCCAACTTAACCACTTTACATAATGTGATAGGGCCGACCCCACTAGGGTGGTCTAACAACCCTTTAACCCACATAACACATATAGGGCCGACCCCCACTAGGGAATTCTGATAACCCAAGCTACCATATTATCCACGGAGGAATAAAACATCTCCGGATATACAATAAGGTCTTTACGGAGGAATGAAACATCTCCAGAATAATAAAGTACAAATATAATATTCTTAGAAGTTACAATATTTCAACACTCCCCCTTAATGAGAAGGATATTATAACAACATATGCAGGAGAAAGGAGTCATCAACATCATACATGATACATCTATAAATCATTGGAAGCTTTCTTTATACATCATCAGTAACTCAAGAAGTTACAGGAACATCTTCAATACTGGAACATCAACATCTTCAATACTGAATCTTCAACTTCTGTAGCACTCAAACATCTACAGTAACATCATCATAATCATCTAGATCACTCGATCAATAGCCTCATTGTCTGGATCTACTGATCAAAATCATCATCTGGATCTCTTGATCAACAACATCGTCATCTAGATCATCACGATTAGCAGCATCATCATCTATACCATCACGATCAACAACATCGTCATCTAGACCATCACGATCAGCAACATCATCATCTAGACCACCACGATCAACAACATTGTTATCTAGACCATAACGATTAGCAGCATCGTCATCTAGACCATCACAATTAGCAACATCATCATCTAGACCATCATGATCAACAACATCATCATCTAGACCATCATGATCAGCAACATCGTCATCTAGACCATCGCGATCAGTAGCATCATAGCAACATACCCTGCAATACACAAGATCTATTTAAGACACCATAACATGTCTAGGGATGATGCAGTCCACTCGTCAACTTAGATAGAGTCCAAGGACCTTTTTTTTGAAGACATATGTCGACGGATCAATTTAGGGACCGAAGTTCGGGGATGATGCAATCCCCTCTTGTCCACTAGGGACCACTTGTCGGAGACATATGTCTACGGATCAATTCAGGGGCCGAAGTTCGGGGATGATGCAATAACCTCTCGTCCACTAGGGACCACTTCTAAGACACATATGTCTATGGATCAATTCAGGGACTAAAGTCCGGGGATGATGCAATCACGTCTCGTCCACTATGGACCACTTCTCGGAGACATATGTCTACAGATCAATTCAGGGACCGAAGTCTGGGGATGATGCAATCCCCTCTCGTCCACTAGGGACCACGTCTCGAAGACATATGTCTATGGATCAATTCAGGGACCGAATTCCGGGGATGATGCAATCCCCTCTCGTCCACTAGGGACCACTTCTTGGAGACATATGTCTATGGATCGATTCAGGGGCCGAAGTCCGGGGATGATGCAATCCCCATCACATACATTTTGAACTAGTGGTTCCGGGATGATGCAATCCCCATCACGTACATTTTGAACTAGTGGTTCTGGGATGATGCAATCCCCATCACGTACATTTTGAACCAAGCGTTCAGGGATGATGCTATCCCGACCACAGTTCCAGTCCTTTTTCATACTGGATGTGACCTAGATTAAATCTAGGATTTTATCACCTGTGGATGATCACCTGCTGCTACACTGAGTAGTCCAGGAGCGAACATTACATTATTACAGGACCTGCGAATGATCACCTGCTGCTACACTGAGCATTCCAGGAGCAAACATTACCTCATTCCAGTTAACCATATAGCCAGTATTATTTCAACTAGGGTGTGACCTAGATCAGATCTAGGATTTACAACCTGTGAATGATCACCTGCTAATCCAGGAGCGAACATTACATCATTACAGGTTTTGTGAATGATCACCTACTGTTATGCTGAGCAGTCCAGGTTAACAATATCTTCTTTGTTCTCTTCAATGATTTAGAGACCTTGTGCTAGAACTTGCATATCTCATAGGTTAAGCATAGTAGAACAAAGTCATACATACCTCGTAACTAGATATTCTATGTGGTCAAAGACTATGGATGAGTCTTTGTCCTTATGTCATCGTGGTCATAGAACTTGATTCATCTTTCTTGATGTACCCGTATCTTGTTAGCAGACAACATCATCCTCATACAACACCACATGTGCATTAGTACAACCATATAACCCTAATCAATGAATGTCTTCTATCATTCACATGCATTCATACTTTTACTAGGGTGATAAGACAATTCTAAGATTAATCAAGATTGTACAAACCTCAATAATATGAAGACAAACATATCTTAAACTTAATCATGAACATATTTCAACACATACCTGTATCTCCTCAAGCCATACTTGTCAGAATTTCTTTTAACCCAATCCACTTTGATTTGCTGAAACTCGATCTGGAGCTGGATTAGGGTTTGTTAGAGAAACCCCAAAAATTGAAACTTTGAATTTCAAACTTCTGAATGGATGGAAAGATGTGGCTTTCTGAGCTGATCAAGCTAACATACTTCAATTTTGAAATCTCCAAAATTTGACCCCTCAAAATTGCCTTTGAAACTTCTGGATCTTCTGGACAGGATCCTGAACTAGGGTATGATGAAGCCCACCCTTCTACCCAATCAAAAGATTCGATCCAAATCTCTAAAATTTGATTTTTCTGAGGAGCTTCCAGTCGTGGTCACAAACTTCAAAAAATTCCAACTTTTGCAGAAGCCCTAATTTTTCACCTTTCCGATCAAAATCCCGAACTAGGGTTTGATCAAGCCCGGCCTTCTGCACAACCAAAAAATTCGATCTTGGTCTCTAAATTTCAATTTTGATGAGGAGCATTCAGCCTTGGACTCCGATTCAAAAAATTCCAACTTTCTCCGAAGCCCTAAATTCCCGCAGTAGTGATAAGCCAAGAATGAAGGTGCTCAGAAAACAATTTTGTTTTGACATAAATATGCACCTGATTGTTCTGGTGAATCTCTGAAGTTATGATTTCACGGGGTCTGAAACCTCGGCCTGTGGTATCCTGAACTATCATATTTCCAACCCCATAGGTCTGACCTCAATTGGATTTTCTGAGAGAGAGTTATGCCAAGTGTCATAGCGTGACCTGTTAATGGGATAAAATAGGAGAGCAAACTTGTACGGCGTCCCACGTGTCACTAGTTCAACTTCATCCTCTGAAAATGGTACCTATGAAATTAAAGTCCGTTCCCTACCTGTCACTTTTTACAAAATTTCATTTGGAGATTCCTAGCCCAAGCTATGACCTGTTTTCCTAGGTCACCTGTTTATGACTGAGATCTGGAAGAGGAGGAAACCCTAACTTGTACTGATCAAAAATCACAAAGTACAGGGAATTAGAGGCTTTTGTTTGGACACAAGGTACCGTGGGATGTTATATATGACTTGTAAAGGTTTCAGTTCCTGAACCTTCTCCAAAATGGATTTATAGCGAAATTGCCACGATGACTGGTTTTTTCTATACAAAATCCTAGCTTGCAAATTGTCGCAAGTGAAACAAGTGTCGTAATTGCCATACATTGCCTTCCTTCAGGATAGCTCTGATACCATGTTAAGATTTAATATGCTAAGATAGAAAATATCAACATTACATTCCATTTCACAATAATAGCATATACAGGATCACTGAAAGAACAACAAGTACAACATAAACACAAGAGACACAAATTTATCCTGGGAAACCCTCATGGGGTAGAAAACCCAGCAAAGCTTCCTCAATATAGATGACCAGAAAATACAAAGATGTAATCCAAAACCATGAGCTCCTTCTCCTCCACAGCAGATGTCTCTCTCACTTATGCGCTACTCACAAGTCAGTAAATGTGTGTTAAATGAGGAACACACCTCCTCTATTTATACACAACTCCAACTTGTCTTTTACACAAGCTAGGTCGGCCCCAACTTAACCACTTTACATAATGTGATAGGGCCGACCCCACTAGGGTGGTATAATAAACCTTTAACCCACATAAAACATACAGGGCCGACCCCCACTACGGAAGTCTAATAACCCAAGTTACCACATTATCCACGGAGGAATAAAACATCTCCGGATATACAATAAGGTCTTCACGGAGAAATACAACATCTCCAGAATAATAAAGTACAAATATAATATTCTTATAAGTTACAATATTTCAACACCTTCAAGGGGATCAAAGGAGTACCATATGTGCATCCATGAATATGTGTATCATTATAAGGTAACAAAGGATGCTGCTGCAAATGTAAAGAATAAGGCGCTCTAGTCATTTCATCATCAAAAGGAGAGATAGGAGTTTCGTATTCCTCATGTGGCACCCTAAAAAAGAAACCTTTCACCCATACTTCATTAGAATGAATGATGCAAAATGTGGAAGTGTAGGGTGTATGCGAATGAACCAAATCACCCATATGATCATAAAGTGTGAAAAATTCATCATGTGAAGGCTCTATAAGGGTAATATCATGCACCTCCCTCAAAAGTGAAAAACGTTCCTCATAGGTTGGTTCCAAAGTAGTGGAATCATGCACTTCTTCAAAAAGTGTGTAACCACCATCAAGAGGAAACCCAAGTTCCTCTTCCACCATAAAAAGTGCTTGGATCTCATCAAGATCATCTTCAAACACATCAAACACATGTAAATTTCCATGTTTCTAATGATCCATCATGTCATGAGAATCCTCCAAGAAATCTACCATATGACAATCTGAAACATAGGAGGAAGAATAAGTATCTTGCAACCTCTCAAGAAGTTGCTCATTTTGAATTTTTAGATTATGAATATCCTCATTATTCTTCAAGTATGCTTCATGTAACCAATCATGAAATTCAAACCAAATTGTTTCTATAAAAAATAAAATACTTTAAATTACCTTCGATGTTGCACATTGCTCTTTGAATCTTCTCCATGTCTTCAAGGAATGATGGATCCTACAATGAAGAAACTCTCCAACATGAATTTGATGGAAATGCTTGAGTTCCATGGAGTATGATAAGGGCCTCATAAATATTCCTTTCACTCATCTTCAAAGACCCTTCAATGAAGGATGGTTCATGAGAATGAACCTTCTCTTCTTCTTTTTTCTTGGGATCAACTTCACATGGAAACTCAAGTGGTGTCTGGGAAGATGATCTTGGTTCATATTTTTCTGCTACAAGGTCTTCTTCTTCATGCTCCATGGAGTTAGGACTTGCAGCAACCTCATCAAGGCTGAAATATATGTCACCAATATAGATATGAGAGAATCCATCAGTAGATGTCTCCTCAAAACTTAGGCACCCATGAGGAGGTACCTCTTCATAGAATCCATCAGTAGATGCTTCTTCAGAACCTAGACAATCAACAATAGATTCCTCTTCTTGGAATGATTCAACAATGAATTTATGATTAAGAACTAGATGATCCTTAGTAGAATTAGTGGTATCTTTGTCATGCTTACAACCCTCCTCGGTAAGTATTGTACCTTCATGTTCTTCAGATGGCTGATTTGTACTTTGTTCTTGCTCCTTCAAGTGAGTTGATGTATCTTGCTCCTGCAAGTGAGTTGATGTATCTTGCTCTTTAGTTTCCCGAGGATCAATATCTTTGCAGAATATTTTTGAAGTAGATCCAAAAATTCTCTTCAAGTATGAAGCACATGCATCCAATGAAGCTTCAGATATTTTTCTAGTCTTTTCACTAGGTTGATCTTTGACTATGGAACATGCAACGTTTTCATACATATGGCTATGAGAATAACCATAATTTATCCTTGAAAGTATGATATGATGGGAGATACTTGTAGAAGGTACCTCTTGTACATTTTCTTCCTCATACTATCTGCAATACTCTTCATAATGCTCACCATAGTCATCATCATATTGCTCATAAAAATCATCATCAGAGTAAGAGTCTTCTTCACTGAACATGTACATGTCTGCAAATTCATCGAATCGAGAGTATTATTTGCACAAGAGTAGAGTAAAGAGATCTGATACAACTGAATATAACTGATATGATATCATAGGATATTAACTCATATTCAAACTTTGAAATCAGAAAATTGCATAACAGAAACTAGTCTTCAAAACTAGTTAAGATGAAACTAGTCTTGGTCAGTGATTAACCCACCTAGAGATTGATAGGAGAATACTTTTGGATATGAAAAATGTAATGGGGATTGTGAAGCAGAAATTACAGCAGCATACAGGCCATATTTTGAGTTCTAATAACAATGTACTGGGGCCATTTATGTTTTGACCATCAGCCAAGATGAAGTCTACTCCAATGCTTCCTGGGAGCACCAACATATGCCTACTAAACTCTTCCACTTAAAATTGACATAAAAAATAGGTCAATGGAAGGTAATTAACCCCTAATTGTATGATATACAAGAATTATAGATGATTTTGGAGGATTTGGTAGTGTTTGGGGGAAAGGAGAGAAAGAACACCATGTAGGACTGCTCAACTAATAATTTTCCAAGTTCTTCCAAATAGGATGAGATGATTTCAAATTTGAAATATGATGGTGGGATGATATTTAGTAATGTATGAGGGACCCAAAAAAACTAACATAATCGAATTTGGGCACACAATCACTCATTAATTGATCAAACTGCACAACTAGTCAAATTCGGGTGCCCAATGAGCTAGTCTTGTTAAATTTGGACTCAAACAACCATAGAGGGTCACGAATATATGATTTTTGGATGGGGATGGATTATAAAGGAATTTAAAAAACAACAAAAAACTTCATTAAGATAAATAGTTAGTATGAGATCTTTATAATGCATAAACCGAAAAACTAGTCAATTAAAAGTGTGCATTGAACTAGTATTGAAAGATAGGGATCAAACTGCCAAACCAGGATATCTAATTATTTTTATGATATTCTATGTGGATCTAATATGTAATTTATAGAAGCATAAAATGGTAATCTATTTCATTAAGCTAAACATTAAATGGCATAGCCTCATACATCATACATAGTCACTATTCTTGGATTTTTACAATGATTAGAGAAGAATGCTAAGAGAAGTGTAAGAAGGGGAGTTATAACCATTGGATATGATATGTCTGATGACCATGGGATTTTGGATTCTCATGGGAGGCGCACCAAGTCTCAGGAGCTACTCATGGGAGAATTCACCCAACCATACAGAAAAGCAAAGGCGTGTTCTTCACAACTAGAACCCACCGATCTAGTAAAATGGCCATAACTTGCTCATCAGGACACATTTTTGATGAGACAAAATTTTTTCCTACTGGAAAAAATGATACAAACGCAATGAAACAAGTCTCAATGTCCATAATTTCTTAGAAAGGGCGAAACTAGAATGTCCATTTCGTCCCTCCAACACGGTTCCTCCTGAATGAAGGAGTTGAACTGCAGAACAAGAACACCAACCAATGGATCAGACTCCAGGATATGCAATAGACTTAATGATGAAGACTAGATTCCGTCATCCTTTTAGTAGAATCATGGGGCACATCTCCCAGCTAGGACTAGGGGCACATCTCCTAGGTCAATGCGGAAAAATTGCACTCAATTCAAATCACAAATGATCAAAAGATGTGAAATTTTGTTGTAATCATTCTTTTATAGATTCAGGTGACTTGTTGAGAAAGTAATATAGGGTAAGGATCCCTCATGGAGTGAATAAGGTTTCTTTTCTTTCTGCTTTAAATTTTTCCTTGATTTTTCCTTTCCTTTGCTTTCTTCTTTTGCTTTTGCCTTTTCTTTTTCTTTTTCTTTTCAATCCTGCTTTTTCCTGCTTTTCTACCTTACCTTTCGTTCTTCTTTTTCCCTGCTTTTTTGCCTTACCCTACTTTTATGCTTTTCCCTGCTTTTTCTTGGTTTTATGTGTTATCCTGCTTTTATGCCTTTGTCCCGCTTTTCTGCTTTGTCCTACTTTTATCCTTCTTTTCTTCTTTTGTCCTGCTTTTCTGCTTTATTCTTCTTTTCCTTAACTTTGCTACGTTATTATTATTTCTTCACATTTTCCTACTTTTAGTCCTAGATCTGTCAACCTCCTTTTGAGATGTGGCACCCATGCTTATTTCATTTTGATTGGTTTGGATACTTGAAATTATTTTTTAAAATTGATTTTACTTTTCATTTTTAGCTATGTTAGTGTTAGCATGGATCCTAATGTTTGAAGTTTGAAGTATCCCTTATATTAAAAACATTATGAGTTGATTTTTAATTCGAAGAAATAAAGTTTTAAAGGTAAAAAATCATATATTTTAGTTTTGATATATTCTGGCAGGGCGTGGTGTTACTTTTGTATGTACGCGCACTGCCAAAATGTTAAATCATTGACATAGCTGATTTAAGACGCATGTATTGTAATTATTACAGAGCTGAGCCTTGGGAAATTTTTCTAATATGTCAACTAATGGTTTACCTTATCTTATGCGTCTACAAAGATTTAATTTAATGTTCCAGTCATTCAAATCGTTAGAGTCCGTTTGCTTCCAAATTTCAATTGGATGTGAAGTCGATGGCTCCATTTCAAATGTAAATCCTTTCTCTAGTGAACACGATTTCCTCTTCAGCCGTAATTGCATGATAGAGAGTAAGCTTTAGAAGAACTGGTGCTCATCTTTCATAACTCAAAGCTGGATATGGATCCCGATAAGAAGAAGAGACCCAAAGGACCAAGCGGACCTAGCGGGAAACTGCTTTGAATAGAACCTGAAAATACAAATTGGAATAAATATTTTCCACGTGTTGCTAACAAGCTAAAGGATGTAGGCTATTTCAATATGTGTGAAATATTTCAGGCTCACAACATTGAGGTAACAAAGCATTTTTCTTTGAATTTCAAAGGATCAGTAGTGAGTTTTGATGGTTTTGAATTCCAAGTGACAGAAGAATCGATTGCACTTTCAATCGATGTGTCCCCAAAAGGAGAAAGGTGGCTCAAAAAACATCGAGTAGATGCAGATTATAACCAGTTCCTTCTCAGTAAAGAAAACCTTACTGGATTGAGGGAATCCAAAGAACTTATCTGTTAGAGGAATGGCGTGACATTCTGGAAATAATTTAAATATATGTGAATCGTGAATGGAGATTTTCAACAGTTTTCTTATATCATATTGGTCCATGTAGCAGGTATTAAAAGACTGAATTTACCCTATCTTTTCCTGAAAGGTTTGAGAAAAATGCTAGCAAGGGTTCAGAATCATTCCAATTTTAGAAATCACAGTGTTTTTCATCACGGATTAGTAAAGTTATTAATGATTCAAGAATTGAAGAATTATAACAGATCCTGGACACATTTCCTCTTTTGGTCTGGTTTTGTATCTAAGCAAAAGAAATATGAATGTAAAGAAGACTCAACTAATTGTACAAAAAGAAGGAGGATGAGTCTTGCTGAGCAAATTTAGAAGCAGTCTTCCAACCAGAATCAAAAGGAAAATAATGAGCATGAATTTGTTCCTAAAGAGGGGAAAGAAAATAATTCTTAATTCAAACCCGTCGAAGAAGAAATGATCATACAAACTCCTGTCAAGTTTGATGAAACTCCAATAGAAATACCTCAAGTTCAAGATAGCGCACATGTTAATGCTAGCGTCATATATGATAAACATGAAGAGAAAAATGAAGAAAATCCAGAACAACGTTCTTTTGAAGTTTCTCTGGATAATTTTAAAATCTCTCCTACTCGTTCGTCAATTCCACTTCAAGTTTATAGGAGGCCTAAAACTCGACCAACAAATCGGTTTAGGCTGAATATGAGGTCTATCTTAGACACTAAAATTAAGAAGAACGAAACAATCAATATTGAAGATTCATCTGATGAGAAATATTGGAAATCAAAGGAGTTGGAAGGCACGCTGAAAGAGGTATTAGACAAAATTGATCAGAGTCTGAAGAAAATCCCAGATCTTATTAAAGATAACCAGTCAACTAAAGATGGGTTTGGGGATGAAAACTCTGAAGAGGAATTAGTCTTAAAATTTGATGATATAAAGGATAAGGGAGAAGGCATAATTGAACCAGAAGTTGGATAAAACTCCAGGAAACATTTATCATCAGAAGAGGATAACACTCCAAAAGAAGACAATAAAGATCAGAATATTTCAGATAAAGAATTCGGAATAGAAAAGAAAGAAGAATTAAATCATTTCAAATTACAAAACGAGCATATCAATCAAATCAATGACAGTCTAATTCAAGCTAATTTAATGCTAAAGAAAGATATCCATGACATGAATAAAGGCTATGTAGAGTTGGTTCAAGTAGTTAATGAAGCTATAAAAAGAAGCAAGACGACCCAACAAAGGAACATTGAACTTGTTAAGGAAAATGAAGAACTCCAGCAGAAGCTTTGTTAGATGCAAAAGGAATGAGCTCGTCTTCAGAAAAAAGGCACATGCTTTAGATTGACTAGTTGTGCTGGCAGAGGTAGCTCGACGAGTATGGAGTTATTGATCTTTTTGACAAATGTTAAGGTTACAGCTGGCAATGTTACCTTTGATCTAAGACTTTGATCGACATCATACACCATCTGTTATTAATTTTTTATTTAGTCTCTCCTATATTTTAGTTATAGTTATTTTTAGTATATTCGATCCTTGAATAGTGGATCTTCAAAAGCTGTTTTTTTTAAATATATGTCTATAAATTGTAAAGAGAAGATATCCAACAAGGCGGTGATATTTTTGATGAGGGTCGTGAGGATCTTTCAATACTTCTAAACATGCATATATTTTTATAATATAAGGATATACTTTATGAAGAGATGTGTTTTTGTTCAAATTGTGAGCCAGGTTTTAGCCTTTCATATGCTTGAATGTTTTGTGATTCAGTTTGAGTCTTTGCTTGTATATTGCATTCATACAAATGTTTTCTTTATGGATGCTTGAACAACAAATGAGTTCTTCAAGAAAAAAATTTGAAATGTGTTTTTAAATATTATATTTTATAATGCAAATGTTATGGACTGTTATCCTTCGTTCGTATCATTGCTGGTTTGAAACTTGACTCCTTTTTATTCTAAGATATTAGTATGGAATTTGTATCTTTATTTAGTAAAACCTGATGTTTTCAGATGTCTGATTTTATCTCATTATGATTTTGTTTTTATCCCTCGTCATCTATAGCCATCATTGATAAAATTAAACCAACCCTTAAATTTGAGGTTCCTAAACTGCGTGGCCCAGTAGTCTAGCTGTAGACTTTAGGACTAACACCTACTTTCCTTGCTTTGTCTGCTTTATCTTTTCTTGTCTTGCACGTTACCTCTTAGTCAACCTTATCCTCTAAGGCACACTTGTGGAGCATTATCCATTTTATTAAAAATAAACATAACTATCTAATGAAAAATACTTTTCATCAAGTGCATATTAAACTTTTAAGAAAATAAATTCAACAACTTCTAATTAATTAATTCCTTAACTTAACCCCTCATTAATTAATTTCAATCTATCACTAGGATCCATGGTGTTTGATTTGCTTCATGGTACTGACAAAATGGAAACATGCCACTACAAAATGCATGCAAATTTATGTCTACCCATCCTACATGTCAACTGACTTATTAGGCTCAAGATCCTCCAGTGCTAGCATCGAGGAACACATACACATTTTCTTATTACAACGCAAAAGTGTGTTTCAAAGAACTATAATTACATCTAAAAGGTCCCTCAACTTCATGCGAGTTCCCATACAATTAATTAATTTCTTGATATTTGACAACCTTGATAATGGAGATCAATCTCTAGCTTTTTAGTTGAGCTTGTTATCTTTCACCCAAATTTTCAAATGGGTGAAGGTTCTCTCAGCCTTCGAGTCTTTGTTTAGAATTCACGAGGGTTTTCTTATAATAAATGGGAGATAACATTCAAGTTCCATAACCATGGAAAGGGAGCTTTAAGGATTGGTGCTTGTTTATGAAATGATATTTAAAACACATGATTGTAGTAGTTTGGTGCTAGTATTCTAACACTTTCTGTTGACGTGGTGGTTAGCACCTCCTTTCGGGACTTGTGACATGATTTGACATCATCCTATGGATCCATTAACTCTAGTGGTAGTATTGGAAACTACCATGTCGACCTTTTAGTTTAACGAAAAATGTGGGCCATCAATTGGTATAAGAGCCCAAAATTTCTAGGTTCAAGTTTGCTCAGTTGGTGTCAAGTACCTCAATAGTTGTTGAGGGGGAGATTGTTGAGATGGTGGTCAACATATTCTTTGGGACTAGTGACATAGTTGGTCATCCTTTTGGTTTAATTGGAAACATGGGACAATAGCTCTATATTTTTTCGGAGGTCGTCAAACTAAATCTCTTATTTTATTTTAGGTGAGAATATGACATCGAAATTGTGGGCTAGTTATTTTTTCTCTCATTTCAAATTTATTTGTCTAGAAGGTAAAGACTACAGTTTTAAGCTTGGTTTTGGTGGGTATTTTCAAGTACCTTCTTGGCCGTAAATTTATGATTTGGTTGCAACGTAACTTGTTTATTCGTCATTCATTTTGATTAGTTTTTTCTCTTTTCATACAAGGCCTTCATTTCTTGGCGTGTAGATCTTAGTTCCAAATTTACAGATCTATTTCATTGCACTATTATTCTTATCTCTTTTCTGGAAAATTACTCCAGCAAATTGTTGGTTAAATATAACATTATATATACCTTTCCCAAGTTTGCAGGGTGGCCAAGATTTCCATAAAAAAGGTAATACTTTTAATTTTGTATTTTACTTTGTTTTATTTAGTGTTTATAGGGTAAGGATACCACTATAATGTATTAAATAATTTCATTTTCATGTCTTTCCCTTGTATGGATTGACACGAGATTCTCTCTTCAGTCTCTATTCTATAGAGTTTGGAACCCTGCATGAATCTTACGTTGACTATGTTTTTCGGTTGGAAAGTACCCAAGAGCTATTGTAAAAATTACAATTTTGTAATAGTTTTCAAGAACCCTTATTCAAATAGTCTAGGTCTCATTGCATAACATTTTATTTATTTTTTTGGACATGGAGTTTTCCTAGTTCCATATATTGAGGTTAATTCTAATGTATGTATTTAGTTTAGCGTCTTTCTTTATTTCGAATACAGTTTCAATGTTTATCTTTTCCAACCCTATACTAGGGTTTTTGAGTAGGTGTATCCTATGTTTGGTCATGTTACAACTCCTAAATAATCTATTCCTTCTCATAATGGTTTAATTATGTATATATTTATACGGTCTCAAGTATTTAGTTTATTTTAGATTTAATACTTTGGTTATTTGTAGCATCATACTTACACTAGGGTTTTTTCCTTTGTGGTGTTGATAGTATGGTTATTATTTTAACAACTTTCTTAATCAATGGTTTAAAATTTAATATAATACTTATGTGATCTATAAACATAAAATATCTTTCAAGTACTTGTGAAATTATTTCAAAAGCAATTATAATTTGTAAAACAGTTATAAATGTAACATCGCTCTTTTGCCCCAATATTTTTTGGTAACTATGTATTTTTTTCTTATGAAGAGCTTAAGGCCAAGATCCAACTAGTAAACCATGTAAACTTTGTTATTTATTTCCTAAGTTGTAATTGATGATTGTAGACTTAGGAGAATACGGGCATGACACGACTTAACGATGTGGTCAAGAATCCACTAGGGGAGAAGACTAATGGCTAGTAGGCCATGGGTTTGATGACGGATGTCACCATGGTGCCGCAATATATGACTTCTAAGATCTAATGATTAGCACTAAGAGCTATTATGTAAAAAAAAGAAATTCCTACGGATATGTTTGACATCTTAGTCCTGACAGAGAATGCCAAGCGAATTAAATCGTTGAAATCATACTATCTATTAATTATAGGAAGAGCCAACTATTTATCCTAAGCTAGACTAAGTGATCATTTTTATCTTGTTTAATGAAGACGACTCCAAGATATACACATATGTACCTTTAGGAAGATAAAAGAAATAAATATATATATAAGCCATCTCTTTTAAAAAATATTATTAGTTATATTAATATTTTCTATTTATTTACATATATAATATAGAGTAATAAATATATATTACATTGTAAATGACCAAACTTTATATAGTTTTTGCAAGTGTAACAATATATATATATATATTTTGGTATTTATAAAAAAAGGATAGTTTATTTTTATAATAATGAAAGAAAACGATATTAAAATTTGGATTTAGTTCAAGTTAAGGATAACCGCCTCATCCTGATCATGTGACTCCGTAATGAAAGAATTCCAACCAGATTGCAAGGAATGTCGTCGGCCTCTCTCAAGAAGAGACCGAGCCACCCCGATGAATCCATTTAACTACCACTTGGAAAAGTTTGCTCCAAATTTTCATTAAGCTCGACCTCCACATGGCGAGGGATCTTCCCAAATCCGAAGGACTTCCCCATGTACACAAGAATAGTAATCATATATATATATATGTATGGTCACAGCCGAACGGAGGAGACATTTCCCCCACAGGAGAAATCAGGGTATAGAATAGATTTTATTACTCTGTAATTCGATATGGAGGGAAGCTGGGCGATCTCTCTTCGAGAGGATCGACCCCAAACCGTATTACATTAATTGTGTTTCATTTTTAAAATGGTAAGTGATTTCTGCATTATTTGATAGAGTTCTTCAGAGAACGTTCTTTACATCTTTTTATTGATAGAAGTTAATATCTAAACTTTGTATAGGGCGAGAGATGCATTCTCTGCATTCTTGTGATTGAAAGGAGTTGTAAATAAACTCTGTAAATAGTATAGTTTATTGATTAAATGCCTTATAAGGGATGGGACGGCTTAGCTCTGTAGAGAGATCCTGATCGCACAATTAACGATGTATTATAATTATAATTTTATCTGCTCAATGTGTGACAGGGATGCGATTTTGTATCTGTTGTTTGATAGATTTTCCTACTTGATCCCCGTATTAAATCTCTGCTTAATGCGTGACAGGGATGCTAATCTATATATATGTTGTCTGACAGAGTCTTGTATTTAATCTCTATATATATGATAGGAAGCCAGTGAGGAGGGTATATCCCTTGAGGCTCTTGTTCAGCCTTAAAAATGTGCCAGTAATAGATTTGTTATATAATAATATAAATGTGCCAATGGTTGACAGAAGGAGGGCGCAACCCTTGTAGCTTTTCCTTTGTGCACGAATACATGCAGTTGTTTTTAGTTAGTATTTATAATAACACTATGCAGTTGTATTTAGTTAGTATTTATAATAACACTAGCTAGGGATCACTCTATCTGTAACAGTACTGAGCGTGCTTCCGTTCTATGTATGCACTTATATCTCCGTCGAAATTGAGATAGAATACTGCCCATCACTTCGTTATTAGTCTAATAATTTTATATCTGTATTTTCTCCAGAGTAAAGATGGGTGAAACCTTGAAATCGTGGTTGGTATCGTAGATAGGCACAGACTTGAACTCGTGTATTAATATCTAAAAAGATCTAAGAGAGTGCATCCCTAATCTTGATGCATTGCTGCATCTTAACATACATGTTGATATTCTATATTTAAGTGTAGAATAATCCAATGACGACACAACCCTAGCATTTGGCTCAAATTTGACATTTATGGTTCTTTTATAATATTATGTTGATGCTTGTTGGCGTCCATTTTTGTCATCATTTTGATCAGTAAACATGCTCGGTATGCATTTATTTGAAAATCATAAGAATCCTGAATAATTATCATCATTTTTATGGTTTATTGACAATCATCTCACATTTCTAGACATGCTTGGCATTTAGCTTTTGTTCTACACGCCACGATCGTCATTCGAACCTTCATTCAACCGCGCCTTCACGCCGAGGACGTCTAGCCGCATTCAGCCCACCGTTCAGCCATCCGTTCATAAATGTACAATCATTGATTTACACATTTCAGGGCAATAATGTTAAAAATGGTGATGTGGGTTCTGTTAAGGACGTGTCGCTCACGGTTGGTGAGCCTTCATTCCAGAAGATCCATCCTCTCGTTCGCTCAGCTTGACAGCACACTCTTTTCCCACGTCAACGTTCCAGAAGTTCCTCGTCCTCCCATGCTCATCCTGCCAACACATCCTCCGCCCACGATTGAAGGAAACTAACGCCCAGTTGTTCGCATCAAGGAGAATCAACGTCGTGGACTTAGGCAAACACCTTGTGCATTGTCGTGAACCACCTCTCAGTCGTTTCTTTAGTCATTAAACCTCCTATTTTTAGAAAGATCGACTATGTCTACCTTCTCTCTTATTGTAAACTTATATAAAGATGTTTCCTGTGAAGAAACAAAACATAGGCATATATACATATACACAGCAATTGTAATACATAGACGATAGTAGTAATTTTCATATAGACCCGGTGTAGTCTTTATCAGTCAATGGAAGTTTGAGTTTCTTAGCTGTTGATGTTCTGTTGTTAGTGAATATTTTGAGTTAAGCTTCAATCTTTGATTGCTGGGAAGGGCCCCTAAACAACCAGAGGTTTACTGTATATACTCTGCATTTCTTTTCCAAAAATTAATAGTCTTCATTTTGAGTATTTAACTCATTTCGTGTAGATGATGTTGTTTTATTTCCTGTACGTGTGAGTTCTTTATTTCCTACAATTTATATCTTGCTGTTAGTTTAATTTGCTAGTTTAATTTACAAGTTAAAATGTCCGGTAATGCTTAAATATTCTTAGTTTGCTTTCAGTTTTGTCATTTGAAATTAGATGAAGCTAAGTTTAATTCATAGTTAGAATTAGTACTGTTAGTTTTTCCTCTAGCTGTAGGTTAGTTTTATTTACATTTTAGCCTAGTTTTATCATG
The DNA here is from genome assembly GCA_027924585.1 of Larix kaempferi. Taxonomy (NCBI): domain Eukaryota; kingdom Viridiplantae; phylum Streptophyta; class Pinopsida; order Pinales; family Pinaceae; genus Larix; species Larix kaempferi. Next base: position 3,830,831 of record BSBM01000435.1, read on the forward strand.
TGTAGAAGTAGTTTCCTTCCTTAGATAATGATTAGTATAGGTTGCTTCTTTCCATTCCAACTCTAAATAGTCTATTTACTGCTTTTCCCTGCATTGTAGGTTCATATGCATCAACTAGCTGGCGTTAATATCATTCAGTCTACTTCTTTCCTTAGTTTAAATTGTTTTCTTTCATCCAGACTGTCATTTGGACCTTCTTTCAGACTTCCATCCGAATTGTCATACGAACTTTAATATTTCTTGCATTGTTTTTATAATTATTTAGAATCCAGTTTCTTAGGTTTTTGAAGTGTAATATTTCTTGCATTTAATTAGCATTCTTAGATGTAATTAAGATCTTGTTCCACACTACATAGAGTTTTAATTAAGTTTTATCATCATTTTTAGTTTCCATTCCATTTTCCTTAACTCTGCTTTAACTTCTTTTCAAACTATGTCTTTTCATGTCTGATTTGCTAATATGTTACTGTTCTAGAATTTATCAGTTCCATTCTTAGTGTAGTTTATTACATGTTGTTAATATTAATTTCAGATTAGACTTAGTAATTTCATTCTCCGAAGTACATTAGTTTTTGATAGTTTCCTAGTTCAAGCATAAGATTAGTTTTCTCATTTACATAATTAATGAAGATGTTCATAGAATAGGATTTGGTTCATAAATAAGACGTCTTTATCAAGTTTTCTACTTGCTTCTACATAAAATATCTTTATCAAGTTTTCTACTTTCTTCTCAGTCAAATTCAATTTCAAATAAATATCTTTATTAAGTTTTCTACTTGCTTCTAGATTTCATGCCATTTGCTTATGGATAGAAAATAGATTATGATGTTTAAAGTTAGTTGTAATTGAACACTCTTTAGTTTGCATTTATTTGTAGAAGTTAAACTAGATTTACTTCCATTTTGTTTCCTTGTCACATTTGAAAGTCACTTTGACACCTTCTCTCTTGTTCCTATTACATTTGATACATTTCCTCAGAATCCTCAAAGAGATTGGAATTAGGTAGTTTAGTTTGATCTTGAGTTGAACGTATGAATAGTTTTTGAATTCATTAAGTAGTATGTAGTTTTTCCTGAAGTTAATATAATTTCTAATTTCCATAGTTAATTTTCAATTGAAGCATTTCATAGATAGGTTCTTAAACTCCTTTACAGTTGTTTCTAATTCCTAGATTAGAATTTGAATTATTAATTAACAGTTTTTAATTCCATCAAAGTAGTTCTGTTCTTGATTAGGTTTTGTTTTTTAGAATAATATTTGTTGTTTTTTTATCTTTCCAATTATTGTCCATAGAGTAGATTTGTATAGATTGATACTATTATGATCTGTTGGTTTAGTTAGGCTTAACTAGTGCAGTAGTTGTATTATAGAAGTTTGACTCGATTTTTCATTTTGAAAGATCTTTTGATCTTTTATTTATTAAACATTTCTAAGGTCTGCTGAGCCGAAACCTTAGGTCCCATTCTACCTCAGCATATATCGTGTCACAAATCTAAGATTACCAACCCTGGTTGATAATTAAATATTTTGGTGATTCCTTAAGATAGTTAATACACCTCAACATTTTGGTGCCGTTGTCGGGGAGTTGTAGATAGGTAGAATTCAGTCGTAGGTAGGTATAATTTCCTCCTAAAACTTAGTAATAGATTGAATTTCCTTTTTGAAACATAGAAATAGGTTGGTGGCAGTTGAGTGGTAAGACGAGATATAAGAACCTGCGCATCTGTTATAACAGGCATCCCCAAAACTCAACAATAGTAGTGATGCAGTTAGAATTTATTTCAGTTATAGTTTTATTTTCATGAATAGGTTTAGAGACTCAAAAGGTAGATTTATTAAAACTTGCCCTCCTATTAAAATCCCTACTAAAATTCCTACTAACCTATATGGGGGATGTGCCACCCTTACTACTAACTCAGTAGAAAGGTATCGAAGGACACCTAAAGGGGATAGTCCTACTTGGAAAGCAAAGGAAATCCTTTCTAGGAATCAATTAGGGGAGACCATAGGGACATCAGAAAAGTCTATTCATAAAGAAATTCCACTAAAAGAACCTCAAGCTCATATTGAGACTGAACTTAGACAAGAGGAAATTCAAAAGGATAAAACACCAAAACCGCTCAACCCTCCATTAGTTCAAAAACCCAAAGACACTACCTTTTTAATAGTAGGTGGTCCAAACTTAGTAGACTTTATTGATCCTACACAATTAGATACTCTTGTTGAAAATTCTGTGAACATAGTTATTTCACAGATTGAAACAACAACGCTAGGACCTTCAAAACTAGACTCCCACGTAGCTGGTAATTATCCTCCTAAAAAGAAGAATACTCTTCCAGAAACATAATGTTTGGATATCCCATATTCCCCAAGAAAGGAACCACTTAAGTATTCTCTCTTTGGCAATCAAGTCTTCATGGAGGATGAAAATGAAGATCATGTTCGACAAGATGAAGAAGAGGGAGAGGTTAGAACTGAAGGTACTTTTGGATTCCCTATCCTAGACACTGCACAAGAGGTAACTATGAAAAACATCCCTCCTTCCTCACTACCAACCTTTTATGGGAAGAGTAGTGAGGATCCAGATACATTCTTATTCGAATTTGACATTTTGTGTAGGAGTTATAATTACCTACAAGATGGCCAAAAGCTAAAACTCTTCCGTGCCACATTAAAAGATTCTTCTCTTCGATGGTTCATGGGGTTAGGAGAATCTAGTATTAGAACTTGGGAAGACATGAAGAATGCATTTCTACGGAAGTATCAGGATTATTGTAAATCTAAGGACTCTCGCAATGATATTTTTAAAATACGACAACTTGAAGATGAGAGCCTAGAAGACTATCTCAAAAGATTTAACTATGTGTTGCATAAATCCAAATATAGTGATCTTCGGAAAGATTCAATAAGAACGCTCTTCCTTAAGGGAATCTTAGAAGAATTCTTAGAAAACCTTAATCTCATGGCAGCTGGAGACCTCTCTCATAAGTCTTTTTTACAGATTTGTGAGCTCTGTAGGAATTATTCTAGGAGCAGAGGGAAAAGTGGAAGACACTTTCGAGAATCTTATGCTAGGAACCTAAAAGGAAACACATCCGGTCTTGGTGGAGTTAAAAGGGTAGAATTGAGAAACCTATTGGAAAACTTCAAAACAGATATCTTAGAAGCCATGGGTTCTCAATTGGATGCATTACAAGCCAAAAATAGATAGGATGAAGAGCGTGCAACAATGAGTGTTTTTTGTCCTAGGTGTAGAACTAAACATCCCTAATGGGAATGTCCGTTGAATAATGTTTCATTTTGAAACCTTTGTACAGAAGAACATCCAACTGATAATTGTCCATCATTGCCTGAGTTGCAAGCTGTATACAAGAGTGGAAACTTTGGTAAATATTCTAGGAGGCCTTGGGAACCTAGAGATCAATCGTCATATCAGGATCCATCATCACAATTTCCACCCTATTACTATCCTTATCAACCTCCTCAACAATAAAACACTTCAGGTTGGAAAAATTGGCCACCACAGTACCCTCCTCAGAATGCTCAACAACAACAATGGCCACACGGATGGAAAGGGAAAGCTTATGCTCAACCACCTCCTCCTATGCCTAACTATCCTTAGCCATCTAATATCTAGCAACTCTTACCCAGATTTGTACCTCCTTCACTACCCCCTATTGCAAATCAACCTCACCATTTCCAGAATATGAATCCTCCAAGACCCACAATTTTACCTGCGCAACTAATACCGAACCCTAACAACAAGCCAACTCAAGCTCTTCATAGCATTGGGTTGATACCTCTTCCATCATATGCCATTTTGACCCCACCAATACATGAGATTCAACTGTGGTCTGGAAGAGTTTTGCAAGATCAACCCAAGTCATCAGTTGTTATCCGAGAAGAGAATGAAGAAGAAAACATACCTAGTGAAGTTTTGAATGATGCCATTCTTGAAAATATGGTCATTCCTAAATATTCAACACACAACCATCCTCATAAAGAAGTAATTACAGGAGAAAAGTCACCCCCATATCTGGAGCGTCTAGTAATAGAAAAACCTATAACTTATCGAGAGTATGATATCATTAACGAATTGAAAAATATTTGTATTAATATCCCTTTGTTACAAGCCATTAAAGTATACCAATCTGTAGTAAAGTAATAAAGGAACTCTGTATTAGAAGACCAGGTAAAAAACAAAAGATCCTCCGACGATTCATGTTATAGGTGAAATGTCAGATTACATAGCAAACCAACCAAGAATTCCAAAGTATACAAATCCAAGAAATCTTGTGGTGACTATTATCATTAATGACACTGCCATAGGAAACACACTTATTGATCTAGGAGCTGCTATTAACCTAATGAATACCACAGTTTTAGAAACTCTCCATTTAGGACAGTTCCTCCGCCCTACCCCAACAATGCTAGAATTAGCAGATCGCACTATGGTACAACCTGCTAGGGTCTTAGATGACATCATTGTATCAGTAGCTTCATGGGAATGTCGTGTGGAATTTATTGTCATAGAATCAAAAGACCCTTATAAAGGACACCCCATTATTCTGGGAAGACCTTGGTTGGCCACTGCTAATGCATTTATATGATGCATGGATGGAGAGATGATTATCTTTGATGGGTTATCCACAAGAAAAATCGCCTTATACCCACCAGCACAACCAGTAATTGAAAACCTGTTTTGGTTAGATTGTCCTTTTGGGGATGAGAACTTGGAAGAACTTTCCCTTATTAGTGATTTCTCCTGGGAACTTCAAGAACAGAATACCGAGAATGTGTTGAACCAATTTATCTCTTCCACAACATGTATAGTCTTTACTCAATCTTTTTCCCAACTTGACCAGACCTTTGGAGACGAATTTTAAGAAAACATGAGCCTCTCAATGTTTACAAGTACACCCCGTGTCTTTGCAATCGAGGAACATCTAGAATCCTATACCATACCTTGAGAGGTTAGTTCCAAAAGAATTCTACATACCAATGCAGGTTTAGATGAAAGTCAGCAAAAACAATTACTAAAAGTTCTCAAGAGTCAAATTGGAGTATTTGCGTGGGAATACACCGATATGAAGGGTATACACCTAGATACTTGTATTCACCACATTTACATAGATTCAAACATACCTCTTGTTAGGCAACCCCATAGAAGAATGAATCCAACCCTGAAGGATATAATCAAAGATGAATTACAAAAAATCCTTAACGTTGGTTTCATCTACCCAATTTCTAACAGTAAATGGGTGTCTCCTCTAGTAGTAGTTCCAAATAAAGTTACAGGGAAATGGCGTATCTGTGTTGAATTTCGGGAATTAAACAAGGCCACTCTTAAGGACTACTTCCCTTTAGCTTTCATTGACCAGGTGTTAGATCCCTTGTCAGGGAAACAATATTTTTATTTCCTTGATGGGTATAATGGATACAATCAAATATTAATAGCACCCGAGGATCGAGACAAGACAACCTTTACTTGTTCTTGGGGGAGATATGCCTATAGAGTACTACCATTTGGCCTATGTAATGCACCTGCCACCTTCCAGCGTGTAGTCTTAGGAATCTTTGTTGACATTATGCATGATTGTGTAGAGGTTTATATGGATGATTTTACAGTTTATGGAAATACCTTCCAAGAAGCCCTTGATAACCTCGAAATTGTTCTTATTCGGTGCCAAGAAACAAACTTAGCTCTTAGTCATGAAAAATGTAAGATGCTACTAACCGAGGGCATAGTTCTCGGACATCATGTCTCTCTTCAAGGTATCAAGGTGGATCCTTCCAAGATAGAAATAATTGTTAATCTTCCTCCTTCAAAAAATCTGAAGGAAGTAAGAAGTTTTCTTGGCCATGCAGGCTATTATAGACGTTTTATTGAAAAAATCACTAAGATAGTCGCACCTATGTTCAAGTTACTCATGAAAGACACATAATTCCAATGGACTGAACCTTCTCAACATGCCTTTGAATCTTTGAAAGAAAAGCTATCAGCGGCACCGATACTCAAGGGCCCCAATTGGTCCCTTCCCTTCCATATATCCACTGATGCTTCCAACATAGCTATAGGGGAAGTCTTAGGTCAAAAAGAGGGACAAACATCACATGCCATCTACTTTGCTAGTAAAAATTTGACTCTTGCAGAATCGGCATACACTGTTACTGAAAAAGAGTTTTTGGCAGTAGTCTATGCCATCAACAAGTTTCGTCATTATATCATAGGATATGAATTTTTTATACACAATGACCACTCCACCATTAGATTTTTAATGAACAAACCTATCACCAATGGCAGGATGACTTGATGGCTTCTTTGGTTGCAAGAATTTAATATTACTATTGTTGATCGTCCCGGTCGAGAGAATGTGGTAGCAGATTTTCTCTCTCAAATTCAAATTGACGATAATGCCAGTCCTGTCGATGATAGCTTCCTAGATAAACATTTGTTCACTGTGTCTACCAAACCCCTTGGTTTACAGACATAGCCAATTATTTAGGAACTGGAAAGATACCAAGCCATCTCTCCCCACCCGAGAAACTTAGGATCATAGTTCAAAGTTCTAATTATTGTTGCATGGACAATGATATTTTCTGTGCTGGTCCTAATCTCATTATTAGACAATGTGTACGAGAGGATAAGATGGTAGAGATCCTTCTTGCATGTCATGGTGGACCTTGTGGCGGGCACTTTTCTGATAAGAGAACAACATACAAAGTGTTGCACTCCGGGTATTATTGGATAAGCATTTTTAAATATGCTTCCAAGTATGTCAAGGGGTGTAATAGTTGCGAAAGAATGGGTAGACCCATGCCATCCGATGAGATGCCCTTACAACCCCAAGTTATAATCGAGCCTTTTGAGAAATGGGCCCTGGATTTTGTTGGGTCGATTTCCCCTACGTCTCGCAAAATGTACATCCTAGTCTGCACAGACTATGTCACCAAGTGGGTAGAAGATAAAGCCTTATTCCGAGCCACAGAGAAATCTGTGGTAGAGTTTATATATGAAGAAATGTTTACCCGATTCGGTGTACCTAGGGAAATTGTAACCGATCAAGGATCTCAGTTTACCTCCAAGTTGATGAAAGAGTTCACTGACAAACATGGTATTAGACATTGTAAATCTTCACCATATCAACCGCAAGCCAATGGTTAGGTAGAGACTACTAACAAAGTATTAGAAGCCATCCTAACTAAGATGTAACATCCTGAAAAATCACAAAAATTTAAAAAAATTTCAACGTAGCATTAATTGCTATACTTGCTGTGCGGAAATATAATAAATGCTTGTTTGTTCATTTAAATGACATACTGAAATGAAATGTTATAATGATCATGCATGTGTATTGTTTTACGATGTGTGTGAAATGTAATTATGTCTACATTAGGATGCTATTGGATGTTTTCTTGCTTCAGTTGTGCATCCTAGATTACTTCTGATTACTAAAATTGATGTCGATGCTTTATAGATTTACTTGCTATTGTTTATATGTGCTAACTGTTGTTCTTCTTATTGATGATGAAGGGGTCGTATGGACACCCCGAGTCTTACTTAGCATTAGCTAAAGCATTTGAACGTTCTTGTCGCAGATCACAGGTAAGAGAAAAATAGTGTTTCGAAAGTGAAATACGGAGGTCCTAAATATCGTCAGTTAGCTTTCAAGTTTAAAAAGAGAAAATATAATAACTTGCAAAAGTATGTCAGGGTGATATCCATTCTAGTTATTTCTTCAATTAAAAACCTGTATTGAATAGTTATTATGATCTCACTCAAATTCTCAGCCTTTATATTGTTTGTATTTGCGTATATTGTACTTTGTTATAAAAAGGAGTAATTCGTTTGGCCTTCAAGGCTAAAGGCACCAACCTTCTATATTTATTATCACTGTCATGCACATGGTTCGAAATTTAAACTTGTGTGCTAAAGTCGCACTTCTAACTCTATGATATTATGTAATACATGCATAACCTAGGTGATAGTATTTAACATGGCAACTTTGAAAGTGCTGATGGTTATAACTACCCCTATATGCATCTAACCTCGATTACATTAATATATGCATCACTTATAGTAATTTGAACAAAAGACTATAGTTGACATCTTTATGCACTCTCGCATATTAATTTATATGATGGATGTTATAACCTATAGCATTGTAATAATAACTATATTTATAACTATTTGTTATTTGTATTTCTTATATAGTTTATGCCATTGATAATATAATGCCTAGAGCACATTAAGGATTGTAACTAACAATAGTGTTGACATGGTCTTTATATTTTATATACTATGTACAAAGGTGGTTTTCCTATTATTTAATTTGTTATATGTACGGATCGGCAACATGCCACATTAGCTTGGTCTTGATGTAGTGTAACCATAGCATAATGTTTATGAGTCCTACCATAGTGGATGGTCAAGACTTTAACCTAGGGTACGATGCGAATAGTTGGCCTTTGATAATATTACGTAACCATAATATATGATGTGGTATATATTGTTATAAAGGATGACTGAACTCTAACCTAAGTTATAATGCATTGGCAGGTCACACGTAAACTTGGATATATAGTGTCAGTTTGAATTTTGGTTAAATCCTATCCATACTATGGTATGCTGGTAACCCTTTACAAAATTGGACCATAACCTTGTTATCATGCGATGGCAGGTAAAGTACATGGTAGATATGGAAATTAAAGTGCATTAAAGTGTTTTTGAGTGGATGGTCTAGTGGCACCTCCATGGCAGATCTTCACGTGGTCTCCTTGAACCCGATGCCAACCCTAACTGCTTGGATTACCTTGACGAGAGCATCCTTTCAACATTCATTTGGTAAGAAGTGGAGTGTTGGAGACGCCGATAGGCCTGTGGGTCTTTATGGTTTCAATTCTAGTTTTTGAGAGAACCTCCCAAGATTCAAAACCCCGACTTGTGGAAGGATTACAGTCACTAGTTAAGGTATTAACAGTCGAGCCATGAAGTGAGGGTTTTTGCACTTGTTTTGGTGGGTTGAATGGCTCAAGATTAACCCTGGTCACAGGAGTGCTCGGTTTCAAACCAAGGTTTCTTTATGAAGGTAATGTCTCAGTTCTAAAAATGTTACTGTTGCATGTAATGTGTTTTCAAACTTCATAATACAGGTTTTAACCATCTTATGTATCACTGGTAGGTACTTCTCGTCTACAGGTCTCTATGTTCGAAGCTACGTGGGAATGATGCTTGATAACCAATAAGCCTCGGTGGTTTTTCTTATAGGTTTCTCTTGGAAACTGTTGGTCATTGTTTGGCGTTAGCCGAAACTATGGTTTGATGTCTAGCTGAGGATTTTTCCATTGTTGTAATGTTTTATGAGCCAAAAGACAAGTGTGGGGAGGATGGGATCCTCGACCTACTTCGGTGTTAGCTCTACAATGTTTCACTATGTATTTATTTGTTAAAATGTAACAACTGTTGAAAGGGTTCGACCCTTGGTCATTTTAATGGAATGAAAAGGAGTTATGTGAACTTGTTATGTGTGTTGTTTGTTTTATGAGCTGCGTCTAGGAGTATTGATCTTGCGTTGATTATAAAAGATGTTTATTTGAACTAAGTTAGGGGTGAAAGACCAAATTCCTAAATGTTTAAATACTGTGTGTTTTTTTTGAAGGCCGAGAGCCGAAAATGACTAATGTCTGGTTTTGGAAATTCAACCCTGAACTTAATTGTAGAATAACAAATTTCGAGAATTATAATAATAGATGTTGGTAATTGCCGAGACCTAGTCTCGTATGAATTTTTTTTTGTTTCGTTGAAGGAATGGATTCATTTTGTCAACATTCAGCTATTTATTTACAATGGCCTTGAGCCCTTTGTTATGTGTGTGACTATGATGCTAGCCTATGTGATGAGAGGCCAAAGGCCTTGGTTCAAAACCCTGTTAAGAAGTTTTCTGTTTACTTAATGTTAAAGGATTTCATTTTCAAAGGTTGTGAAGCCCTACCATACTAGTGTTAATTTTATTTCTTAAATGTATGAAGAAAATACTTTGTGAAAAGCAGTGGAAAGGTCTTCGTGAAAATCGAGCTTCGTTTGGAAAGTCTAAATGTTTGATGAAATGTTTAACCTAGTCATGTATACTGTTTGTAACTTTGGGACAATTGTCTGAAAATTAGAATTGTTTTGTAAAATATAAATGAAGTATCGTATCAAGGTCTATTTAAATAAATGAAAAGATGAATGTGTTAGTACTATACAGTAGTTTTGTTGTGTTTATTTTATAAGGTGTTGGTGATAATATCAGTGCTTAGCAGCTCTGTAATAATAGTTATGTTTGTTTTACAGCTGTTAAATTTCATAAATGTTGATGAAAGACTATAGTGATGTTTGGATACTATAATGTATAAAAAAAGAAATGATAAGATAATGTGTATTAATTATCTGCTGTAAGGAAATAGTTAAACTATAACTAAAACCTAGGTTTTGTGCAGAATAAGAGATGTTTGCTTGTGTTGCTATAAATATAAAAATATTATAATGTCTGCATAAATTAAGTATTGCTGTGTGTTTCTAAGACTGAACAACATAGGATATTTAAATACAAAAAGTAAACAGATTAGAAAATTACAGGAAACATGGCAGAGTTCTATCTATGATAATTATTCAATCATTTTGTCTATTGCATAACATCATTCTTATCTATTTTTAAACACCCTTCCCTGTACTAAAGTATGGTACAAGAACAGTATGTGGAAAAATGTAGGGAATAAATCTATTCTATCATTTCATATAATTTCCTCAACAATTTACAGAATCATAATCAGTTCAGGAAATCAAACTTTTACTTTTGCAGAATGATCACTATCAACATTTGACTAATAAATCCTAAATCAACAGTTACAGAAAATAAATTATAACTAGTTAGGAACCGAAATAACAAGTAGAACCTGCAATTGTAGATAGGGTGGACAAACACCGAAAGAGGCTTGTTCCTCCCAACCTTCTCCAGAAGAAGTAGCCAATATCACTTGCTCCTTAGGACCCCCGAGCCTGTTTACTGAACCACTAGGTAGAAGTCACTATGTAGAAGCAAGGCACTCAGGTTGTACTTCTAGAAATCAATGAAGACTTGCAATACACCTCAAAATAACTCTTTGCACTCAGTAGTAACTCTGCATTTAGCAGAAGTGAAATAGACTTACAATACAACTCAAAATATAGCTTCCCCTCATTGAATCTCTTGTGTGCATACAGCAGAACCAAAAGGTAAATTTTCTTGTCAGAAAATGTGTGAGCCTCTACTCAAATTCGATGGCTTATAAAGATGCCTAGGTCTTTAGTGGTTAGTATCCAAAATAAATTAGCCTCAAGCTCCAGTCCCACCTTTCAGGGAACTTTGACCACAATTCAGAGTTGTCCCATAACAACAACTAGTTACTGAGTTCCTGATGCTGCCACTTGTCCATTGCCTTCTACCCCAGATTCCATTCCACCTAGTGGGTCAGTAAACACTCTTTCAACAGTCTCTTTGGGTGAATGTCTCCTCTTTTATTTTATTAAATAATAATATTGTGCAATTACAGTCATCATTGGCCACTTGGACAAATATAAAACTTTACAATAAAAGTTAAGATAATGTTTTCTTCAAACATAAAATGTTTAAGAAAAATGGGTATGTTACATAAGACTATCCAATTACACCACAAAGACTGGGCAGATAGGCTTCCAGAAGCCTTATGGGCTTATAGAATAACTTGGAGGAATACCACTGGCCACACACCTTATGAACTCATTTATGGTAAACAAGTTCTTCTACCCATTGAATTTCAAGTCAAAACCTTTCGTATGGCTACACAATTAGCGATGAATCTGGAAGAAGCACAGAGACAAAGAATCCTGCAGATAAATGAATTAGATGAGATTAGGAAAGATGCTATTCAACGCACAATTTTAACACAAATCCAACACAAAAAGTGGCATGACAAACACATTAAATAAAAACAACTCAAAACTGGAGACTGGGCATTACTTTTTTATTCAAGGTACAAAAACTTTAAAGGTAAATTAACTACTCGTTGGATGGGTCCATATGAAATTGTTATAGCTTTTGACAATGGATCCATTTAGATTAATACAATTGATGATTCACAAATTTACTTTGTTGTAAATGGACATAGACTTAGAATTTATCATCAACCAATATCTAAACAATATTTTGTGCAGAATGCCTTACAACAGGAGGAGATGGAGCTGGTAGAAGAGGAAGTCATTCCTCCTTCTCCTGGTTCTTGAAATTATTTTGGGTTATCTTCATTTGTATATATGTAAATATATTTTTGTTTTTTTTAATAAATAAAAGTCATTCTAACAGTTGATTGCATCTATATAGGAAATTCACTGTTATGATAAGCTTATGGAATTTTGTCAATCAAAATAGGAAGACTCTTTTTCCCTTTCCCTAATTTTAATCAAATTCCATATGAATTTTTCTTTGTACATATGTTTTTGTTTAGAATAAATCCGAATCATATAACAAAGTGGTTTTGCAGTTTGATTACAAGAGCCTTATCTCTATAATTAACTCACGAAATATTATCTGAAAAGGGAAGTGCTCTAAAAAGAAAAAAACTCATAATACATCTTAACTCCTCTTTCGATTATTGTTGAAAAATGAAAATTTATAGTGAAGGTTAAAATGTCCTTTATATAATTTCAAACCACTTTCTACTATGATTCTATATATGGTATTTGATTCAAACATGTACATTTCTGATTTATCACTAGAACAATTGCTTAAGACCTATTTTAATCATCATGATTTTCAAAAGTTCTATCTTACACCTATGGACTACTAGTTCATCTTGGACTCATTATCAAAACTTGTCTCTTAAGCACTTTTAAAATGTAGCTCAAAAGTGAGTGATATTTCTATTTTGTGGGGAACATTACTGATATTTTATGAAGAAGATAGATTGAGAGGTCAAAGAACAGCTTTAGGTTATTATATTTAGACATGATCAATAATTTAGGCTATTATAAATAAAGTTACTCAAGGTTTTCTCTAAAATTTGAATTATGTGTTTAGTAGGATTAGCACACTCTAGTGCCAACCGGCTTCCTTACAAAAAAATATCATTATACGAAGCAAACCCACCGGGGTACTGAACAGGCTCGTTGGCAGCGGGTCCATGCTAAGTAAAATCTTAAACAAGGAAGCTCGGTAAGTGCAAGTAAACTAGTCGGGGTACTGAACAGGCTCGCTGGTAGCGGGGCTATGCTTGCATGGTACCAAGATAAACCCACCAGGGTACTGAACAGGCCTGCTGGCAGTGAGGCAATATCGGGTGAAAGAGGTTTGGTTAATGCATTTCTATGCACATGGCTCATAAAAAAAACCTGAGTATATGAATACATGTTTAGGCCAATTATTTATACTGTCATTAGAGAATGGCTTTAAGTTGGACTTGGACCCTATCATCTAATTAAAACAATACCTAGGGTATGACTATCCTAGAAATGGGACCCATAACTATAGAAATCTCACAAACTCTAGGGTGAACTTTATCTATATTCTTTGGATGACAAGAGATCTTTAAAATGAGTCATGGATGACTAGTCTTTCATATGGCATTCTTCGCATCAATTTTAATATCATTATTCATATGGTCTTCCTAAGCACTGTTATTTTTCTTGATGAATGTACATATCTGAATCATCTCCATCTATTAGTTAGTATTTGATATTCTTACAAAAAATTATCATAGCATTTTTGAGATATCAGCTAAATTATTAATTGAAAATATTGGAATATTAATCAATTGTTCTTTGATGGCTTGAGGACATGCCATGTTTTTGGTTTGGGGGAGACTTAGAACTATTTTTACTTTCTGGATATTTATAAAAAGTTCATTTATCTCTGACAAAATGATAGGTGTTTGCAGGATAACGTGAGTAGCAGAAGATTGTTTTTAATCTATGATAAATAAATAAGAATGTGACTAAAGCTTCAGAAAAGCAAGCTTACATCATCCTCTTTTGTGTTGATAGCCCCAAAAAATTCTTTGCATAATTAGTAGCACTCAGATCCATCAAACTACATTTTTGTACAGAAAGTCCATATGGAGGATCGAATGAAGGGTTGAATGACGATCTGAATGAGGTGACGAATGAGGAAAATGAATGATGATCTGAATGAAGTGCCGAATGAAACCATAATCTATAATAGCATGATTAAGTGTGTTAGGGATCTAATTTTTGAATTCTGCTGGTAAAATTTAATTGACTAATCATACGAAGGATCGATCAAATATCATCTTTGCATTTGACCTCACTGCTTTGCTCATTTCAACTTCATCAATGAATCGATTAATCATGCATTATTATTATTTTTAGAATCATATCATGGAAATCATATGGTTTTAATTTTTCATTAAATTATATTCATATGGTCTGTCACTTATTAATTGAAAGTCATCATGCTCTTTTATGCTACTTACGCTTAATTATCTCATGATGAACATTGCATTCAACCTGTCCAAAGTTTACTTTGGACATGGTTGAATATATCATCACCATATGAATTTACCAATGCACATATTTTCATGATGGCACACGATTCAAAGATTTTTGGAATGATGGCATGATCGCTCGAGCATGCTAAATCCCTGCTCACGATCTTTTAACTATTCGAACAAATCACCATTTAAACCAACGTTGCGTGAAATATGCTTCACTCTGCCTACCCTTATCCTTCCGAAGTCCATCAAGCCACGTCTCCTACAATATCTTGCATCCCCTATTCCATTTGAATCCCCCGTCCTCTGTTCAACAATGCCAATCCGTTACAAGCCTGCCAGCTACCAGGACCTCCTTCATAACCCTTAATTTAAGGCATGTCGTGAAGTGTTCCTACGAGTGGGCTAGGGTCCGTTTATTCGTCTTCTTGACGACCATGATGAAAAGGTTTCACTCCTTTTTTCTATGGGGTTCGATGGAAAAAATGCTAAGGTTGGCCATCTCATCTTTCCCGTAATAGAAGAGTCCATTGCGCAGGCCACGAAACTGCCCAAGGAAGGTGCCCGTTGGCAAAAACACCTTTTCCTTGCACGAACGGATCATGAATTCGTTCTCAAATCCGAATACCAACATGTTGTAGGCACAAAAGGATTCCATCGAGGATGGGTGAAGCCTGAATATCTCAAGACGTTGACTGTCATCATCTAGATGATCACTTGTGAAGGTAAGTACACCATTTTCAAATCCAGCCACTTCCAATTATTGGCACATTTTGTTAATAATCAGGCCCTAAATTTTCCATTCTATCTTTTAAAGAGCCTAGAAAAGATGTCTATCCAGGTTAAGAAAAATGTGGTTAACCCTGATAGTCGTTTGTACCATCACTGTCTTATAAAAATATTGATCACCCACCAGTTGAAAGAAAATGGGCCAACGTGGGATAGCTTTGTGTTTGAAACGCTAAACCCCCACCTGGTCAAGAAGCCACTTGTTAAAGCCTTTTCCTCTTGCAAGCGTCACCAATTCCAAACCCATGCAGATGAGCCCGTCCAAACCTCTTCCCAATCAAAAAGGGATGCCAAGTCTGTACGATTTAGTGAGGGTGCCTCAGGAGAAATACACCCTATTCATTCATCCTCTCCTGAGCCTGTCCACAAGGACACAAATACGAAACCTCCATTCTTCTCACCAATACCTACAAATTCAAGAAGGGCCAATCATGACCAGTCTATCGACCAGACCATCATCCAGTCTATCGATCAGTCCATCATTCATCCAATGCATTCGAATGACCCTGATGATCAAGCAAACAATCCTGTCTTTGAATCACCTCTCCTTGCATTAACCAATGTATCTGCTAGTTTACTTGAATACCCTGTCTTGGAACCTGCCCCTGCACATATTGAAGATAAGATCCCTGAGGAACACATTACATCTGTTGATCCCAAACCATTTCAAAAGGGATCGAGCTCGCAAAAATACCACGAGTCTCTTGCAGAAGCACCTACTCCACTCCATCAGACTGTGGAAAGACTAACCCAAGACATAGCAGAGTTAAAAAGTTAGAATGAGAAGTATGTTGAGATCATCTCTGAGCTTCGTCAAGAGAACAAGGATTTACGTTTCCAGGTGAAATGTGTTGAAGATTTAAATGAAGCCAAAAAAACTTCTAACATTTCTCTCTAGTTGAAGGATGATGCTTTGAAGGATCAATTCCAAAATCTTAGAGCTAAATCCACTTCCTCTTCCAAGTCAAAGGCAGCTCAGCCTTCTTCCTGAATTTCTCTTCTTTTGCTCAGTGGGACCTGGCATATCTCCGGTTTGGGGGAATGTTGGCGTCCATTTTTGTCATCATTTTGATCAGTAAACATGCTCTGATTGGTGTTATTTTCACTATTTTGCTGTGATAAGTCATTCTCTTTTCCATTCAAACCATCAAACAGACTCAGATATGCATTTATTTGAAAATCATACGAATCGTGAATAATTATCGTCATTTTTATGGTTTATTGACAATCATCTCACATTCCTAGACATGCTTGGCATTTAGTTTTTGTTCTGTAGGCTGCGGTCGTCATTCAGACCTTCATTCAGTTGCACATTCACGCCAAGGACATCTAGCCGCATTCAACCCACCGTTCAGCCCTCCATTCATACACGTGGAATGGTTGGTTGAGACATTTCAGGGGAATAAAGTTAAAAACGGTGATGTGGGTTCTGTTAAGGACGCGTCGCTCACGGTTGGAGAGCCTTCATTCCAGAAGATCCATCCTCTCGTTCGCTCAGCTTGACAGCACACTCTTTGCCCACGTCAACATTCTAGAAGTTCCTCGTCCTTCCACACTTAGCCTTCCAGCACATCCTCTGCCCACGATTGAAGGAAACTAACGCTTAGTTGTTCGCGTCAAGGAAAATCAACACCATGGACTTTGGAAGACGCCCTGTACGTTGTCGTGAACCACCTCTCAGTCGTTTCTTTAGACATTAAACCTCCTATTTTTAGAGAGGTCGACTACGTCAACCTTCTCTCTTATTGTAAACTTATATAAAGACGTTTCCTATGAAGAAACAAAGCATAGGCATATATACATATACAGAGCAATTGTAATACATAACCGATAGAAGTAATTTTCATATAGACATTGTGTAATCTTTATCAGTCAATGGAAGTTCCAGTTTCTTAGCTATTGATGTACTATTGTTGGTGAAGATTTTGAGTTAAGCTTCTATCTCTGGTTGCTGGGAAGGGCCCCTCAACAACCAAAGGTTTACTGTATATATTCTGCATTTCTTTTCTTCAAATTAATAGTCTTCATTTCCAGTATTTAATTCATTTCCTATAGATGATGTTGTTTTATTTCCTATAGATGTCAGTTCTTTATTTCCTGTAGTTTATATCTTGCTGTTAGTTTAATTTGCTAGTTTAATTTACAAGTTAAAATGACCGGTCATGCTTAAATCTTCTTAGTTTGCTTTCAGTTTTGTCATTTGCAATTAGAAGAAGCTAGTTAGTTAATGTTTCAGTAGTTCAAGTTTTATTCATAGTTAGAATTAGTTTTGCTAGTTTTCCCTATAGATGTAGGTTAGTTTTATTTACATTTCAACCTAGTTTTATCATGTGTAGAATTAGTTTGCTTCCTTAGATAATGATTAGTATAGGTTGCTTCTTGCCATTCCAACTCTAAATAGTCTATTTACTTCTTTTCCCTGCTTTGTAGGTTCATACTCATCAACCAAATAGCGTTAATATCATTAAGTCTGCTTCTTTCCTTAGTTTAAGTCGTTTTCTTCCATCTGGACTGTCATTCAGACCTTCTTTCAAACTTCCATCCGAATCGTCATACGGACTTTAATATTTCTTGCATTGTTTTTATGCTTATTTAGAATCCAGTTTCTTAGGTTTTTGAACTATAATATTTCTTTCATTTAATTAGCATTCTTAGATGTGATTAAGATCTTGTTCCACACTACATAGAGTTTTAATTAAGTTTTATCATCATTCTTAGTTTCCATTCCATTTTCCTTAACTCTGCTTTAACTTCTTTTCAAACTATGTCTTTTCATGTCTGATTTGCTAATATGTTACTGTTCTAGAATTTATCAGTTTCGTTGTTAGTGTAGTTTATTACATGTTGTTAAGATTAATTTCAGATTAGACTTAGTAATTTCATTCTCCAAAGTACATTAGTTTTTGATAGTTTCTTAGTTCAAGCATAGGATTAGTTTTCTCATTTGTATAATTAATGAAGATGTTCATAGATGGACCAATCGGGTGGAAATAGAGATCATGGACCAATCGGGTGTTAAGCCATGGATCAAGGGTAAGTATGATCTAAGAGAAGTTTAGCCATCGGATCACTCTATGTCTAGAACATATCGTGACCATCGGATTAAATATTTACAAATGCATACTAATGCATACTAAAGAAACACACTTTTCCTATTGGATATATTACACAAGTTGATCTTAAATAACTCCTAAGTGTCTAAATATCCTAACATCCCCCCTTAAGAACAACTTGGGATAAGATTGAAGGATTTACAAAAGTGACACTATTAGGAGAAAGAAGGAGGCATTAGAGCCTGTCCCCACTTAATGACAAATTCCTGAACTCCTAACATAGATCGAAGTTTAGAAAACTTCGCTTCTGTAAGAGACTTGGTGAAGATGTCTACAACTTGATCATCTGTAGGGAAAAAGAGCACTTCAAGAACATGATCATGAACAAGATTTATGATGAAGTGCATATGTAGCTCAATGTGTTTGCTGCGTTGATGTAGGACTAGATATTTGGCAAGGTTGATGGCACTTTGATTGTCATACCAAAGTGGAGTAGGTTGCTGCTACTCGAATCCAAACTCTGAAAGGATCTGTCGAAGCCATAAAGCTTCCTGACTGACATTAACTATGGCTCGATATTCTGCCTCTACTGAAGAAAGAGCAAGAGCTTGTTGTTTCTTACAAGCCCAAGTGATAGGTCCAGATCCCAGACTAAAAACATAACCTGCAGTAGACTTTTGATCATCAGGATCGTCGGCCCAATCTGAATCAGTGAAACCAACCAACAAGTTTCCCTCCTGTACTGTAATGAATCCCAAACTGAATTGTACCTCGAATATATCGAAGTATTCTTTTAGCTGCTTTCCAGTGACTTTAATGAGGTGTTTGCATATAATGGGAAACACGACCAACGACAAAGGAAAGGTCAGGATGGGAATGAGTCCAGTATAAGAGACTACCAACAAGCTGATGATACAAGGTGGCATCTACTTCAGGTGAAGTGCAAGTGGCAAAAAGTTTGACTCCAGACTGGAAGGGAGAAGGGGCTGGTGTACAATCTTCCATGTGAAAGTGATGAAGAAGGTCACAAGCATACTTAGACTGAGAAAGAAAGATTCCTTCTTTCGTTTGTAGGACTTGGATACTAAGAAAATAATGCAAATGTCCTAAGTCTGACATTTCAAAATTTTGCTTAACACTGGATTTCACATGGGTTATAAGCTTAGGGTCACTACCAGTAAGAATAAGGTCATCAACATATATAAAAAGTATGATGAGATGGTTTCCTACTTTCTTGGTATAGACATTGGGGTCAGAATGGCATCTAGAAAAACCAGTGTCGAGGAGAAAGCTATCCATTTTGGCATACCAAGCTCTTGGAGCTTGCTTAAGGCCATATAAGGATTTCTTAAGGCGACAGAAAAGGATAGAGTTAGTATGAACATATCCAGGAGGTTGTTCCATGTAAGTTTCCTCCTGTAAATCACCATGTAAGAGGGCAGACTTGACATCCATTTGATGGACTTCCCAGTTGTGTAAGGATGCAAGGGAAAGAACAAGGTGGTTGGAGTTCATTTTTGCGACAGGAACAAAGGTTTCATTGTAGTCAAACCCTTCAACTTGGGAAAAACCTTTGGAAACTAACCTTGCCTTAAGTCTTTCCACACTTCCATCTGATGCATACTTAGTTCTGTAGACCCATTTACATCTGACAAGTTTTCTTTCTTTTGGAAGAGGTACAAGATCCCATGTATCGTTCACCATTAAGGAACAATATTTTTGATCCATAGCTGCATCCCAATCTAGATTTCTTGAAGCTTCTGCAAAGGTTTCTGGATCATGATTCTCGAAAACTTGAGCCAAAAGAGAAGAGGCTCGCTGAAACTAAGAACGTGTTCGACGTTGATCTCTAGGATCACCGGCAATATCACCAGCTGCTTCACATGTTGCACGGACCCATCGAGGAAGCACTTGTGCTGGTGTAACTGGAGGAACATGAGCTGGGGGAGGTGGATTTTCATCCTCACTATCATCATCAGAAACTAGATTTGGAAACCTGTCAAGGAAGTTGGAAGAAGAAGAAGAAGGTACAATTGCTTAATCAGGCTCGCAGAACAAAGATGGCACAATCGACGAGTTAGGATTACAGGCCAAGAGATTTTCATCAAATTTAACATCTCTTCTAATGATTACATCATGATAATGTGGTTGAAGAAGTCTATAACCTTTTACATCTTCAGAATATCCAACAAATATGTACTTTTCACTTTTCGGCTGCAATGCTTTCCGTTTTTTCATCCGGAATGTGAGCCCATGCTTCACCACCAAACAAACGGAAGTGACTTACATTTGGTTTAATTTTACTCCATGCTTCTTCCGGTGTGATACCTTGTAATGCTTTAGTGGGGTTGCGATTAACTATGTAATTTGCACAATTAATAGCTTTAGCCCAAAATTGAAAACTTAGTCCCTTAGATTGGATCATACAATTAGCCATTTATTTTAAAGTGCGGTTCTTCCGTTCAACTACACCATTTTGTTGTGGTGTATATGGAACAGTTTGTTGTTGTTGGATTCCTTTCTTAATGCAGAAAGTAGTGATCTTATTGTTAACATATTCTCCTCCATTGTCAGATCTTAACTTAATAATTTGATGACCAGATTGTTTTTCAACAAGGGCCTTGTAGGCCAAGAACATGTTAAATACTTCGCTCTTAAGTTTTAGGAAATAAACCCAAGTGCATCTGGTGTAATCAGCAATGAAAGTTCATAAATATTTGAAACTAGAAAAGGAAGTAGATGGAAGAGGACCACACAAGTCACTATGCACAAGCTCCAAGGGAACCGAGGCGTGCCAAGAGGCACGTTTGTCAAAACTATGTTGATGATGTTTTCTGAGTACACAACCAGAACAAACACCATCCCTACAAGATACCATTTGAAAACCTGTCACCATATTGTCTTTACATAGTTGTTGCAATGAGCAATAATTTAAGTAACCAAATCGCTCATGCCAAAGTTTTCTCAAGTTATCACTATGAGCAACAAAAACTGAAGGAAAAGGTGATGACCCAAAGTTGTTGAACTTGTACAACCTAGTAATGTCATCAACAATTTTGGTAGCTAGGACCTGTTAAGGATATTTAGAATCCTTGATTACAACTTGGTGAGGTGTAAATGTCACAGTTTTACCTTCACGAGAATGAGTGATTTGATAGACTGATAAAAAATGGCAGGAAATTCTTGGAACACATAGTACATCACTGAAATGACCATTATCTACTGGAACTGTTCCAGCTCCTACAACACTTAGAGATCTATCATCACCAACAAATATTTGTTTGGTGTTACATTCATGTATAGTAGAAAAGATGGCTTGATCCTTAGCCATATGATAAGATGCTCCAGAATCAATGAGCCATTCATTTGAAGTAGAAGAAGAAGATGCATTATAAGAATAACCAGAAGCACAAACTGCATGTCCATGAGAGGTAGATTCTGAAGGTGAATCTAGGTTGATGTGGTGCTTCTTCATTGTTGCTTCCAAGGCTTCCATCTTCTTGAAACACTTAGATTAATCATGATTATCTTTCCCGCAATAGTTGCAATGAGGCTCAGTCTTCTTGCCTTTTGGCTTGGATCATTTGTCATTTGTTAAAGAATTAAGGAGCCGACTAAGAAGGTTTGGGACCCTTGTTTGACTTATTATTGCAAAAATTTTGTTTCTTAGGAGGCTTGGACTTTTCTTTCTGTTGGGACAATAAGGCTTTCCCAGATGTATCTGCACTGTTAATTATTCCAAGATGGATGATCTTGTCTTGCTCTCTAATCAAGGAATCACAAAAGGATTCAAGAATAGGCTCTTGATAGCTAGCCGCATTCAAGGATTCTTTCATGGAGTAAAATGTAGATACAAAAACAGAATTGTTGCGCCCTCAAAATTTCCCTTTTTAACCATACCTATTTCATTATTTTACCAAATTTTACTTTACTTTCATAAACCATATACATGCCTTTTCCAAATCAATCAGCAATCCTGACAAGGTATAAATCATTATTGTTTCATTTAAATTATGCCTAAGATTGTTATGGTTACGAATCCTGACCCTTGGTTTATGCTAACAATTGTGAGTTCATTTAGTCAAAATCTAAAGTGTAGGTGTATCAGCCAAAGTGGCGCCAGCTGTTACTATTCAAAGCACCAACTTCTCATACTCCAAGGAACAGGACATCCTCCACGCAAGCTATAACAGATCCTCACTGTAACAGATTCCACTGAAACAGAGCCTAGTTGTGACAGACAGGTTGCATTCCAGTTGCTGATTCTATTGATCCATTAATTATTAGAGAAACAACATCCTTCATGATTAGCAGCCTTGTTTAATACAGCTGTATCAGTTAGTTGTAACTCCACAGCATGACGATCATAGATCTTCATTGCTGCACGATTATAGTGGATTTGAAACTGTATTTTCCTTGTATAAATTCCAGAAGGCTCTCATAGCCTAGGGTTGGACAATTACCATTTTACACGAGCTGTAACAGAGCATTGATACTGTCAATTTCCATCATTAATATGAGAGCAGAGTTCTTCATTTCTGTGTCTTAATTTGTTGTGATTCTCACAGAGATAGCCGGTTTAAGTAGATAGAATAGTTTATCTTTACTTCTGTTGTGTGGTGTGGAATTATTGCAGATGTTATTGGTAGCTGCAACAGAGAATTAGCTTTTCTTTTGATAGTTCATAATTGCATCTTGAATAGCTATAGCAGATTGGTGTGACAGTCGACTATGTAGGATAATTCATTTAATGCATGTGTGTTTGAATCAGCTGTAACAGCCAAGCTCAATTCCAATATCTTTCAGTTGTTTATGCTTTCTAGGATTTCCAGTAATTATCAGTTAGAGTCCAAGCTTAGATTCTGGTTACTGTTGTATCTTCAATTGATTTAAAGTAGGAAGATTAGGATTGAGTAACAGTAGCTGTTGGATGGATCATTTTGGTAAAGATCAATTATTGGTAGTTTGATAATTATAGGATTTAACTTCTTGCAAAAGCAATCTAGTTTATTTCTATTCTCAATTTTATAACTGCTGGGTGATTTCTGTAGGAAGGTAGGTTCAATCAAATCCTTAGATGTGTGAATTAGCTTAGTTTTCTTTATGGAGTGAGTTTGGATGGATAGATTGGTAGGATCATTATCTACATTTAGTAAATCAATTGCTTGACATGTTTATGCATAGATTATGCTCATTACCATTGAAATAAAAGACCTCCCTGGGTTTGACAATTTATATTGACCATCCTATGTGTTGGATTTAATTAACTGGCATATAGGGTGACCAACATTTTGGTGTCATTGTCGGGGATGGTGATAGATAGACAGAGTTAGTAGTTGGTTTCATTTGATTTTATTTTAGTTCAATTATTTATAGCATGCATGAATACAAGAAAAATAAATCGGGAAACCCCTTTGAATACTAACATTGGAGGTGGAAGAGGTCGAGGTCGTAATGCAGGTCAGGGAAGAAACACATACATTGATGAGATAATTGCTAGTGCTGATTCTTCCACTAGACCACTGTGGAACTCTACAGGCAGGGGAAATTCTGTTCCTCCCAATCTTAAACATTCAGCATCCACAGTGGAGAACACAATGGGACCTTCAACTCCTATTGCAGAAATTAAACCTCTTGAAGATAAGGGAAGCATTGTAGGTGCACCGGATAGAGAGGAGATCTATCATATTGATGGAACCAGATTGACCAAAGAAGTGTGGTTGGAGACTCACCGAATAGCAGAGGACGAGAGAAGGCAAGAAGAAGAGAGGAGAAGAGAGGAAGAAGCTAAAGCAAAGGAAGAACGTATAAAGGAAGCTGTTGAATTTTGGACTAGAACCATGGCTGGTAGAGAACAGGAGGGCAATAACGAACATAAGAATAACCGGGAGGAAGAGGGTGAAAATAATCAGGCTGGTAATACTGTGGCTACATTAGAATTCCCTATCCTCTAGATACCTGGAGCAACTCTTATGAAGAATACCTCACCATCAGTTCTCCTGAATTTTCATGGAAAGTCCTCTAAGGATCTTGATGAGTTTCTTTTTGAATTTGATATCCTTTGTTGCAGCTATGATTACACCTCTAGTGCTCAGAAGCTGAAGTTATTCCCAGCCACCTTGAAGGGAAATGCTCTGCGCTAGTTCATGAGTCTGGGTCGTGAGATCATTACTACTTGGGACCAAATGAAAAAACACCTTCCTTTCTAAGTACCAAGAATATTGCAGAACTAGGGATAGAAAAGAGGAGCTGTTTAAAATGGTTTAGAAGGATGAAGAAAGTTTGGAAGACTTTGTGGAAAGATTGCTGTACAATTTACAAAGATCTAGTCATGCTGAGATTGGCAAGGATGTGCTCAAGATTATCTTACTAAGAGGAATTAGAGAAGATTGCCTCGATATGTTAAATCTGCTGGGAAAAGGGGATATCTCAAAAGAACATTTTGAAAAGATTGTTGAATTATGTCAAAGGTACTCTAGGGGATCCTCTAGAACAAACAAACAAGACAAAGACCGAGATCAAGATGTCTTAACCAGGACTCAAAAGTCAGCTAGTGGAGGAGCCACTCGAGCAAAAATAGGCAACTTACTGGAGAATTTTAAAATAGACATGATGAGCTCCATTTCCTCAGAGTTAGATGTTATGAGAGCAAAGTAGAAGCAAGTGGTAGAATATCTTACACTTGGTGTATTCTATCCTAGATGTAGGAAAAAGCACCCACTGAAGGAATGCCCGTTGGAAAAAGCAGAGGTATGTAGGATATGTGAACTTGAGAATGATACTAAGGAATGTCCTTCCTTACCTAAGGTCAAAGTAGTCCTGCAAGAATCTATTCCAGATGTGGAACCAACATACTTCATGGCACATAAGAAACCATGGCAGCCTCGAAACCAAGGTATGAATCTAGGCCCAACATTTTTTCTGAATAATATGAATGGAATGAACAACATGCATAATATGAATACACAATTCCCTTCACATTATTCTAACAACAAGTGGCATCCATCTTAGAACCCAATGCATAATCCTAATTCATGGACACCATGGTCATAGCAGTCAAACCATGCTCCTTGGAATTTCAATTGGAGAAATTCTTACCAAGGAAACAACTTTCCCCATCACCAGACTCAGTATCAACAGTACCCTCCTCAACAGTATCAACATTAACAGTATCAGTACCAACAGTATCAACAACCCCAGCCCCTTTTCCAAAACAATGCCGCACCTATGAATGTACCACTTCGACCACAGCTACTTGCACAACCTAACCTGAACCCAAAGAATAAAGCAGTCCATCAATTTGAGACCGCCAACATGCCTGCGTATTCCATCACTC
Source organism: Larix kaempferi (assembly GCA_027924585.1). Lineage (NCBI taxonomy): Eukaryota > Viridiplantae > Streptophyta > Pinopsida > Pinales > Pinaceae > Larix > Larix kaempferi. The sequence continues at coordinate 3,856,511 of BSBM01000435.1, forward strand.
AGATTCCATGCAATGATATACAATTACGATCAAGGAGGGTGGTGGAACCTATTATCACTGAGGATGTTTCATCCCCAGTGATTGAAACTAGAATAAATCAACACTATGAGAACATGGTTAATTCAGTAAGCCCCATCATTGAGGATGCTGATACTCCTACTCAAATAGTAGCTGAAACTCAGAAAGTAACAAACGATGTGTCACAGCCTACACAGTTGAATAAAGAACCACCATACCCTGAACGATTGGCCCTGCAGAAAACAGTGGAACAACCCCAATTTGATCTCGTCGGAGAATTGAAGAATTTGTATGTTAAAATTCCACTGTTACAAGCCCTTCATGATGTGCCCATTTATGCCAAGACTGTTAAAGATTTATGTGTCAAGAAACCAGGAAGAAGGCCCAGGGATTCCCCCACTGTCCACATGTTGGGAAAGCTTTCAGAATTAATAATGGGGAAGGCCCGTCTGGAAAAATACGATGACCCTGGGAACCTGACTGTTACAGTACACATAGGGAACACAAAAATTCCAAATGTCTTGGTGGATTTAGGCGCAGCTATTAACGTTATGACCATAGAAACTGTGAAGAAATTGGGACTCACTAATCTTCAACCAACCCCTACCATTTTGGAACTTGCTGATAGATCAACGATCAAGCTTGAAGGGATCCTAGATGACCTTGTGATCTCAGTTGACTTGTGGGAATACTCTGTGGATTTCTTGGTGTTATAGCTGAAATCTCAGTTGGGGGGACACCCACTGATCCTGGGAAGACCGTGGCTAGCCACAGCAAATGCCTATATCAACTGTCGGTCAGGATCTATGACCATTTCAGACGGAACTGAGATCAAGATCCTAACTCTGTACCCTCCAGCTCGACCAAGCATAGAAGCTGAGACTCCATTATGGGCATATTTGGAGAAGGAGGTAGGTGTGTAGCCATTACTAACCATAGGGAGAGCCTTAATGTTTAAAGATGAAACAGAGGATGATGCCATCAATAGTTTCATCGGTGAGCCCATGTCAGTCAATCAAAATGTCTATCAGATCTTGGACAATACTCTAGTTGCAACAGAACAAGAAAAGATTACAGAAGAAACTCTAATTGGTGATGACAGTATCATTCCAGTACTTAAGAATTCGAAGAGTGTTCCAGTAGAAATTGGGCCAGGAGAAACATTGAATATCAATCCTAATATGGCACCTAATGAGCTGGAATAGCTAGTCACTCTGCTAAAACAACGTAGGGGAGCTTTCGCTTGGGAGTACATAGACATGAAAGGAATTCCTTCTCATTTGTGCACCCATCATATTTATATTAAGAGAGACTCCAGGCCTATATGTCAACCACAACGAAGGATGAACCCAAACATAAGAGACATAGTGAAAGAAGAAATCCAAAAAATTTTGGAAGCAGGATTCATATACCCAATTTCAGATAGTGAGTGGGTTTCTCCAGTTGTGATTGTGCCAAAGAAGAATGGGAAATGGAGGGTCTATGTGGATTACAGAGAATTGAACAAAGCAACGCAGAAAGACCATTTCCCCTTACCTTTCATCGATCACGTCCTTGATACCTTGTCTAGGAAAAATTATTTCTCCTTTCTGGATGACTTTAGTGGCTATAACCAGATCCAGATTGCTCCAGAAGATTAGGACAAAACCACTTTCACCCGCCCTTGGAGAAATTTTTCCTACCGAGTACTTCCTTTTGGGTTGTGCAACGCACCAACTACATTTCAGAGAGCAGTGATTGGAATCTTTTCAGAAATGGTGAATGATTGCATGGAAATTTTTATGGATGACTTTACTCCATATGGTGATAGTTATGAAGAAGCACTGAAAAATTTAGAAAAGGTCTTGAAACGCTGTGAACAAATCCATCTCTCTTTAAGCACTGAAAAGTGCCACATGATGATGAGTGAAGGCATAGTGTTGGGGCACTTCATCTCTTCTAATGGTATCTAGGTAGATCCATCCAAAATCAAGGTAATTGAAAATATACCAACTCCTGGAACACAGAAGGATGTACCTAGCTTCTTAGGGCATGCTGTCTATTACAGAAGGTTCATAGAAAATTTTCCCAAACTAGCTTCTCCTTTGTTCACCCTGTTGATGAACGATGCACAGTTTGTCTGGAATGATGCATGCCAAACAGCTTTCACTGAGCTAAAGAAAAGGTTGTCTACAACACCCATCTTACGAGGGCCCAATTGGGCTCTTCCTTTTTACATTTCTTCAGATGGTTTAGATACTGCCATTGGAGCAGTTTTGGGATAGCAGGAAGGTAATGCTCCTTATGCCATTTACTACATTAGTAAAAATTTGTCTCCTACTGAACTAAATTATACTGTCACAGAAAAAGAATTTATTGCCATTGTTTATGCCATCAACAAATTTAGACATTATATTACTAGATATTCTACTTTTGTGCACATTGATCATTCTGCTATCAAGTATTTAATGAATAAACCGATCACGAATGCTAGAGTTAGTAGCTGTTACTATTACAGGAATTTGATATCACAATTATTGATAGACTAGGAAAGGAAAATGTTGTTGTAGATTTTTTATCTCGACTTACTAACAATGATGAAAATTTACCAGTTGAAGATTCCTTCCTTAACGAACATTTGTTTGCAGTATCAGCTCATTCCCCATGGTATGTAGATATTGCTAACTTTTTGGTTGCAGGTAAGCTCCTAGCACATTTGTTAAGGAGAGGAAAAAAGAAGATCATACAACAGAGTGCTAGGTACTGCTGGATTGATGGCCATCTTTTCTACATAGGGCTTGATTTAGAGATCAGAAGATGTGTTAGAGAAGATGAAATCTTTAGCATTCTTAAAGCTTTCCATGATGAGCCTTGTGGGGGAAATTTTGTTGATAAAAGGACACATCATAAAGTTTTGAGAATGGGCTATTTCTGGCCTACATTGTTCAGGGATGCGAAGAAGTATGTTCAGGCATGTGATAGCTGCCAAATGATGGGCCAACCCATAGCTTAGATGAGATGCCTTTACAGCCACTGCTTGTGGTTGAACCGTTTGATAGGTGGGCTCTAGATTTTGTAGGGCCTATCAACCCTCCAACAAAGAAGAAAGTTCACATCTTGGTTTGGATAGATTACATGACCAAATGGGTAGAAGCTGTAGCCTTGGTTAAGGCCAATGATCAGGCTGTGATTGATTTTCTGTATGAAGATATTTTTACTTGGTTCAGAGTACCTAAGGAAATCATTATAGATGGTGGACCACAGTTTGTGTCTCACAAGATGGAAGCACTGTTACAGAAATTTCATATTTAGCACAGAATAACCTCGTCATATCATCCACAGGCCAATGGCGAAGTGGAGAGCACAAACAAGGTTATCGAGGCTATTCTGACAAAAACGGTGAAGAGCCATCATAAAGATTGGGCTGAAAGGCTTCCAAAGGCACTATGGGCCTATCGTACTATGTGGCGTAACAACACTGGTTTTTCCCCATATGAGTTAGTGTATGGTAAGAAGGTTTTTTTTCCAATTGAATTTGAAATCAGAACCTTCAAAACAATTGTGGAAGCAAACCTGGATTTATCAGAGGCACAAAGGAACTAACTGAATCAGCTCAATGAATTGGATGAGAAGCGCACAACTGCAATACATCATACAGCTTTAATCCAACAACAATGCTCTAAGTGGCATGATCGATTTATAAAGAAGAAAGTCTTCCAAGAGGGGGATTGGGCCCACGGGGGCTTCATTAGAAGGCAATATAATACCATGTTAATTCATATTGCGGTATTAGATATTCATGAAAACCTAAAAATTATATTGCTTATATATTAAGGGGCAAAGGGTTTTTTTTATTTAATGTAACAATACAAAAATACTTTGGGGTCTTTTTTATATGGGCGAGCTGACAAATATCCACCAAATGGAGATGGTGGGATCACGATCGGATGAGAAATCGGGTTGAGGCAAGGCTCGGGCTTACCAGTACGCAGAGAAATCACATCTTAAGGCATGCTTGAGGCTAGGGGGTTTCATGGTGAAGTGGGTTTTCAGACGATCATAGAGGAGAGACAATGGTCATTGACAGCTAGTTGTTACCAATAGCACTCAGCCAGTTGTTACCAATAGCCTTGGGAGGCTCTAAGCTTCCAAGGCCTGTTATAGGCCCTCGAAAGGCATTGGGGGCTTGAATACCCAACCACTCGTGCCTGTTACAGGCCTTGGGAGGTTTAGTCAGCCTCCTATAGCTTGTTACAGGCCTTGGGGTCTTGGATACCTATCCCACAATAGGATTAGTCAGCGATTGGGGAACTGTAACATGCAACCTAAATGTTGTACTATGTGCATTGGCTCTAGTGACGTACAAGAAGTGATCTCCTATCTCTTCATTAAACCATTAGATGTTGAAAATCATAATGATATGTGCTTGAGTAATTTCATTGTGGGTGAAGTAATGTGAATCCACAATATACATTGAAAGAAGCAAGGTGCATTGTAGAATGCATGTGGGGTCATAAGAGGGGTATCATATCAATATACTAGGTAGAAATATAAAGGCATATAAAAATGTTAATGAAAAAATTGATACATACAATATCTAGTGAAAATAGGGGTTTTTTTAAATTGAGAAGGCATATTGGGAGGGGGTTAAAAAAATGATTTTGGAAGGTATTTTCCAATATTGAGGGAAATTAGGGGTATTTTTTCATATGCCACGAATGAACATGCTATGATAGAGGTTTATTGAGTGAAGCCTTCATGACTGGGCCCTGTTGTATGATTCACGGTTCAAGAGGGACTTTAAAGGAAAATTGCGCACTCATTGGTTGGGACCCTATCAGATAGATCGGGTATTTGATAATGGAACAGTCCGGTTGATCACCATTGATGAAAACAAAGTACCATTATTCGCAAATGGTCATCTGGTGTGACTGTATCACAAGCCGATCTCAAGGGAAGCTTTCGTTTCGCAGGTTGTAGGTGATCCAGAGTATTAGTTAATGCTAGGGAAGGGATATTTCTCAAACCCTATGAATTCCTAAAAGATGCAATTTCCATACATATTTTGTACATAAATAATTGGTTTTTCTTTCATTCTATATTTTTTATTTTTTTATTTTTTGCACTTGATTGGTTTGTTTTGAAGAACTGTGTGCAGGAATTAATTGAAAGAACAACAGTTGTGACTGGGCCAGACGATTGCAGACACCCCACATTTGTTCCCGATCTAATAAAGCTCTTTTAAAAAACAAAATGAGTGATTCGTTATCTTTCAACTATCAGCTGAAAAATTGCTTGTTACTTCATTTTGACACAGCTGCAACTCCTTGCCTTGCTCATTCTTCCTATTTTAGCAGTTGTGACTCCGCCACTTTTACCCGTTTTGCCAAATTCCGCATCTACGACTCCGCTATTTCCGCTCACCTTTCTATGTTTGGCAGTTTCTACTCCGCTATTTCCATTTCATTTTTACCCCTTTACAGTAGGTGCGACTCCGCTACCTTTGCCCATTCCACTAAACCTAGTAGCTACGACTCCGCTACCTTCGTCGATTCTGCTAAACCTAGCAGTTGTGACTCCACTATTTTTTATCAATCCGCTAAATCCAGCAGCTGCGACTCTACCATTTTTGCTTATGTTGCTAAATCCAGCAGCTGCGACTCCATCTTTCCACTTCATTTCCGCTCCTTCTGTACAGCTATGACTCCGCCATTTTCGCTTATTTTGCTAAGTCTTGCAGCTGTGACTCCACCAGTTTTTCTGCTCTCTGATTGATGATGTCAATCATGATTTAATTAGGCATCATTTTTAGTTGCTTTCTTCATTACTCCAATTGCAGTCTGCGGTACCTATCAGCTCGTGTGGCATGGCCACATCACTTCGGCACATGTGCATTTATGCTTATTTTTAATGACGGATATGATGAAGGTGGGCTATGATGGTTGGCACGCCATGACGATTAACTCACGGATGGATGCATAGCGTGAAGGTACCGGTTCTAACTATAATCATGATTAGGCATTTATTGACTTCGTAAATAATAATGGTTATGTCTATCATTCCTCCTTGCCAACTATCCCTACCATTTATCCCGGCGAAAATTGTGTTTAAAGCCACTACCTGTACTCCTGATCATGACTATCATTCTATTTGATTCGTGCGACAAATCAACCATAAATCTTACTTCGAAACTAACGCTGCCACCTTTCCAACACGGCTCAATTCAACTCTTGACTATCCGTCAACTGTGCCCACATGCAGACAGTTCGATAGTTGGAGCTGTGACTGCAACATTTGTTACAACTTCTTGCAGAGGTCTAGTGATATGGGTATTCCCGTGAGGTACGAACCTCTAACAATAGATTCCCTATATAGAAACAGAGATGTCTTTATCATTTTTCAAGAAGCAGGATGGACGACTTATTTTCAACGCCTGAGTGGTTTTCATGAGGAAACGACCCTTGAATTTGCTCAAAATTTGACGAACACTCATTCAGAGGTTCAAGGAATAAGGGTATATGTTTCAGAGGTAATTCTGGTAGAAGTAATAGGACTTCCCAGAGTTGGGCGACATTGGTTTAGTAAAAAACGCTATCATCCAACCGCAGTTGAATATTTTCTTGCAGCTGGAGAAAGTGTCTGACCATTGCACAGGGGAACAACTTTGGAAACTCTTCCACATCCGTGGAACCAAGTTGCAATATTTTTGAAGATATATATTACCTGCGAGGGGAGGTATAGTGTTGTTTATATCAATGAATTTTTGCTCCTATCACATTTACGACACAGCCGATTGCTAAACATGCCGTACTTTCTTTTTCAATCTTTGCAACGCATGGCTTACTATGTTAAAGGTGCTCAACACCCGTTAGCATCCCTCACAAATCATTGGCTCATTAAATTGCTGATCTTACGAGCCCTTGCATGGCATAATTTGACATGGGATCAATTTCTGGGCCAGCCAAACCTCCCCCGTGAAATGTCTTTAGAAATATTGCATTAGGACTGGATTTCCTCAATTTCAATTGCGAGGAGAAGGGAAGATGGAACACCTAAAGAGATAGAAACAGAGGAGGATGTAACAGGGGCAGCCGAAACTGAAATGGAAAATGAAAACTACAAGCAAAGGTAGTATCAAAAAATGAACAAGCAGTCCCGAATGTAGAATCTTCTCTCATAAGGACTCTAAATTAGAAGGAGGGAGTGGGCTCTATTTCTAAGGAAATGGGGCCTCAGAGAAAGGGAGGGACGATGAGAATGGGCCAGTCATCTCGCTCACTAAAGAAGAGGAGAATCAAAATTTTCACTGCAGCAGGAGCAGGTCATCTGGTCAGGGTAGACAGTGGGACTCCTATTTTTAAACCTCAACCACCTGCTGATACACAAGAACCTGCTGTAGAAGAACCTCAATTAGATAATCTTCTATTTGAAAATGAGTTTCTAAAGGAGGAGGTGCAAGATCTTCAGGAAGAACTACATAAATGGAAGGAGACATGCAGGGAATAGGAAAAGAAGTATGTGGATGCAAGGGTGGAAGCTGCAGATCAATTGAGAAACTTACTGTCCATTCGAGGAATTGGAGTACAACAAGAGATAATATGTCCAGAATGTGGAGATATTTTTAATTTTGCAGTGCTTAAAGTTACAGAGGTAGACCTAGCAGTTCAGGGATCTACAGGAGCAAGGAAATCAGAGAAGTTATTTTCAAGCTCAGCCTCATCGTTTTGAAGGAATCAAGTCGATCCAGCAGACTAAAATCATCAAGAAAAAGGACGTTGTCACACAAGAACCAGCCACCTTAAAATTTGGTTGAAAGTGTAATTTAGATTGAATTTGTTAAGGGCAGGAGGGTGTTGTCACACTAGAACCAACATTCCCAATGAATGATTAGAAAATTTTATTTCCTCAACTGGCATAATATGAACAGGGGTCAGCCTCAGAATCAAACTAGTCAGCTGTTGCATGAGGACATGCAAATGGATAGTTGGGGGGAGATGTTGGGCCCTGGAAATGTCCCTTTTTAACCATACCTATTTCATCATTTTGCCAAATTTTACTTTACTTTCGTAAACCATATACATGCCTTTTCCAAATCAATCCGCAATCCTGACAAGGTATAAATTATTATTGTTTCATTTAAATTATTCCTAAGATTGTTATGGTTATGAATCCTGACCCTTGGTTTATGCTAACATTTGTGAGTTCATTTAGTCAAAATCTAAAGCGCAGGTGTATCAGCCAAAGTGGCACCAGTTGTTACTCTTCAAAGCACCAGCTTCTCATACTCCAAGGAACAACGCATCCTCCACGCGAGCTATAATAGATCCTCATTGTAACGGATTCCATTGAAACAGAGCCTAGCTGCGACAGACAAGTTGCATTCCAGTTGTTGAGTCTGTTGATCCATTAATTATTAGAGCAAAAACATCCTTCATGATTAACAAACTTGTTTAATATGGCTATATCAGTTAGTTGTAACTCCACAGCATGAAGATCATAGATATTAATTGCTACACGATTATAGTGGATCTGAAACTGTATTTTCCTTGTATAAATTCCAGAAGGCTCTCGTAGCCTAGGGTTGGACAATTACGATTTTACACGAGATGTAACAGAACACTGATACTGTCAATTTCCATCATTAATATGAGAGCAGAGTTCTTCATTTCCGTGTTTTAATTTTTTGCGATTCTTACAAAGATAGCTAGTTTAAGTAGGTAGAATGATTTAGCTTTACTTCTGTTGTGTGGTGTGGAATTATTACAAATGTTATTGGTAGCTGCAACAGAGAATTAGCTTTCGTTTTGATAGTTCATAATTGCATCTTGAATCGTTGTAGCAGATTGGTGTGACAGTTGATTGTGTAGGATAATTCATTTAATGCATGTGAGTTTGAATCAGCTGTAACGGCCAAGCTCAATTCCAATATCTTTCAGTTGTTTATGCTTTCTAGGATTTCCAGTAATTATCAGTTAGAGTCCAAGCTTAGATTCTGGTTACTGTTGTATCTTTAATTGATTTAAAGTAGGAAGATTAGGATTGAGTAACAGTAGCTATTGGGTGGATAATTTTGGTAAAGATCAATTATTGGTAGTTTGATAATTATAGGATTTAACTTCTTGCAAAAGCAATCTGGTTTATTTCTATTCTCAATTTTATAAATGCTGGGTGATTTCTATAGGAAGGTAGTTTCAATCAAATCCTTAGATGTGTGAATTAGCTTAGTTTGCTTTCTGCAGTGAGTTTGGTTGGATAGATTGGTAGGATCATTATCTACATTTAGTAAATCAACTATTTGACATGTTTATGCATAGATTATGCTCATTAGCATTGAAATAAAAGACCTCCCTGGGTTTGAGAATTTATATTGACCATCCTGTGTGTTAGCTTTAATTAATTGACATATAGGGTGACCAACAAGAATATGCAGGTCCAAGTTTGGAATGAATATGATAAATGCATTGTTTGTCTTCCCTCTTAATCTTGCATTCTTCACATAAGAGTTTAAGAGTTTTGTACTTAGATAAATAATCTTGTATGCATGAAAAATCAATTGCATTTAAAGAAATCAACTCATTTTCGAGTTGGTGACCTTGAATTTTATTGTGTTTACCAAACACAGATTCCAACATGTCCCAAGCAGCATCAGGTTCATCAATTCCAGATATGTGGAATCGCAAATCAGTAGAGATTGACATCCCAATAAATCCACGAGATTCGTCACATCTATTTCTCCATTTTATTTTCTTATCATCATGAGTGGGTTATGTTACTTTCCCTGAGGTAATTCTGAAAAGTCCTCTACTTCGTAGAACATCCTCCATACGAGATTTCCATGAGAAATAGTTGGAACTGGTAAGTAGAATATCACAAGGGGTGGCCATATTTGTAAATTAATGGATGTAAAAGCAAAAACCAATAGTCTGGATGCGAAGAGCTCAAAAAAATAGGTGGTTTTAAAAAAAATGACACTGAAAAATGACTCCGCATGATGAAGTTATGCTTGATCAAGGAAAATGTTGAAGATGTCCCCAATATTGACGTGGTAGATAGAGAATGACCAGCTAAAGAAAAATGATCCCCCTCTTCCCAAGATGAACCTTTGACAATCACTTTACAAGAAATTTGCTTTAAATGAATCACTTTTGTAAAATAAGTGATTTCACTTTTACTATGATGTTACTTTAAATAGTGCAGCAATAAAAATGAACTTAAGTGACTCACTTTTTCTTTTTATTTTTATTTTTATTTAAGTGAGATGCACTTTTACAATAAAGTAATTTGAAAATAGAAATTGCATTCACTTTTTTCTTTTAAAAGTAACTTCCTAAGACTTGAACTCAAGACCTATTAAGGAATAAAACAACTTTGAACCAAGTGAGCTACATTAAAAAGTATGAAAATATGGGAAGGAGGAAGGGGGTTTTCTTTTTTTTTTACTCTTCTTGCTCGGTTTTTGTGCTTGCCTTTTTTCCCGCAAATCACACCATAAACCAAAACAAAAAAACTTTTCCACGCTTGTGGGGTTAGATCTCGTTAGCTTGCCGAGAAATTCTACTTTTTCTCTTTGTTTCTGATTTGCTGAGATCGCACAAGGTGCACAGCAAAGAGCATACGCAGCCAAGAAAAACACTTTCCCTTTCTGTTTCTGATTCACTGAGATCGCACAAGGTGCATGGAAAAGAGCATACACAAGCAGGGAAAGAAACAATATGAAACTAAAAAAAATCTAATAATAAAAACTGCTAAAATATGAGATATTTTTTTTAAAAACAGAAATAAGAAAAAGCGTCACTGTAACATTATACCTTCAGATCTGATGAAATACGCATTTCTAAAGCAACCAGGAACCGTTTTCGATCAAACGAAAAATATTTCCCAATGGAAACGACGCTCCGGATGCAATGGAACACCTCCCATAGCCCAGAAACGCACAAAAATACTAGAACTAGAAACCCTTTCAAGTTTTAGCAACAACAGTTCAAGATATAGATCATAACCGGAAGCGGCTCTTCATAAAAGCTCTGATACCATGTTCGAGTACACAGGGTACTCCCAAATGACCAAACACCTAGAGAAACCACTTCACACAAATAGATCACTTATCAATACACTGATGTTTTTACGTGGTTTAAACCCTCAAGAGGGAAACACTCCATGGCCCCGACCAAATAGCTTCTACGGGAGCAATTTATTATGCAAAGAAAGAAAGTTACAAATGAGCTTCTCATAATCAATCAACTTTCCAATGACCCTCCATGCTCTTTAAATAGAGATCATGGACCAATCGGGTGTTAAGGCACGGATCAAGGGTAGGTATGATCTAAGAGAAGTTGAGCCGTCGGATCACTCTATGTCTAGAACATATCGTGACTATTGGATTAAATATTTACAAATGCATACTAAAGAAACACACTTTTTCTAATGGATATATTACACAAGTTGATCTTAACTAACTCCTAAGTGTCTAAATATCCTAACAGAAGGAAACCATGAACTTTCGTAGAATAGTCCGGAATGAAGCGACAGAGAAAGTTGGATCTGTAATTGTAATAATGAACGTGGTGATGGGAGGTCCAAAAAAGGCTTGAAGCTTCAAAGGATCAATAGTGATCCCATTTTGGGAAACAATGAAACCCAATAACCGCCCTGCAAGAATGCAAAAAAGAGAATTGAGAGGGTTCAAGTAGATGTTGTATTTGTGACAATGAAAAAAGAATTTGCGGACATCGTCCAGGTGGTTGGATCGCTTCTTGGATTGAGCAGTGAGGTCCTCCAAGTATACAAGGATGATATGAACCAAGTCATGAAAGAAAAAGGTCATGGCCCATTGAAATGTGGCACCAACAGTTTTAAGGCCAAATGACATAAGTCGATAGGAAAAGGTTCCCCATGGGGTAGTGAAAGTAATATTGTACTGATCTTCTTTGCAGATTTGGATTTGATTATAGGTAGAGAAACCATCCATGAAGGATAGAATCTCATGACATGTACAAGCATCAATGAGCTAATCGATGAAAGGCGTAAGAAAGTTTTCTTTGAGACAAGCTAAATTCAGGTATTGAAAATTGGTATAGATGTGAATGGTGCCCTTTTTTTTGTTAACCGCCACAAGATTGGATACATAGGTGGCGTAACAAATGGGATAAATGAATCCGGCTTGGCGTAATTTTTCAATCTCGGCCCTGATGGATGGTAGATTAGCAGGGTGAATGGGCTGTTGTTTTTAGTGGACGGGTGGGACGTCAGGCCAAGTATCAACATGGTGCTCAATGATGGTGGGGTCAAGACTAGGCATCTCAGTATATTACTAAGCGAAAACGTCACATAACTCTTGGAAGAGTTCCTTAAAGGTCGTAACTTATTTGGGAGTGCATGAGGTGCCTAACGTAATGTTCTCAACTACACTGAGTGTAATGGAGATATCAACCTATATGGTAGGTGAAATGTTATCCATGTTACCTTCCTTGAAGGCATCGGAAGATGGGATGGGGTTCTTAAACTGCTCCACTCGGCTAGGGATGAAGTATTTTGTTTCAATGGAAAGTTGGTGGGTTGTACTCTGGGTAGAATCCTCAGGAATAAAGTAGGATTTATGATGCATATCATCCCAAGGGAATTCGGGGGCCGTTAATATGTCGAGGATTTATTTGTCACTGCGAAAAAAGTATGTGGATAAGTCGGGAGAGGTAAGGATATTGTTTGGGTGCAAAGTTGGTTCACCGCTTGTGGAAATCATATAGATCGTGTTAATCTCTCCCGAGGGGGCGGACTCAGGTGGGTGAATCTCCTTGATGGTGGTAATGGAGGACTATAAAGAGGACTCATTCATTTCGTGGAGAACCAACTGATACTCAAGAAGGTCAGGACAATGATGGGAACAATGTTCGTATATCTCGCATATGGCACATGAATGATTGGTGCGCAATGACTTGTTGCGCGGTTTGGGGGTGGTATCTAGCTCGACAACCAGAATATTGGTGTCATAGTCCAACATTTTCATGTGATCTTGAAGGCTTGGAAATTGTGGACAATTATGGGTAGCATGGCCCAAATCATCACATACAGAGCACTTAGTGGGTGCACGAAATGGAGGGGGAGGTTTCACAGTTTTCATCGCCTGTGGGGTGGTATAAGTTTGTGGTCCTTTGTGGTCCTCTTCCCCCAACATTCTTGGATGGTGGAGGGGAATGGTTGGATGTAGATGTGGTTGTCACACCAGGAGGTGGATTGTTAGCCATAGTGATTGGTTGGATTGGTTGAAGGATAACTTGTGGTGTAGGAAGATACCACACGGGAAGTCCTAATGTTAACCCAGGGAGATTCAGTGTAGCCATAACAAGCATACTTACTACTCCGGATGGTGGGAACAAGAACGGTATTGTGTGAATGGGTGTGGATCCAATGTGGCTGGGTACCGATGGCGGTTGAGGAAACAGTGGTTGTTGCAAGTTAGGTACCGACTTAGTTGATGAAATGGCACACAAGTCAGAAATTTTGATGGCCGATGGAGGAGGTGATAAAGATTGAAACTTGGATATCACGGGAGTCTTTGAATAGACTCCAAGGCCGATGGTGGAAACCAAGGAGGTGGATGCACCAAAAACGAGTTGTTCAACCATGGGGAGAATATTTTCAAGTGTAGCGGGCACATTCTGGCTGTAGTAAGTAACTTGGTCGAATTTCACTACACGTCCCTCATGGGGGAACATCATCATGCAGAACACTGATGAAGCAACGAACTTCATGGCGTACATGTAACTTAGTACTAGGGGTAGGTTGTAATCGAGTTGGGAATTGGTGACTTCTATGTCAATTAGGATAGTTTTGAAAGCTAATTGGACTGGGACATTGGCCAAGAGGCCTTGTGGTTGAGATGAACGACCATGGTAATCTCGTAAAGAGGGCATAGATGGTTGTAGTGTAGGGGATACAAGCTTATGCCACACGAAAGTAGACATAATGCATGTAGAGGCATCCTCATTGATGATGCATTGATGGATCACAAGATTTCGTACTGAGACCGAAACTTGAAATGCTAATGTGGAAGATATGCATGGTTCAGATTGGTATAAATCGAATGCCATCGTCTATGATTTAGAAGGGTCTATTTCACCTATGGAAGACAATAGTGTTTTGCGCTGCATTGGGAATTTCTTCAAAAATTCAAGGGTTGACATAGCAGTAGGTGGATAGGCTAAGTCATCAACGATATTATATTTGGAGGTAGCACGAGCATTGGGGTTGTTATTAATGTGATGTAGAGGAAAATGAGGAGCTTTGGGGGCCCCTTCGAATGGCCCTGGTGGTATGCGTGATGACTGATTTGTGGGAAGAGTGTTATCATCCTTATTCGTAGGAATGGTTTCTATGGTGGAACCATACTTGTTATGGCGTGTTTGAAGGTTGACATCAGCGGAAGACATCATTAAAAAGTGGTGGGTACTAGAATCAATGGGTTGAATATGAGGAGCAGCGTAAGTAACTTGATTTTGTTTTGCAGGGGCACCTTGAGGAGGAGCCAAAGGTTGGGTGGCTACTACTCCTTTTGTGGGTAGGGTGTTTTGCAACACCATGGGTCTTGCATTGGGTTGTGGTGGGTTGGGTGGTGCCGAAGGTGCATCATGTCCTTGGATTTGGGCGTCATCATGCCAAAGTTGGTGAGCTCACTCCAGATGGGGAAAATTATGCGTGTAATAGCCATATACCCTACAAATAGAACATGGGAGGTTTTTGCGTAAGTTGGGGTTTTTACCCTGTCGAGGTGGTTGATCAGGATTTTGGTTAGTCGGGGCAGCACCATTATTATCAGGAGGGTTTTCCTCTATCAGGAGGTTGGTTGTTTCTGCATTTATGACCGTGTCCCCGATTCTATTTTCTTTGTTGGTTCCCTTGGGTAGGTTGGTTCTATTGTTGATTTTGTAGAGCATAAAATTTCCCCTAGGGAACAAGGGGCCTCCGTGGTTGACCAGGTGTGGGGGCAGGTTGTGGTGGGTAATAAGATGGAGGGGCTTGAGGCTGTGCAGGCACTGGTGCTGGTGGTGGATGGTAGTAGGCATGTGACACAGCAGGGGTTCGTATGTCAGCTAGGTATGTCCATAATAGTGTGATGAACAAGAAGGCCCATGTATATGGGGGCATGGGTTGGGGAAGCAGACGAAGAGGTTGCTCCTGAATGGGTTGTGGCACGTGAAAGGTAGGGACTACTCAAGGAGGAATTGGGTGTGGGATTGTAAGTCGAGGGCTAGCAGGGGTCATATGAGTATAAGGCTAGCTATGAGATGCAACATGTCCAATAATTCCATTGGTAGCATGGGATTCCCCCAACGCATCTTTCTAGGAGGAATCACCATGGGGAGCATTGGGTAAAATGGAGTAGAGGTAGCTTGACTGTGCATAGATAAGGTCAAATTGTTGGGATTTTAGAATGGCTTCTTCTTTAGTTTGGGTTCGTTCAAATGCCACATCCTTGGCGATAACTGGTATGAGGGATTTCAAGAACTAATCGAAGAAGATATAGTTGTCTAACTTGATATTGCACAAACTACGACGTCTACGCCACTCATGAATATGGTTAGTAATATGGGTATCTTTGTTCTATCTACAAGATAGTAGAATCTCAACACTAGCATCATAACAGAGTGGTAACTGGAAGAAATGCAAGAAATTCGAACCGAGAGATGAAAAATGGAGTGGTTCCCATGTGGTTGTTTGATATACCATTTAGTTGTAGAGCGAGTGAGTGTCCATTGTAAAAGGTGGAGGTGGATCCAGTAATCCACAATGGAGTTGGAGGAACACCATAAGTGGAAGTACATGATATGGTTTTGGGGGTCCTCACCACCCTTCCCTTCAAAATTTGGGATGTTTAAAGGGAGTTTGGTAGGCATGGGAGGCCATGTGGGGTCATGTCGGATTAGATTGTTGGTCAATCAGGCCAGATCAAGGAAGTTGAGACTGGCCATGAATGGAAAACTAGAAGAAGGATGTGAAATGGTTGTAGTGACCTGTGTGCTATCCATGGCAGTGGTCGTGGGGCCACCTCCACCGAGGGGCGGAGAAATGGCGTGAGTCATAGAGGGGATCAAGTAGGAAGGGCTAGTGCCCCCAAGTGTACTACTAGTGACCAAAAGGGATGATAGTGGGAATGGATCCTCTACCGATGAGTATGAAAGGAGTGACTGGAATACCAGGTGTAAGTCCAGTGGATGGTATGGAAGGGATAGATGCTGAAATGGTAGTTGGGATAGTGGTGGAACCACTGCCGATGACACCACTGGTAAAGGGGTTGGGATAGACGGAGTTGTGTATGTGGGTAACTCTGAATCAGAGTCATAAGTAAAATAAGGGGCATCGAGATAATGATCTAGAGATGAAACTATACATCTGTGACAGGTGGTGTCAAGTGGACCGTGCTGCAGGGAGAGTCCCCATTGGAGATGAGAGTGTCTCAGTGAATCAATGGTGATAGGTGTAAAAATTTATAAATGGATGTGGGATATAAAATTCTCAAAAATCCAAGTGCAACCATGTGTGCAAAAAAATAACTCTCAAAACATGTGGTGCTCAGGCCAACAATAGGCTCAAAAACAGTTGGTGCAACAACGTGCTACAACAAGTAGAGCAGAAATAAAATGGTCAGAATAGCAACAAGAAGCACTCCTAAAAGATAAAAAGGTAGACTCACTAATCCAATGGGGGTATAGGAGCATGCAAACACCTATCTAAAAGATATGAAAGATCACACAAATCGTATCGCCTGTAGGGTGACAAAATCCGCAGTCAGGAAATACAAAATTGAGAACCAAATGGCTAAGGATATCCCTCTATCGAAAGGGACTCTTGGTAAAAAAGTCCTAGAAGAATGGAAACTAGGTTACCTTGTTCATGGCACATCTGGAAAGGTATTCCGTAGCTTCAGTTCTTTGGCCGTTGTACACCCGGTATGCTTTCCAACATGCACAACGAGAACAACGATGTGGTGTCCTTCAGTACAGAATGGAGAGCAGTATTCCACTCAGACTTCTAGAACCAATCTTGCCACTTTCCCTCCCAAGGGAGAGGCCCTCCGACAAATCGATGTTAACCGTACCAATAAGTAATAGTGGATTTTGGATCCCTAAAAGACAATAGTTATGTCTCAAATGTAAATGACAAATGGGGTGTTATTTGGATGCCTATCCCCAATGTCCTACCTAACTACAGAGTTCTTTTTGTGTTCCTGAATTGGTGTTAAATTTGTTTGAGTTAAGTATATTTAAAGGCTCACTTTGATTATGGTAATCGAGTGTGTGTTAATTTTTTAGCATTTACTTCAATCTGATCTAGGATCTTAACTGAGAGAACAACATGTATAGCATATCTATAGCATATCAATCATGGACACAATAATGCAAGCACACAGGAGACACAGATTTTACTTGGCGAAAACAATAAAGGTGAAAAACCCCAATAACTTCCTCAGAGATAGATAGAGCAATGATACAACCCAAGCATAAGAGATAGACATCTCCTAGCAGAAGCTTCTCCTCCTCCATATGTGCGCCACTCTCCAAAGAGTGTGTGAGAGAATAGAATGATCAAATAGAGTGCCTCCCGCATTCTATTTATACTTGACTTGACTTTCATAATAACCTTTACTAGGTTGGCCTTAACTTAACCACATAACATAATGCTCACTGGGCCGAACCCCAATAGGCTGGTCTAATAACCCATCAAGTATAAGTTATGACACTTACAATATAAATGACGACACTTCCATAAAGAGGAATAATAACATCTCTATAGGAATACAATATACATATATGTGAAATACATTCCAAAGTTTACATATACATCAACACTTCCTCTTAACTAGGAAGGTATTTCTTGACACAGGTCTTCTAGCTCAATTCTTCTTCTCTGGATCATCTTCAGCGAATCATCGTCACAATCACTATTGCTACTATCTTAATCAATCTTTGAATCTACTCATCATAGGAAGTTCTACAGAGCCAGTCCTTTTTCATACTAGATGTAGGCGCACCACCTTCAGGTCTTCATCATCACTAGCCATATTGTGGAATCCTCAGGACTTATTACGGTGTGTCACAAAACCTTGCAAGAGCATCCCAGGACTTATTACGGGCACACAACCCAACCTATCGGATCTTCCAGGGAGCTATTACATGTGACCCCACCACAAAACCTCGAAAGAGAATCCCAGGACTGATTATAAGCACACAGCTCAACCTATCAGATCTCCCAGGGTGCTATTAAATGTGGTCACCACAAAACCTCGCAAGAGCATCCCAGGACTTATTACAGGAACACATCCCAAGCTATCAGATCTCCCAGGGCGATATTACATTGGTCATGGAAAAACCTCGAAAGAGCATCCCAAGACTTATTACGGGAACACATCCCAACCTATCGGATCTCCTAGGGCGCTATTATATGCCATAAGACAAAACCTCAAAAAAGTGTTTTCCAGATCTCCCAGGGAGCTATTATATGCCAACGGAAAAAACCTAGTAAGAGAATATGCAAGCCTCCCAGGGCGCTATTATATGTCCTCCCAAAGCAAAACCTCAAAAGAGCATTTGGTAGATCTCCCAGGGAGCTATTATATGCCAGTGACAAAACCTAGCAAGAGAATCTGCAAACCTCCCAGGGTGCTATTATATTCTTATATGCACAACCTGTCCACGGCCATAGAGTATCAACCTAATACTCACCATACATCATCCTGATGTACACATGATCATCCTAATCATCATCACTACATCGTCCTGACGCATGTCATTTGGAGCAACATCCTGAAGCTCATCATCCATGATCATCCTGATCATACAATGTATCCACCTAATGCATACACAATATCTTCCTGATACATATCATCATACATGATCTACCTGATCATACAATGTATCCACCTGATTCATATACAAATACATGATCCCCCTAATCATACCTAATACATATCAACATACATGATCTACCTAATCATACAATGTATCCACCTGATACATATACAAATACATACACATGATCCAACTGAACATATCCAGCATCCAACATGATGTGTACATACATATAAATGATCCAACTGATCATATCCAACATCCAACATGGTGCATACATACATATAAATGATCCAACTGATCATATCCAGCATCCAACATGATGCATATACATAGCAGTAACTGGAGCATCATCCTGATGCTCATCATCCAGTGCTTACATCCATAGCAATGAAAGGATCCTCCTCTCACCATGCTTGGAATGGATTTAGAAAATGTGTCCATCACTTCTTCCTCGAAGTGTCGTCAATCTGAAGAACACCAACCCTCTCTCTGAAGTACTCGAACTTCACTCTGGCTACTGGTTTCGTCAGTACATTTGCGATTTGCTCATCCGTCACAACATACAGGAGCTTCACTGCTCCTCTCTGCACCATATCCCTGATATAGTGATATTTGATCTCAATGTGTTTCAACCTGTTGTGGAACACTCAATTCTCAGACAGCTTCACACAACTCTAGTTATCACAAAAGATACCAGTAGCCTCCAATGGGAGATCAAATAACTCAGACAGTAGCTTTTAGAGCCATACTACCTCACAACTAGATGAACAAGCTGCAACATACTCTGCTTTGGATGTACTCAATGCTATGCAGGACTGCTTCCTGCTAAACCAAGAGATCACACCTGATCCCATACTGAAGCAGCACCCAAAAGTGCTCCTCCTATCTGCAGCACTGCCTGCCCAATCTGAATTAACATAACCCTACAGGTTAAACTTTTGATTCGCATCATACTTGAGCCCATAATCAATTGTACCATTCAAGTACCTCAGAATATGCTTTACAGTAACTAAGTGAACATCTCTCAGATCCGTTAGGAACTAGCTCAATGTGCTCACCGCTAAGCAAATATTTGGTCTCATGTTCGTCAAGTACATCAAGGACCCAATCATCTGACGATACACAGTGACATCAACCAGATCAGATGAAGCATCACACAGAAGCTTCAGGTTCGATGCCATAGGTGTGGCCATGTCCTTGTAGTCCATCATCCCGAACCTCTTCAGGATCTCTACTACAAACTTCCCTTGTCCAAGGAAGATCCCATCTGCACTCTGCCACACCTCCATGCCTAGAAAATAGTGTATCATCCCCATGTCCTTCATCTCGAAATCAGCAGCAAGCTTCCTCTTGGTATCAACAATCAAACTATCATTACCTATAACAAACAGGTCATCCACATATAGGAGTAGTATCACAGGATTTCCTTCCTCAACCTTGTAGTAAAGGTTGGAATCCTCTTTACTCTTGGTAAAGCCCAAACTAGATAGGAAACTGTCCATCCTACCATACCAAGTCCTAGGAGCTTGTTTCAAGCCATACAAGGATTTCTTCAACCTACACACATATGACTTCTTGTCATGTGTCTCAAAACCAAGTGGCTGCTCCACATACACTTCCTCCTCGACTAAACCATTCAAGAAAGCAGTCTTGACATCCATCTGGTGTATCTTCCATTTCATCACTGTAGCCAGAGCAAGTACTATCTAATGGAAGTGTATTTGGCTACTGGAGCAAAAGTTTCTTCATAGTCAATTCCTTCTTTTTGTGAGAAGCCACGAGCTACAAATCTCGCTTTGTATTTCTCTATGCTGCCATTTGCAGCATGCTTAATCTTGTAGATCCATTTGGAAGTCACAACAGACTTCCCTTTAGGTCTTGAGACCACATCCCAAACATCATTCTTCATGATCCAATCTCTACCAGAACATTGTTAAGAGTTTGCACTAATCCCAACATGTCACCAAAGAGGTTTCAATCTAGATAAGTAGCAATGGAATGTTGTACAGTGCCATAGGCCACTTACCCATCACATGCATATTAGTAGTATACTGTTCATTAATGCAATTATTCTAATATGCATAATACACAACCTAAGTCTAGGAACATAAGCATATACATCATTGAACAATTCAAATACGCAAGTAATGACAATTCAAATATGCAAGTAATGACGATTCAAATACTTATCTTTGTTTGGTTGTTGGGTGGACTCCCTCTGAATCTTTGCAACTCCATTCCAGGGGGGGTTCACTAGTGAAGCAATATCATATCACGTCCATTCATATTGGGGGTTTGAATACTCTTAGAAACCTCAAAAATATATTGCCCCGTATTAAGGGGTCAAGGGGGGATCTTAATTTGACATAGTAATATAAATATTGGGGGTTGATTTATTTGGGTGTGATGAGTAATAAACTCCAAATCATGGGATGGATCCATACCTCCAAATCATGGGCTCAATTCGTACCCACCTAAAACATAAGGACCCTCCATTTTTATTTGATATTGCCTATGATCCTAAGTTTTGCATAAATCTGATAATAGTGTACCAATAATAATATCGATGGAAGTCTCTTTGGATTATTGGCCATGAGCAATCCTCATTCAATAGATTATTTAGGCTTGGTTTGAATTGATATTATATTGTTTTTCATACTTAAGTTAAGAGATGTAGCTAATTGGGAGTTCCGGACTTGAACAACTGTATTGTATTTTTTGTAGGCATTCAAGTAAAAGATTTAACTGTTCATTTTTTAAGTTGGGGTTTATGGAGGCATTGAGATTCAATTAAACCTTGATCCACGAAAACTAAGAAGAGTGAAATCAATATTTCTTGGCTCACTGGAACCAAGAAAAGTTAGATCAAATTATGTTTATTGACTAATTATTTCTTTCAACTTTTTTGTATTCTTCTTTAATATTTTCATATCGCCAGTTAGGAATAGTTGTTCTATTGAGTTATATTTGGTACATTCATAATTGTAATTTCAATTCTTATGTGCAAGGAATCCGTCTTAATATTGTATTGGAATTGACATGAACATAGGTGAAAATATAAATCCTTTTTTACATATCATATGTGTTATCATTACCATGAAATGGTATCATATAAGTTTCACTATCTGTGTATCTTTATACTATATTGCATGCATGAAACATAACAATGTACTTTCCCCCCTCCTATAAAGATAAAAATAATTAGATATAACCCAAGAAAAGGTAACTAAATGTCGTTAATTCCCTTGATTGCAAGAATAAATGTAGAGGAAGTGGAAGTGGAGGCAATTTATTAGATCTTGTGAATGACCCAAATCCACGCTATGCACATGATCATATGGTGTTATTGAAAAGTACTTTAAGGATTTTTTCTATGTTCATTTGGGTTCAAACATGAATGATGTTTGTTTTGATAAGAAGTTAGGGGAGTATATCCATGAAAGGGTTTCGATTTTGCATTCTTATGGAGTTTAGTTTATTAATCTTATAGAAAACATGAGCTCTCTATGGCTATATTTGTATTTACATTATATAAAATTGGTAGATTGGTAGGTTGTGGTGTGAAACATCTGCAATTTTCATATTTTCTAAGCATTGTACTAACAATTGGACTATCAGTGTTTTACATTCTTTGTTATGTTGATCTTTTGACTAGGTTTCCTTTTATGCATTTTTCCTTCCCCAGTACTATTTTGTTGGGTCTTCCACTATTCAATGCTACAAATTGATCAGTTTCCCCTGCAATCCTAGTGGGATCATTATTAGCATTACACTATTATTCTATTTAGCATCATGTTTGCTTATACTAATATGTGTTAGGGATCTTTTTTGTTACAACTTGATAATATGATATGAAGGGGGTGTTAAAAATGGGTTGATAAAAATGGATACCTACAATATCTGGTGAAACTAGGGGTTTTCTTAATTGGAAAAGAAGATTGGGAGGGGGAGTTCAAAAATACAATTTTAGGATGCGTTTTCCAATATTTAGTGAAATTAAGGATATTCTTTAATATCATGCGAACGATCGTGCTATGTAACAAGTTCACTGAGTGAACCCCCCGTGATTTTTCTTCCTTCCAGAAGTTCCAACTCATAAGCCACCTCCCCAACTTTTTGAACTACCTTATATGGACCATAATATCTTGGTTTGAGATTTTATGTTCCTTTAACTTTCAAGGATGTTTGTTTATATGGATGTAACCTCAAATAGACCAAATCATTCACTTGAAAATTTTCCTCCTCCCTATGTTGATCCACATACTGTTTTTGTTGAATTTGGGCAACCTGCAAATTTCCTTTTAGAAGCTTCAAAATCTCTTGACTTTCCTCAATCCAATCCTTAGCTTTTGGAGCTATACTATCACCAAAAATGTGCTCAAAAAAGGTGAGTTCTTCATAACCATAAATAGATTTGAAAGGAGACATTCCAATTGACATATAAAAGGTAGTGTTGTAGAAAAAAATCCCAAATGTAGCCATTTTACCCATGCTTTTTGCTGCTCACTAACATAGTTCCTCAAGTACCCATCCAACCAATGTTTCACTCTTTCTGTTTGACCATCAGTTTGAGGATTATATATTTTTCTTGGATTCAATTGAGTTCCCACCATCTTGAATAATTCTTTCCAAAAAACACTCATAAATCTGCTATCCCTGTCGCTCACAATGTTCTTGGGAAGTCCACGCAATCTGAAAATTTCTCTAAAGAATAGATCAACCACTTGTGCAGCAGTATAAGATGATTTAATATCAAATAAATGATCAAATTTGGTGATTCTATCCACCACAATATGAATGTAATCCTTACCCAAAGCCTTGGGAAAACCTATGATAAAATCCATTGAGATTCTTTCCCATTTTTGTTCTGCAATGGGCAATGGTTGCAAAAGACCAGCAGGATGTGTATGTTCATATTTTTATTTTTATTTTTATTTTATTTATTTATTTTATTTTTTTCCGGACATATATTGCATTAATTCACATATTTTAGAACATCCTCTTTCATCCCATTCCAAAAGAACCTTTCCCTTAATTTCCTATATGTTTTGAAAAAAATAGGATGGCCTGCTAAAGAAGAATCATGAGCTTCCTTCAAAATATCGTGCTTGAGATTCGAACCATGAGACAAGTATATTCTTTGGCATATTCAACTATTAGCATATTTTCCCAATCTTTCGAAATGTCCATAAGAGAAAATGATGGTCTTCTAGATAATGCATCTGCTACAATATTATTCTTCCCATTTACATATTCAATGTCAAAATCTAAAGCATTTACTTTGCTTACCCACTTTTGTTTCCTTTCATTGAGGTCCTTTTGTGTGAGAAAATGCTTCAAACTATTATGATCAGTTTTGACCACAAACTTGTTTCCCAACAAGTATTGTATAAACGTGGCCAAGGCATGCGTCATGGCTAACATTTATTTTCATAAATGGAGTAGATATTCTCATGTGGCTGTAATGTTCTCCTCTCAAAATGTATGGGGTGTTGATTTTGGTTTAGGACCGCCCCTATTCCTTCTCTTGATGCATCACATTCCAAAACAAATGGTTTAGAAAAATCAGGTAATGCAAGTATTGGAAAACTACCCATTACCTATTTCATTCTTTTGAAATCCTTTTCATCCTCTTCATCCCATTTGAAAGCATCCTTCTTTTTCAAATTGGTAAGTTGAGAAATCAATTTGGAGAACCCCTTCACAAACTTTCTATACTAAGTGAATATTCCAATGAGGCCTCTCAATGCTGTGGTGTTTTTGGGTGATGGTTGTTCAAGAATAGCTCTTATTTTTTCCAAGTGCACCTTCACTCCATATTTCCCAATTATGTGGCAAATATATAAAACTTCTTTCAACCCAAATTCACACATGGACAACTTAGCAAACAAAGATTGTTCATTCAAAATGTTCAAGACAACTTCTAGATGGTGCAAGTGTTCCTCCCATGTTTTATTGTAAATCAAAATGTCATCAAAGAAAACCAAAAATAAAATTACGGAGCTGCTTGAAAATTATTTGGTTCATGCGTGATTGACATGTGGCTAGAGCAATGGTCAAACCAAAGGGCATGACAAGAAACTCGAAATGGCCATAGTGACATCTGAAAGCTGTTTTTTGCACATCCTCCTCCTTCATTCGAATTTGATGGTAACCAGATCGAAGATCAATTTTGGAGAATAATTTTTCTCCATGTAGCTCATCCATGAGCTCATATATTCTATTGATGGGATATCTATTCTTAATAGTCTTCTTGTTTAGAGCTCTAAAATCAATTCACATTCTCAAGGTCCCATATTTTTTCTTCACCAAAACAACTAAAGAAGCATAGGGGCTAGAGCTTGGTCTAATAAGTCCCAATTCCAAGATCTCTTGAATATCCTTCTCAATATCATCTCTAAACTTTTCGGGATGTCTATATGGTGTTATTTATATAGGTGAAGTGCCCACCTCCAAAAAAAAAATTGTGCTCAACTCCTCTGTCAAGTGGCCTTCTAGGAGGAAGGTCTCCAAAAACCCTTTCATATTTCTGTAGGAGTTTCTTTATCTCCCTTGGAGTTTCTCGAATATTTATGTTTGGATTTGGGGAAGTGATGAAACATTCAGTATCCCATTCAATATCCCCATGCCTCAATATGGACCTCATACTGTGGGAAGACATCACTTGATTTGGATAGGTGTGCATTCCTCTCACCACCCTTTGTTTTCCTTCCAAATATTTGAATTTCATTCTAGGTATTTGGTAATTTAATGCATGTTCCCCTATAGAATATAACCATTGCACTCCCAATACCACATTAGCATCAGAAACATCAACCACATAAAATCTATCAAAAAATGTGTAATTACCTATGGTGAGTTGTAGCTTTGGAAAACATGTTTTGCATTCCATAGAATTGTGACATGGAATGATGACTGTGAATCCATTGAGTGGTTCATTAGGTAAATTTATCCTATCCACCATGGTTTCATCAATGAATTTATGAGTGAATCCCCCATCTACCAATATCGAAGCTCTTTTCCCTTGTACCACTCCTTTGCATCGAATGGTGTGAAAATGAGGCACTCCTGAAAATACTGCCATTCTCCCTTTGTCAGGTGATGGATGATCTTATTATTTTTTTCTCTTCTTTTGATGTGTCATATCCATCTTCTTGGGATGAAATATGTCATTCTTCCTCCATGCTCCCCTCATACTCATCATCATCAAAAAATACTTCAATGAATTGTGCTTTCCCCTTAGCACATTTATGCCTTGCTACCCATGGTTAGAAGCATGTGTAACATAGTTTATTTCTTATGAGTTCTTCCTTGCTTGGTCCCTCTTTCTTATCCTTTCCAAATTCATATTTTTTCCATGGATTATTTTCAAATCTGAACATGGAAGGAAGTTGGGCTTGGGAGGATACCTTGTCTTGGGTAGCACATTTTGCAGATATCTCGCCAAGTTCATGGAATATTTTAATGAAGTAGGGTTGTGGGCCTTAAATAAACCCTTAAAAGGTTCCACCAAACCTTCGATAAATAGCAATACTAATATGACCATATCTATATCAGCCACCTATTTTGGAATTCCAACATGTAATGAGCAGGGATTCCAATTTGCTTCAATTGTGCTAGTTCTTTGAAAGGCATTTTTGGGTGTTTTTGCTCAAATATTTCCAATACCTTGTTAAAAAATTATTCATATGTTGTAACCTGATCATGCCCCAAATTTTTAATTCCATGGAACCACCAATCATTGGATTCTCCTTCGAGATGCAAAATATCCATTTTTAGAGCATCCTCTTCAACCATTAGATTCAGTTGAAAATACGCATCGAGTTTTTGTATCCAAGTATTTGCAGAAATTTGAGATGAGCCATAAAAAGTAGGAAGGTGCATTTTACCTATGGCATAATTCAATTCTTTATTTTGAGAGGGAGTCCTATTACCTCCACTCATTTGGAGCTTGTCTTCAACAGTAAAGTATTGATCAAATGGTACGGTCCTTCTACAATATTCACTCAGCTACTGCCATTCTCTTATAAATTCATGCATGTCATATTGGGTGTTAGGATATTCTTTGGGATAAGTAAATTTAGTTGTATTAGCCCTTGTTGAACTCTGAAATTCATGAGGTATATTATGAGGCCCTGTCTTTGGGAAAATAGTTTCACCCATTTCCTTCTTTTCCTCGAAAGGAGAACTACTGCTGCCTCCTATTGCCAATTTGCTTCCCATTTGACTAGCCAATAATTCGAATCCTTGAATTATATGTTTTTAATTGTCTTCAAATAATGGTTTCATGAATTTCCTAAACTCATCATTATCCTCTTAGGTTCCTTTCTCATCCTTACTCATTGTTTCGAAAGAATGCACTTCTTCTCCTACTTCTTCCTTTTCACCAAAAGTACTTTCAGTTTCAGTTTCTAAGGGTGGGGATTGATTTATTTGAATTCTTGTCCTAATTAATGTTCATCAACATCAGGTGCAAGTGCCATGCTCTGATACAACTTGTAGTGGCAGTTTTTAATAAATTTGGAAATATTGGAAAAGTTGCAATTTTTGGCCAATTCGACCCTTAGACTAGTAATGACTCAAATGCTTCCAACTGGATCCAAATGCTTCCGAATTGGATATGAGTGTGTATGAAAGGTATTAAGACATAAAAATGAGGCTGATTTATTTTTTTACACTCTCAAAATTCTTCTGCAACATTCATTTACAATTAGGTGAAAATAGGGAAATTTACTAGTCAATTCGAGGTTCAAAACCCCCAAGGGTAGGGGACAAAAATGGCTTCCCAAATGCAATAAAACCCTTCCAAATTTCAGAACAGAGACATGTAATTGTTAAAGGACTTCAATGGTCTCCCAAATTCATCATTTATCATTTCCTAAAGGCTTCTATGACTCCCATAAATCATAGGTTTGTGGACATGTCTTCACATAGGGGGAAATGATAGGAAACTTCACCAATTGATATGAAATTCGAGATTTATGTTCCAAAGGATTATATAATTTATATGAACCTTATTTAGGACATTAATGACTCAACATATATCAGAAAATTCACAGAGATGAACTGATACAAATCGAAATAAAGCAACTTCAAGCTTTGCTAACAAGATAAAAAGGAAATGGCACGATTTATATATTGTTTGGTATTTTTACATAGTTTCACTTTGTATTTAGACATGAGGATATTTTGAGAAACAAATAAAGATTAAATATATCATATTAAAAATAAATGGTGTATCTTGGACTCTTCCAAAGAGATCCGCATCTCACCATGTGCGCCCTTCCTCCAAGAGCCAAAATATGCAGAGAAATGTGAGATAGAGACGGGAACAAGTTGAAGAAGAAAGAATCACAAGATTCCATGTAGGTTCAACCTAAAAAAAATAACTCCATTGTTGATCCCATTAAAATTTCTGAATGGCCTCTCCAATTTCCAATTAGGATGGGAATCTTTCACCCTCAAAATTTGTACTAAGGCAAGTTGATTAAACATTCCACAAGCATGGACAAGCTATGCTCTCCAATTTGAAAAATGAGAAATGATAAAAAACCCCTCTCCTTCTTGGTTCTTGTATTTTATTATCTTCCCAATCCTTCCATGGTTCAAATTACCTCCATGATCTTCATGCCAACTCGAATTAGGAAGAGATTCCAATGTGTGCCACTTGTCCATCAATTCCTTGCCTCCTCCTTCACTCAATTCGAATGGATGACTCTTTGGCTTCCCTAAATCCCTTGTGCACCCTCTTGGAGGCTATTTTTATCCCTGACTTGTCATATATGTCAGATGTTAGCAATCAGGTCTGATTTTTGTCTTAAGTGTCATAGTATCTTCATCATTGTTGTCATAGAAGCTAGGGAATCTAGCCCAAGTGTCCCAATAGCTCCAAGATGCCTCTTCCTCTTCCATGGGAGTTACTCTTCTTCTCAATTTTAACCTCATTGAGTCATTCCAAGTATTATTCCCTTCCAAATCCCCCAATAATGTTGGAATCCACCTTGGATTCGAATGGGTGAGAGTTGAATACCATGTGGCATGGGGAATCGTGCTTGAGTGAGCCCCACACCTCCAATGTGCCCTCATGACCAAGTGCCACCTTATTTTCCTATATTAAATATTTATTTATTCCCCATTTAATATATTTTGTCAAGATAATGTCCGTTTGGTGGTTTTATAGTTCTCCTATTCCAAATCTAATGTTTCCACCCCAACCTAGGAAACTAGTAGATTGGTGGAATTTTCTCTTCTTGAGAAATTTTCAAATGAGAACATTACAAGGTCCAAACTATGATCTTTCATCCAGTTCTTTCTGCAGTTGTTTGATGAACTTGTTACAGTTAGTAACTAGGATGTCTAATGACAAAAAATATTGCATGTTTTCTCCTCCAACTTCATTGGAATTTGCATGCCGCAAATGATCAAATCGCTCTTCACTATGCTCTTTCATCCTCTCTTGCTGTTGGACCAACTTCCTAAGCTAATCGATTGGGTGTGAACTTTAGTAGTAAAAATTTAAGATACGACGGATTATGAACATTCATGATTTGATGGTATTCCCAGGATGGAAGTAAATGGCTGCGTAAAGAGCTCTCCTGATAACAACATAGGTGGATATCCCTTACCTCATGGGTGGTAGAAACAATGTGGGAGGGATGATGTAGCATAATCATGCATAGTGTAGTTAGAGAGACTGCCACTACAACTTTCATTGCCATATTTGTCTTTGGATTTGTATGGGGTGGCATTGAGAAAACATAAGCACTTGCCTACTTTGGGATATACATACAAACAAGAAGAAGGATCAGCTTCATAGTGAGTGATTGATTAGATTCATGGCATAATAGTTGGTGGGGGTGGGCCTGGTGATCAAGTTATTCAGTTTATTTATTATTCCTTATTCATGCATTAACGCATTCCCAATTCCATCCATTCGCATTGAATAGAGGGACCGACGGATCAGAACGGGAGGGAAATAAAAGATAGCCTACTGGAGGACACATAAAATAAGATGGACTAGGTGGAAAAACAAGGGGCACCATGGTACATTCGTGAGAACAACCAAAATCGACTAGGGAATGGAGAAGTTTGCAACGAATAACAAAAGATTCGGGCATTTGAAAATTCTTTATATATATATATATATATATATATATGTTGGAATATTTAAAACTCACATCTATGTCATTTAATACCTTAGAATCATTAATTAATAATTTCATGATTAATTCCTATGTATGAGACTAGGTAGTTAGCTAAAACACCATTGTGTGGACCACAAATCATCATTGTGTGGACCAAAATATTCCTAAACCCACTAGAGCGCATTCTTGGAGATCCTGGATTAGATTCTGGCTAGTTTTAGACAATTCTGATTTAGAAAGGAACACTAGCTTCTTTTACTACTTTTTACCACTTTTTGGTGAAAGGTAAAAGCTAGTTGACTAGTAGAAACTGTTTTTTGGCCAACTCATCCTCCATGATGTTTATTCCTTCAAAATTATGGATTTGGAATTCTTTTCCATCACAAATCACTATCTTATCACTAAATCAGAAATTCGTGAGCCTTTGGAGTGACTTGGAGAACACACTTGCCACCGAGGGGGGTTTTGCATTATTTTAGTAAGTCTGCTTTTGTGAGGATTCGAATGGCATACTTATGCATTAGAATCTATGATGTAATTATATATATTGAAATACTATTAATTTCCAAAGGTTGGATGATGTATTATTATTCATGAGAGTAATTCTATTTGCATCATATGTGACTATTTTTCAGTGTTCTTGACTAGTTGTGTGAGAATTACTTGTGAGAGTTGTAATTTCTTGATCAGATCTTGGTGTGAACTAAATTTCACATGGTATCAAAGCTGTAAAGATATTCTTTTCTCCATTTATTGTCTTCCAAGGTCCAACCAGTCTCAAGGAGGGCGCATTCAGTCATCTACATGGCGCATTCAATCACCAAGAGGGCGCAACAAATCATCTTGGGGCACACCCAAACCAATCTAAAATCTATTTCATAGCTTCCATGGATCAGTCACATCAGATCATCCTCAATCCATTCAATTATTTTTACTGGAAAGCATAGATGGAGATCATGTTGAGGAGCAAAGGCCTCTACAGGGTGACTATGGCAACTGATACTGAGCCAACCTCAGCAATTGAGAAATCAAAGTGGCATAATCGAAGCGATGAAGCCTATGGTCTCCCATGTCTCACTACATCTAGAGATATTTTATTTCATCTAGATGGTATTACCTCTCCCAATGAAGTTTGGCTAAAGCTTCAATAATTGTTTAGCAAGACAAATGAATTAAGAGGCCATCAACTAGATAATGAACTTGTTTCATTGAGTCCATAGTATTTCGAGAACCTCCAGGTTTGTTTCTCAAAAGTAAAGTCACCTGTTCAACTATTGAAGCAATGTGGAATTGATAAAAAATATGAGCAATTGATCTTATCCATTCTCTCCAAGATTGGCCCAGATTATTCAGTATTTGTTTCGACCTTCCATGCAACAAGGAAGGTAGTTTGAAACTGGAAGAGCCCTACACTCTCAGAATTCATGGAGTCTCTTACACAGGAACAATACAAGTTGGTCTTGATGGGAGCCATAAAAATACCATTGTATGAATGTTGGAGATTCAAAGGGTTCGAAAGGAAATAAGAAGGGCAATTTCAAGAAGCCCACTGGTGAGAAGAAGGACAAGCGAAAAGTCCATGAAGACTCTTCAAATTTCAAAAGAAATACAAACAAGAAGAATGAGAAGGAAAAGTGTACTTATTGAAGCAGGGGCATTCATCCTGAGAGCTCTTGCATGAATAAAACCATTGATCGAATGGCTCAACTCCTGGAGAAATCCAACATTCCTCTTCCTAAGAGTGCAAGGAGGAAGGATGGAGGACAAAATTTTGAAGATAAGGGGCAAGTGCACGCATTGATGGAAATCACATCCAAGCCTACCTCATTCATTATTGATTCTGGAGCTTCAAGGCACATGGTGTCCACAAGAGAGATCTTCTCATCTCTTGACTCTT
This sequence comes from Larix kaempferi, assembly GCA_027924585.1. Taxonomy (NCBI): domain Eukaryota; kingdom Viridiplantae; phylum Streptophyta; class Pinopsida; order Pinales; family Pinaceae; genus Larix; species Larix kaempferi. The sequence continues at coordinate 3,888,394 of BSBM01000435.1, forward strand.
CTAGTGGTCCATCCATTGTGCTGGGTTATGATTCTGAAACTTCAAGCAATGGTAAAGGAAGCATTGATCTAGATTTTGGTACATTCACTAATGTTTTGTATGTTCTAGGAGTTGTTGTTAAAATTTTGTCAGTATACCATATGACTCACACAGGATCACCCAAAAAGGTGGTATTTACACCTAATGATGTTGAAATATGTGAAATGTCAACATGCCAAATTGTTTCCTTAGGTTCTGCTGACCATAGCTCAAAAATCTACAACTTTTCTCATTTTGTGCCATTCCCCTCACATTCTTCTCTATTAACCCATGCCAATGAGTCAACCAAATTATGGCATGAAATATTTGGCCACCTAAACTATATGTACCTTTCCCAACTCCATGATAAAGAATTGGTCATAGAGATTCCCAATATCAAGTTTTCTAAAGGTGTTTGTCAAAGTTGCATCCTAGGAAAGCAACCTAAGCATAAGTATGAGAGAGCCAAAACTGAGCGAACCTCAGCACCCCTGGATCTTATTCATAGTGACATATCAGGTCCATTCCCCCATGAGTCTTTGAACTATGCCAAATACATCCTTACCTGCATAAATGACTTTACCTGGTACTGTTGGATTTATTACATTAGGCTAAAGTCTGAAGTGTTTAGTCTGCTCAAGATTTTCAAGGCCTTAGTTAAGAACCAGTCTGGTAGACATATTACGATCCTTAGATATAATAATGGTGGGGAGTACATAAAATATGAGTTTCCACAATTTTTTGCCTCTTCGGGCATACAAATGCAACACACTGTTCCATACACACCTCAACAGAATGGTGTTGCTGAGAGGAAGAACATATCTCTTAAGGAGATGGCCACATGCATGCTTGAGGTCAAGTATTTGTCTCCAATACTTTGGGATGAGGCAATCAATTGTGCCATATACATTCATAATAGAATGCCTCACAAATCACTAAAAGGAATCACTCCTTTTGAGGCTTGGACTTGGCACAAACCTGATATTTCTCATTTCAGGATTTTTGGCTCCAAGGCTTGGGATAGAATTCCACTTGAGAAGAGGAGGGCTATGCAGCCCCAAAGCCAACATTGTATTTTTGTTCTATATTCAGAGGACTCCAAAGGCTAAAAGATTCTAAACATGGCCACTCAAAAATGCTTCATTGAAAAAAGTGTTCAATTCGAAGAAGAGCCCTCTCAGAATGTTGTAATTGGAGAACCCTCTACACCACCACCTGAAGAAGTAAGTGATGCTGCTCTTGAATTTTTTGATTCTGATATTTATGATGATGAATACCATTTTATTACAGATCCTAATTCACCAGCAAGGCCTAAATGGGATGTTAATACTTTGCAAGCAGCTGGTGAACTAGTGGGAAATCCTCAAGATACTAGGAGGACTAGATCACAATTTCAGAATGCTCTCAATGTGAATGATCCTTAATTATATGAGAGATGCTATATGATGATGGATTCTGATGCTTAGACATATGATGAAGCCTCACATGACCCAATATGGCAGGCTTCTATGGATGAGGAGTTTCATTCACTGCAAAAGAATGAGACATGGGAGCTATTCAAGCTTTCCCCATGCATAAAATTGGTAAGGTGTAAGTGGATCTACAAAACCAAGTGTGCAGTTGATGGTGCAGTAGTGAAATATAAGTCTAGGATGGTGGAAAATGGCTTCTCCCAAGTCCATGGCCTTCAATACAATGAGACTTTTGCACCAGTTTCAAAGAAGGATTCGATAAGACTAGTTCTAGCAGTCTCTGCATCCAAGCGCTGGAAAGTGCATCACATGGATTTCAAGAGTGCACTCCTCCATGGGGATATTGAGGAGGATATTTATATCGAGCAGCCAAAAGTCTATACATCTGATCCTAACTATGTGTGCAGACTGAGGAAATCCTTATATGGGCTTACGCAAGCCCCCAGGGCTTGGTATGCCAAAATTGACAACTTTATCTTGTCACAATCTTTTGTGAGATGCAAATCTGATCCTAATGTTTACATGAAGTTGATTGATGGATTAATTCTGATTATTGTGTTATATGTTTATTACCTACTAATCACAGGTATCTCTACTGATCAAATTGCTTCATTAAATATTTCTTTGCATCAATCTTTTTCCATGACTGACTTGGGAATTCTTAAGCAATTTTTGGGGCTTGAGATTTCTCAAACTGATAATGGAATTAAGGTATCTCAGTACAAATATGCATCCAACCTAATAAAGAAGTTCAAGATGGCTGATTGCAAGCCTTCAAAGACTCATTTCCTTTTAGGATTTAGACTTGAAGAAGCAGAGTCTACACCATTGGTGGACAATACATTGTATAGGCATCTCATTGGCAGCTTGTTATACTTGAATCATACTCGACCTAATCTTGCATATGTAGTGAGTGTGGCCTCAAGGTACATGGAGAAGACACATGATCTTCATTGGAGGGATATAAAAATAATCTTTCATTATATGCAAGGTACCAAGACTGATGGGATTCACTATGTTGCAGATTCTATCGTAGATATTCTTGGATTTACTGACTCAGATTGGGCTAGTGATATCCTTGACAGAAAATCCACATCTGGATTTGTATTCATGCTTGGATGTGGTCCTGTTTGCTGGTCTAGCAAGAAACATAACGCAATTGCACTATCTTCAGTAGAGGCCGAGTATAGAGGAGCAGTGAATGCTACTACTCAGTGTGTGTGGTTGCAGGGTATTCTTTTTGAGTTTGAGATTTCCTTTAGTACTCCTACTGTCATATTTTGTGACAATCAGAGTGCTATAAGGGTCTCAAGTGATCCAGTACAGAGATGGAGGACCAAACATATTGAGATCCATATGCACTACATCAGGAGTTTAGTGCATGACAAGATCATTGATTTGCAGTATTGCCTAACATGTGAGCAAACTGCAGACATCTTCACCAAAGCTTTTATTGAGAATACTTTCAGCTATCTTAGATCACTGCTTGGGATGGTGGAACATGTGGTGGAGTGAAGGATTGATCAGCAATCTTTCAATTTTGATTATGTCCATTTTTTAGGGGAGGTTTTTCCCATGAGGTTTTCCTTGTTTCATGGACAAGGTAGTATTGTACAGGGTGACCATGTCTTGTTACTGGGCGCTAGTTCTTTTTTTATTTCTGATATTTAGCACATAAATTCATACTTATGGGGGGGTATTGGAATATTTAAAAACCACATTTATTTCATTTAATACCTTAGAAGCATTAATTAATCATTTCATGATTAATTCCTATGTATTAGACTATGTAGTTGGCTAAAACACCATTGTGTGGACCACAAGTCATCATTGTGAGGACCACAAGATTCCTAAACCCACTAGAGTGCATTCTTGGAGATCCTATATTAGATTTTGGCTAATTTTAGACAATTGTAGATTATAAAGGTGTACTAACTGCTTTTACTGCTTTTTACCACTTTTTGGTGAAAGGTAAAAGCTAGTTGACTAGTAGAAACTATTTTTTGGCCAACTCATCCTCCATGATGTTTGTTCCTTCCAAATTCTATATTTGGCATGATTTTCCATCACAAATCACTATCTGATCACTAAATCAGAAATTTCTAAGCCTTTGGAGTTACTTGGAGAACACACTTGCCACCTAGGGGGGTTTTGCATTATTTTAGTAAGTTTGCTTTCGTGAGGATTCAAATGGAATCCCTATGCATTCGAATCTCTGATTTAATTCTATATATTGACAGCCTATTACTTTCCCAAGGTTGGCTGATGTATTATTATTCATGAGATTAATTCTATTTGCATCATATGTGATTGTTTTTCAGTGTTCTTGACTAGTTGTGTGAGAATTACTTGTGAGAGTGGTAATTTCTTGATCGGATCTTGGTGTAAACTAAATTTCAAAATATATATATTTTCAATCCCTCTCATTCAGTATATTATTCATTTACCTTTGCTATGGCCCGGGAAGTCAATATAGCTTCTGGCTCACTACACTGGAAATCAACGACACTGCTTCTTGTATAACCTCCCATACATTTCCAATTATGTTTAGATTTGATTTCAATATCTATATACTTGTATGTGTTATTAGTATTTATATATATATGTATGTATATATGCTTATGCAACCATATATATATTTATCCAAAAATGACCCTAAGGCAAAGTGAAAAGGTTATAAGTAACCTAAAGTTAATTAACATAGATGCTTTCAACGGTCAAACTGTAAATAGTGTTCGGCCTGGTTTTCCACACCGACAAAAAAATGAGTGAGTTTCTCTTGCATTGGGTGAGAAAAAAAGGGAATCAACTGCATTACTGAGGCAATGAGGAGATCAAGGATATATGTTGCTGTCGTTTGCATGTAAATCGGCACAATGTAATATCCCCAAATAAAACAATTCGATTTTGTTGATGTGATTATTTGATTAAGTTATTATTCAATAGCTATTTGGTTAAAGAATGATTTTGGATAGTTTGGAAAACTGTTAGGACTCCGCATATGGACAGATGTAAGAAAAAAACGTTTGAATTAATAAAATAAATGGAAGTGGTGAGGACAACCATGTTGAAAGAGGAAATCGTGCATCTCAGGGGTGGGGGACATAGAGAGTTATGTTAATTTTTGAGAATTTACTTCAATCTGATCTAGGATCTTAACTGAGAGAACAACATGTACAACATATCTACAGCATATCAATCATGGACACGATAATGCAAGCACACACGAGACACAGAGTTTACTTGGGGAAAACCATAAAGGTTAAAAACCCCAATAACTTCCTCAGAGATAGATAGAGAAATGATACAACCCAAGCATAAGAGATAGACATCTCCTAGCAGCAACTTCTCCTCCTCCACAAGTGCGCCACTCTCCCAAGAGTGTGAGAGAGAATACAATGATGAAATAGAGTGCCTCCCGCACTCTATTTGTACTTGACTTAACTTGCCTAATAACCTTTACTAGGTCGGCCTTAACTTAACCACATAACATAATGTTGACTGGGCCGACACCCAATAGGGTGGTCTAATAACCCTTTGACCCACATGGCCGACACCCAATAGGGTGGTCTAAAAACCCTTCGACCCACATGACTTATACAGGGCCGACCCCAACAAGGTGGTCTAATAACCCATCAAGTATAACTTACGACACTTACAATATAAATGACGACACTTCCGTATAGAGGAATAATACCATCTCTATAGGAGTACAATATACATATATGAAATACATTCCGAAGTTACATATACATCAACAAGTTAACCTCAAATAAATGAATCAAGTGTCAAGAGCGCACTAATGGCACTAGACACACGCCCTAAGGAGTAGGGATTGTAACCATCACGATTTTAGGGAATCAGATGTTTGCAAAAGATCTAGGAAACAAAGAATAAAAAGACATATGAATGGGGAAGGACACTTCTTAGTATGTCAAGGAGATGGAATGATTTGTTGTGTGAGCACAATGGTCTTAGGAAAGTGATTTTCTGTATGAGCACAAGGGTGTTAGGAAAATGGTTTTCTTTGTGAGAACAATGGTGTTAGGAAAATGTTTTGCTGTGTGAGCACATTGGTGTTAGGAAAAAGTGAACTGAGCCTTGTCAGAGCTTGACTAGTTCCTACCCTTTGGATACATGATTTCACTTGGGGGTGATTAATGTGTATCAGGCGATAGCTCTAGATCTACGTTTGGGAGGAGAGTGACTATTCCTACCTCATTTCGACATCAAACTATTGTCAGGTTCCATGGTTAATTGATATTTCGTAGGATTCATAGAAGTTAAATTAGAGTTGCAGATGGATCTATTTTTTTTGAAAATATTGAATGTACATGGTGTAAAATTTTCAAAATTCCTCTTATAAGTAGAATATGCTCATTATATTAATCCTGTTATAGTATTGAAGAGACACAATTTTTCAGCATTGGAATATGTTTTTTTAAGCTTGATCTCTGCTCATTCCTTTAGATATGTTTAATAGCATTGAAGAGATACAATTTTTCTCCGTATTTGAGTACAATATGAAGTTTATATCTCTTCATTGGGAATCGCATTTTAAATACAAGAATTGTTGATTACTTTTTAGAGTTGGTTTTGGGCAAGGCTTACCTTTGTGGCCTCTACTTATACCTTTAATTATGAATAGTGATCCTAGTGTATTTAGTTGATTGCACACACATAGTTTCCTTGGCATTAAAAAATTAATATTATCAAGAGAAAATGCTTGAACCATTAAACAATAGCACAACATTCCAGATCCTCTATTTCCGCAATCAGAAAGACCTAGATCCTCCTTTTCCGTAAATGGAAAGACCTAGATCCACCTTTCCACATTCGGAAGGTCTAAGACCCGCAATCAACAATTCGGAAGTCGGATTGTGGAAGCACTCAAGTACTCTTTTTGTAAAAGATGGGTTTGCAATCTGCAATGAGGAAATCAGATTGCAGAAGTGCTAAAAGACTCTTTTTGTAAAAGGAGGATCCACAATCCGCAATGCAGAAGTTAGGATTGCGAAAGCACTAAAGTACTCATTTTGTAAAATATGGACCCGCAATTCGCAATCCGCAATGCAGAAGTGCTAAAATACTCTTTTTGTAAAGGATGGATCCACAATCCTCAATTCCACAATGTGGAAGTCAGAAATGTGGATGTGCTCAAACATTCAATTTTGTATTTGAAGGACCCGCAAGCCACACGCTGCAATGCGGAATTCGAGATTGAGGAAGCATAAAAAAAAAAACTTATAACTACAGGTCCCACAACCCTAATGCCGAAGTCAGGATTGCGGAAGCTTCGAGACTGTAGAACTAGTTAAATTGCGGAAGCTATGAGATTGCGGAACCAGTTAAATTGTGGAAGCTTTAAGACTATGGAGCCATTTAAATTGGGGAAGCATTTAAGTTGTGGAAGCGAGGTTTTTGAGTCTGTAAATTTAATTTAACCATCAATTTTCTTGGGATTCTACAACTCAGTAAATGGGGAATTGTAATGAACTTTGATGTTCTTTTTTCTGATTAGAATAGGTTGAAATTTTAATGGACTATATGATGTTAAATCCTCATTATATTAACTATGTCTGGTGAAATAAAAGAAATTTACTGGGAAGCATTGTGTTGATGAATTATTGTAGATACTTAGTAAGAAATGAATAGTATGAATGTATAACAATGAATGAACTTCAGGTGGAAGTATGGTGTTGTTGAGTTATTGTAGATCCTTAATGAGAAATGAATAACATGAATGAATATCAGTGAAGGAACTTCATGAGAAAGCATTGTATTGATGAACTATTGAAGATACCTAGTGAAAAATTAACAGTATGAATGGTATATCAATGATTGAAATTCATGCAGAAGTATTATGTTTGGATTTGAAATATCATACTCTTGTAGTAGGAAGGCATAACCTTTTTAGTCTTGGAACATGTGTTATGTTGAATTAGAATAAGAGTTAAGATCATCTTTGGAAGACTGATCATCACATTATGAGACCTAAGATAAATGCATTTGTTTATAATTAATAGGTATTGTTAGTGAGAAGAGTAGTGGAATTCTTTATTGGGTAATCAAGGAAAAAAAATGTATACCCCTTTTTCATTAAATATTAACTTGGAATTATGGGTATGTGACATATGGTATCAGAGCCCAGTTACAATACTGTGGCCTTGTAAGAATGAACCTTTGAGATATAAGGTGAAATTGATGTAATATTTCTAACCAATGAATTTTTTTTATCAAACTATTGTTAGTTGGATACAAACAAAATTGAATTATGGCTTCCGATAATGAAGGTAATGAAAATATAGAAGGAAACAACCGCATAGATATTGCACCACTAGAACAAAGCAACTTTGAAGCCAATCAAGTGTTAGAAACCATGAGACATCTGATTGTCGAAATATAGAGTTATAAAGAAAATAATGAACAACTGAGGAAAGTTCAAGAGAAACAATAGGAGATAAATGAAATTATACTTTGCAGGTTGCATGAAAGAAAGCGAGAAGAAAATCAAAGAATAGAAGGAAAGGCTGAGAAAAATACTACTGAAGATTGTGAACAGAAGGATAGTTCCTCCAATGACACCCATAAATCAGAATACCAAGAAAAACTAGCTTTGAAGAGAAAGGTGGATCACCTAGAAGGTGAATTTAAAAATATTAATACAACCACCTTCATTGGAGAATAAAAAACTGGGGAGGAAGCAGAAGCATGGTTATTAGATATTAAAAAATACTTTCAGATCTATAATTACTCTAGCAATATGAAAGTCAAGATGGCAGATTATAACTTAAAAGGAAAATCCAGTATCTGGTGGCCAGACCTAAAGATTGTGCAAGGAATGAAGGAAAAGGTTTTGGAATGGTCTAAATTCAAGAAATTCTTTAAGAAATAGTATCTATCGGAGAACTACTACGGAAGAAAAACAAAAGAATTTTATGAAATAAGGCTCGGACAGATGACCATGGAAGACTTAATCAATAAATTTATGGGTCTACTACGGTTCGTACCTTACATCAAAGATGGAAAGGTAAAGTTCCAATGAGTTTTGAGTTATTTAGCACAGTCTAAGGACTGCATATAATTTGGCAATCCAAGGACCTTAGATGAAGTTTTGAGGAAGGCGATACTTTTCTATGAACAATACAAGCAAAGGACAAAAACACCTAAGGCCTGGAATAATAAAAGGATAGAGATACTCAATTAGCACAAGAAGGGATATAGATTGCCTCCATACAAAAATATGTCGAGAAATCAATAACGAAATCATTACTCGAAACTGGGAAGCCGGTACAAAATGATAACAAACCTCCAAATCTAGGCCCGAAAGGAGCTTCGGGAGCTGCTAAATGCCCACTGCAGTGCTAGGAGTGTGGGGAATGCTAGTTATGGCATAACTATCCATAGTTAAATGGGAGAAATAGAACTATCCACAATGTCCAAGAGGCCTCAACTGTGGGAGAGATCGGCATAAGTGTACATAGAATGCATGCAACTCTAGATAATAGAAAGGCAGATCACCAATTCGCTATCGTGGAAATCAAAGGTAAAATTTATAATCAAAATCTTTATGTATTGATTGATCTAGGAGCTAGATTGAGTTATATCACTTCAAAAATGGCATAGGTATGTCACCTAAGCAAAGAAAAAAATCAAAACTCCTAGCTAGTCCAACTAGTCACCGAGGCTAAACAAAAGGTAACATAGTTTATTCCTAATTGTGAATTTGTAATTCAAGAGTATAAGACTAGAATCAATTTAAATATATTTCCTTTAGGGTCTGATGACATGATAATTGGTACGGACTGGTTGGAAACAAATAGAGTTGTCTTGAACTATTAAAATAAAACTTTTACATATACAATAGAAGATAAAATCATTAGGATAGTGGAAGGAACAACCAAACCTATTTCAATGAGGAAAATATCTGCAATGAAACTAAAGAAATGCTTGAGAAAGGGTTTCCGGATATATGCAATTTGGGTTACATAATTACTGAACAAAGAAAATAGTATGAAATTGAAAGACCACCCTGTCTTATGTGAGTGAGTTTACAGATGTGTATCGAGAAGAAATCCCTAGACTTCCTCCCCAACCAGAAATAGATTTTTCCATAGATCTCATACAAGGATCAGCACCCGTGTCCAGAATACCATACCGTTTGAGTATTCCAAAACTAACTGAATTAAAAATTAAGCTTCAAGAATTATTAGACAACAGATATATAACACCTAGTGTGTCACCTTGGGGAGCACTAGTTTTATTGATTATAGACAGATCAATAAAGTGAAAGTCAAGAACAAATACCCACTACCTTGGATAAATGATTTATTTGACCAAGTAGATGGAGCTAAAGTATTATCGAAGTTAGACTTGTGATATGGCTACCACTGGATCATAATTAAAGAAGAAGATATCAATAAGACTGCCTTCCAAACAAGATACAAACACTACGAATTTGTAGTAATTCCATTTGGATTAACAAATTCCCCTGTTACTTTTATGTTCCTTATGAATAATATTTTCAACAAATATCTATATCATTTTGTATTGATATTCATTGATGATATCTTGATCTACTCCATAACAGAAGAAGAGCAAGAAAAACATTTGAGGATAGTGTTACAGACATTGAGAGAACACCAGCTTTATGCAAAATTCGAGAAATGTGAGTTCTTCAAAGAGAAGATACAGTACCTAGGCCATGTAATCTCAGAGGAAGGGATCACAGTAGACCATGAGAAGATAAAATCTATTCTAGAATGGTTGGTACCCAAATATGTGGCCGACATCTGTTCCTTCATGGGACTCATCAGATATTATAAACGATTTATAGAAGGCTTTTCCAAGGTAGCCTACCGTTCGCCTGATTTTTTGACCTAGGCCAACTTAAGGAGATAAAGCCCACACAAGTTGCTTAGAATAGCTCCCGATATGTTTGGAATAGCAATACCTTGTAGGTTATGGTCCTGCTACCAGCTGAATTTATGCTCTTAAGGAGAATGCAAAAGTTCAGCAAAAAAATGTAACCTAAGCTAAACTACTGTTTAAAGTAAATCCTAAAGTCAGTTTCTAAGTCTAAGTTAACCTATTGTGCTTTCTTAATGAAAGTCTCTTTTTTTTTAGTTTAGTTTTTTTTTTTTTAATTTCTGGCTAAAGAACTTTTCCTTTAAACAAATTAAACACACTAAATCTAATTGAAATCTATTTAACAACTTCTAAAAATTAATCTGAAAATTTAATACTAAACTAATTAACTATTCTATCCTAACCTATCTCAGCTGAGAGCAAGATTAATTAACTAATCTTAACTACCTATTGATGATAGATAAATCTAAAAGGAAACAATTTCAAATCAATGAGAAAACTCAACAGAGTTGAAATTATAACACTTTAGATTTTATAATATTTATGAGAGAAGAACAATGAAATAATAAAATAACTTCATTATTCTACCATCACAGTTTATCAGAAGATAATTAAAATTCAACACTTCCATATTTGAATAATATTGGTAATTAACCAACTATGTGTTAAAATATTTGCCAAAATACAAATATTTTAATTTAATTAGTTAAGGAATGATAATATCAGTCTCATTTATTTACCAAGCAAAATTTTTAATAAATAAAAGATATGATATCAAATATCAAATACAGAAATAAGGCGATTAGAGCAAGTTAACAGATTTATACAAAATTATAACCAAGCATTATAATATATAATACAACCAAGAAAGTCAAACACAAAATTTATATATATGTGTTTCAAAAACAATTATCACAACGATACCAGTTTCATGAAATAGTGCTTCTGAGAGATCCAAGAAAGAGATACCTCCTTTCGAATACCCACAAGTGAAAATTCGAAAATCTCAGTATAAGTCTTTTCGTACAAACTCCATCCCCTAATGCAATGAGTCCTTCTAGTCTTTAGAGAAAAACTAATACTCCTTCAAGCTACCTATGTAACAACTATCTTACATAATCGAAATCTAATTACTAACAACTATTACATAAAAAATCTTCATCATCTTTCAGTACATTAAAACATCTTCAGAGGAGGGCATCTAGAAGATGTAATCATTCTTTGTAACTGAAAACTTGAAACTTCTTCCACGTGGAAACAAAATTAATCAACATCCAATACTCAACATGTGGATTGACCAAGCTTCAACTAATCATTATATTTTTGTTCAATTTAAACTTTAAACGATCAAAGCCAAGATTTTCTCCACCTATGACACCCGCAAAACCGATTAACCAAGTACGAGTTGCATTAAAAATATCAAACATAAAACAATAAATTTAATTTAATGATAAGCATTACTCACAGAATCTTTGATTCTGTGAGTAAGCTAATTACTTGTTTCAAATACTTGCAAAAAAGTAGCAACAACAAAGATTTTAATTGGTAACATGCAACCTGGTAGCTCGACGAGCCTCTTCTAACCTATCCTTTAATTTCACGATTTCAATTTTATAATCCTCCTCTTGTTTACAAATTTTTTGATTGAGAGAAACCAAATATTTGTTCTCATCTTTGAAGCCATTCTTCTTATTTTTCAATAGCTGCCATCGATCAATCCAGGCTAGTAATTCATCCTTCAATATTTTCATTTCTTTATCTTTAGCCAAAGTATTATCTTGCAATTCAGCGACCTAAATTTCTAACACAGAAATCGAATTTTTAAAATCTTGTTTAAGCATGTCCCGAAGCTTTTCATCATTTTGATCTGAAGAAGATGGAGGGTAACATGAAAAATCATGGGAAATTTTGTTCGAAATCTTATTAATCATATTATCATATGCTTCTGTTTTTATTTTATCAGAATTTTCATTGTGAATATGATTATATTTTGGAAAACTAATTTCCTCGTCACTATCAATGTCAACTAATGGGGCTTCTTCTAATCATTGGACGGTTGCAGGAGTTTCAATAGTTCTCATGCTTCGAGTGAATCATCGGGTGCCCAAAAACAAAGACCCTTTCCTTGTAGATTTCCCTTCTTCACAACAAATCTCTACCAGCTGATCGAGCTTCGGTGCGGATGCGACAAGGAACTTGTTGGGCATGCCTGGGTCACCTAGTAAAATAGGAGTGACATGATTTAATTGCTCAATGTATTTTGCAACACCCCCTAACCCTTCATCTATATTTTATGGAGTGTTAATATGCCCAATAGATGAAGTCAGGGTTATATTAGCTTGACGCTTCAAAAGATAAAGCTTTGTCTTAGTCACAGAACCAATATCACTCTACAAAGGTGAATTTGTTTTTTGCATACTATCATCCTCTTTAGTCTCATCTCTGTGAACATCATTGATTTCAGTGTTTACAAAGGCCTTTCACTTCCTATGGGTTTTAGGCTAAAGAGTTGGCCAATATTGTGTTAACCCTAACTCATTTTCCATTAGTAATTCTCCCCAAGATCTACCCATAAGAGACAACTGATGCTAGACCAACATCTTAATCAGGCCATGATGGAACAAACTTATATCAAAATATCCTATGGTAGTTTGCACAGCTTGTGCCATTTGTTAAGACTTCGGAGTAGATAGTAAGCTAGGTTAATCTTTAAACCCTTTAAAGCTAATAATAGGTGAAGGTGATAGTAATGGATATGATAAATCCTACCATCACATGTCACATACCTAACTAAAACTTCATACGAATTCTTCCATTCTGGTTTTAAGTATTTAACAGAAACACCAATAGCCAAATCCAAATTATCTGGGAAAGGAAGCATAAGTGACTTACATTTTCCTTTGTTAACTTTTACTCCCTTGAACCATCGTTCTCCAATTTGGGGAAGATTCGTTGCTTCTGCAATTGTGTCCTCATTGACAGTAATAGGAAAACCCCCTACTTGAGCTACATCCTCCCAAAGACTCAGAGAAAATTGCTTAGTAATTTCATAGTGATGACCATCAAACTTCTGAAAGAATAAACCCCATCCTATCTTATCAAACAGAGCAACAACCTTTGGATCTGATTCAACCATTTCCATCCATGATAGTTCAAAGCGACTTAAGGGATCCATTTCCTCACTATTAGTCTGAGTAGGGTTTGGAATGAACGCAATTGTAAAAATTGAAGGGATGGGAACCTGTAATGTCCCAAATTTGGCATTGGGTCACAATGGCCTAATCACATTGTCCCTATTCAGTAGAGTTTTTCAAATTGATGCTAAAGTTCAAATAATTGCCAAGGAGGAAGATTACGAGTTTCCTCGGTTTAGGGTGGAAGCTTTGGGATTTGGAATAATGGGGATAATAAATGATGTTTGAACATTAGAGTGGCATAAATATTTAATAAAGGAGCTAAATAAATATATACAAGTGAAAATCAAAGTGGCATTTGATCATGAAGACACATGGAGGAAGTGGGACCCACATATGGCTAGATTTCCCCACTACACTTGGCATCATTCTCTCACCAATTCGAATTCAAGGTGAATGGTAACATACTTGGGGGAGTCCAAAAGGTATTATTAATGGCATGACTCGTCCAAGGTCTAAATATAGAGGAATAGTAACTCCCATGGAAGAGGAAGAGGCAATTTGGAGCTAGTGAGACACTTGGGCTAGATTCCCTAGCTCTATGACAACAATGATGAAGATGCTATGACACCTATGACACAAATCAGACCTGAAGGCTGAAATATGACATATATGACATGTCAGGGCTAAAAATAGACTCCAAGAGGGTGCTCAAGGGTGTTAGGGAAGCTAATATGCTTCCACATGTGATTATGTGGAAGTGGGAGACTAGGAATTGTTATACAAGTGGCGTTCTTTGGAATCTCTTCCCAACTTGAGTTGGCATGAGTCTCTTGGAAGGAATTCGACCCATGGAGAACATTAGAACTTTATAAATGTCAATAACAAAGAATGAAACCAGCTTTTGATCATTTGTAGAATTTGCAATTGCATTTGTGTAGAGGGAGAGCTAGTGGATGGCTAGTTTCTTGCCTTAGCCAATTTCGAGGGTGAACGATTCCCATCCAAGTTGGTAATTGGAAAGGCCATTCAGAACTTTCATTTGGAGCTTTAATGGAGTCTTTATTTGTAGGTGTAAGCTATAGGGAAGCTCATGGTTTCTTCTATTGCACCACATTCTCTCAACCATTTCCAGTTTTGATGGCATATTCTTGATCCTTGAGGGAGGGCATTTTTGGTGAGCTATTGTACTCTTTGGGGGAGCTTATCATGCCCCATTTATTTCGTAATATGAATTAAATACTCTTTTCTTCATCTCCAAAAATTTTCAGGTCGAAATTCCAAGTAGAAATGTATAAATCTCATTTTTAATGGAAGAACAATGCCATTTCCCCACTACCTTGTTGTGAGCCAATGTATTGATGATGATTTCGAATGAATGGATGATTATCTGATGAATTTGTGATTAATTTACTGCCATGGATGTATTTTACAAGTTTCATGTACTGTACTTGAGCATTTGAAGTATTTTTACTCAGTTTAATTGCATTGGGAGAAGAAATAGTGCCATTTCCCCAAGGGTCGAATTGGTGATTTTTGCAGTTGAATGGGAGAGGGTTGGAATAGATATAATAATAAATTAATGGTGCACATGAGACCTTAATAACATCCTTAATACATTCCATACCTCTGTTCAGAAATTTGAGTGGGTTTGGTGGCATTTGGGAAGCCATTTTCAGTACTAACCACAGGGGGATTTGAACCCTAAATTACTAGTAAAATTGCATACTTGCTCCAGAATCTTAAGAGAGTTTTCAAAGGTATTTTGGTGGCCATATATCATCCTTGAACATCATATTCAAGTACTAATGTCATTCATACACCTTCCTTGAATATTTGAAGGCATTTGGAGTCAATTCGAGACCTAGAGACCAATACTAGTCAAAGGGAAATTACTAGTAAAGTTCCCTACATTGGCCAGAATTGAAAGAGGGTTTGCAGAAGTATTTTAAAGGTCCAAACGCATCGCTGAAATACATATTTATGTTCTAACATCATCCATATACCTTCTCAGAATATTTGGGAGAAATTGGAGCAATTTGGGGACCTAGAGCTCAAAACTAGTCAAAGGTCAAACTAGGGAAAAAAGTGAAAAATTTCCATTTTAATAAAATTCCTAACAACAACATTACAGAACCCAGCGAAAAGACATTATGAAAATATCCATTAGGCTCACCTGAAACCCTAGACTCGTGTTTATGACTAATACTCTAACCGCCAAAGAGAGATACAGGAATGAAGCAAACATGATGATACAACCTGAAGTTATTATCTCGTACGAAAATCAAATCAAATATAGATATGGAATGATCTCAGAATGGGACTAATACAAAACACTAATCAAAATAATAATTGCATGACCATGTCAATTGAACAGATGTCACCAGAATATCAACCAATCCCTTGTTCCAAACACATTACTCCCATATTTTGACAAGAAAGCATTATACATGGAACCTAGCGTACTGTTATCCTTAGTGATAACAAACCTCTTGTTATGAAACATCATGGTTTATTGAATCGAGGAAATCATCAAAACCTAGATTGAT
The DNA here is from genome assembly GCA_027924585.1 of Larix kaempferi. Taxonomy (NCBI): domain Eukaryota; kingdom Viridiplantae; phylum Streptophyta; class Pinopsida; order Pinales; family Pinaceae; genus Larix; species Larix kaempferi. The sequence goes on from BSBM01000435.1 coordinate 3,904,435, forward strand.
GAAAACATAAAAAAAAATTCAAACCTTTGTTCATAATGATTCGACTCAAGATCAAGTTAAACTAATTAAAGATGGCATAACAAGTTTATATAATGTGAAATGTTATTTTAAATGATCGAGCCAATATAATGCAAATCAATCAACGAAAGGTTATCTTAAAATAATTTTTGAATCACGACCAATTTCAATTTACCATATGATTATAACACAAAGATTTGCGTTTAATAATTCAAAATGAAATCAATGGTAAAGTTGAAAAAATATTTACAAAGCTAAGTTTGTTTATTTCCAAAAATTAAAACATGGCTTTCATATGACTAGGATAATAGAAATATTTGGTAAGGGTTAAAATAGATTTATAAAATAAATTAATCAACCCAAGCAAATATATATTAATATATAACTTAATCATAGAAAACCATGTCTCAAAATAAATCAAATAGAAAATGAAATAAGAGGTTATAAAATCCAATTCAAGCAGTGTTAATCAATAATAATAATAATGATAATCAGCGAAGCAGTGATATAATCATTTAAAATAGTAATGAACATTGATTATATTTTAACAACTGCTAGAATAATCAATTTGTAAAACAACCTTCTTTGATTGAAAGTAGTCCCAAAACTTACTTTGATCATGAAATACCTTCCAATTGAGAGTGCCTTCAGAATCAAAGATTCTGAAGACACTCTTAAATAATTTTTGTGATAAATTATAGAAGAGAACTGATCAATTTTATTCCATAAGGCAGAAAAATTGAGAGGGTTGTTTCCTGCCAACAAATGCTGAGGACCTGGGCGAACCAGTTATCTCTGCCCATTCATCTAACAAGCTGTAATAAACACAATCTTAAAATCTTTTTAAAACAAACTAAAAATTCTTAATCTAACAAGAAGCAGCACTCGATTCATCTCTCTAAATACTTTCAGAACTATCTTCATTTCTGTTGATAAAGATTTGGTTATAAATAAGTTGAAAATTTCCCTGTCAAAACAATGTACTCAGTATAAATGTAACCTGCATCATCAGTATAAAGATAAATCTATTCACTTCTCTGAAAAAATTTCAAGACCTGCTCCAATTATAAAATATTTATTGATTTTCCATTAAACTTTAACTGAAGACTACTATCTAGGCATGGTAACCTGATGTAGACACTATCATTCATGAGTTTTATCAAAGATAAACAAGCCGGCTCGCAATGAGACCTCCTGTCCCTTGATCTTTTGATCAAGAGCCATCACCCTGGTAATCAGAAATGATGTTATCCTTAATAAAGCTAATGATCATGATTAAGATGGCTTGTGATGAGACCTCCTATCCTCCAATCAAAATCCCATGTATTACAGATAATTATGCATGGAGTAGACTTTAAAATCTTTGCAGATGGTAAATAAACTTTTAATGGATGACTGATAATAAAGATTTGATAAAGGTTTTCCCAAGTATTGAGTTTTGAAAAGGACATATGTCGGCTATCCTAACATATAAAGAAACCAGTGGCTGAATATTAATCCTGATCATAAACACAAACAATTATCAGTTATAGGTTCCTATCAGATTTGAGAAGGATTGATTAGTCTAATCAAATATTGAAGATATTCCTTATCACAACTAATCGAGATAAAGGAATAAACTGGGTTTAAGCGTCAAGGTTTATTTATTTACAAATACCCTTCTCAAAAAGAAATATGTACATAATTTTTTTTTAAACCAAAACTAACTTTATTTGCCTACATGTATGTATAGAAATTCGACAAAATTATGTCCAAAGATTGAAAAGATTATGATGTTTCATCATAAGAGATATCTTTCAATTCTGAAAAGTAAGAAAATGAATTCTAAAATGACTTTCAGGAAGATGGATCAAATCAAAATAAAAGAAAATAGAATTCGAATGAACATAAAATCGGAAATTTACAATGACTCTGTTTTATAAAAGGAATGTACAGAAAGATCAAAATAGACAAACTTTTGTATGTTAGTGATCAATTATGTACATAAAAATATTCACAAAAATTGGTTAAAAATGAAAAATACTGTACGCAGCAGAAATTAAAATTTCAAAAGCTAGTGCTATACAATTATTTACAGAACCATGTACAGAACCAAAATCTAAAGAATTCAGTAGAAATACCTTTTAAGGATCAAACCATTGACAGGAAAAGTTTCCGGTTGACCCTCCAAAGTTTGCAGACGAAAAGTGCTAGGACCTAACTTATTAGCAATGACGAGCGGACCTAACCAAAGACGTTGGAATTTGGTATGTTCTCCCTTATCCTCATGAGCTTTGTCCCATTTAAGTACTAAATCACCCACTTAAAACTCTTGGTTAGAACTAGAAGACTGATTGAACCATGACTTAACAATTTGTTGATGTTTAACAAAATGTTGCTTAGCCTTATCTCTTTCTTCTTCTAATTTTAAGAGAGTGTTAATTCTTTTCTCTAAAATTGGACAATCTTCATCCTGAACTGATTGGGCTAGTTGCAGAGAAGGAAAAAATAAATTTGGTGGCAAAATTGCTTCAGTACCATAGACCAAAAAAAGGGTGAATTGCCAATCGAAGACTTAGGGGTAACCCTATCTGCTCATAATGCATTGAACAAAACTGTGTGCCAAGCACGATGATGAGTTGAAATGGTCCTCTTCAGAATTTTCAATAGGTTCTTATTAGTTGACTCTGATAAACCATTACCATGAGGATGATAACTCGCTGAATATCTAACCCTTATGCCCTTTTCTAATGCAAACTGAGTTAATTCAGTTGAAGAAAAGTATGAGGCATTATAAAAAACAAGCGAATTTGGAACACCAAAACGTGTAATGATAAAAGATTCAAGAAATAAAATTATGTGATTGGTGTTCACAACCCGCAAAGGTGTAGCCGCTGCCCATCGGGTAAAATAATCAGTTGCAGTAATGAGATACTTGTGTTGAAGAGAAGAAGGTGGGTTAATAGGACCGACAATGTTGAGACCCCACTGTTGAAACAGTCTATCTATTTTAACAGGTTGCAAAGGAAAGGTAGGTTTCTTCACCCTACCTGCAGCAGTTTGACATTCTAGACATTTTCTAACAAAGGCATAAGAATCCTGAAATAACGTGGGCCAGTAGTAAACTTCCCTAAGGATTTTGTGAGCGGTAGTCTCACCTCCAAAATGGCCACCTGCTGGACCAGAATGTAATTCCCTCATGATTGTGTCAGTCTCGTCTTTATCTAAGTATCAAAGCAATACACCATCTGAATTTCTTCTAAACAGATTATTATCAATCAACATATAAGGTGTTGATTTCACTCTAAGTGCTCTCCTTTTCCTAGGTTCAAGATGATCAGGAGCAACTCCTGTTTCAAGAAGAGTTCTTAAATCTGAATACCAGGAATCTTGTGGTGGAGGGTAAAAATAAATTTCCTTGACTAGCAAGGTTTCATCAATGATAAATTCAGAATCTTTGTTTGCCAAATGAGCTTCCTCAACGGAAAGCTTACACAATCCTTGGCCCTTTACCATAGTTGAAGGTTTAATTTCCAGGTCATACTCCTGGAGAGCTATCATCCACAAGGCTCGTTTATCTCCTAAATCCTTTTGTACCATCAAATTTCTTACTGCAGGAAAGGGGACAACTACCTTGGTTCTTGATTTCAGTAGATATGGATGAAAGCGCTTGACATCTTTAAAAACAACAAAAGCTTGTTTGTCAACTTGATGGTAGTGAAGTTCAGCACCTTTAAAATTTGAGCTCATAAATGAAATTGGTACTTCATTGTTCTTCTGATTTAGTTGGTTTAAGACTACTGCATATGCGATATCAGAAGCAAAAGTATATAGTATGAAGTCTTTGCTAAAATATGGACTTAGTAAACTAGGTGCTTCCAAAATTTCCTCTAAGATTCTCTGGAATGATTCTTTCTCAGTATGTCCCCAGTTGAAAACAACAGATCTTTCTTAATCATCTTTTGTAATGGACGAATGATTTCTGAAAAATTGGGAATAAATCTTCTTACAAAGTTTATCTTGCCGAGGAATGATTGCATTGTCTTTTTACTTGAGGGAAAGGTTATTTTTGATATGGATTGGGTTCGTTCCGGATCAATCATAATCCCATGTTTTGATACCACACAACCTGACAAAAGACCTTGTGTGACAACAAATACCGTTTTCTTAGGATTTAAAGAAACTTCATACTTTCTACAACATTCAAGTAGTTTTCTAAGATGTGAAATGTGATTAGGTCTGTACTTAGAAAATAAAGTAACATCATCTAAATAGACAACCACTGAATGATTGATTAATCCTCTAAAAGCAATATCCATTGCTCTTTGAAAGGTTTCCCTAGCATTGATTAACCAAAAGGGAATATTTCGGTAAGCGTACGTTCCCCATGGGGTTTTAAATGTAGTTTTGAGTTGGTCTTGAGGAAAAACCAAGATCTGGTTGTATCCTGACAAACCGTCATGTAATGATAGCATCGCAGAACCATAAACCTTTTGCAAGATTTGTTCCATGGCTGGAACTGGATAATTATCCTTTTCAGATGATCTGTTTAGGTTTCGGAAATTGACACATAGTCGAATGTCACCGTTTTTCTTCCTAACGGGACCCAAATTAGCTACCCACTGAGTATGTCTAATAGGAAAATAATCTTGGCAGCTAAGAGTTTGTTTAATTCTTTCTTGATTGTTGGTTCAAGCATCGGATGAAATTTTCTAAGCTTTTGTTGAAAAGGTTTAGATGCTTGTTTCATAGGGATTACGTGTTGCATGATTTGTGGATTATATGTCTTTAAATCATCATACGTCCACGCAAACACATCATTAAATTCTTTGAATAACTTGATAAATACTGATTTTTCAGATGGGGTGCAATCTATCCCCAAGTTTACAGTTTGTGGATCAGATGCTGTACCAAGATTTATAGTTTCATATTTGGCCTATGAACTATTCATTTTGCAATTAGGAACAGCTTTAAACTTATCATGCAAATCGTAAAACTTCTTCAATCTTAAAACTGAGTTAGGAATTGGTTTTACCTTCTCCATAGTCTTTTCAATTGAACAAAAATAATGTATTACCATAAAGTCCCATAAATTTTCGTCGTGGGTAATCTCGTCAATGACTGAATCTTTAAAAGTGTCCTCATTTGTAAGAAAATTCAGAATCTGCATATCATCATAAAAAATGCACCAGTTAATGATATTATCTTGTATAGAAGGTCTGAAAATTAATTCTACTGAAAAGAAATCATATACAAAATTTCTGATGGTATTAGTTTTGATGCAACATTTGCTAATTAATCAGCCTCTTGGTTTTGATACCTAGGAATGGAATTAATGTTGAATGCATCAAAAAAAGAAATGATATTCCATACCTCACGTTGATAATTTTGCAAATGCTGAGAAATGCAGTGTATTGAATTTCTTACCTGTCTGACAATGATTTTAGAATCACCATATGCAACCAACACTTTAATGTCCAAATCAATTGCTTTCTTCAAACCCTGAATTAATGCCTCATATTCTACAATATTATTTGTACAATCGAATTCAATCCTACATGCTATACAAGTTTTGTTTCCTTTAGGGTCGATTATCACGTAGCTAGCTCCTGCTCCTTCCTTTGATTTTGACCCATCAAAGTATAATTTCCAAGTAGAACTATTTGCAACTACCTTGTTTTCAACAATATGTACATAATCAGATCTATCTACATTATTTACAATATCCTTTGATGAAGATTCTTGCTGAATAGTAGTAACATTCAGAATTTTAGATTGTTGTTTTTTATTAGAAAAAGCAGAATTTTCAGATTTGAAATTTCCAAAACCAAGTTCAAACATGTAATTTCCCATTATAGAATCTGAAAACAAAACTGGTTCATTTGGGTCATGCATCTCAGTTACTATGTGTTTCAAATACCTCTCCCTACCTATCTTGATTTGGTTTGCTTTCCCAGTTTTAGGCAACCATGGAGTTGACAAATCAGTGGTGAAAAATCCATTCAATTTCTGTGACCAATCCCTACTAAAAAACAACCCATATGCATTGGGGATGTATGCAACCACAATATCAATGATTTGAAAAATTGAAGGATTGCAGGCAAGCCTAATTAAAACATCCTTTGTCTCTCCTAAAAACCTCATATTTGTTCTATCAAGTTGAGTAATTTGTGACTCTGATGGAACATACTTTGCATTCATCCTTTGATAGACAGACAAAGGCATGACGTTTGTAGATGCTCCAAAATCGACCATACAATTATGGACGTTTCTGTTAAATATTTCGAAGGTAAGGAGAAATGGAGGAGTTGTAGACTTTGAGTTCTTCCCTATTAATGAAGATTTGTCAGCTGTTGATTTACCCTTGTCATTAAAGATTGTTTCAGTGTTTGAACTATTAGCAGCTACATTTTACTGAACACTAGGGGTTGTTGAACTCAAAGCAGGATTTATGATTAGACAATTATGCACGGGATAAATTTGAAGCAAATCATACATGCTAATGTTTGCACGCAGTTTTTTCAGATCCTCTATTATGTCATACTGCAAATCTAGCTTTAGAGAGTTCTGTACATATTGAGAATTCTTAGCAAGTTGAGTTTGTTTGACAAGTTGAGAATTATCGTTATCCTTACTCGGAGTGGAACTTGTTGAAGCTCCAGGAGTATTTGTAGATGGTCTACTTCTTGTGTTATATCCATGCTGTCCTGAAGGAGGATTTTTACTTTCAGAATCTTTAACCAAACTATCCCAAAAATGACCATTCAAATGTTGGGGCTCTTGGAACTCTTCCTCATTTTCATATTGTTCTTCCTCTTCATGATGTACAGTTTCTTGATTTGAAGATGTTTCAGATAAAGACAGAACTACTCGAATAGTGTTAAAAATTTCCTCTTGAACTGCTACATTAGGAGGTAAACCTGGTTTATTATTTGCATCACAGTTTGGCCTAAATTAGTTTCTAAAATATCCTCTTGAAGAAGAACTTTCAAAATTTGTTTTCTTCAACCCTACTACTTCGTTGGTCAATGCTTGGATTGCATTTTGCAGTTGTTCAACGTCGTATGCTTTATCTTTATCCACATTGGTTCGTTCAATTTTCTTACGAGGAAAGGTATCAACTTTCCCACTCCTTTCAGGTTCATAAGATATAGAGTATTTTCAACCTTAATGGCCTCTTCCAAGGTTTTGACAAGTGTTGTCTTACCAGCTCGTTTAACCCACATCCCTAGGTATTTTGGCAATGCTGAAGCAAAGTTTTCTATAATGATATCTTCGGGTGGTTGCGAAGCAATAGGAATTTTGTTCTTCAATGTAAGAAATCTCTTATTAAAATCTTTGACTCTTTCTTTAGTTTCTATTTTAATTCGAGATAGTTCAAGGGATAAAGCAGTAGGTGTTTTGTCTTCTCCAAACTTTTCTAGGAATGCTTTGTTGAAATCTACCCAATTTGTAATTGAGCATTGGACTAAAGAGAAATACCATGTTGAGTATCTCCCTTCAAAGTTTAATGGAAATAAATGACACACTACATCCTCATGTTGAACATTCAATGTTTGAATAGCTAAAATGAATTTATCCACATTTACCTCAACTGGTTCTTTATTATCCGGATTAAATTTTGAAAGAAATCTATCTGAATGTTTCGGTAATGGATGTTGAACACCAGGTACAGCTACAACGACTGTCATTAGCCATGGAGTCGGTGGATTACGAGGATTACCTCCTCCACCAGGTTGGTTTCCTGCCATAGGGTTTTCTTCTAAATCTGAAGAACTATCTTGATCAAAAGCCCTAGGAGTATCAGGTGGAGAATCTGGAGAAGAAGGTGGTTGATCAAAACCTCCTAGATTAAAGAAAACCAGGTGCAGTATGTGTTCTAGTAATTCCTTGATGTTGCATTCTAGTATTAGGACTCAGAGTACCAGTTAACACAATATTAGTTTCTATTGATTCTTGTTCAATTTGAGTTGACTGAGTATTATGCTATTGTCTATGGGGCAATCCATAATCTACAGGTGAAAAACCAGTTTGACGAGCATAAGCTCTTGTAAGAATTCTTCGTGTTTCTTGTAAAGCTTGAATATTTTCTTCAGGAGTATAAGATGTATTATGAACAAGTTGCTTAGAACAACTCCTGGTGTGTTTGGAATAGCAATACCTCACAGGTTATGGTCCTGCTACCAGCTGAATTTATCCTCTTAAGGAGAATGCAAAAATTCAGCAAAAAATTGTAACCTAAGCTAAACTACTGTTTAAAGTAAATCCCAAAGTCAGTTTCTAAGTCTAAGTTAACCTATTGTGCTTTCTTAATGAAAGTCTCCTTTTTTTTTAGTTTAGTTTTTTTTTTAATTTCTGGCTAAAGAAGTTTTCCTAAACAAATTAAACACACTAAATCTAATTGAAATCTATTTAACAACTTCTAAAAATTAATCTGAAAATTTAATACTAAAGTAATTAACTATTATATCCTAACCTATTTCAGCTGAGAGCAAGATTAATTAACTAATCTTAACTACCTATTGATGATAGATAAATCTGAAAATAAACAATTTCAAATCAATGAGAAAAATCGACAGAATTGAAATTATAACACTTTAGATTTTATAATGTTTATGAGAGAAGAACAATGAAATAATAAAATAAATTCACTATTCTACCATCACAGTTTATCAAAAGATAATTAAAATTGAACACTTCGATATTTGTATAATATTGATAATTAACCAACTATGTGTTAAAATATTTTCCAAAATACAAATATTTTAATTTAATTAGTTAAGGAATGATAATATCAGTCTCATTTATTTACCAAGCAAAAATTTAAATAAATAAAAGATATGATATCAAATATCAAATACAGAAATGAGGCGATTAAGCAAGTTAACAGATATATACAAAATCATAACCAAGCATGATAATATATAATAAAACCGATAAATTCAAATACCAAATATATATATGTATGTATGTATGTATATGTTTCAAAAACAATTATCACAACGATACTGGTTTCATGAAATAATGCTTCTGGGAGATCCAAGAAAGAGATAGCTCCTTTCGAATACCCACAAGTGAAAATCCTAAAATCTCAGTATAAGTCTTTTCGTACAAACTCCATCCCCTAATACAATGAGTCCTTCTAGTCTTTATAGAAAAACTAATAACTCCTTCAAGCTACCTATGTAACAACTATCATACATAATCGAACTCTAATTACTAACAGCTGTTACATAACAAATCTTCATCATCTTTCTATTGATTAAAACCTCTTAAAAGGAGGGAACCTGGAAGATGTAATCATTCTTTGTAACTGAAAACTTGAAATATCTTCCACGTGGAAACAAAATTAACCAGCATTTGATACTCAACATGTGGATTGACCGATCTTGAAGTAATCATTATATTTCTGTTCAGTAAAATTTAAATGATCAAAACCAAATCAAAACCAAGATTTTCTCCACCTATGACACCTGCAAAACTGATTAACCAAGTATGAGTTGAATTAAAAATATAAAAAAGAAAACAATAAATTTAATTTAATGATAAGAATTACTCACATAATCTATGATTCTGTGAGTACGCTAATTACCTGTTTGAAATACTTCCAAAAAAGTAGCAACAACAAAGATTTTAATTGGTAGCCTGCAACCTGGTAGCTCAACGAGCCTCTGCTAACCTAGCCTTTAATTTCACGATTTCAATTTTATAATCTTCTTCCTGTTTACGAATTTTATGATTGAGATAAACCAAAGATTCGTTCTGAGCTTTGAAGCCATTCTTCTTATTTTTCAATAGCTATCGTCGATCAATCCAGTCCAGTAATTCATCCTTCAATTTTTTCATTTCTTTATCTTTGGCCAAAGTATTAGCTTGCAATTCAGCGACCTCAATTTCTAACACAGAAATCCGATTTTTAAAAGCTTGTTTAAGCATGTCTTGAAGCTTTTCATCATTTTGATCTGAAGGAGACGGAGGGTAACCTGACAAATCATGGGAAATTTTGCCCGAACTCTTATTAATCATATTATCATATGCTTTTGTTTTTATTTTATCAGAATTTTCATTTTGAATATGATTATATTTTGGAGAACTAATTTCCTCATCACTATTAATGTCAACTAACGAGGCTTCTTCTAATCGTTGGATGGTTGCAGGAGTTTCAATAGTTCTCATGCTTCGAGTGAATCGTCAGGTGCCCAAAAACAAATACCCTTTCCTTATAGATTTCCCTTCTTCACAACAAATATCTACTAGTCGATCGAGCTTCGGTGCAGATGCAACAAGGAACTCGTTGGACATGCCTGGGTCACCTAGTAAAATAGGAGTGACAAGATTTAATTGCTCAATGGATTCTGCAACACCCCCTAACCCTTCGTCTATATTTTCTGGAGTATTAATATGCCCAATAGATGAAGTCGGGGTTATATTAGCTTGAGGCTTCAAAAGATCAAGCTTCATCTTAGTCACAGAACCAATATCATTTTCCAAAGAAGAATTTGTTTTCTGCATCCTATCATCCTCTTCAGCCTCGTCTCTGTGAACATCATTGATTTTAGGGTTACAAAGGCCTTTCGCTTCCTACGGGTTTTAGGCTGAAGAGTTGGCCGGTATTGTGTTAACCCTAACTCAATTTCCATCAATAATTCTCCCCAAGATCTACCCATAAGAGACAAATGATGCTAGACCAAAATCGTAATCAGGCCATGATGGAACGGACTTCTATCAAAATCTGCTGTGGTAGTTTGCATAGCTTGTGCCATTTTGTTAAGACTTCATAGTAGATAGTAAGGTAGGTTAAGCTTTAAACCCTTTAAAGCTAATAATAGGCGAACGTGATAATAATGGATATGAGAAAGCCTACCATCACATGTCACATACCTGACTAAAACTTCATACAAATTCTTCCATTCGGGTTTTAAGTATTTAACAGAAACACCAACAGCCAAATCCAAATTATCCGGGAAAGGAAGCATAAGTGACTTACATTTTCCTTTGTTAATTTTTTCTCCCTTGAACCATTGTTCTCCAATTTGGGGAAGATTCGTTGCTTCTGCAATTGTGTCCTCATGGATAGTAACAAGAAAAACCCCTACTCGAGCTACACCCTCCCGAAGGCTCAGAGAAAATTGCTTAATAATTTCACAGTGATGACCATCAAACTTCTGAGAGAATAAACCCCATCCTATCTTATCAAACAGAGCAACAACCTATGGATCTGATTCAACCATTTCTGGCCCTGATAGTTCAAAGCGACTTAAGGGAGCCATATCCTCACTATGAATCTGAGTAGGGTTTGGAATGAATGCAGTTGTAAAAATCGAAGGGATGGGAACCCAGCTAAAATACATTATGAAAATCTCCATTCGGCTCACCTGAAACCCTAGACTCGTATGTATGAATGATACTCTAACCGCCAAAGACATATACAGGAATGAAGCAACCATGATGATACAACCTGAAGTTATTATCTCATACGAAAATAAAATCAAATATAGATATGGACTGATCTTAGAATGGGACTGATACACATCACTAATCAAAATAATAATTGCATGACCATGTCGATTGAACAAATGTCACCAGAATATCAACCAATACCTTGTACCAAACACATTACTCCCAGATTTTTGACAAGAAATCATTATACATGGAACCCGAGGTACTGTTATCCTTTGTGATAAGAAACCTCTTATTATGAAACATCATGGTTTATTGAATCGAGGAAATCATCAAACGCTAGATTGATGAAAACATAAAAAAAAAATTCAAACCTTTGTTCATAATGATTCGACTCAATATCAAGTGAAACTGATTAAAGATGGCATAACAAGTTTATATAATGTGAAATGTTATTTTAAATGATCAAGCCAATATAATGCAAATCAATCAACCAAAGGCTATCATAAAATAAGTTTTGAATCACGACCAATTTCAATTTACCATATCATTATAACACAAAGAGTTGCATTTAATAATTTGAAATGAAATCAATGGTAAAGTTGAAAACATATTTACAAAGCTAAGTTTATTTATTTACAAAAATTAAAACATCGCTTTCATATGACTAGGACAATAGAAATATTTGTTAAGGGTTAAAATAGATTTATAAAATAAATTAATCAAGCCAAGCAAATATATATTAGTATATAACTTAATCATAGAAAATCATGTCTCAAAAGAAATCAAATAGAAAATGAGAGGTTATAAAATCCAATTCAAGCAGTGTTAATCAATAATAATAATAATGATAATAAGCGAAGCAGTTATATAATCATTTAATATATTAATGAACATTGATTATATTTTAACAGCTGCTAGAATAATCAATTTGTAAAACAACCAGCTCGAATTGAAAGTGCTCACAAAACTTACTTTGGTCATGAAATACCTTCCAATTGTGAGAGCCTTCAGAATCAAAAATTCTGAAGACACTCTTAAATAACTTTTGTGATAAATTATAGAAGAGAACTGATCAATTTTATTCCATAAGGAAGAAAAATTGAGAGGGTTGTTTCCTGCCAACACCTACTCGATCACTTAACTACAAAAGAAGGGAATAAAGTTTGTGTGGTCCCCCAAGTGTCAAGAAAGCTTCGAGAAATTAAAAAGGCTATTAAAAACAACACCAATTCTTAAAGTAGCTGACCCTTATAAATATTATACGATCTACACCGATGCAAGTAAAGAAGGTCTGGGAAGAATAATATCACAATAACAGCACGTGGTGTGTTATGAATAATGTAAACTCAAGGAACATGAACGGAATTATGTGGTCCACGACCTAGAACTAGCCTTGGTAGTACATTCCTTAAAGATTTGGCACCACTACCTATTAGGAAAAATATTTTTGCTATTGAAAGACAACACTAGGGTAAAACACTCATTCACTCAACCTGAGCTTAATGCTCGTCAAGAAAGGTGGATGACCTTCTTGAGTGAATTTGATTTTGATGTCAAACATATAAAGGGAAAGGATAACAAAGTGGTTTATGAACTCAGCCGAAGAACTCATGAGATTTACAAGATGACTATAAGTCAACCAAGAAGTGAACTCAAGAGTAAAGTTAAAACATCAAGCATTCACGACATAGAATATGGAGCTTTGTTGAACACACTATTAACAAATGAAGTTAATTTAAACAGGACAGAATTCAAAGTGGACCAGGAAGGAATGTTATGGTTCAAAAATAGATTGTATGTACCCAATGTAGCAGTGCAATTGTTTATTCTAGATGAAGTGCATAAACAACCTTATGTTAGACACCTTGGTTATCGGAAGATGATAACAACCTTAAGAAAACAATTTTATTGGCCAGGTATAAAAATAGATCTAATCATTTATTTATCTAAATGTTTGGAGTGTCAGCAGGTGAAGGAATGGAAATGGGAGGTTATATCTTTAGATTTTATCACAGGTTTTCCCAAAACACAAAGACAACATGATTCCATTATGGTTGTAATAGATAAATTAAGCAAATCTGCACATTTTATTCCTGTATAGTCAACTTACAAAGCTGTGAACATAATAGAAATATGCTTGAAAGAAATATTCAGATTACACATAGTACCAAAAATGGTGATATCTAACCAGGATTTTAAGTTCACATCAAATTTTTGGAAATATTTGTTTGCAGGATTAGAGACAAAGATAAATTTCAGTACTAGTTACCATCCACAAACAGATGGATAGACATAATGTACCAACCAAATCATTGAATATATGTTAAGAATGTACGTCATGGAAAGACCCACTAAGTGGGAAGAGTATATTCACCTTGTTGAATTTTCCTACAATAATCGATACCAAGCCTCATCGAGGATTATCCCATTGGAAGTTCTATACGACACGAAGTGTACTACCCCAGTGAGATGGGATAGTCCTGGGATCGCCTTATGGTAGGACCATAATTGTTACATGACACCGAATAGATTCTACGTAAGGTATAGGAGAATCTAAAGCAGTCTCAAGATCGCCAGAAAAGCTACGCTGACTTAAAAAGGAAACATAAGGATTTTTTGGTTGGAGATCATGTGTATCTTCGGGTTAAGACAAGAAAGATTTCACTATGGTTGGGGAACTTCAAAAAGTGAGCACCATAGTTTTGTAGGCCTTTCCATGTTCTGGAAAGAATTGAACCCGTAGCTTACCAACTTGCATTACCAGCACATTTGAAAATCATATTGTTTTTCACATTTCGTTATTAAAAAAATATATCCATGGTCCTACTCACATTGTTGACTGGAATATGGTGCACATGGAACCAGAAGGCAAGTTCCAACCTATGTGCATTCTGGAATGGAAAGAAATAACACTTCAGAACAGAGTCATTGCTTAGGTAAAGGTTCAATGGAATCACTTTAGCTCTAAGGAAGCGACATGGGAAATGGAGAAAGACATGCAATAAAAGTATCCAAATCAGTTTCCAGAACCAATGGAAGAAGAATAATAACATTGGGGACAATGCTTAAAATAAGGGGGTGAAGATGTAATATCCCCAAATAAAACAATTCAATTTTTTTGATCTGATTATTTGATTAAGTTATTAGTCAATAGCTATTTGGTTAAAGAATGATTTTGGCCAATTTTGAAAACGTCCAAGAGTATGCATATGGACAGATGTAAGAAAATAATGTTTGAATTAATAAAAGAAATGGAATTGGTGAGGAAAACGATGCTGAAAGAGGAAATCGTGCATCTCAGGGGTGGGGGACAAGGAGAGTTAACCTCGAAGAAGTCAAGCAAGTGTCAGGAGTTCATTAATGGAACTAGACACACACCGTAAAGAGTAGGGATTGTAATAGCCATGATTTCAAGGAATCATATGCTTGCAAAAGACTTGGGCAACAAAAAATAAAAAGACATATGCGTGAGGTAGGATGTTGTTTAGTACACTAGTAGAAAATGAGAGATAAATGACCAGATGACCAAAAAATATGGTCACCATAGGTTTTCCAAGGTATAAATGACCAAAATTGAGTGAGCCAACTAAAAACGACTAGAGGAATGACCAATTGGTTCATGGAATAAAATATATGACCATATAACAAGTAAATAAACTAAAAACGACCACATAACAATAACATTAAGAATATTAATTGGTCATTTATTTGGTCATTGTTAGTTGTTTCACTCTGACAATAGAAAATTGCAATTTTAACAATGAATTTGTAAATTTTAGAACCCCTCAAGGATTCAATGGGTTATTTCGATAGTCTAGTTAGTGTGTTGTCTCAGAGATTTGTCATTTCTCGTTAAAACCATCATCATGTCTTGAATTTTATACCATTGTGTTCAACTTATCACACTTATCATGCTCATATTTCATTTGGCCAAAATCGTCATCACACTCGGTTGAAGTTTTAGTTAGTAAGAGTCTTCTGCATATCATTGGTTGAAATCCGTCTATTGTGCCTCCGAGTTAATTTGTCAATCTTCTCTATGGATTCCAACTCATCATGACTATGTCTAGAATGTTAGAAACACCACCTTAGTGTTCTTGTGGGGAAAAAAAGTCCTATATCCTTCTTTTAAAAATAAAAATAAAAACCCTCAATTTTATATTAAAACTCCCATGTTTATAATTTATCACTTCTAAAATTCTATTACAAAAATCGTAAGATCTTAAATCTTTTCTACTATGCTTTTATGATTATAATTTTAGAAGTATACAACAATTTATTTCCTTGCCTTAATTAAAAGGGGTTCCTTTTAATTAACCCTCTATCCCTTTTACCCATTCTACATGTTATGAATATCCCTTTTAAAGAAGCCCCCCATTTATGGCATAGCCACACACCCTTCTTCCCTATGTCTCCAAAATTTTCATTAAAACATAAAGGAGAAAATAAATTCTAAATAAAAAGTCCTTATCCTATACCCCTTTCTACCACTCACCCCTTCCAAATGCCATATTTATGCATAGAGGAGGCTTTTGTACCAAAAACCAGGTGGTCTCTGCATACACGTCTTGCTTATCGATGACTTTGAAAATAAACTATTATTATTATTATTATTATATGCTAATGTATATATCATATAATATTAATATATATTTGTTAATATATTAAATATATTTATATTGGTATTAACAAATTTAAAAAACCAGGAATATAAATAAAACAAATGTAATAGAAACACAGAAACTAAATTTAAAAAGAAAAGACAAGAGAGGGAAAAGTGAATGGGCTCGAAAAAATGAGCAAATTATAAAAAAAGAATGGGAGGGAAAATGAAGCAAAGGAAATTAGGGCATTTTTCAAAATGAAGCTTTAATAGATTTGATTTGACAGGGTTGAATGAATAAATGGTTGAATTATGCGGGCTATACACTTGTAGGGTCTTCGGCGAAGTGCGCTCTCCAACTCAGCCAAGTCTTGATTTCTTCACTCCTCCAAGGTTCGTTCACTTAATTATTTGCTAGGGTTTGATCGATATTTCATTTTTTATTTTTATTTTTGTTTGTTTTAGGGTTTGAATTTGAGATGGCTCTGCTCCCTCCTTCTTGCTGTACAAGTTCTGCAAGGTTTCAACCCAATTTTTTTTTAGAGGGTTATAGAAATCTGTTTCTTCTTCCAAGAAGACAAATCGATTAAGGGATTCCTGATTTTTCCCGCCTAAAATAGGAGTGGGTAGAGGAAAAGAGGAAAGACAGATTGATTGCCTCTTTGGAAAAAGAAATACTGCAATATCTCACCAACGTGGATTTCTATATGCTTATCAGAATATTTGGCGCTGTATTGGAGGTATTTCTGGAGTTGAATGCGATTCTATGGCACCATTATAGAACAAATTTCTTACCCTTGATATTGGGAAGTGAATAATTTGAGAACACGACTCAATTTCCATTGATTTGGTGCATAATTTAAGAGATTACTCTCTTTAATATATCAATTGTTTTTAGTGAAATCTGGATTGACTGGTTCATAATGCCAAGGCTTAATAAAATTTTAGCAATTAAGAAATAAACTATTCCATGCTCAGATAAAAGAGTAAGATTTAAAAATGAAACAACATCTTCTAATTGTGTCCCCTCGTCTCTCAGCGTCAAACCTGCATATCCAAATATATAAAAATGAACATCAATTAGAAAGAACGAAAGTAAATGAAAGAAATATTTGAAAAGATAAAATAAGAAGATAAATAATCTTCCCTTGCATCGGCAAACTAGTTTCAATGAACTGGAATTTGAACTATCTCTGTAGTGATTCCTGGCATTAATCATGTAGTCCACAACACTTGTTAGGCAAATTATTCTTCGTTGAAGTAGACTCATATTTATCCTACCTTTCCTTTTTTTCTTCCTTCAACGATATGGTGAAAACTTTTAAACGGTTGGTTTACTCTTATCAACCCGCAGTTGATGAAGTTCCTCTTTTATTTACTTTCTTTTAATCAATTATTATGGCAACAAGTGTTTACTATTGTGTTTAGATAAGTGTGTCAAATAAGAGTAGCATGTGAAATCTGGTTCATATAGTTAGGTGTGGCTTGAAATAAAATACACCCTCACGCAGGTAATAAATAAAGAAATATGACCTGCGCTAATGGAAATAAAGAAAGCATTAATGCAACCTACACCACCAAGTTCTACTCCCCTTTGTTCTATACTTATCTATGAATCATCAACCAGTTAACATTTCAAGTAGAACACCAAAGCTGTAGACATCACTTCTAGATGCCAAATGTCGAGTCACCACATACTCTGGAGCTGCATATTCACAAGTTTCGATAGCTTGGGTAGAGACATGGACAGAAAGATTTTCATTATAATTTAAACCCAAGAGAATGTTAGACACCTTGAAATATTAACAGATAATTTATTTTTCATCTCCTCCATGAAGAAATTCTAGACCCTTTGCAACACACAATGCAATTTCATCTTTCTTGTCCTTCTCTACTATCAATTGGTTCTCGAACTCACCAAGCAGTGGGATAATTTTTTTATATATCTCTTCATTTTTTAATCTTGCAATAACACCATTCTCTGCGTAGCAAATGACAACTGAGCATTGCCAGAAATTCCTTCTCACGATCATTCTTTTGCTGGTTGATATTTGTTGGTTGGCAAACAGGCGTATCTCGTAACTCTTTTGGAACTGAATCGAACATGATACTTGTTAAGATTTGTAATATCAAAGATCCTAAGTTGGTTCGTTAGTTTTTTACTAGGACATTAGATGTCCCATGGTATTCACTCGCCCATAGTATTAGCCAGTGGTTTTGAGTCTATGTGATACTATATATATTTGTGTTTAATAATAAGAAGGCAATCAATATTCCCTTTGTGTTTCGTCTCTTGTTCTGTGTATTTGCAAACTTTAACATGGTACCAGAGTTGATGGCCTCACCTATCAACTATTTTTTTGGGGGGTAAGCCTCTTCAGAAGCTAGAGAGCACACACACGACTGAAGTTGCAGTATAGGATAGAGAGGAAGCACTCGGGGAGCAACATTTATTTTTCTTCACGACATCAGTGCACCAAGTTGAAAAGACGTTTGCGCCACGATCCAACATCGTCGCACCTGATTATCCCACTGAGGAGACCTTGGCATGCCCTGGCTGAAGGAGAAGTGTTCCACCCTCTAGAGACTAGTGCATCCTAGCTGAAGGAAAACTGAGCCAGTGGCACACCCTAGTTGAACTAAGCTAGTGGCGCACCCTAGCTGAAGGAAAATTGAGCCAGTGGCGCACCCTAGCTGAAGGAAAATTAATCCAGTGGTGCACCCTAGCTGAAGGAAAACTGAGCCAGTGGCGCACCCTAGCTGAAGGAAAACTGAGCCAGTGGAGCACCCTAGCAGAAGGAAAATTGCGCCAGTCTTCCTTCACTCATTAAAAATTTTCCCGACGCACCCTAGAGTCGCACTTTGTTAGATAAGAATTTGTGGCACTCTGTTTAAATATCGTCATACGACATGGAAATTCTTGGCATTGTTCAGATCCATTTTTTTACGAGAAAGTATTGTTGACGCTGAGCCAAAAGATTGGACAACGTTCCAGCATTGATTGAAGAAGATCGAGTCCTGCAGAGATCGATCCAAGAAGAGCATGTGTAGAAAAGGGTGGAGTAGATTTGGAGTTTCTATCGAGCTTCCAAGGATATGAAGTTTGAAGGTTCGCTCATACCGAAGAAGAAATGAACAAGAAGATCAAATCTTGAAGATGGTGCTAGAAGAGCTACCAGAAGAAATTGAAGAGGTAAGAAATTTATTAACTTCAATAGCTTCATGGAAAACGTTTGATGGATACAATTATGAACTATGGTGATTAAAAGAAATTAGTTAGAGTCACAAGATTTGTGGCATTTTGTACTTGAAGAGGATCCTAGTGATCTAGAAGCATTTGAGAATTTGACAGAGTATCAAAAAGAAAGAAGAAAAGTTGTTTCCTTAAGTCTCATACAAGATAGTATATATTATTCCATCTTTCATAACATTGCATAAGTTTATACTCCAAAAGAAGCATGAGATATATTGAAAACTGATTTTAGTGAAGAGGAGCCAATTGTAAAAGAAGATGACTTTGCAATCCAGGAAAAGCACCACGAATCCCACAGTGAAGTGGAAGACAACAAAGAAGACTGTGTTTATGATGCAACCAATGATCAAGTAAGCCCAACAAAGCTTTTTGATAAAGCTCTATTTGCCGATGACAATGAAAACAAACCTTTCAATATAACAGTCCCTAGTGACATGAGTGATAGTCTCTTAGAGAAAGAGACAAATGATAGCAGCAGTGATAGTCTCTCAAAGAAAGAGATAGTTGACAACAGAAGTGATAGTATATCAGAGAAAGAGACAGTTGATAGAAGCATAGAAGTTGCACCAGCAGTGTAACATCCCAAAAATTCGTAAAAATTTGGAACTTTTCTAGGTGGTATAAAAGCCATTAAATGCTATGCGGAAGTTTAACATTTAGCAATTATATTAACTGTTTAATAAAAAGGAGGTTTATAGTATTCACAAAATCAGTGATCAATCAAGCTGTCTTAAAATAATTGGTGTCATAATACTTAAGTAAGTATTAGTCCAAAGGAAGACTATGTTGTAAAACCCTTGGTTAGAGACTGTTATTTGTTAACTGTTTTATCTAATCCATTATTGTCATTACTATATGAGTTCTAATATGCTTTTGGTTAACATTGTAATACTTGCTATGTTAGTCGTCTTTTCTGAAATTTATTTAAAGGGACAAAGTTCATATGTAAGGAGTTAAGTTGTAACTATAATTATGAACTGTCGTCTTTTATATATAAAGGTTGCGACCACCTTTCATTCTTTTGTATCATTATAAAGATCTTTTGGTTGATAATTATGATAATAATTTCTGCTGTTGTAAATACAAGTATTTACCTTAAAACCATGTTAATCCTTGGCAAGTAGGTTGGTTTGAGCTTTAAAGAGTTGACAGGAGGAAGCGGGTACAAACCTTGGCTTACTTAGCTTTCGCTAATGCACTCATTTGTTTGTTTGACCAAATCACAGGTTTGAAAACATACCGTATTAGGGTCTAAGATCAGGTTTCTTACATTAAGGATTTATAAGGCCAACATTCCAATATGAGGAGATTATCATCCATGTTTCTAGCTTAGACTATGTGGTGGTGTTCCTAGTCTATACCATGTGAAAGTATTTAACACTTGCAAGGGTAATAGCTTATGCTATTAATATGTTTAGGAAATATGGCGAACATGTTTACCCTCAAACTATTGGAAAAGTGGGTCTTACTATTTGAGACAAGGGTGCCTTACTGGGATAAGGTTCTTGCTTAACAATACACATGACACATACCACAATGCTTACACGAACAAGGTGTAAAACAGGATACCAGAAGTGGCTTATATTACTTCTCTAAAATCGGTTACAATGCAGAATAACTGAAAGCAAATAACTAACTACAGTCGGCCTCAACCGTTACAATTCAGAATTAACTGTGGTGTGGTCTCCCTGTGTGTCGACCTTACCCATTCCAGGTTCACTGCGGAACGTTGAGCTATGGCTTGATCTCAACTCTTCACTATGAAAGGCTCTGTGACTTCATGCCTTCTCTTCTGAACTCCGATGCTACTAATCCAAGATCGAATATCCTCTCAATTGATTCCTCTCCTTCATCTTCTACCCTGCGGCTACTGTTCCCGAGACTACTGCAATCCCTGAGACACGCATCCTAATGTTCGCCAATCCTTCCAAATCCTGCAGACTTGCAACTTTCAGCTCCCAATATTGTTGCATAGCCTCTATCCATGATGACACCTATCATGTCCTTCATCTACTAGCAATAACTGTATTAACTTCCTCAGTAACCCCGAATGGCTACCAAGTACCGTTCTCTTGACTTTCTACTCATCTGACCCTGCTACAGTAGTCGGTCACATCTTGACCTTCATGTCGACTCACTTTCTTATCTCTTGTAGTTTGCTAGTCCTCCCCTTCCTCCGCACTTGGCTCTGCCAAACCTGTCAGGTCGTAGTTCGACCACTTGTCGACTACCTGACATCTCGCTTCACTTGTCATCCGTCGACCATAGCCTGTCGACTTCTGACCTATCACAACATCCATTATGCGCTACTCTGGTCAGTCAGATACCGATTGCTCCTGCTCGATTTGTTGACTTCAACAAGTCAACCTGCTTCCCGCACCAGCGGTCATCGGCACTCCTGCTGGTCGGCTTCCCTTATGTCGATCAACTTCGACTGATCTGTCGAGGGCTCAATGCTCCTACATCAAACTCCCCAGCTGAAAAACAATTCGACTGATCCATCAGTCTCTTGAACTCTTCTTCAGAAATGAATGTCACCTCCTGCAACTCATCATCTTTCCACCGCACTAAGTATTCTTTCTTCCGTGAGCTATGCATTCGCCCAACCTTGTGTTCTTCGATTACTTCTATGATCTCTTCTTTGTGTCGATCTAGAATCTGGGCTATCTAGTCGATGCTTATCACTTCCTCACTTCTGCTGCTCGACCCTTCTTCAAACTTGTACAGATATGAGACATTGAACATCGAAGAAATGTTCAAGTCATCCAGAAATTCCAACACATAAGCGCTGACCAAAATCTTCTTCAGAATTCTGCATGGCCCAATCTTCTTCAACTTCATCTTGTTGTATGTTCCTGTCGAAAATCTCTCCTTCCACAAATATTCATAAACTATGTCCCCTTCTCGAACGACTGAACCCTCTTCTTCCTATCAGCCGTCAACTTGTATGTCGTGTTACTCTTCTTTATGCACTTTCGCACATTGTCATGAACTTCATACATATGTTCCACGAATGATTCTGCATCCGCGCTCTTCCTGGGTTCTGTCGGCAACTCGACCAAATCCACCACTCCATGTGGGATTCTCCCCTGAACAATTTGGAATGGGCTCAACCCTGTCGACTGATTCATAGAATTGTTATATGAAAACTATGTCTATGCCAACACATTTTCCCACTACTTGGGTCTGTCGGCTGCTCGACATATCAGAAGGTTTCCCAAACTTCTATTTACCACCTCGGTCTATCCGTCCGTCTGCGGATGATGCGCCAAGCTAAACTGTAACTTTGTTTCCAATTTCTTCCATAGGGTTCTCCAGAAATTCCCCATAAACTTGGTATCCCGATCATACGTGATACTCTTTGGCAACCGATGTAGTCTAATTATTTCCTTGAAGAATAGTACAACAATCCCTGTGGCATCACTTGTCTTCTTACACGGAATGAAGTGTGCCATCTTTGAAAACCTGTCGACTACAACAAATATTGAGTCGCTTTCCTACTGAGTCTTTGGAAATCCTAACACAAAATCCATGCTAATATGCTCCCAAGGGGTATCTAGTACTGGTAATGGTGTATACAACCCCATGTTTTGACTCCTTCCCTTTGCTAACTGACAAACTTGACATTGTCGAACCCACTTTCCGACATCCGTCGTCATTCCCAGCCAAAAATACTTTTCCTCCACCAGTGCTTTAGCCTTGTCGATGCCAAAATGTCCTTCTCACCCGCCATTATGAAATTCTCGGATTAGGTTCTCTCTTACTGATCCTCTGGGAATACACAACTGAGTTCCTTTGAACAAATAGCCTTCTTGAATCAAATAACTCAAGTATGGAGTCCTGTCACTGCTTCAAGGTTCACGACAAGCCTTCCATGCTTTCACAAAATCCTTGTCGGTCTCATACTCCATCTTTATCGACTCTATCCCTACTGCCTGAATTTTCATCGTGTTCAGCAGTGCAACTCTCCGGCTCAATGCATCGGCAACTTTATTCGACTTTCCCGACCTATGTCACAACATGAATGTATATCTTTGAAGTAACTATACCCATTTCATGTGCCGCTGATCTAATTTTGACTGAGTGTTCAAATACCTCAGTGCTTGGTGATTTGTGTACAACACAAATTCCTTAGGCAACAGATAATGCCTCCACTTCTTCAGTGCTTGGATGATAGCTTAAAATTCCTGGTCGTAGACAAGATACTTCTGCTTCGCCCAATTCAGCTTCTCACTAAAGAATGCAATTGGTCGGCCCTCCTAGCTCAACATTGCTCCAACTGCCATTCCACTTGCATCACAATCGACCTGGAAAACTTTGTCAAAGTCTGGGAGCACCAAGACTGGGCTCTTCGTTACCTTTTCCTTTAACATTTCGAAATCTCTCTGGGATGTGTCCGTCCACTTGAACTTTCCCTTCCTCATGCATTTTGTCATTGGTGCACAAATTTGAATGAATCCGAGAATGAACTTCTGGTAGAAACTGGAAAGTCCATGGAAACTCCTTACTCCAGTCGTACTTATCGGTTCCATCCAAACTACTATTGCTTTCACCTCCTCTGGGTCCATCACTAACCCTTTACTCAAGATCACAAACTCCAAGTACACCAACTCCTTCTTCATGAAGAAACACTTTTGCAGGTTCACCGTCAGCTTCTCCTCTTGCAATCTCTGCAACACTTGTCGAATATGCTCCAATTGCTCTGCCTTGGTTTGACTGAAAATTAGAATGTCGTCAAGGTAGACTACGACAAACTTTCCCAAGAATGGCTTCAACACGTCATTCATCAATCTCAAGAATGTGATGGGTGCATTAGTCAACCCAAATCGCATGACTAACCACTCGTACAACCCCTCTTTTGTCTTGAATGCTGTCTTCCATTCGTCTCCTTCTCTAACCCTAATCTGGTGATAACCACTCTTCAGGTCTATCTTTGTGAAGTACGTCACTCCACTCAGGAAATCCATCAAGTCATCCATTCTCAGCAATGGAAACCGATACTTGATCGTGATCCTATTGATGGCTCTAGAGTTTGTACACATTCTCCATTCTCCACCCTTCTTCGGTGTCAATACCACTTGCACTGTGCCTGGGCTCAGACTTTCTCTGATTAACCCTCTGTCCAACAACTCTTGGACTTGTCGGTTGAGTTCCTGTCCCTCTATTGGACTCATCCTATACAGTGCTTTGTTTGGAAGACTCGACCCTGGAATCAAGTCGATCTGATGGGATATGCTCCTCGTCGGTGGCAATCCCATCGGTTTCTCATTAGCCATTATGTCACGAAACTCTTCGAGCAACTCCTCAATTTTGACCAAAATATCCTCCTCCCTGGTCGTTCTTTTGACATATGGTCCTTTTGGAATTATCGCAAAACATCCCACCTGTCTCTCCTCTTCTACGAGGAATTCATCACGATGCTCATCAACACTCGCTTTTCCTAAAGATTGCTCTCGTCGCGCTTGCTATCAGCTTGCTAATCCAGCTTCAACTTAAGAGTCCTTTTCACACCATTTTTCCATACTGTGACTCTGTTGGCTCGACCATCATAGATCATTTTCCAATCATATTGCCATGGTCTCCCTAACAATAGATGGCATGCATCCATTGGGACTACATCGCACAACACACTGTCTTCTAATCCTTCAACTCAGAAGTTGATCAGGCACTCTCTTGTCACCTTGACATGGTGTCCTTTCTGCAACCATGAGATCTTGTAGGGGTGTGGGTGTTCTCAACACTTCAACTTGATCTTCTCGATGACCTCTGTCGACACAATATTCTCCGTGCTTCCACCATCAACTATGGTTTTGCAACGCCATTCACTAATCTGCACCTTCATTAGAAAGATCTCCTTCCATTATGTCAGCTCCATCGGATCGCGTTGATCTTCCCGGATCAAGGCTCTCTGAACCATTAGATTTTGGTTCTTCTTCTTTTCACCTCCACTACTGTCAGAGGCCGACTCTTCCCTCTCGTCGACTTGCTCTTCCTTTCGACATCTAGGTTTCGACTCCTCTGCAGCATGTAGGTTCTCTGGTCACTCATATGCCTTGTGTCCCGTCCCTCGACACTTGTAACATATTATGGCTGGTCTGTTAGCTCCCTTCTTATCAGATGGCCCACTTCTACTATATGTACTTCGACCACGGTTCTCACGACCATCGCGCCGGTTTTTTTGCTGTGGTATCCCTCTTTTTTTGTATCCTATTGTTTTGTAAATATGTCATAATTTTTAAGTGGCCCAGGTGAGGAGCTCAAGGCCAAGGCCCCACCTGTGGACCTTGAAAACATTCCTAAGTTATTTCCTAAATGTTATTTTCGGCTTGGGTGACTAAGGACATGACGCCACTTAAACAACGAGGAAGATAACCACTAAGGGAAGAAGAAGACTGGCTAGGAAGCCATGAAGGTCTAGAATCTTGATGACGAGTGCCATCTTAGTGGTCTTAGACACTTACAACTATTCACTCAAAATATCAAAGATATAGTGTCGCCTTAAAGCCCTAAAACAAAAACTAGAATTTAGAATAATAGCTTATTTTGCATGGGCAAGGAAAAGACCAATAAACGGTACAAGTAAGTATTATGCTCATAATATGAAATAAAGTTATTACTACCATGACCATATTACTGCTAAAATGGAAAAGAGCCTAAGTTGTTCCATTTTACCATAACATTATCTTACTATTATCAAGAAGAGGAAGAGGTAGTTCCTCCAATTAATGATTAATATGTTACAATGTTGTCCTAGACATAGGAAGTATGCCATCATACTCCTTGAATTACCGATTCTACTAGCTACCCTGATATTTCTTTTAGGGAGGTGGTCGACATGATGGAGCTCTCGACCACCATGAGGAAACACTCTTACGGATTTCTAGGAGCACGTGGAGATATTTGTGGGCACACTCACTTTTATCAAGTAGCAGGTTAAGACTAGTGGGTGTAGTGGAGAAAACTGGATGAGAGTTTGAGGGAGATTGTCGCCTTGCTGGAGGGAAACTTAACCCAGCTGTCAAAATCGATTTAGTTTTGAATAGGAAGGGTGGAAGTAGGCAAGCCTCTCGATTGCCATTTGGCATTCCTAACCCTAGCATGGACTCCGATCCATTGTTGCGAGGATCTCGACTGAGGGTGGAGAGTCTTCCTTGCCTTAGGCGGACGCTCCAAAGCTACCCACAACATTTTATTATTTATAAAACACAACGGTGGCTGGGGAAAAAGGGGGGAATTGCAAATTTATTAGTAGGCGATCTGAAGGAGGTTTGGCTTGAAGGATTCTTCTGGTGCAAAAAGGACTCCGCTGGTTCAGTAGAAGATTCCGCTGGAGCACAGATGGGTTGGCAAACTATATCTCGTGGAACTGTAAGTATTTTTCATTTTAACACTTTTGTTCTGGAAGTTTCCAACCAAGTTGATTTCCGTTGAAAAGGGGTTGTCAATATTAGCTTATTTCGATCTCAATTTACGACCTAAATGTCTGCACACTATTCATTTATGTGTGTTAGTCTTATGATTGCGCGTTTCAATTCAGTGTGATGATCTTTTTCCTGGTAACTACGCCTAACCTGGGTACATTGAGTAGTGTGCGGGCTTCATAATACCTGTACGGGGTAGCTGGGTTTTTTTTTCTGAGTTTTGTCTTGGTTAAAATTATGATTCATGCTTTGGAACTTCCGTCTTCTAGATAAATTCCTTTTATTGTTGCACTGTGGCATCGTCATCGTCCACCTTTAATGCCTAGATTGGGTCTAGTTCTAATTATCCTTCAATCATCCGAGGGTTGCGATTACTCCACGTGAGAGAGCCCAAGTAGGATCTTGAGATAATTGACGTATGGTATCTAGAGTTCTAGTTTTATAACATGTTGACAAATTTATTATGAAAAAGACTTGAGTTGTTAAAATATGATATCTTTCCATCCAACTAGACACACGATTTGAATCTTGAACTGTACGTTTTATATT
Source organism: Larix kaempferi (assembly GCA_027924585.1). Lineage (NCBI taxonomy): Eukaryota > Viridiplantae > Streptophyta > Pinopsida > Pinales > Pinaceae > Larix > Larix kaempferi. The sequence goes on from BSBM01000435.1 coordinate 3,931,661, forward strand.
GTCAATTCTATTGAAGAGTTGTTATGAGTTTGGTTTAAACTACACTTGGGATATTGGTTGGATATTACATAAAAGTCTATATTCCCATATTAAATAATAAATGTTACATATACGTAATATTTAAATATGGCATTATTTGGCCTTGGGTATCTAGATCTTAACGTTATCTTAATTGCTAAACTCGATGGGGCTTATTGATGTAAGAGATGAACTTCCGAATTTAAATTTGTATACTTAATTAATTTACACTACCCGAAGTATGTCGCTTCTTTTACACAAAGATCTCCTCGTCCTATGCAGATAGGTTAGGAAAAGTTGTGATAATTACTCCCAAACATGTATACTCTTATATATTGTTTATGTTGTTTAAGAAGGGGGTGTGACTTACAGTTAAAGTTTAAATCGTTTTATATAAAAGCACATTTTGTTAATGTTATTCTTACATACTATGTCGATGACACTTAGTATCTCTCTTATATAAATTGTGAACTCAATCATTTATATATATGTTATCGGCTTTATAAAGTAACCCCAGAAAAGGTTAGTTAAAACCACAAATGCGGATGATAGGGTATTCATACATCTTTTAAGTTCTCTCCCTATAATATAATATATATATATATATATATATATACAAAATGGAAGAGGTGTGAGGGCCATTTATCTATTGTTGAATATATTATATGAAGATATGCACAGGCTGGATATCAAATGACTGGACGACCACGAAGGCCCGATCCATACTATTCTATGGTAAGGAACTCTACTTTTGTATGATTTCATAGAAAATGTTGTTGATTTATGATTGAAAGTCCAAAAGCACTCTCATTAAGTTTTTGTGGATCCCTGTCATATCTTGAGTATGGACTTGGAATGTATCGAAAGTAATCTCAAGGAGAGATGTTGTAAAAGGTGTAAAGTAAGTTTTTGATTGTTGAATGTAATTTCTCTACCTTAAGGGTTCTCTAGGAGAAGGCCATTAGGTAAAGAAAGTGTCAACAATGATGCAACAAAAGATGTTGCAAGATGTAAATTGTTGTCTCGACAAATGAATGAAATGACCTGCCCTTTGTGGACGTAGCCCAATAGGGGTGAACCACCTGAAATTGTTCTCTTCTTATGTGTATGTGTGTTATTGTTGTTGGTATGTATTTGTTATGGGAATTTTCTTGATGTCATGAGTTTAAAAGTATGTTTGAAAGGAGACCAAGGAGCTGCAATGATAATACTTAATAACATAAGCAAATTGACTTTTATAAGAATGTCAAGTGTATGCACAAGGATTAATTACAGGTTGGTTGTTTTCTTATAATGTTTTATTGTGAAGATCTTTAAGAGAAGAAATTTTTAAATGTTCACCATAATACTAACTCACAAATCTTGGAGACGTTACATTTGCGCTTTCTCCCTTGTCGATGTCCCTTCTACATGTCAGCTATCTTTGACACTTTCTGTCCTATACCCGCTATGTTGGCCCTTCGAAGAGATAGTCTTTGTGCCCCGACCAGTCATCCTTCCCCTAGTCGCTGCAAATTTTCTTAACAGTTTCTCTTCTGCCTTCAGAGCTAACTGATAGGCTTCACCAACTGCTCTGAATCTTGACGTGCTTAGTTCATCCTGAATAGCATATTTTAAGCCATTCACATACCTAGTGATAGCTTCTTCTCCTTCGTCGGTTTGTCCTGATCGAATCGACAATCGGTAGAACTCCTCCATGTACTTCTTCATGGTCATTTATTTTTGTCGAAAGTTCTGCAACTTCCTAAACAAGGAAATCACATAGTCATTCGACAAGAGCTTCCCCTTCAACTTGGCAACCATTCTGTCCCAAGACTTTATTTTCTCCTTTCCTTTCTTAACTCTGTCAGCCTGTACATTGTCCCACCACAACAAGGCATGACCTTTCAACCTCAGACATGCATTCTTAACCCGTTTAGGGTCCTCGATCTGCTCCATCTCGAAGTATTTCTCCATTTTTTTGAACCAGTCGATCAAATCTTCTAAGTCCAGGATTCCCGAGTATGTACGCACGTCTATCTTCGCCCGACCTCTCATATCCGTCAGAATTTTGATCAGTTTTTCTTCTGGTTCTTTGATGGCCTCTTCCTAGGCTTCCACCTCTTTGACTTCCTCGTCGTTGTGTTCGAATGCCTCAGGAATACAACCACGCCTCTAGCTTTCTTTGATCGCTGCGACTTCATTTATCAAATTTTGCATCATCCTCATGCATTTTTTGAACATCTCATGATCCACTGTGACGGCTGTTTCACCACACGCTCTTCATCCTCAGACATTAACGCCTCTGTGAACCATTTTCAACCTCTGCTGAAACTCCCACACATCAAATCACAACCAGAATTAAACAAGTCATGCACAACTCTACCCAACCGCAACTGGAGCTGTCCAACTCACTTGCAGGCTCAATATCACGAACGTTCCTCAATCTCTAAGGATTCTTCTGCTTTGATACCAACTGATGCAAGTAAGGCTGGTATAGTCATCTTCATCAACCAGACTCACTTCCGGGCTCTGATACGAACTGATGCAAGGGCGCCTTACTGGGATAAGGTTCTTACTTAATAATACACACGACACATACCACAATGCTCACATGAACAAGGTGTAAAATAGGATGCCAGAAGTGGATTATATTACTTTGATGAAATCAATTACAATGAGGAATAACCGAAAGCAAATAACTAACTACAAACGGCCTCAACTGTTACAATTCAGAAGTAAATGTGGTGTGCTCTCCCTGTGTGTCGACCTCAACCTCTCCTGGTTCACTACGGAGCATTGAGCTATGGCTCGATCTCAAATCTTCGCTATGACAGGCTTTGTGACTTCACACCTTCTCTTCTGAACTTTGATGCTACTGATCCAAGATCAAAGATCTTATCAACTGATTCCTCTCCTCCTTCTTCTACCCTGCGGCTATTGTTCCCGAGACTACTGCAATCCCCAAGATGCACATCCTCCTATCGGTTGATCCTTCCAAATCCTACAAACCTGTAATAGTCAGCTCCCAACAGTGCTTCACAGCCTCTATCCATGATGACACCTATCATGTCCTTCATCTACTCTTAATAACTGTATTAACTTCCTCAGCAACCTCGAACGGCTACCAGGTACAGTCCTCTTGACTTTCTACTCGTCCAACCTTACTACGGTAATCGATCACATCTCGACCTTCCTATCGGCTCACTTTCTTATCGTTTACGATTTTCCATCCCTCCCCTTCCTCCACGCTTGGCTCCGCCAAACCTATGAGGTCATAGTTCGACCACTTGTCGATTACCCGACATCTCGTTTCACTTGTTGTCCGTCGACCATAACCTGTCGACTTCCAAACTATCACAACATCCGTTGTGTGCTACTCCAGTCGTTTGCATACTGACTAGTCCTGCTCGACTTATTGACTTCGACAAGTCAACCTGCTTTCCGCACCAGCAGTCATCGGCACTCCCGATGGTTGGCTTCCCTTCTATTGATCAACTTCGACTGATCTGCCCAGGGCCCAATGCTCTTACGTCACTATCCACCGATGCTATAATAATATGTGACCAAAAATACATGTTGTAAACTCTGCAATAGTGGTTTTTCGTAATACTCTTAGTAGTAGTTGGAGAATTGATGATCTTCACGTGGTTTGGAAATTAATGTTTTCTTGGGTTTTACATAATCCTACAGCTAAACAATCAGGGTTTGGTCTTCTCAGCATTTTTTTTTCTTCGTGATGGAGGAGAGAGGGCAGGCCCTCTCAGCTGGCAGGGTTTCGCTTGTCTGCAAGGTACCAGTAATGGTTTATTACAGTTGTTTAGTGGTGTTTTAAATGTGGCGAGGTCTTGCAATGCATCAATGCTTAGGTCTTCCTCTCGGCCAAGGTTTGAATCCTATAAGGTGAGTGTTAACAGGTTTAACCTTCGTTATTTATGGTAGCATCTTCTAGTTTCTAAAATAATGTTCTTCTAATCTTCAATATGTTTTAATCACATGTATAATAGTCAAAGCCTACCGTGTTTGGACTGTGCGATGGCATGGACCTTGTCTTCAGTGGTATGGAACCACAGTAAGCCTCAATCTTGATACCCAGCAGTTTCTACTATCAGGGAAAGGAGGTCACTATCAAAATTTAGGTTGTTCATCCGTAATGTTGATTTTTTTAAGGAAACGTAAGCCATGGGCAGAGTTAGGTTTTGACAGGATTTAAAGACTATTTGGGATTTCATCCCTCATCGCTTTTGGATTTAAAGAGAGAAGGTCTCTGGATAGAACACTCTCGGCAGTGTTAATGCATTTTTGTAAAAATACTATTTATGAAAATTAAGGGATACTGGATTCTCAGTTTCAACTTTGTTTTGGATTTAATATTACTGTATAGAATTGTGAGAAAATATTTGTCTTCTCATCGGTTCTAGAAAAGATAATCTTTATAAGTTTTAGCAAGTGGATATTATAGTTTTTATGTCTCAGGGTTGAACCTAAGAGCTTTTGTAATACTAGGGTTTTAGACTTTGATTGTTTTGTTATATTTACATAAATACTGGGCAAACCCTCGATATGAGATTTGTGTCCTTCTCTTAGTTTATAATACTTTATGAAGAATGTTTAACCGATAGAGACTCGAACCTTGAGTAATTTTTATTAATGTAGTTATTTGTTTTAAGTTAAGGCTATTGAGCGAACCAAAGAGCCACTACAGGTCTCGGTCTAGTATTTTAATGTTCTCTTTTCAAAGATTAAAGGATGGGATCAACCTAGGCGTTCCCCTAATGGGGTTTCAGGCCTGTGTAGAAGTATTAACCTGTGTTCAAAGATTTGAAGCTGTGATGCAATAATTTGCAACCATGTATATATGAAGTTAATACGTAGTTCTTTGTATTGAACTACTGGGGGTAAATTTTTCCTATTTAATATTATGAAGGGTAGCTTGGTGGGCTCATAAAATTTGAACCTGGACTATAAGTGGTTTTGATATGTAACCACGTCTAATGATGGGCATGCTCCTCGATGAGTATTGAACTCGTGGCCTTTTGTTTCTTTTATATTGTTAATGTGTTTATGTGAATCCTTATAACATTGACAAAAGGAGAGTACTTCAGGCTTTATCCCATAATGCATTTGTTGTTATAATATATTGTAACTCTGACAGTAAAATAAATGGTTCTGACTCTTTAGGGAAAGTATGAATAATTTTGATATATGTAATAAAGAGAGAATAAGATACTGTCGATAGTATAAGTTGTGTAAATTTTGATATGGAAGAGTAATTTCTGCTATAATATATACTCAGTTATAATCATTAATAATTTATCCAAGATATTATTACTAGTACTAAAACTATTATTTGATACTTGGTTTATGAAGAATACTCTGTGAATATTATTTTGCTTACAGAAGTAAATATGTGATATATATATTTCCTTCGTTTAGTAATTAATAATCTATTTGATGTATATTTGTTAATACAGAAAAATGTATGATGTTTACAGTTCTGCTATCTAGGTTTAACGTTGGAATTCTGAACTAAAATGTTTGTGACAGAGTAAGGTTCTATTTTCAGTTTATGAAGCTTATACTGTTTTTTTTTAAGATGTAAATTGAACATAGCATCACTATAAAAATATATTTCTGGTTTGCATTATTTATTGTAAGAACTCTGCTATTTAGAAATTTAAACCTAGATGCTCTACAGAGATGAATATAGATACAGCAATTATTTTAAATAACATCATAAACAAAACTACATCTACTTTCTTTAGTATTTTTAGAGATCATATCCAATCTATGTTAATTAATTTTTCTCCCTGTACTAGAGTACATCGCTGAAAAATCGAAAGGAAAAATACGGGGAGACATTTTCATTCATTCTACTAATAAATCTGATCATTCATAACATTCAGAAAATATTTTAGCAAAATAGAAATTTATTCCTTTCTAACCTGTCTAATATAAATGAGCTATTCATAGAAAACTCATAAGACATTCAACAGTTTTCAGAAATAGATAAACAAGTTACAGAAATGAAATGAAATAAAAACAAGTAGAACCTAATAATGTTGATAGGGTGGACAAACACCCAAAGAGGCCTGTTCCTCCCAACCTTCTCCAGAAGAAGCAGCCAAATCACTTGCTCCCTTGGACCCTTTAGCCTGTTTACTGAACCACTAGGTAGAAGACTCTGTGTAGAAGCAAGGCACTCAGGTTGTACTTTAGTAATCGGTGGAGACTTGCATACACCCTCTAAACCTCTGCACTCAACCGGAAAACTCTGCACTGAGCCGAAGTGAAACAGACTTACACTACAACTCAAAAGATAGCTTCCCCTCATCGAATCTCTTGTGTGCATATAGCACAACCCCAAGGTAAATTTTCTCGTCAGAAAACGTGTGAGCCTCTACTCAATTCGATGGCTTATAAAAGATGCCTAAGTCTTTTAGTGGTTAGTTTCAATAAATGAGCCTCAAGCTCCAGTTCCACAATCCAGGGAACATGACCACAATTTAAGGGAGTTGTCCCATAACAATAACTAGTTACTGAGTTCATGATGCTGCCACTTTTTCATTGCTTTCTATCCAAGATTCCATTCCACCTGGTGTGTCAGTAAACACTCTTTCAACAGTCCCTTTGGGTGAGTGTCTCCTGTTTTATTTTATAAAATAATAATATTATGCATTTACAATCATCCTTGACCACTTGGTCAAATATAGAACATTACAATAAAAGTTGATACAATGTTTTTCCCAAACATAAAATGTCTCAAGTATTGGGTATGTTACAAACAACCCCACTTAAGCTCAACATCGTCCTTGATGTTGCTTATTCTTCATCAGAGCCTCCCTTGAACAAAATTGGATATGTTGTCCACATATTACTTTCCAATTCCTAGGTAGCTTCATTAGGGCTGAGGTGCTTCCATTGCACCTTTACCTGCCCTATGGTGAGATTCTAGAGCACAATTTTTCTCCCGTCGAGGATACAGTTCGGTTCCACCTGAAAATCTCCTTCGGGCTCCACCTGTATGTCATTCCAATTCAGCACATGAGTAGCATCGTGAACATAATTCCTTAAAATAGAAAATGTGAAAAACATTATGTATTCTTAAGTTAGATTGTAAAGCCAACTGATATGCAACTGATCCAATTTTTTATAGGACTTCGAATGGTCCACAGTACCTTGGTGTTAGTTTAGCACAACTCCCAAGCTTAAAAGAAATTTTCTTGGGTTTTACCTTTAGAAAGACATGATCTCCAACCCGAAACTCCTTTTCGGTTCATTTCAGATCTGCATAACATTTTTGTCTATCTTGTGCAATTTTTAAATTGCCTTATACCTGTTTCACGGTTAGTTCCATCTGACTTAATCTGGTCCTAGCATTAATCTGTCAACAGTCCATTATCCCAAGAAATAGGAGTACTGCATTTCCTTCCATACAAAATTTCAAATGGACTAAGTCTAGCAGAAGCTTGATAATGGTTATTATAAGCAAATTCATCTAAATGTAAATACTCTTCCCATTTAGTTGGCTGATCTTTAACATACATTCTTAACATGTCTTCTAAAATTTGATTTACTCTTTCATTCTGCTCGTTAGTTTGTGGTTGAAAGTAAGTATTGCAATTTAACTTAGTATTTAGACCCTTAAACAATGTTGTCTAGAAATTTTCAGTAAACTTAGAGTCTCGATAAAAAATAATTACCTTTGGAATTCCGTGTCAGTGAAAAAATTGCTTCATAAACACATCTGCAATGCTAGGAGCTTTAAAAGTGGTCTCAATGGGAATAAAATGAGCATCTTTACTAAGTTTATCCACAACCACCATTATTGAGTCATTCTACTTTTGATTCTTAGGTAAACCAATTATGAAATCAATACTTATAATTTCCCACTTCCATTCCGGAATTGGTAATGGCTGTAATAGGCCGGCTGGGTGTTGATGCTCAGCTTTAATTGTCTAACATTCAAAACACCTAGCTATGTATTCAACCACTTCATTTTTCATGTTTGGCCAAAAGTAATCATTTCTTAGCATAGTTATCATTTTCTGATAACCAGGGTGTCCTGAATAAGGACTTTTATGAATTTCATCCAAAATCAACAACTTAACTTTTGACATATTAGGCACATAAATTCTATTTTTATAAGTCATTAAACCTTTTTCATTAATGTTGTAATCTGTTATTAAATTTTCAGATACATTTTCGGCAATTTTATCATGTAATTTCTGGTAATTATCATCTTGTTTAATTCCTTCTTTGATCTGATTTTCCAGATCTGTTTTATATGTGTTGATTGCTGCTATAAAACTTAATTTTATGTTTTTGCTCAAAGCATGAACAACCTTGTTTTCTTTACCCTTAATGTGTTGAATATCGAAATCGTATTCGCCCTTAAGATTTGTTTGATCCAACAAGTATTTTAAGCCTTTATTATCTGTCATTAGTGAAAATTTTCTTCCAATCAAGTGATGGAGCCACATCTTTAGTGCATGTATCATGGCTTCAAGCTCTAGATCGTAAGTTGCGTAGTTCTTTTCATGAATTTTTAGCTTCCTAGACTCATATGCAATGACATGGCCTTCTTGAGTTAAGACCCCACCAAGTCCATCGTTGCAGGAGTCAGTGCATACAACGAAGTCCTTATTTGTATAAACTATTTTTAATATAGGTGTTGTTGTTAATAATTATTTTAATTTCTTAAAGCTTTCTTCGCATTTTTGATCCCAGACAAATTTCTTTCCCTTCTTCTGCAAAGATGTTATGGGATTTGCAATTCTGGAGAATCCTGCAATAATTTTTTTGTAGTAACCTGTTATCCCCATAAATGACCGTATGTCAGTTACGTCTTTAGGGACAGGCCACCCGTTAATTGCTCTTATTTTATCTGGGTCGACATAAATTTCGTCTTTAGATATTATGTGACCTAAGTACTACATTTTATCTTTATAAAAGTTACATTTATTGAGCTTTGCATAAAGCTGATGTTCCCTTAAAACTCGCAAAATTATTCTTAAGTGTTCATTGTGTTCTTCTTTAGTTTTAGAATAAATTAAATTATAATCAATAAATACAATTACAAACTTATATAGGTACTTGTGCAAAACTTTATTCATTAAACACATGAAGACTGCCGGTACGTTAGTTAGTCCAAAAGGCATAACTATGAATTCGTAGTGCCCATAACGAGTCCTGAAAGTTGCTTTAAAAATGTCTTCATCCTTTATCCTAACTTGATGGTATCCAGACCTCAAGTCTATCTTAGTGAATATCATTCCTCCGCGTACTTGATCGAATAGATCATCAATGCGGGGCAAAGGATATCGATTTTTAATATTCATTTTATTAAGTTGACGGTAGTCTATACATAAATGTAAAGTACCGTCCTTCTTTTTAACAAATATAACCAGCGCTCCCCAAGGAGACACACTGGGCCTTACATAGTTCTTATCATATAGTTCCTTTAGCTGAGATTTTAGTTCATTTAATTCCATATTGTTCATTCTGTATGGAGCCTTTGAGTTTGGTACCGCATCCGGTACTAACTCAATGGTGAAATCTAGTTCCCTTTTCGGAGGTAGTCCTGGAATTTCTTCCAGGAATATGTTAGAAAAGTCCTTAAGAATATGTATGTCTTCCAATCTTATCTTATCTTCTTTAGATGAATGTTCGTCATTAATCACATTTACAACAAACATTTTACAACTTTTTCTTACAACTTTCTTTACTTGTAAAGCAGAAATTTGTCTAATAAATCTTTCCTAGGGATTCCTTTTACTATTTCAGTTTTCCCTTCATTATTTAAACAAGTAAAAGACTTTTCAAAACAGTTAAGTATTACTCTATGTTGTTCAAGCCAGTCCATGCCCATTAATACATTATAAAACCCTAACGGCAAAATATTCAATTTAACTTGCATCTTCAGCTGATTCATAAGCAAATCACAACTTTTAACAAACTCTACAACTTTTCTTTTGGTGTTTGCTACTAGCTGAACCAACCATGATTTATTAATTTTTTCTACTTTTAACTTCCAATGTTTCACTAAATCAGGTGATATGTAACTCAAACTTCCACCTGGATCAATTAAAATGGAAATAGATTTGTTTTGTATCATACCTTCGATCTCGACCATAGAAGTTTGATGGTCTGCTTGTCGATTTGCCAACGCTGCATTAATCCTGGGCATTTCTCTTGCTACATCACCGTCGGTTCCGCTTGCATGGTGTGAATATTGCTGACTGTCTTTCTCCTGAGTGGGTAGTTTGCTCTGGTATGCGTTCCATTACAGCCATAACACTTTAAGGGTGGCCTTTGTTCAACATTTATGGTATTATTATTATTATTATTGTTATTGTTATTGTTATTGTTATTATTAGGCACATTCCTTAGAGCTATGTAATTCTGTGGTGCATTACCTCTATAATTATTACTTTGAAAATTTATGTTATTATTTTCTTGATATTTCCAGACTTCTGATTAAAGCTTTTCTTTTTATGTTCAAAATTACTTGACTTGCTATTTCTCCAGCCAGATATTCCTTCTCTTTTTCTGTTTTGCTCAAAACAGAAGTTAGCCTTTCTTATGGCTTCTTCAAGAGTTGTAGGATTATCGTATTCAATTCTATCTTTTATGTTAAAGGGTAAGTAGCTCAGAAACCTTTGCACCATAGGTTTCTCTTCAACTAAGTAAGGTACATACCTTAATAGAACGAGAAACTTGCTGCTCAACTCCTTCATACTCATGGAACCCAATTTTACCCAATTTTAAATCATAAAATTATTTTGACTTATCTTCGTAATATTGTTTGGGTAAAAAAAATTTCTTAAATAATTTCTTAAATGCACCTCATTTTATAGTTCTTTCTTTTATACTCTTAACTCTTTTAAGATCTTGCCACCAAATATATGCCTTTCCGGTCAAATTGTATATGGCCATTTTAGCTTTTAACTGAGATGAGTAATCCTAAATCTGAAAATACTTCTTCATACCGGACAACCATGCTTCGGCTGCCTCACCCTTTTCATTTTCGCCATTAAATTTTGGTGGTTTTATCTTCTTAAATTCTTCTGAAATCTGTTCATAAGGCTTACGCTTTCTTTTCTTAAGACCGCAGTCACTTTCACTGCTGTCTTGATCAGAATTATGTTTCCTTCTATAAGTTCTATCATCAGATTCTGAAGAAGAGTCACTGTCACTTTTATAGTATTTTACTTTCTTATCTCTGTGTTGATAGGACATATTTTCAGACTCATATTTTACTTCTGTTCTCTTATCTTTTTCATCATGATGATATTTTTCCATTAAAATCTGGTTCAGTTCTTCCCGTGCTCTTAAAATCCTTTCGTTTTCTTCTTTAACATTTCTTATCTCAGTTTTTAAGTCTTTAACCTTATGTAATACTTCAGATGATTGATCATTCAATTCTACATAGATTTCTTCATTAATATTTCCATGTTCATTATTATTACGTTCATTATGATGAGATCTGTCCTTTGCGGATTCTTCCGGTATGTCCATGCCTGCAAATTAAATGTCAAGTACATTGTTTTGTACAGAAACAAATTTAAACAAAAGTTAGGAACTAAGTTTTTCAGTTTTCATTTTCTGTTTTGCATGCGTGAGCCTATTTCAGGCTGAGAGTTTGAACTCATGCTCTGATACCACATGTAACATCCCAAAAATTTGTAAAAATTTAAAATTTTTCTAAGCAGTATAAAAGCCATTAAATGTTATGCGGAAGTTTAACGTTTAGCAATTATATTAACTGATTAATAAAAAGGACATTTATAGTATTCACAAAATTAGTGATCAATCAAGTTGTCTTAAAATAATTGATGTCGTCATACTTAAGTAAGTATTAGTCCAAAGCAAGACTGTGTTGTAAAACCCTTGGTTAGCGACTGCTGTTTGTTAACTGTTCTATCTAATCCATTATTGTCATTACTATATGAGTTCTAATATGATTTTGGTTAACATTGTAATACTTTCTATGTTAGTCATCTTTTCTGAAATTTATTTAAAAGGTGAAAGGTCATATGTAAGGAGTTAAGTTGTAACTATAATTATGAACTATCATCTTTTATATATAAAGGTTGCGACCACCTTTCATTCTTTTGTATCTTTATAAAGAACTTTTGGTTGATAATTATGGTAATAATTTATGCTATCATAAATACAAGTATTTACCTTAAAACCATGTTAATCCTTGGCAAGTAGGTAGGTTTGAGCTTTAAAGAGTTGACAGGAGGATGCAGGTACAAACCTTGGCTTACATAGCTTTCGCTAATGCACACATTTGTTTGTTTGACCAAATCAAAGGTTTGAAAACATACATTATTAGGGTCTAAGATCAAGTTTCTTGCATTAAGGATTTATAAGGCCAACATTCTAATATGAGGAGATTATCATCCATGTTTCTAGTTTAGACTATGTGGTGGTGTTCCTAGTCTATACCATGTGAAAGTATTTAACACTTGCAAGGGTAATAGCTTATGCTATTAATATGTTTATGAAATATGGCGAACATGTTTACACTCAAACTATGGGAAAAGTGGGTCTTACTATCCACCGACGCTATAATAATATGTTACCAAAAATACATGTTGTAAAGTAGGCAATAGTGGTTTTTCGTAATACTCTTAGTAGTAGTTGGAGCATTGATGATCTTCACGTGGTTTGGAAATTAATGTTTTCTTGGGTTTTACAAAACCCTACAGCTAATTAATCGGGGTTCGGTCTTCTTGGCATTTGTTGTTCTTGGTCATGGAGGAGAGAAGGCAGGCCCTATCGGCTACCAGGGTTTCACTTGTCTACAAGGTACTAGTAATGGTTTGTTACAGTTGTTTAGTGGTGTTTTAAATGTGGCGACGTCGTGCAGTGCATCAACGCTCAGGTCTTTCTCCCGGCCCAGGTTCGAATCCTATAACGTGAGTGTTAACAGGTTTAACCTTCGTTATTTATGGTAACATCTTCGAGTTTCTAAAATAATGTTGTTCTAATCTTCAATATGTTTTAATGACAGGTATAACAGTCAAAGTCTACGGTGTTTGGACTGTGCGAGGGCATGGACCTTGTCTTCAGTGGTATGGAACCACAGTAAGCCTTAGTCTTGATACCCAGCAGTTTCTCCTGTCAGCGAAGGGAGGTCACTATCAAAAATTAGGTTATTCATCTGCAATGTTGATTGTTTTTAGGAAATGTAAGGCATGGACAGAGTTAGGTTTTTACAGGCTTTAAACACTGTTTGGGATTTTGTCCCTCATCGATTTTGGATTTAAAGAGAGAAGGTCTCTGGATAGAGCACTCTCCGCAGTGTTACAGCATTTTTGTAAAAATACTCTTTATGAATATTTTTGTAAAAATACTCTTTATGGCTTATAAAATATGCCTAGGTATTTTAGTGGTCAGTTTCAATAAATGAGCCTCAAGATGTAGTTCCACATTCCAGGGAACTTCACCACAGTTTAAGGGAGTTGTCCCATAACAACAGCTATTTATTGATTTCAGGATGCTGCCACTTGTCCATTGCCTTCTACCCCAGATTCCATTCCACCTAGTGGGTCAGTAAACACTCTTTCAACAGTCCCTTTGGGTGAGTGTCTCCTATTTTATTTTATTAAATAATAATATTATGCATTTCCAGTCATCCTTGACCACTTAGTCAAATATAAAAAATTACAATAAAAGTTAAGACAATGTTTTTCCCAAACATAAAATGTCTCAAGTATTGGGTATGTTACAAGCAGAGAGTTCATAAAAGAACCATAAAACCAAAATTTTGAGGGAGCTATATGAGCAGACTCCCATTCTTGATTAGCAGTATGAGTATGCCTTGTTTCCATATCATTCCATAGTTTTTGAGGAAGCAGTAAAGGATGCACAGTAGATACAAGTTGCAACAGTTAATGAGAATGATGATGTAGCTTCCTTTGAAACAAAAGAAGAGGGAGATGTAGAAAACAAATATGAGGAACATGAAGAAGTGAATTCTATCCAAGAAGAGATGAAACTCATTGAAACGAGAGAAGAGGAAGATGTGAATGCTCTCCAAGAAGAGCCGAAATATATTCATCCTCTTTGTGACAAATGTTTTGAACATGCAGGTAAAGTGGATAGCAACATACAATATGTTGAAACAAAAGAAGAAGAAGAAGACTTGCACTATGTTCCAACACCAACGAAAAGCAATAAAACTATGTACTTTGCAGAAGCTAAAAAAGATGTTGAAGAACACCTACTTAGCATCAAGTTCAAGAATAAAAAGAAGAAGAAGTCCAAGTACACATCAAGGAAGAAAGTAAAGCTTAAGTTTATTTGAATGAAATGTATGCCTAGCTAAGACATAGACCATCAAGAACAACACTTAGGCATTGATAGTACTGACCACATCATCCCACTTGAGATTAAGGGGGTGTGTTCAGAGTTGGAATCTCAATGGTCATAAGTTGGTTAGTTAGTTGAGTCAATGGTCCTAGGCTGGTTAGTTAGTTGTTGAATATGACATTAGATGTCCCATGGTATATACTGGCGCATAGTATTAGTCAGTGGTTTTGAGTCTACGTGATACCATATATATTTGTGTTTAATAATAAGAAGGTAATCAATATGCTATTTGTGTTTCCTCTCTTTTTCTGTGTCTTTGAAAACTTTAACAATACCATGGGGCTTGAATGTGTTACTATCCCTGAACTTGGTTTTATCGTGGAGATTCAACATGCCACCATCAACATGATGTAAGTACAGGGGATGCATTCCCTTAGAAATATTGTGAAAATGGTTTTGAACAAGTTGTTTGTTAATTCCAATCTTTGAAATTTGGTGTATGAATTTTGCAATAGTGAAAACCTGGGTTAGAATATCAGTTTTCAGTTTCACATAATTCCTTTAATTTCACGTTCACAATAGAGCCTTTAAAGAAGTAGAGTTTGTTGGTGATGACTGTAAAATTATATTGTTGAGATTCGATGGATTCTCTCTTCTTTGACACCTAGCGGCACACTACTGCTTGGAATTTTCATTTTGTGCAAAGTTCTCTATTGATGCACCTTTGGGTGCACTCAAAATTTGGGTGATGACTATGGTGCTCAATATTGTTACGTAGGTAATAAATGAAGATTTCCTGCATTAATGGAGGTCATATCACGTAGGCCATACAAATATTTCTTCCTATACATGAGAATCTCGATGGAATAAAAGATAAGATGCAATCTTCAAGGGAAAAGCACACAGCGCAATCACGAAGATTGAACTGCATAGTAAATGAATATTTTCTTTTTCTTTTATTCAGACTTCGCTTCCCCGAGCATTTACTTCACAGATTAAACTTCTAATATTTGTGGAACACTTTACTTCACAGAACAGAACTTCGCATAAATTAAGTTCGCGGAAATTAACTTTGCATAAATTAACTTTGCATTTATGTGAACTTAACTTCGCGAAATACTTTACTTCACGAACTTCTTGACTTTGAAGATCCTTTTTACTCTATGTAACTTCTTAAATTTATCAACACATTTTTACTTCACAGATATAGACATAAGAACCAAAATATAAAATGAAACTTATGCTAAAGTTACTCCTAATTAAAATATAACTATTTCGAAATCTTGATTTCTTTTATAGACCGTAAATGTAAACAGCATTTACACAAGTAAATCTGGAGAAGATGTGCAACATGCAATATTCAACATTATTGAGAATGAATACAAAAAAATATAGACTTACATATATTACCATAGTAAAACTGAGCAACTTGTCGCATTACACAGAGATGAGATTTTACTTTGATCTTTCACTTATTACAGAGCTTGGGCTCTTAATACATTTCACGGCTATGAGATTCTTCTCCTTCCACTCTTTCCCTTCTCTTTTTCTCTTCTTCCCTCACACACCTCTATCTTTTTTTCAACTATCTTCTTCTACATATACATCGACTTGAGATCGCTTAACCCAGAAGCTATTGAGTTACATTAAAGACTGTAATTAATTTCTACCAAACAATTCTTGACATGCAGAATACAAACACGGCTACATAAATATAAGGAGACGTGCGTCGGATTGGTTGCAGACTTATTGACTATCCATCTGACATTGCAGATTGAAAAACAAACTGACTAAGTCACTGACAGATATGGCGCAGACTAGATACGGAATCAGCTCGTAATGACATTTTTCCAACACTCCCCTGAATTGTGAGAAGATGGGGATCATTAAACAAAACTAAAATTTTGCAAAATGTTTCAGAGTTGAAGCAAGATTTGGACATGATGAAGTTCACTGTGTAAAACTTCTCACTCCTAAACAACTTCGCAGATAATGAAATGTGTCCCTTGTCAACAGTTTTGTAAATATTTCTGCTACCTAATGTTCAAACCTACAAAGTTCTAAACAAATTTCTTTGTTAGTTATCAATTCTATGATAAAATAATACCTTGTGTCGATGTGATTGGTTCTCTTGTGAAACACATGATTCTTTGATAGTGTAATATTTGAATTTTTGTCGCAGTAGATTATTGTGGGTTCTTGCTTGCTCCACAATAGATCACTTAACATCCTTCACATCCAAATGGCTTGAAATGCAGCGCTTATAGCTATGACATACTCTACTTCTGTTGAAGAAAGAGTTACAATGGGTTGTTTCATTGAATCCCATGATACAACACTTGTTCCTAAATGAAACGTATTCCCAAACATGCTTTTTTTGCCATCTATGTTGCCTCCATTGTCACTGTCAGTGTATCCAATGAGTTTAAAATTTTTTGAGGTTGAATACAAAATACCGAAGTCTTTTGTTCCACTTACATATCTTAGAATCCTTTTACCTTCTTGCCAATGAGATTCTTTTGGTGAATCCATGAATCTTGATATTAAACTGACTTCATACATGATGTATGGCCTTGTCTCTCTAAGATACATAAGGCTTCCAACAAGACTTTTGAACAACATAGGATCTACATTGGATCCATCATCATCCTTGCTCAATTTCAAACCTATTATCACTGGTGTTGGAGCTATCTTGCAATTTAATATCTTAAAATGTTCAAGACATCACTTTGATACTTCAACTGAGATATAAATATACCCTTTTCAGTCTTTTAGACTTCAATTCCCAACAAATACATCCTAAGCCCCAAACTAGTCATCTCAAATTCACTTTCCATGACTGATCTAAATTCCTCTATGCAAAAATCACCAGTAAAATTACCAGTAGCTTACTACCTTGCTTGTTGATTTTTGTGTATAGCGTTGGCTCACATTCACTTCTGTGAAATCCATTCTGAATGAGATAAATGTCAATGCAACTCTACCAAGCTCTAGGAGCTTGCTTCAAACCCTAGACTCCTTTTTCAGGATGTATACTTTGTGTCCTTGTCCTGGGACTTAGTGTAATTCCCGCCTCGGTACTTTAACTGATTAGACTAATGAAGGTACTAGTTTTGAAATGAACCAGCTAAGTAAAACATGAACCATTTGAATTTACTTTGAGAATGCTTTGAAATAAAAAAGAAGAATAGTGTATATGCTCGATTGATTGAGACATGATGATAAATGATGAATAATTTATATGCTCGACTGACTGAGATACTAGAATGCATGATGTAAATATTTTATATAGTGTAGCGCTACTAATGTGCGCTTGAGTGTGTGCAGTGGCAGGTAAGATGATATACTGACTGACCCACAATGGAAATTTAGGGGTCGTAAGAACGGAAAGAACACATAGGGGTATGACGACTGACTGTCGACCCTGGATTAGCAATCCACGCATGGGTGAAGCCATTTCAGCTCCCCCGGGGAAGCGTATGCCGTACAGGAAATGCCATAATGATTTGGTCGGATACGATGAGTTGAGGGGTGCGCAATAAGGAGAGCCTTATCCCTCAACATACCTTAGTCTCCAAGGAGCGTAGTTGAGAGATTGCGGTAACGCTTCCCGGTCGCTACGCAGTACTCCCCGTAAGAAGGAAGAAATGAAACTATCAGAAGGGCCTGCCGAAGAGGTACCTAGACAAAAATGAGAGGAAGAAAATTAATCAATGGTATAAATTAAAATTTCACATAAGATTTAAAAAATACTTTATTTCATTTTGTTCTATTTTATTAATTTGAATAATTTTATTCAAGATTTTATTTTTAATTGATTTCATTAATTTGAATTATTCATTTTAATTGATTTTATTAGCTTGAAAAAGAATTGAAGAGATTGACTTTATGTATATTAAATTTGATTAATTTGATTATTATTTATTCAAAAGATTTTATAGATTTTACTATTTTAAATCATTCTATGAAATATTCTGTTTAATTGACTTCATTATTTTGAAAAAGAATTGAAATAGGTCATTAATAAAAGAATTGTTTTTCTTTTATTATTATTCAAGATTTTTACTTTAATTAATTTTATTATTCATTTAAATTATTTTATAAAGAGGAAATTTAAAATAGATTATACTTTTAGTAAAAGAAATCATCTTTTAATTCAATCTTAATATTAGGAAAAGAAAGAAAAGTAGAAAGCAATAAGTCTAACTAAAAGATTGTTAAGTAAACTAAATGAGAACCAAAAGAGAAGTAGAACTCTTCTACACCTAACTCCCACTGATTTAGGGATTTAGGTGCACATTAAAGACATTAAAAAGACACATGTGTTTGAGAATATTGGAAATTAAGATATTAAATTAAATTAAATATGTGCATGGACAGACACATGGCACATAGGCTTTTGCTATATAATGAGGGAGGAGAAGGAGAGAAAGAGATCTCTTGCTCCCTAATGCTGGATGGTCATCATAATCTCGGATTATGTTATGATCCTTGGAGTTGGGATTAGTCGGAACGGGGATTGGGAGATCCTTTCAGGAGGCTAGTTTGTGTGTTCTTACGACCCCACTTGCTCGGGGCTTCGGGGTGAAGAAGGATAACCCCGATATGGTAGGGAGGTCAACCGAGGGGTCACTAGGTACTTCGTCAGAAAATTTGATTGGATCGTGTGGGAACCACTTTGAGGACTCCATCGATTCGCTAGACCAACCGTTGAAAACAGGTTTGAAGTATTTAGTTTATTTATTTTGCTAATTCTTCTGGTGGAATGAATAAATTTGGGTATATAGTTTTATTTATTTGACATTCATGTATTGCAATAGATAGAACTAGATCTGTGGCCTCTATATCTTCTTTTGAAAAATCGTACTGGAACTTCTGCAATTAATTATACTTATATTTTCAAATTCCATGGAAGTCATTTTGGGGAACCCGAAATGGGAGTCCCTACATTTGGTATTAGAGGCGGCCGAGCCTTGAGGGAAGCAGACTCATATTCTTAACCGAGGTGTCCGTTGATGACTTTGGAGAACGACGGTGGAACTAGAGCTGTGACAATCAATGAATTTTACCTTCCGACCAGAGTTACAATCACTACAGGTTCTTATTGTTCTAATATTCTTATTCTGTATGAAATTGTTTTAGTTATAATTCTGTAAATAATTGTTGTTTGGTCAAGAATTACATATCTGGAATTTACCTCGTTTCAGTTTGTAAATCTACTAATTCAGATATGGAATTTTCTTCTTTTAGTTTGTAAATCTGCTAGTATAGATCCGGAATTTACCATGTTTTTAGTTTGTAAATTTGCTAATACAGATCCGAAATTTACCTCGTGTCAGTTTGTAAATCTACTAATTCAGATCTGGAATTTTCTTCTTTTTAGTTTGTAAATCTGCTAGTATAGATCCAGAATTTACTACGTTTTTAGTTTGTAAATTTGCTAATACAGATCTGGAATTTACCTCATTTTTAGTTTGTAAATCTGCTAATATAGGTCTGAATTCTACTTCGTTTTAGCTTGTAAATATGCTAATAGTTTTATTAGTCAAGAATTATGGAACTGTAGTATTCTTGCTCAGTTTCTAGCTTCGCAAAGTCTATCTCAGTCAGAATCTTGAATTTTGGGTAATACTAATGTCAGTGGACTGTACCTTCGACAATGCTTAACTACTACAATTTCTGTACTTGACCCTGTTCATCACTTTTAGCCCTATTTAAACTACCTGAACCGAGATTTCTTACTCTCACTCTTTGATTCACAGTCTGACGGGATTCTCTTCTACTCGGGTTCGCCATTTTTGGAATCCAATTTTGCTTATTATCCTTTTAGGTTGAGATAATTAATTCTAACTCTGTGTGTACTCCGCGTAAGCGAGGATCCGGGATTTTTCATCAAAGTTGTGCATGTCGATTTTGAATAGATCTAAAGGTGACCTTTTAAGATTTCTGTGGGATATTGTTAATCAAATCCTTGTTCACACAGTGGCATGCATTCTTGACGATCTGCTTAAGCTCTGTATTTACTTTTAAAACTCTGCATTTTCATCCGAACTCTGTTCTAGTCACATCTCTTGTTTAAAACCCTTCTTGCAGTCCTTTGTCGATACCTTCCTTTTATAGTTCTGGACGCATTGAAGAATCCGTCTTCCAAGCACACCTAACCATGACTTAGAATCTCGTTCATTTAAAGTCATAAGGCACAGCTTAGAACCATTGCACAGACCAAAAATGTCGATTTCGGTCTTCACGGTATCATCGAGTAACCCTATTCATTTTTCCAGACTTGTAAACCTTTGTGATCGAAGCCCGGCGACAAACTTTTGATTATGAAGCCTCTGAATGAATTTACAGGTCCAAATTCTTAAATACCCAACTGCAATCCCGTATTGAATTCCCAATACTGTCAATTGTTCATAACTCTTCTGTCTGCAATTAAAGATTTAAACATTAGATTCAGGTTCTTGTAGTCGGATGAAGCGACGATCCTCCGTGTTGGATAGACACCATTGATAGACCACTGTGCTTGAGAGGAGCCCCATCTCGCATAGCACCGTTTTCTTTAAGTGTAGATGCCAATTGATGACTGCGCATTCCTTCCCTAAAAAAAGGAAAAAAGAAAAGAAAAATGTGGACAGTTATTACCACCTGTGTAAATCAATGATGGTAGCGATAACTTTAGAAGTAGACAGACTCAATAGGTGTTCATATCTGTGTTACTCCCTCGATGATTTGATCCTCATGCTTAAACTCGATCTCTTGAACTCGACAGTTAAGTGCTGTCACTCGGCGAGTTCAGAGAGGAAATCTCGTAGCTGTCGAGCAGGCTGTTGGACTCTTTCTGTTCGTTGTAAACCTATCTCCTATTGTAATTAAGTGAAACTAATGCCTTACAACACTTTCAGCCAGCTAGCGACGCGTATCAATGTGACAGGCTTAACTTTTATTGTCTGTAACGAAGGCCAATCATGCTCGATACTTTAACCGTGGCATCTATTGGCCAGCGTTGGTGAGATGCTCTTGCGGTGTAAAGCTCATTTGGAGTATGGAGTTAGATGACTGGGGAAAGGGTTTATAAAGTATTATATTGCCTATAATGCACGGTATTATCTTATTTTATGGTGAAGATAGTTAAGAATGGTATTGAATAGATTTGAATGTATATGTAAATGGGCCAGAAAAGAGATGTTGTGGTGTTGTGATAAGTAGATTCTGATAATTGTATTATGGAAAAGAATGGAAATGGGTAGGATAAATATGTATATTAATTGATAGGAAAATATAAGATTTAATCGGTTGTATAGATTATTTTAAGTATGGAGAATAGTTCCGATATGTATAAGTACCCAAGTTCTATGGAGTCTTATAATATTATGTTGCAATTATTTCATAGGTAATTATGATATAAATGATCAATGAAGGTTGTAACGTAAACTTCGGTTAAAACTCAGTTTCTAATGAGATGTGGATATGTATAGGTTTTAACTATAGATGT
The DNA here is from genome assembly GCA_027924585.1 of Larix kaempferi. Classification (NCBI taxonomy): domain Eukaryota; kingdom Viridiplantae; phylum Streptophyta; class Pinopsida; order Pinales; family Pinaceae; genus Larix; species Larix kaempferi. The sequence goes on from BSBM01000435.1 coordinate 3,953,475, forward strand.
GCTTCAACTTCTTACTTCATGCATAATCATATTGGATTGAAATGTATACGTTAAATAGGTATGCTATTCGGATAGGAAGTGGAGGATTTGAATTGTTGTCATGATATATTTCCTTAATGTAATCCGTGATAGTGAATTTACATTAATTGTGCTTTAAATTATTTCTTTAAAATATTTTATATAGCCCGTGGGCATGTTACATTGAAGTGTCGCACCAATAATTTAGTCAAATGCTTAAAAACATCTAGTGCTTAGGTGTATTCGCTTAGTTTGACATGGATTGCAAAGTGTAAGTAATAAGTGTTATAGATTGCTGGTATAAGTAATGGGGGGTTAGATTCGGCACCTATGCAGTTTTAATTAACTCACATGTGAAGAATTTAAACATTATCTACATATAACTTTATAACCCACTAGAATGTGGTGTCCATCAGATATGGGAACTATACGACTTTATAACCCACTAGAATGTGGTATCCATCAGATATGGGAACTATACGCTTGGGGTAGGATTTAAAGGCTATGTTAAGATTTAGCATCTTTTATATGTAAAATTCTGAATTGGGTGGACTTATGATTTAAGTTGCTTTATTACAATCAGAGTTACGTGGTATATTGTGAGCTTTGTTAGGATTTGAAAGTTGTAGCAAATGTCGAAGAATGTATTTAACCAATGCCTGTACCAAAAAAAAAAAAAAAATTATAGTCCGAGATGGAAGGGTGCTAAATGTTTTTAGTTTGATTTTTATTTGCATTATTATATAAAATTTGGGAAAGCTGTAATTTTGATATATATATTTATTTATTTATTTTGGCATGTAATATATATATTTTGGAAAGTTGTCATTTGACATATATATATTAGTATTTAATATATTTTGGAAGGATGTCATTGATATATAGAGAGAGACTAGAATATGGAGATTTTGACAACTATTTTTGTGGCAAGGTATTGTAGGATACAAAATATTGTTCATTTGGCATGTTTATAATTTTGCATACATATTGTTGTTAAGGAAAATGAAAAGGTATAACCTTGTTTTGATCATGATATGATAATTGGAAACATTGAACTTAGAGAACCTGCCGAGGGGTCAATTGAAGACGATCTTGTTAGATGAAATATGTAGACGATAATCACGATGAACTAAATGCAGTGATGCTAATCGTATGAAATGATGAAGTCTATATAGAAATACAACTAATTCCCATGATGTGACTCGATGTGAATACGACAACCCACACATGACGAGATGGGGAAAATATGCCAAAGGAGTCACATGACAACGGGAATGCAGAAATGAGGTAAGGAAATGATGAGTTCCTTAACCTGGACATTACAACACCCTGAATCCCTACATGTAAGGTTATATTTCATAAGTATGAAATAGATAAAAAGGTAATATATTTCTCATATTTTAATAGATAAAAAGATAATGTATTGTTTACATTTCATATGCACGAAGTAGATTGGTTATATTTCACAATTCATTTATGGAATGATATGAAATAGATAAAGTATAGTATTTATTTCCAAAGCATAAAGTAGATGGAAAGACAATATATTGCATGTTGCATGTATATCATAATTCATTTATGGAATGACATGAATTTAGATGAAAGGATAAGTATTGTTATATTTTGCATAGGAGAAGGTAGGTTTTTGAAAGTTTATGACATAGACATACTCTCTGTCAGGAATATTGGGAGTTCCTTTATATATATAAATCACACTATCAGTGGAGTCGCAACCCTTGAAAAAAAGAAAACAGATGTGTTGCACACCACACAATTTTTTGTGAAATCATGTTCACGAAAGGTGGTAACTTTAGTCCTTATAAAGAAGACTCTATGGTGGAATCAAATTAATAGTGATGGATAAGATGTAGCCTAGAGAGTAGAAATGCCTAATTGCACCCTTAAGAATAAATGATAGGAAAACTAATGTTTAGAACCACTAGTGACTATGAGCTATGATTGTTATGCTAATTATGGTTCTATAAAAAGATTGGATACTAATGGTGATAATTGTCTTCCAAGCTAAGTTCATGACCTACACTTGATACGAAGGATGTTAATACAATTTTTTTTCACTTGCTCATGAGAAGAGACCCTACATTTGGGTTCATTGGTGATGCATAAAGATCGACATAGAAAATCCAGAGCTGTAGTTTTTACCCCTTCATCCTTGGCAAGAATATTTCCAGCTTCTCGAACATGTTAGAATTATTCTTCACTAAATTTGCTAGTATCAAAGTTTGAATGATATTCAGGGTTCATATGCTTTGATAAGGGGTATTGCGTCCAGAATTTTTTCGATTGGTTGTAAGTGCTTGTTTTCTGAAATTAGGGCGATGGCTTCGCAGGTATGCACTACTAGTTTGTAATCATGCCTTGGATTGTGAATAGAGAAAAGTTAAACTTACTTGAATTATAGAATATTAATTGTGCTCGAGTTAGGAAGAGAAGAAAACCTTACATGACTTTGTTTATAAAAATTTGAGATTATACTTTTAGCTATACTAAGTAAATGGCACTCCAGTATTTAATTATACTTTGGATTATGAAAAGAGAGAGGTTGCATGTAATATTAGTTTAGGAATGGATAAAGTATGTATTGAAGAACAGAATTCGGAAGGGTTAATTCTTATGTTGAAATTCAGATATTGTTTAAAATATATGATAATTATACGTAACAATAGAAAATGAAGAAATTGGGATTGAATATTTTATTCCTTATGTGGAAATGTGTTAGTGCTTAAAGGATTCACATAAATGATATATTTTTGCTGAATGAAAGGAATTTGTTATGGATGATTCCAAATTCAGTTACAATTAATGAGCCAATAGAGGACTATTGTGGGGATTACTACACTATGAAAGGTGAAATTTAGTTATATTATGAATTATGTGAATTAAACTTATATGAAGGTAGAAAAGAAGAAATGAAATGTTATTATCAATCGTGGTTATGTTGAAGAAATGAATGTGAAAAGAAAGTGAAAACTCACTGTGGAAGCACATGAGACTTAACTTCAGGACGAAGTTTTAATAAGAGGGGGTATGTAATGCTCGCCTTGGTACTTTAACTGATTAGACTAATGAGGGTACTAGTTTTGAAATGAACTGGCTAAGTAAAACACGAACCATTTGAATTTAGTTTGAGAATGCTATAAAATGAAAATGAAGAATAGTGTATATGCTCGACTGACTGAGACATGATGATAAATGATGAATAATTTGTATGCTCGACTGACTGAGATACTAGAATGCATGATGTAAATATTTTATATAGTGCAGCGCTACTAATGTGCACTTGAGTGTGTGCAGTGGCAGGTAAGACGATATACCGACTGACCCACAATGGAAATTTAGGGGTCGTAAGAATGGAAAGAACACATAGGGGTACGACGACTGACTGTCGACCCTGGATTAGCAATCCACGCACGGGTGAAGCCGTTTCAGCTCACCCAGGGAAGCATATGATGTACGGGCAAGGCCATAATGATTTGGTCGCATACGATGAGTTGAGGGGAGGGCAATAATGAGAGCCTTATCCCTCAACATACTTTAGTCTCCAAGGAGCGTAGTTGAGAGATCGCGATAATGGTTCCCAGTCGCTATGCAGTACTCCCCATAAGAAGCAAGAAATGAAACTGTTAGAAGGGCTCGCCGAAGAAGTACCTAGACAAGAACGAGAGGAAGAAAATTAATCAATGGTATACATGAAAATTTCACATAAGATTTAAGAAATACTTTATTTCATTTTGTTATATTTTATTAATTTGAATAATTCTATTCAATATTTTATTTTTAATTGATTTCATTAATTTGAATTATTCATTTGAATTGATTTTATTAACTTGAAAAAGAATTGAAGAGATTGATTTTATTTATATTAAATTTGATTAATTTTATTATTATTTATTCAAAAGATTTTATAGATTTTATTATTTTAAATCATTCTATTAAAGATTCTATTTAATTGACTTCATTATTTTGAGAAAGAATTGAAATAGGTCATTAATAAAAGAATTCTTTTTCTTTTATTATTATTCAATATTTTTACTTTAATTAATTTTATTATTCATTTAAATTATTTTATAAAGAGGAAATTTAAAATAGATTATACTTTTAGTAAAAGGAATCATCTTTTAATTCAATCTTAATATTAGGAAAATAAATAAAAGTAGAAAGCAATAAGTCTAACTAAAAGATTGTTAAGTAAACTAAATGAGAACCAAAAGAGAAGCATAACTCTTCTACACTTAAATCCCACTGATGTAGGGATTTAGGTGCACATTAAAGACATTAAGAAGACACATGTGTTTGAGAATATTGGAAATTAAAATATTAAATTAAATTAAATATGTGCATGGACAGACACATGGCACATAGGCTTTTGCTATATAATGAGGGAGGAGAAGGAGAGAAAGAGATCTCTTGCTCTCTAATGTTGGATGGTCATCATAATCTCGGATTATGTTATGATCCTTGGAGTTGGGATTAGCCGGAACGGGGATTGGGAGATCCTTTCAGGAGGCTAGATTTTGTGTTCTTACGACCCCACTTGCTCGGGAGTTCGAGGTGAAGAAGAATAACCCCGATATGGTAGGGTGTTCAACCGAGGGGTCACTCGGTACTTTGTAAGGAAATTCGATTGGATTGTGCGGGAACCACTTCGAGGACTCCATCGATTCGCTGGACCAACCATCGAAAACAGGTTTGAAGTATTTCGTTTATTTATTTTGCTAATTCTTGTGGTGGAATGAATAAATATGGGTATATAGTTTTATTTATTTGACATTCATGTACTGCAATAGATAGAACTAGATCTGTGGCCTCTATATCTTCTTCTGAAAAATCGTACTGGAAGTTCTGCAATTAATTATACTTATATTTTCAAATTACGTGGAAGTCTTTTTGGAGAACCCGAAATGGGCTTCCCTACACTTAGTAGCCTTGTGGTTTTTCTACATATACTTCCTCCTCCAAAAACCATTTAAAAATTTAGACTTAACATATATTTGGTAAACAACCCATGTCTTATGTGCTGCAATGGCCAAAACTATTATGATAGTGTCCATTCGTGCTATAGGTGAAAAGGTTTCATTGAAATTAATACCAGCCTATTGTGTGAACCCTCTTGCTACCAATATTTCCTTGTGATTCTGCACATTTCCATTAGCATCTTGTGTGGTCTTCTTAATCCATTTGACGCTTATCACATCCTTGTCCTTAGGAACATTGACTAGTTCCCATGTTTGATTCTTCTCAATGCATTCTATCGAACTTCATCCATGGGTTGTGCCCAAAATTTTTCTTCAACAACTTCTTCAAATGTTAGAGGATCATTAACTTGAGAAAATAATGCAAAACCTCAGAATGAATTAGGTGTACCACTCTCATATATCTCACACAAACTTTTTGTCTTTGTTGGAGTTGTTGATGTCGAACTTCGCAAACTACTTGATGGAGTTTGCTGTGCACTTGGTGTGCTTATCACAGTAGCTTGAACTCCGACTTGTGTCAAAGTTCCTTGTGCTAAAACATGTCGCATTGTCCTGGGAGTAGATGGAGTTGTGACATTATGACTCACATGTGGAGTTTCAACCACATCCTCTGCTATGTCATCATGCTCGACATGTGACATGATTTTAACATTCTTCTCTATGGTTCCATCCCATGCTTCCTTTCCTACAAACTAAACATCTCATCTGATAATAAATTTTCTTGCTATAGGGTCATACAACTTGTATTCTTTGGTGTCTTCAGAATACCCAACAAAAATACATTTCTATCCTTTTTTGTCTAATTTCCTTCTCATCTCATCTAGAACATGTGCGTATGCAACACAACCAAAAACTTTTAAATGCGAAACAATATGTTTCATACATGTCCAAGATTCTTGCAGAACTTTGTTCTTCACACCCTTCATCGAACATCAATTCGTGATGTATACAGTAGTTTCCACTGCCTCAAACTAGTTGTAACATACCCAATTTTCATAATGAGATTTTGAGTGAAAGTTTGGAAAAAGACAATTAAAATAATATTCAAAGATCACACATGGAAGACCAAATGTGTAACACCGCAAAATAACTAGGCTAGTAAATGGGGAAAAACCCTTGAGGATTTCCTAGTTTGTTTACCTTTGCCTTTCATACTTGATTATTTAAACTCCATAAACTTCACACAGATAAGATAGGAAATAGACTACTTTAACTTTCCACATTCACTTATTGCTTCTTAGGTTCCATAACTTATGTCAAATTTCGTCTATCGTATGTACCAAGGATTCAACGATCCATTATCCTTGCATTAACCAAATGACCATTAGTATTTACTAAAAGGAAGTATTCAAACAATGCACAAATTTTTAAGGCAACCCATGCTTATCTTAACATTTGATATATCTTAATTAGTACAATGATGTAAAGGAACTTTGCATGTGTCTGTTAAGCACTTCATCTTTCTCATTGAGATCACCTTCAACTATCGTTAAACTTCATGCATTTATTTAATTAATTGATATAAAATGAATTCTTCATGATTGAGGAAATTAACATGAATGCATCTAAATCTAACAATACAACCATTACTCAAAGGAGAGAGACCAGAATATAACTGTGGTTCACCCGCTATCCGGGCTACGTCCACAAAGAGAATAAGCCACATTATGTATTATTCATTCCGAATGGTGAGGGTTACAATCTGCAACTTCCTGTTGCTATTGCTCTCTTACATTGTGAGAGTTTTTCCACAGCATTCGGCGATGAACCTAATCTTGCATAATTATAGAGGAATTTCTCTATATGTACAATGCTGGCTTTTCTCCCTGCTGTGATAAAGAAAACGGCCTTCAACAACCAGTAACTGCCTCAACTATGACAGGGATCTATAGAATCTAAACAGAGTTCTTTTAAGTATTCAACCCTAATATCAATATAATCATAGAGATTTGAATTAAACATAATTTGTTAAGTATGCATTCTTTAAAGATTCTTCTTCTTTTTTCACTAAAAATATCAACAGCTGCATTTGCACTTACTGAGATCTTCCAAAGATCGTGGCCACACAACCTATATGCAAAGGTAGGGGCAGCATAAAAATTATACACAGGGATCAATCTGAAAGCTATGTCAGTATATAAATACATATATATATTAAGGAGATCCCAACAGGGATAAAGCCAACTCTGTGGCAACGTAAACATAGATCATGACAGCAATATATATATATAAACTTGAAAACCCGACAGAAATCTATTCCTGACAGTATAGTCAACTACATCAGCTGATATTTTCAGGGTTGACAGAGTTCCATCCTATAGCTTCTATAGTAATTTCGACAACATATATTCAAAGATTGACAGAGTTCAAACCTGTAGCCTCTGAAGTAAACTCCAACAGCATATATATAAAAATTTGAGAGAGTTCAATCCTATAGCTTACAGCATATATTTAAAGATTTCATCAGTGTTCGATCCAACATAAATAATGTATAAGCAGAGGTCACTGCACTTTTAGATCTAGCATATCATGTATACATAGATCCACGTGATTTAAATCTAGGTTACAATATACTGTGATTTGGATCTAATAAATAGTATAAAAACATATTTTTGTGATCTTTCATTACAACACACAATATCCCAGCAAAGTATCACTGCGATTCGATCTAGCATACAAATTCTACATAGATCTGCGATCTTTCAATACAACACACAAAATCCCAGCAGAGTATCACTGCGATTCGATCTAGCATACAAATTCTACATAGATCTGTGATCTTTCAATACAACACACAAAATCCCAGCAGAGTATCACTGCGATTCGATCTAGCATACAAATTCTACATAGATCTGCGATCTTTCAATACAACACACAAAATCCCAGCAGAGTATCACTGCGATTCGATCTAGCATACAATTCTACATAGATCTGTGATCTTTCAATACAACACACAAAATCCCAGCAGAGTATCACTGTGATTCGATCTAGCATACCAGTTTCAACGGAGAAGTTAACTCCAAGGCAAAAGCCCCTTCCTCCATCTACGCAGTATGTATGCATGTATATCAAACTGAAAACTGTACTTTGGCTATCTCATCCACAACTGATGCTCTACGAATTGGCCAGTAATAAAACAATCTAGGAATCCACTAGTGAATAAATTACAATGTTTCAGACCTTCCAAGTGTTTAAGGATCTAAGCCCCTCAATAGTTCCAGGATCGACGCTTTCATAACCTCATTACAGAATATGCAACATTCTAATACGTGTGGGGATCTATCAGAGTAATCCTAAAAGCTTTAGATGACATTGTTGTCCAACAATTCCAATGAAACGAAATGGGTCAGACCACTATAATATTTACAGGACAATGTTGTCTGTCACTTCAAAAGAAAAATATAGAGAAGGGAAAGTACCATAATCTCTACAGGACCTTACTGTTCAACACAACCATTTTAAACAATTTCTAATACAAACTTATCTGAGCATTCCGTTGGTACTGTGATCGCCCTTCCAGCTAAGATTTGGCCATCCTCCATAATGAGAATTACCCTAGCCTCAAACGCAATGAACCCGTGAAAATGCTTCCCCCCTTCATGTCAAGAATCATCTTCATTTATATAAATCCCCTCACTCTCACCCAGAGATCTACATTTATTGAACTCCTAGCTGTAACTGCCCTCACGAATAGATCTTCCTATATCATAGATCCCATTACTCCCACTAAAAGATTCCCCTTTTCGTCCAACTACCACCGTGTGTTTTCATTCTTCCCCTCTCCTTCCCTTTTTGTAGAGTCCGCGACTAAATTTAGGGATGTTTTCCCCGCCAGCTCATGGAGACCAACTCCCGTAAGATAGGCACATAGGTGCCAAAGGGTGTCGATACCCACACTATCTCCCCTTCGGGATCTGTTTAACATTAAATAATAAGGAGGGATGCCTATCCCAAAGCCACGACTAAAAGTTTGTGAGTAGTGGCAGGCTCAAGCTAGGCAATGATAATCTCGTGAGGTATACATATATAGTGGAAGGTATATGTATAGTGGGGCATGAAAGACTCAAATGCTAAATAGCTAGATGAACACGCATCCATCCTTGGCTTGGATAGGAAATGTCCAAAAGTCTTTCTAAGAAACAAAAACGCCATTTATTGTGTACTTTTACTTCATACTTACCATGATGAGGCTCTATTAGGGTTTACTCATCTCCAAGAGTCTTTTCCCTTCCTTAGATACTTCTGTATGAAAGCATTTCGCTATTTTGAGTTGGAAGTTAGTCACTTAGTTTTATTAGGACCATTAAATAGGTAATACTCATTTTCTTACTTAAGGATAAGTTCCATACTTAATAGTAGATGGTGCCGAGCATCCAACATCCTCAACTTATTACGACAGTACTCAGTAGTTTAAGGTCAACACGTAAACTTCCCCCTTTTAGACACACCCACGCACACACACACACACATAAATATATACATATCTATTTATACACGAATACTTATTGTATACCATGATTTATAAAGACCTAACTTATGAAGAAGTCCCTTCTTCTATCATTATTTTCCTTCTCATACAAAAATTACTTGGCATCAGTTTGCCAGACTAAGACACCAGGGTATCCCTAGGGATTTCCCAAATGGTCCATAGTAATAGTTAACCTACTGCTAACCATTAGATCTTAGGAGTCCACTATGTTCTTTGATCGGTAAGGTATTTTAGTATCTTTTTAAGGTAAGCTCAAAATTTCTAAGTGATCTTCAGTGAAACCCAATGTATGTTCAAGTGCTCGTGGCAATAGAACTACATTAGTCATCAATTTATGGCCTACCTTTCTGTAAACCTCTCCCAAAATAGGTTCAGTTTCCCATTATTTAGTTGTGTCACCATTGTGTACGCTCCTAAGTACTACGATTTACAACTTAGGAAGAATAAGTAAATAACAAGGCTTACATAGTTTACTGGTGAGGCCTTTTCCTTGAGCTCCTCACTAGAATGACTACATAATTACATTCTCAATAAACAAAAAGAAAAGGGATAATAAGCAGGATGTCACATCCTTTCCCCCTTAGAATTAACAGCGTCCTCGATGTTGGCAGTCTTTTGTCTCTTCATCTTTGATCTTTAATCGATCTGAAACAAAAATTTGTTTTTTTTATTTTTTTATTTTTTTGTTTGTGAGCTGCTATCGTTCATAACCTACATTTTTAATGCAACAAAATCAGATCTCCGAAATTATTCAGTAAAACTTTTCATCAATTCCGTAATCAAACTCAAAAACATAAACAATGAGTCCTCTTTGCAACACCACATTTGCAATTCATGGAACGTCTTTTAGTCTTTGTTTGTGCTCTTTTATCGCAAGCACACATAATCCAGTGCTCCAATAATGTAGATTGTTAACTTAAATCAAAACACATCATTCTTTTCATCCAAGAAATTCTTGCCTAACACCACAGTGCTCATACAACAACCCCTTCAGAAATTTTTTGCCTAACACCCCACTGCTCACACAGCAATTCATTTGGAGATTTCTTTCCTAACACTTCAGTGCTCACGCAGAAATACTTTCTCCCATGCATACTAAGCAGCGTCCTGCCTCCCGCATATGCATTCTCTTATAGTTTGCCTAGGTCTTTACAGCTCACCGATTCCTTCGAGAATCCTGGCGGCTGTCAACTCCCTGATCTCTAGGGAGTGTTTCTGTGCCCTTACCGCACTTTTACATAATTCCCCTCAAGCCTTCTCGCTTGAGTCCAGGAATCTATTCCCCTCAAGCCTCCTCGCTTGAGTCTTAGGAAAATCTCATTCAAATTCATCAAATATTTTGTCATATTACATTTTATAACCATACAATTCCTCTAACCAATGTGGTCTAGTTCTTTATTCAACAATTATTACGAAAAAGCTACAATGTGGATTTTTCATCCTCACCCCTTAATTGTACCATGCATAATATATTAATCTTTTGTCCTTCAACAAGTTCCACCGAGTTTTGGCCATCTGCCAAATTCAATTGTTAGTAACACTTTATATAACAAAATCAAATATTTGTAAATAAGAAAATCATTCATTCTGCATACTACAATATCCATACTTGATCATCTGAAGTAAGCGTTTTTCTCCTTCCAAAGCATAACTAACTTACTTAATAGGATTACATAATTCCTTGAACATGAAATAATATCCTTCCTATGATGACCCGTGGACATTATGATTTCTTAACCTCGAATGTTATCAAACACACTTCCTATTTTAGTTATACAACTTCTTTTGTGTATACTAACATCACATAGAAATAACCAATTTTCTAAAACATTCTTGCATACCTTATAATGAAAACCATATACCTTTGTAAGGGTGACCGCATATCTTCTTATTATAAGAGCCTCTTATGTCGAGGTACCGGTTTACCTGTGTCATCACTAAATATCACATGAATCTATATATCCCATTTTTACCTTTTGACTGTTGTAGTGATGTGTGGGAATATACCTTTCCGCTCGACCACATCATTAAATGTGTTAGTCGTAAAAAGAAGAAGAAAAAAAATGTAATTAAATCATAAGAGCAATCATGAATAAAACATATGTCAATCATCACCTTGACTTGTTTCATAAAAGCTTATACATCAATTACTGTTAAATATTACTTCTGATCTATCATGGAAATTCCATGATATTAAAGGTTTTCTTTAACTCCTAATGCGAATATAAAATAGTCATTTATAAAGACATCAGAAAATTAAAGTGTCATGTATTACCATTCCGTGGCGGTTCTAGTTTTCCAATTCATACAACAACACATACTCACCATTAATTACATCTATGCATTCATTAAGTGAACAACATGATTAACTATAATTTTATCTCTTAACCAAAATAATTATTTTGACACCACATATAATTGTATGTGACAACAAATCATCATAAATCATGATCTCATAAAAGTATAGTTTTTATTACTACCACTCATAGTATCTCAACATCCATGAAGATGAGATCATGCATTTCCATCATATATTCTATTATTTTCCCAACTTTTCCTCGCAGTCATAGGGAAAATTTTCAAACTCTCTTAGTTTGCAGTTAACAGAATCTAGACTAGAAAGTCTACACTTCTTGTGGAAGGTTAGTTCGGTTGTATGCATTTGACCAGAATTTACTAGTTATGTCAACATCATAAATTTATCATTCGAAGTGGCTTTATATATGAAAGGAACTTGACAGTTCCTAACATAATCAAAACATTAGACCATCTTCTTTAGTCAAATATTAGCATATATAATTACTCTATAAAAGACTTAACATATATAAGTTGCTTAATTTATCTATCTGAATCTCATATTCGGAAATCCTGACGAATGGATCCATAAAATTCGATTAATCAGAAACATGTATCAACCCTATGACGCGTTTACTGAAACTGAAAGATATCCATTCCCAAGAATGACGATAAAGGTAGAGAAGGAAATAAGTATTTAAGATGAATTATCAAATCAATAGATTTAGGAGAGTTCCTCAGTTTAGCACATACTCAAATATACGAAGACCCATTCCACAAAACCTTAACCGTTATCATCCTACAGACTATTTTCTCGTCGTCCAATGAATCTAATTGTAAAATAGGAGGATATATTCATCAGCTAATATTTACCAATAACAGATCATTCATCTCCATAATGAAACATATACTATCCTTACCTACAAACAATGTTGCGCCATTATAATGCTTTCACCAATGAAACATACTTACTTGCAATTCAATGATGACTTGTAAGCTACCTGTTGTCGATCTGTTGAAATGAAATTTTCTATTGCGTCTTGTGTCGCCAGTTCGACTAACTCGTATAAGTTTTCCCCGACTGAGCCCAAATAAGCCTGAGTGTTTGCAACCTATGCTCTGATACCATATGTAACATACCCAATTTTCATAATGAGATTTTGAGTGAAAGTTTGGAAAAAGACAATTAAAATAATATACAAAGATCACACATGGAAGACCATATGTGTAACACCGCAAAATAACTAGGCTAGTAAATGGGGAAAAACCCTTGAGGATTTCATATTTTGTTTACCTTTGCCTGTCACGTCCCCTCCCATCCAACCAGCTAGATGGAGAGGATCGTGACGGTTAAACCGGGCATCTAGCCCCCATATCCATTCATTAAACAAGCATTCAAATTCAAATGAATAAGAGTATATACATACACAAATGCATAACAGATGTGATATTAAACTGGGCGTCTAGCCCTATGAAACATTTAATCACAAGCATGAACATAATATAACAGAGATAGATGGGACTGTATGGTTTTAAGAAAATCACAGCGGAATATTAAGAATTTCACATCCATCATACATTTAAGATGTTCATCAAATAAGTAATTGCAATTTAACACAAGAGAATACTTATCTTATACAAAAGTAGTCCCACACAACTGGCTATGCAACTGCAACGTTCCACCCAACCGTAGGCCAGTGTGCTCCTCAATCTCTCAGCACCACTGCCACCCCCGAGCTGGGCATGATCTCTACAAGGAACCAGGGAACAACAGACTCACACATAGCCAAGCATACACCAAGATGAGCCAATCCAATCTGCAATTGGGTTTATCAGGCTGCTAGGAGATGGAAGGGAAGAGTTGCTAAGCTAGTGAGCTCCAGCACAGAGCTAGGGATAACCTTGCAAGATCTATCTAGCTTGGCACCCACAATACCTACACACCCAGCACAAGGAAGTATTCTTTTCACTGCTGTACAGTCACTCAAGCCATACCTTCCCTATCTAGTGCTCTCAGGGTATGCATAGAAGAGTAACCAAAGCCCTCTTGATCTTCTTGACAGGTTGCCTCCCCCACTAGGTTTATCAAGCCACTTCTATCCACTACCACTCCAAACTTCAATTCACAGGTTCTAACCAAAAACGAGAATGCACCCAACAGCAGAACACCATTATGGGGCAAGACAAAACGTTTTTACAGTGACAGGCAGGAAAATGATCCCCTAGGCTTCAGAAAAACGTGGGAAGGTTAAAACGAGCAATGGAGGTTTGGAGAAAACCCCAGGTAGCAGAAAACGTTTTTAGGAAAAACGCCCATGGCAAATCGGGGACAAAACGAACTCCCTACAGTCCCAAATCGCACCCCCTCCTTCCCAGCTACTATCCAAAACCAAAAACGGGTTTTTGGGCAGGGAGAACCCTGCGTTTTTGCTCAAAAACGTGACTGTAACTCCCAGCCTTCTCTACCTGCGTGAATCCATGAAGACTCCCCATTCCCCATGGCTTTGGGCACCATTTCGTGGGTGGTTTCTTGCCCCACAAGCAAAAACACGATTTTCCAAGTTGATGGCTTGCCCATACTCTTTCATTCCCAAGGCATTAACTGCCTTAACCAATTTCTTGGAAAAATTAAATGATTGGGTACATGAGACAAAATGGGTAGTTGGTGGTTTATGAGTTTCCCCATTGACACATGGATTAATACCATTGGATCAAGGGTTTGAAATAGTTTGCCTCCCTTTTCCTTGTAGAATCATGCCCCATCTCTTTTGTTGCATTGCATAGCCGGTTGTGAGTTTTTCATTGAAATTCATAATTACATGATGTTTATTTACATCGTGCCTATGTCGCACAAGAAACATAGGCATCTATTTTAATTGCCGATACATAAACGCTAAATCAATGGTGGGGCCTTGGCCTTGAGCTCCTCACCATGATTAAGTTACAATATTTACATCATTTACAAAGGGGGTCAAAATGGGGACGTGACATTGCCTTTCATACTTGATTATTTAAACTCCATAGACTTCACACAGATAAGATAGGAAATAGACTACTTTAACTTTCCACATTCACTTATTGCTTCTTAGGTTCCATAACTTATGTCAAATTTCGTCTATCGTATGTACCAAGGATTCAAAGATCCATTATCCTTGCATTAACCAAATGACCATTAGTATTTACTAAAAGGAAGTATTCAAACAATGCACAAATTTTTAAGGCAACCCATGCTTATCTTAACATTTGATATATCTTAATTAGTACAATGATGTAAAGGAACTTTGCATGTGTATGTTAAGCACTTCATCTTTCTCATTGAGATCACCTTCAACTATCGTTAAACTTCATGCATTTATTTAATTAATTGATATAAAATGAATTCTTCATGATTGAGGAAATTAACATGAATGCATCTAAATCTAACAATACAACCATTACTCAAAGGAGAGAGACCAGAATATAACCGTGGTTCACCCGCTATCCGGGCTACATCCACAAAGAGAATAAGCAACATTATGTATTATTCATTCCGAATGGTGAGGGTTACAATCTGCAACTTCCTGTTGCTATTGCTCTCTTACATTGTGAGAGTTTTTCCACAGCATTCGGCGATGAACCTAATCTTGCATAATTATAGAGGAATTTCTCAATATGTACAATGCTGGCTTTTCTCCCTGCTGTGGTAAAGAAAACAGCCTTCAACAACCAGTAACTGCCTCAACTATGACAGGGATCTATAGAATCTCAACAGAGTTCTTTTAAGTATTCAACCCTAATATCAATATAATCATAGAGATTTGAATTAAACATAATTTGTTAAGTATGCATTCTTTAAAGATTCTTCTTCTTTTTTCACTAAAAATATCAACAGCTGCATTTGCACTTACCGAGATCTTCCAAAGATCGTGGCCACACAACCTATATGCAGAGGTAGGGGCAGCATAAAAATTATACACAGGGATCAATCTGAAAGCTATGGAAGTATATAAATACATATATATATTAAGGAGATCCCAACAGGGATAAAGCCAACTCTGTGGCAACGTAAACATAGATCATGACAGCAATATATATATATAAACTTGAAAACCCGACAGAAATCTATTCCTGACAGTATAGTCAACTACAACAACTGATATTTTCAGGTTTGGCAGAGTTCCATCCTATAGCTTCTATAGTAATTTTGACAACATATATTCAAAGATTGACAGAGTTCAAACCTGTGGCCTCTGAAGTAAACTCCAACAGCATATATATAAAAATTTGAGAGAGTTCAATCCTGTAGCTTACAGCATATATTTAAAGATTTCATCAGGTTTCGATCCAACATAAATAATGTATAAGCAGAGGTCACTGCACTTTTAGATCTAGCATATCATGTATACATAGATCCACGTGATTTAAATCCAGGTTACAATATACTGCGATTTGGATCTAATAAATAGTATAAAAACATATTTTTGCGATCTTTCATTACAACACACAATATCCCAGCAAAGTATCACTGCGATTCGATCTAGCATACAAATTCTACATAGATCTGCGATCTTTCAATACAACACACAAAATCCCAGCAGAGTATCACTGCGATTCGATCTAGCACACAAATTCTACATAGATCTGTGATCTTTCAATACAACACACAAAATCCCAGCAGAGTATCACTGCGATTCGATCTAGCATACAAATTCTACATAGATCTGCGATATTTCAATACAACACACAAAATCCTAGCAGAGTATCACTGTGATTCGATCTAGCATACAATTCTACATAGATCTGTGATCTTTCAATACAACACACAAAATCCCAGCAGAGTATCACTGCGATTCGATCTAGCATACCAGTTTCAACGGAGAAGTTAACTCCAAGGAAAAAGCCCCTTCCTCCATCTACGCAGTATGTACGCATATATATCAAACTGAAAACTGTACTTTGGCTATCTCATCCACAACTGATGCTCTATGAATTGGCCAGTAATAAAACAATCTAGGAATCCACTAGTGAATAAATTACAATGTTTCAGACCTTCCAAGTGTTTACGGATCTAAGCCCCTCAATAGTTACAGGATCGACGCTTTCATAACCTCATTATAGAATATGCAACATTCTAATACGTGTGGGGATCTATCAGAGTAATCCTAAAAGCTTTAGATGACATTGTTGTCCAAGAATTCTAATGAAACGGAATGGGTCAGACCACTATAATATTTACAGGACAATGTTGTCCGTCACTTCCAAAGAAAAATATAGAGATGGGAAAGTACCATAATCTCTACAGGACTTTACTGTTCAACACAACCATTTTAAACAATTTCTAATACAAACTTATCTGAGCATTCCATTGGTACTGTGATCGCCCTTCCAGCTAAGATTTGGCCGTCCTCCATAATGAGAATTACCCTAGCCTCAAACGCAATAAACCCGTGAAAATTCTCCCCCCCTTCATGTCGAGAATCATCTTCATTTATATAAATCCCCTCACTCTCACGCAGAGATCTACATTTATTGAACTCCTAGCTGTCACTACCCTCACGAAGAGATCTTCCTATATCATAGATCCCATTACTCCCACTAAAAGATTCCCCTTTTCGTCCAACTACCACCGTGTGTGTTCATTCTTCCCCTCTCCTTCCCTTTTTGTAGAGTCCGCCACTAAATTTAGGGACGTTTTCCCCGCCAGCTCATGGAGACCAACTCCCGTAAGATAGGCACATAGTTGCCAAAGGGTGTCGATACCCACACTATCTCCCCTTCGAGATCTGTTTAACATTAAATAATAAGGAGGGATGCCTATCCCAAAGCCACGACTAACAGTTTGTGAGTAGTGGCAGGCTCAAGCTAGGCAATGATAATCTCGTGAGGTATACATATATAGTGGAAGGTATATGTATAGTGGGGCATGAAAGACTCAAATGCTAAATAGCTAGATGAACACGCATCCATCCTTGGCTTGGATAGGAAATGTCCAAAAGTCTTTCTAAGAAACAAAAATGCCATTTATTGTGTACTTTTACTTCATACTTACCATGATGAGGCTCTATTAGGGTTTACTCATCTCTAAGAGTCTTTTCCCTTCCTTAGATACTTCTGTATGAAAGCATTTCGCTATTTTGAGTTGGAAGTTAGTCGCTTAGTTTTATCGGGACCGTAGTGCTTCCATTGCACCTTTACCTGTCCGATGGCTCGGTTCCGGAGCAATGTTACTTTCTTGTCTAGGATGCGCAATGGATCGGTTTGGAATTCTCCCTCGGGTTCCACCTGGATCACATCCCAATTAATCACATGGTTAGGATCATGTACATATTTCTTAAGCAAAGAGACATGAAAAACATTATGAGCTTTAGTGCTAGCAGGCAAGGCAAGTCTATATGCAACTGGCCCTATTCTTTCAAGCACTTCAAATGGCCCATAATATCTAGGTGATAGCTTGGCACAGCTCCCAAGCTTCAAGGAACTCTTCCTTGATCTTACTCTAAGATACACATGATCCCCAACATTGAATTCCCTATGCATTCTGTGTTTATCTGCATAGCTTTTGTGTCTATCCTGGGCTACTTTTAAATTTTTCCGGATCTTTGCAACCTCTTGTTCCATTTCCTTAAGCAATTCTAGCCCAAGTACAATTCTGTTCACTGGATTGTCCCAAGTCACTGGTGTCCTACACCTTCTGCCGTACAAAGCCTCATACGGACTCATTCCCAATGATTCTTGATGCCCATTATTATATGCAAACTCTACCAGGTGTAAATAATCCTCCCACTTGGATGGTTTGTCCATTACGTACATGCGGAGCATGTCTTCAAGCACCTGATTTACTCTTTCTGTTTGCCCGTCTGTTTGAGGATGGTACGCGGTGCTAAAGTTCAACTGTGTACCCAAATCTGCAAAGAGAGCTTTCCAAAAATTGGAAGTGAACTTGGTATCCCTGTCAGAAATTATTGCCTTAGGTAACCCATGTAATCTGAAAATTTCCTTCATGAAAATATCTGCTATGGCATCGGCTTTATGTGTGGACTTAACCGGTATAAAATGTGCTGCCTTTGTTAACTTGTCCACCACAACCATGATGGAATCATGGTGTTTCTTAGTCATTGGAAATCCTGTAATAAAATCCATGGAAATTATTTCCCATTTCCATTCTGGGATCGGCACTGGGTGCAAGAAACCTGCTGGGTGTTGGTGTTCAACCTTCACCTGCTGACATTCCATGCACTTAGAGATGTATTCAGCAACGTCCTTCTTCATACCTGGCCAGAAATAATATTTTCTTGCCGTAGCAATTGTTTTCTGATAACCTGGGTGACCAGAGTATGGAGCTTTATGGATCTCATCCATAACCATTCTCCTTAAATCTGCTGCATTTGGAATATAGACTCTATTCTTATAAGTAAGAAGTCCGCCTTCTTCCAAGTGATAGCCTTCATTCTTCTTGCCAAGGTCTTGCTGCTGCAATTTGTCCTTTATCTGCTCATACACTTCATCCTCAACCATATGGTTAACAATCTGCTGCTTCAAATCTGGTTGGCATGTACTAAGCGCTGCCACATACATTTCATGTACCTTCCTGCTGAGTGCATCAGCCACCTTGTTTTCTTTCCCTTTTATGTGTTTGATCTCAAAATCAAATTCACACAAAAATTCCAACCATCTAGCTTGCCTAGCATTTAAAGTTGGCTGATCAAACAAGTATTTCAGACCACAATGGTCTGTCCTTAACTCAAATTTCCTTCCCATTAAGTAATGCCTCCACATCTTTAAAGCATGTACTATGGCTGCAAGTTCTATATCATGAGTAGCATAGTTCTTCTCATGCTCCTTCAACTTTCTTGACTCATAGCATATCACGTGGTTGTCTTGCATAAGAACTCCTCCAAGTCCTTGATTGCATGCATCGGTACACACCACAAAGTCTTTTTCCGGATCTGCAATCTTCAAAATAGGTGCACTTGTAAGAAGATTCTTCAACCGTTGAAAACTTTCCTCACATCTTGGTGACCATTCAAACTTTATCCCCTTCTTTTGCAAAGAAGTGATCGGGTTAGCAACCTTGGAGAATCCTTCGATAAACCTCCTGTAGTAACCAGCAAGGCCCATAAAAGATCTCACATCAGTCACATTCCTTGGAGTTGGCCAATTCATAATGGCTTCAATCTTCTCAGGGTCTACAGATATTCCTTCGTCGGAGATGATGTGACCCAAATAATGAATTCTATCTTTATAGAAGTCACATTTACTCAACTTTGCATACAGCTTATGCTCCCTTAGTAATTGCATTGTCATTCTCAAATGTTCTTCATGCTCTTCTTCATTCTTAGAATAGATGAGAATGTCGTCTAGGAATACAAGAACAAACTTGTCCAAATACTTGCTAAAAACATTATTCATGAGACACATGAATGTAGCTGGTGCATTTGTGAGACCGAATGGTACCACTACAAATTCATAGTGTCCGTACCTCGTTCTAAAGGCTGTCTTATGAATATCTTCTTCTTTGATTCTTACCTGATGGTAACCAGACCTCAAGTCAATCTTTGAAAATACCTTTGCTCCTCTCATTTGATCAAAAAGGTCATCAATTCGGGGCAACGGGTATTTGTTCTTCACAGTGACTTTGTTCAACTGCCTGTAGTCAATACATAATCTGAGTGTTCCATCTTTCTTTTTCACGAATAGAACAGGTGCTCCCCATGGAGACACACTCGGCCTAATATATTTCTTTTCCAACAACTCTTGTAATTGCATTTTCAATTCTAGCAATTCTGGTGTACTCATCCTGTACGGTGTCTTAGACACTGGTGCCGCTCTTGGCACAAGTTCAATTGTAAAGTCAATGTCTCTCTTTGGAGGGAGTCCTGGAATCTCATCAGGAAAAACATCCCTGAATTCTTGCAATACAGGATAGTCCTCCAATCTAAGAGTTTCACTCTCTGCTGCCTCTAAAACGTGAGCTGCATACAGTTGACATCCCTTCCTACAGAACTTCTTTAGTTGCATGGTTGAAACCTGTCTAACAGAAGTCACCTTTGGAATGCCTTTTACAACCCTCGGGTTTCCTTCCTCATCCATGCATTCAAATGTCTTATTGTAGCAGTCAAGTTTAACCCTGTGTGCTTCTAACCAATCCATCCCAATGAGAATATCATAGGAACCCAGTGGCAAAATATTCAGATCTGCATAAGTGAATAGCCCATCCATCTCTAATGGACATTTCTCTACTATTTCACTAACTTTCCTCTTGGTTCCAGTGGCTAGTTGAACTAACCATGATTTACTATGCTTTAATGTCTTGAAAGCACAAATCTCAACAATCCTAGGAGTGACATAACTGTGAGTAGATCCAGGATCAATCAAAATAGAAACAGATTGCTTAGCAATCTTACCTTCAACTTCAACCACGGTTGATTGATGATTTGCCTGGCGGTCTTCTACTGCTGCATAGATTCTAGGGATTGTCCTCGCCACTTGACCCACAGTTCCAGCTCCTTGGATGTTGTGAACTTGATTTGCATTCCCATTCCGATGTGGACAGTTCCTAAGCATGTGGTCTCCTCCACAACCCCAACATTGAAGTGGTTCTCTTGGCTCTTTTGGATCTCTCGGCTTGTCTCCCATCGTCCTGGTTGGCTTAGTCACAACCTGTGATGGCTGCCTTTGCTGATTCCTGAATTGAGGAGGCTTGAACCCCTTCTTCCTTTGATCAAACTTTTCATTTTTCTTATCCTTCCACGCCTTATGGAATTCTGGTTTGCTTCTGTTTTGATCAAAGCAGTACTTGGCCTTTCTTATGGCCTCCTCTAGAGTTCGAGGTTCATCAAACTCAATTCTATCTTTATATGACTGGGGCAGTCCACTTAGGAAACGCTGAATTTTGACCTTATCATCTCGAATATACTTAACATACCTTAGCAGCTCCAAGAACTTGTTTGCATATTCTTCCATGGTCAATTGTCCCAATCTCAGCTCATGGAACTCTTTGATCTTATCATCATAGTACCTATCAGAGAGGTACTTCTGCTTGAAGTATTTCTTGAACTGCTTCCACACAATCTTCCTTTCGTTGATCTTCTTCACTTGTCTGGTGTGTTCCCACCATATAGATGCTCTTCCATTCAAGTTGAAGATGGCTACCCTTGCCTTCATATTCCCGGAGTAGTCCTGGACTTGGAAATACTTCCTCATCCCAAGAATCCAAGCTTCAGCTTCTTGACCAGATTTCACCTCTCCATCAAATGTAGGAGGTTTTGGCTTCTTAAATTCCCCATGTGAATTGTTCTTGTAGTGCTTCTTTCTCTTGTTCCTGTAGGATGAAGAACTTGAACCCTCAATGGATTCTTCAGAGTCAGATGATTCATTAGAAGAGATTTCTGGACTATATGTTCTGTCTGTAGAAACTCTTCTTGGGCTACTGGCCCTTTTACGAGAATTTCTTCTAGAGCTACTCCCACCCCTTTCTAGATTTGATATCTGATGCCCAGAGTTTATTTGCCTTTGGATGTCTGTTAAACTCTGCAGCATCGCTGCATTCAGCTGATTTTGTTCTTCTTGAGCTTTAATCATCCTTTCATTATCTTCCCTACAGCTTTGCAACTCCACCCTTAGGCTTCTCATGGTGGCTGCAACATCTGGAGGGGTCTCTTGATTTCTTCTCCCATTAGATTCTGTTTCAGCATTCTCAACTTGTATGTTCTCCCCCATGGCGTCTGTCTCAGGTTCATAGGGATCCTGTGCGTCATTCATGATGTTCATTTTCTTGGCCCAACCAAGATCCAAAATTTTTCCACTGTATTAACTAGAGTGTTACCCTGCTGTAACTGTGGCTCTCTGAAATGTGTTCATCAACACAATTGTTAGCTGCATTACATTCTTAGAATTCACAATTACTTCATGCATGTGGGAAAAATTCCATACTTGACAATTCGTCAAATCACAACAACGAAAATATGAGGGGAAAAAGAAAAGGGGGTCAAGGGGGCTTGCCCCCTCATCGGGCGTTTCGCCGAATCCTGCCGCAACGGGCAGATCGCGAAATCCGGCCGCGACGGGCGATTCACAGACTACTCCAGCAACCGCGGGGAGGTTCACGGTATGCTCCCACAACTGCGGGGCAGTTGGCCTTCCGTAATGGGCGGGGCGTTTGGCTGAAGGTTGCCGCAACTGCGGGGCGGTTCGACGACGGCTTCCGCAATTGCGGAGCAGTTCGCCGAACGCTTCCGCAATTGCGGAGCAGTTCGCCGAACGCTTCCGCAATGGCGGGGCGATTTGCCGAGCGGAGCCATTCGGCGAAGGCTTCCGCAGTTGCGGAGCCATTCGGCGAATGCTCCCGCAATTGCGGAGCCATTCGGCGAAGGCTTCCGCAGTACCGGAGCCGTTCGCGGAATGCTTCCGCTGGAATGCTTCCCCGATTTTGGGTGATTTTTTGGAATGATTCGGCGAAGTCTTCCGCAGTTGCGGAACGATTCGCCGAAGTCTTCCGCAGTTGCGGAACGATTCGGCGAAGTCTTCCGCAGTTGCGGAACGATTCGCCGAAGTCTTCCGCAACTTCGGAACGACTCGCCGAACTCTTCCGCGTTTCGGAACGATTCGCGGAATCCTTCCGAAATATCGGAAGAGAATTCCTTCCGCAATTTCGGAAGAGAATTCTTTCCGAAAAATTCCGACACTTAGAAATTTCTTTATTTTTTATTTTTTTTTTTTCACTTAAAAACATTTTCTCCGCTGTTTCGGAGCCATTGGCTGAATTCTTCCGCAATTTCGGGAAGGTTCGCGGAATCCTTCCGCAATTTCGGGAAGGCTCGCCGAACTCTTCCGCAATTGCGGGAAGGTTCGCGAAACCTTTCCGAAATTTCGGAACGACTTCCCGAAACGGCTAAAAACACAAAATTTTCAAAACAGTCTTAAACAAAAATTTCCAAAACATACTTAAGAAATTTTTTATAATTGCTATCAGATTTGGCCCATAGAGGCCCAATGCTGCAACGCAGCTTTGATACCATTCTGTCACGTCCCCTCCCATCCAACCAGCTAGATGGAGAGGATCGTGACGGTTAAACCGGGCATCTAGCCCCCATATCCATTCATTAAACAAGCATTCAAATTCAAATGAATAAGAGTATATACATACACAAATGCATAACAGATGTGATATTAAACTGGGCGTCTAGCCCTATGAAACATTTAATCATAAGCATGAACATAATATAACAGAGATAGATGGGACTGTATGGTTTTAAGAAAATCACAGCGGAATATTAAGAATTTCACATCCATCATACATTTAAGATGTTCATCAAATAAGTAATTGCAATTCAACACAAGAGAATACTTATCTTATACAAAAGTAGTCCCACGCAACTGGCTATGCAACTGCAACGTTCCACCCAACCGTAGGCCAGTGTGCTCCTCAATCTCTCAGCACCACTGCCACCCCCGAGCTGGGCATGATCTCTACAAGGAACCAGGGAACAGCAGACTCACACATAGCCAAGCATACACCAAGATGAGCCAATCCAATCTGCAATTGGGTTGATCAGGCTGCTAGGAGATGGAAGGGAAGAGTTGCTAAGCTAGTGAGCTCCAGCACAGAGCTAGGGATAACCTTGCAAGATCTATCTAGCTTGGAACCCACAATACCTACACACCCAGCACAAGGAAGTATTCTTTTCACTGCTGTACAGTCCCTCAAGCCATACCTTCCCTATCTAGTGCTCTCAGGGTATGCATAGAAGAGTAACCAAATCCCTCTTGATCTTCTTGAGAGGTTGCCTCCCCCACTAGGTTTATCAAGCCACTTCTATCCACTACCACTCCAAACTTCAATTCACAGGTTCAAACCAAAAACAAGAATGCACCCAACAGTAGAACACCATTATGGGGCAAGACAAAACGTTTTTACAGTGACAGGCAGGAAAATGATCCCCTAGGCTTCAGAAAAACGTGGGAAGGTTAAAACGAGCAATGGAGGTTTGGAGAAAACCCCAGGTAGCAGAAAACGTTTTTAGGAAAAACGCCCATGGCAAATCGGGGACAAAACGAACTCCCTACAGTCCCAAATCGCACCCCCTCCTTCCCAGCTACTATCCAAAACCAAAAACGGGTTTTTGGGCAGGGAGAACCCTGCGTTTTTGCTCAAAAATGTGACTGTAACTCCCAGCCTTCTCTACCTGCGTGAATCCATGAAGACTCCCCATTCCCCATGGCTTTGGGCACCATTTCGTGGGTGGTTTCTTGCCCCACAAGCAAAAACACGATTTTCCAAGTTGATGGCTTGCCCATACTCTTTCATTCCCAAGGCATTAACTGCCTTAACCAATTTCTTGGAAAAATTAAATGATTGGGTACATGAGACAAAATGGGTAGTTGGTGGTTTATGGGTTTCCCCATTGACACATGGATTAATACCATTGGATCAAGGGTTTGAAATAGTTTCCCTCCCTTTTCCTTGTAGAATCATGCCCCATCTCTTTTGTTGCATTGCATAGCCGGTTGTGAGTTTTTCATTGAAATTCATAATTACATGATGTTTATTTACATCGTGCCTATCTCGCACAAGAACCATAGGCATCTATTTTAATTGCCGATACATAAACGCTAAATCAATGGTGGGGCCTTGGCCTTGAGCTCCTCACCATGATTAAGTTACAATATTTACATCATTTACAAAGGGGGTCAAAATGGGGACGTGACATTGCCTTTCATACTTGATTATTTAAACTCCATAGACTTCACACAGATAAGATAGGAAATAGACTACTTTAACTTTCCACATTCACTTATTGCTTCTTAGGTTCCATAACTTATGTCAAATTTCGTCTATCGTATGTACCAAGGATTCAAAGATCCATTATCCTTGCATTAACCAAATGACCATTAGTATTTACTAAAAGGAAGTATTCAAACAATGCACAAATTTTTAAGGCAACCCATGCTTATCTTAACATTTGATATATCTTAATTAGTACAATGATGTAAAGGAACTTTGCATGTGTATGTTAAGCACTTCATCTTTCTCATTGAGATCACCTTCAACTATCGTTAAACTTCATGCATTTATTTAATTAATTGATATAAAATGAATTCTTCATGATTGAGGAAATTAACATGAATGCATCTAAATCTAACAATACAACCATTACTCAAAGGAGAGAGACCAGAATATAACCGTGGTTCACCCGCTATCCGGGCTACGTCCACAAAGAGAATAAGCCACATTATGTATTATTCATTCCGAATGGTGAGGGTTACAATCTGCAACTTCCTGTTGCTATTGCTCTCTTACATTGTGAGAGTTTTTCCACAGCATTCGGCGATGAACCTAATCTTGCATAATTATAGAGGAATTTCTCTATATGTACAATGCTGGATTTTCTCCCTTCTGTGGTAAAGAAAACAGCCTTCAACAACCAGTAACTGCCTCAACTATGACAGGGATCTATAGAATCTCAACAGAGTTCTTTTAAGTATTCAACCCTAATATCAATATAATCATAGAGATTTGAATTAAACATAATTTGTTAAGTATGCATTCTTTAAAGATTCTTCTTCTTTTTTCACTAAAAATATCAACAGCTGCATTTGCACTTACCGAGATCTTCCAAAGATCGTGGCCACACAACCTATATGCAGAGGTAGGGGCAGCATAAAAATTATACACAGGGATCAATCTGAAAGCTATGGAAGTATATAAATACATATATATATTAAGGAGATCCCAACAGGGATAAAGCTAACTCTGAGGCAACGTAAACATAGATCATGACAACAATATATATATATAAACTTGAAAACCCGACAGAAATCTATTCCTGACAGTATAGTCAACTACATCAGCTGATATTTTCAGGTTTGGCAGAGTTCCATCCTATAGCTTCTATAGTGATTTCGACAACATATATTCAAAGATTGACAGAGTTCAAACCTGTAGCCTCTGAAGTAAACTCCAACAGCATATATATAAAAATTTGAGAGAGTTCAATCCTGTAGCTTACAGCATATATTTAAAGATTTCATCAGGGTTCGATCCAACATAAATAATGTATAGGCAGAGGTCACTGCACTTTTAGATCTAGCATATCATGTATACATAGATCCACGTGATTTAAATCCAGGTTACAATATACTGCGATTTGGATCTAATAAATAGTATAAAAACATATTTTTGCGATCTTTCATTACAACACACAATATCCCAGCAAAGTATCACTGCGATTCGATCTAGCATACAAATTCTACATAGATCTGCGATCTTTCAATACAACACACAAAATCCCAGCAGAGTATCACTGCGATTCGATCTAGCACACAAATTCTACATAGATCTGTGATCTTTCAATACAACACACAAAATCCCAGCAGAGTATCACTGCGATTCGATCTAGCATACAAATTCTACATAGATCTGCGATATTTCAATACAACACACAAAATCCTAGCAGAGTATCACTGCGATTCGATCTAGCATACAATTCTACATAGATCTGTGATCTTTCAATACAACACACAAAATCCCAGCAGAGTATCACTGCGATTCGATCTAGCATACCAGTTTCAACGGAGAAGTTAACTCCAAGGCAAAAGCCCCTTCCTCCATCTACGCAGTATGTACGCATATATATCAAACTGAAAACTGTACTTTGGCTATCTCATCCACAACTGATGCTCTACGAATTGGCCAGTAATAAAACAATCTAGGAATCCACTAGTGAATAAATTACAATGTTTCAGACCTTCCAAGTGTTTACGGATCTAAGCCCCTCAATAGTTACAGGATCGACGCTTTCATAACCTCATTACAGAATATGCAACATTCTAATACGTGTGGGGATCTATCAGAGTAATCCTAAAAGCTTTAGATGACATTGTTGTCCAAGAATTCTAATGAAACGAAATGGGTCAGACCACTATAATATTTACAGGACAATGTTGTCCGTCACTTCCAAAGAAAAATATAGAGAAGGGAAAGTACCATAATCTCTACAGGACTTTACTGTTCAACACAACCATTTTAAACAATTTCTAATACAAACTTATCTGAGCATTCCGTTGGTACTGTGATCGCCCTTCCAGCTAAGATTTGGCCGTCCTCCGTAATGAGAATTACCCTAGCCTCAAACGCAATAAACCCGTGAAAATTCTCCCCCCCTTCATGTCGAGAATCATCTTCATTTATATAAATCCCCTCACTCTCACGCAGAGATCTACATTTATTGAACTCCTAGCTGTCACTACCCTCACGAAGAGATCTTCCTATATCATAGATCCCATTACTCCCACTAAAAGATTCCCCTTTTCGTCCAACTACCACCGTGTGTGTTCATTCTTCCCCTCTCCTTCCCTTTTTGTAGAGTCCGCCACTAAATTTAGGGACGTTTTCCCCGCCAGCTCATGGAGACCAACTCTCGTAAGATAGGCACATAGTTGCCAAAGGGTGTCGATACCCACACTATCTCCCCTTCGGGATCTGTTTAACATTAAATAATAAGGAGGGATGCCTATCCCAAAGCCACGACTAACAGTTTGTGAGTAGTGGCAGGCTCAAGCTAGGCAATGATAATCTCGTGAGGTATACATATATAGTGGAAGGTATATGTATAGTGGGGCATGAAAGACTCAAATGCTAAATAGCTAGATGAACACGCATCCATCCTTGGCTTGGATAGGAAATGTCCAAAAGTCTTTCTAAGAAACAAAAATGCCATTTATTGTGTACTTTTACTTCATACTTACCATGATGAGGCTCTATTAGGGTTTACTCATCTCCAAGAGTCTTTTCCCTTCCTTAGATACTTCTGTATGAAAGGATTTCGCTATTTTGAGTTGGAAGTTAGTCACTTAGTTTTATTAGGACCATTAAATAGGTAATACTCATCTTCTTACTTAAGGATAAGTTCCATACTTAATAGTAGATGGTGCCGAGCATCCAACATCCTCAACTTATTACGACAGTACTCAGTAGTTTAAGGTCAACACGTAAACTTCCCCCTTTTAGACACACCCACGCACACACACACACATATAAATATATACATATCTATTTATACACAAATACTTATTGTATACCATGATTTATAAAGACCTAACTTATGAAGAAGTCCCTTCTTCTATCATTATTTTCCTTCTCATACAAAAATTACTTGGCATCAGTTTGCCAGACTAAGACACCAGGGTATCCCTAGGGATTTCCCAAATGGTCCATAGTAATAGTTAACCTACTGCTAACCATTAGATCTTAGGAGTCCACTATGTTCTTTGACCGGTAAGGTATTTTAGTATCTTTTTAAAGTGATCTTCAGTGAAAACCAATGTATGTTCAAGTGCTCGTGGCAATAGAACTACATTAGTCATCAATTTATGGCCTACCTTTCTGTAAACCTCTCCCAAAATAAGTTCAGTTTCCTATTATTTAGTTGTGTCACAATTGTGTACGCTCCTAAGTACTACGATTTACAACTTAGGAATAATAAGTAAATAACAAGGCTTACATAGTTTACTGGTGAGGCCTTTTCCTTAAGCTCCTCACCAGAATGACTACATAATTACATTCTCAATAAACAAAAAGAAAAGGGATAATAAGCAGGATGTCACATCCTTTCCCCCTTAGAATTAACACCGTCCTCGGTGTTGGCAGTCTTTTGTCTCTTCATCTTTGATCTTTACTCGATCTGAAACAAAAATTTGTTTTTTTTATTTTTTTATTTTTTTGTTTGTGAGCTGCTATCATTCATAACCTGCATTTTTAATGCAACAAAATCAGATCTCCGAAATTATTCAGTAAAACTTTTCATCAATTCCGTAATCAAACTCAAAAACATAAACAATGAGTCCTCTTTGCAACACCACATTTGCAATTCATGGAACGTCTTTTAGTCTTTGTTTGTGCTCTTTTATCGCAAGCACACATAATCCAGTGCTCCAATAATGTAGATTGTTAACTTAAATCAAAACACATCATTCTTTTCATCCAATAAATTCTTGCCTAACACCACAGTGCTAATACAACAACCCCTTCAGAAAATTTTTGCCTAACACCCCAGTGCTTACACAGCAATTCATTTGGAGATTGCTTTCCTAACACTTCAGTGCTCACGCAGAAATACTTTCTCCCATGCATACTAAGCAGCGTCCTGCCTCCCGCATATGCATTCTGTTATAGTTTCCCTAGGTCTTTACAGCTCGCCGATTCCTTCGAGAATCCTGGCGGCTGTCAACTCCCTGATCTCTAGGGAGTGTTTCTATGCCCTTACCGCACTTTTACATAATTCCCCTCAAGCCTTCTCGCTTGAGTCCAGGAATCTATTCCCCTCAAGCCTCCTCGCTTGAGTCTTAGGAAAATCTCATTCAAATTCATCAAATATTTCATCATATTACATTTTATGACCATACAATTCCTCTAACCAATGTGGTCTAGTTCTTTATTCAACAATTATTAAGAAAAAGCTACAATGTGGATTTTTCATCCTCACCCCTTTATTGTACCATGCATAATATATTAATCTTTTGTCCTTCAACAAGTTCCACCGAGTTTTGGCCATCTGCCAAATTCAATTGTTAGTAACACTTTATATAACAAAATCAAATATTTGTAAATAAGAAAATCATTCATTCTGCATACTACAATATCCATACTTGATCATCTAAAGTAAGCGTTTTTCTCCTTCCAAAGCATAACTAACTTACTTAATAGGATTACATAATTCCTTGAACACGAAATAATATCCTTCCTATGATGACCCGTGGACATTATGATTTCTTAACCTCGAATGTTATCAAACACACTTCCTATTTTAGTTATACAACTTCTTTTGTGTATACTAACATCACATAGAAATAACCAATTTTCTAAAACATTCTTGCATACCTTATAATGAAAACCATATACCTTTGTAAGGGTGACCGCATATCTTCTTATTATAAGAGCCTCTTATGTCGAGGTACCGGTTTACTTGTGTCAT
The DNA here is from genome assembly GCA_027924585.1 of Larix kaempferi. NCBI lineage: Eukaryota > Viridiplantae > Streptophyta > Pinopsida > Pinales > Pinaceae > Larix > Larix kaempferi. The sequence continues at coordinate 3,984,221 of BSBM01000435.1, forward strand.
CACTAAATATCACATGAATCTATATATCCCATTTTTACCTCTTGACTGTTGTAGTGATGTGTGGGAATATACCTTTCCGCTCGACCACATCATTAAATGTGTTAGTCGTAAAAAGAAGAAGAAAAAAAATGTAATTAAATCATAAGAGCAATCATGAATAAAACATATGTCAATCATCACCTTGACTTGTTTCATAAAAGCTTATACATCAATTACTGTTAAATATTACTTCTGATCTATCATGGAAATTCCATGATATTAAAGGTTTTCTTTAACTCCTAATGCGAATATAAAATAGTCATTTATAAAGACATCAGAAAATTAAAGTGTCATGTATTACTATTCCGTGGCGGTTCTAGTTTTCCAATTCATACAACAACACATACTCACCATTAATTACATCTATGCATTCATTAAGTGAACAACATGATTAACTATAATTTTATCTCTTAACCAAAATAATTATTTTGACACCACATATAATTGTATGTGACAACAAATCATCATAAATCATGATCTCATAAAAGTATAGTTTTTATTACTACCACTCACAGTATCTCAACATCCATGAAGATGAGATCATGCATTTCCATCATATATTCTATTATTTTCCCAACTTTTCCTCGCAGTCATAGGGAAAATTTTCAAACTCTCTTAGTTTGCAGTTAACAGAATCTAGACTAGAAAGTCTACACTTCTTGTGAAAGGTTAGTTCGGCTGTATGCATTTGACCAGAATTTACTAGTTATGTCAACATCATAAATTTATCATTCGAAGTGGCTTTATATATGAAAGGAACTTGATAGTTCCTAACATAATCAAAACATTAGACCATCTTCTTTAGTCAAATATTAGCATATCTAATTACTCTATAAAAGACTTAACAGATATAAGTTGCTTAATTTATCTATCTGAATCTCATATTCGGAAATGCTGACGAATGGATCCATAAAATTTGATTAATCAGAAACATGTATCAACCCTATGACGCGTTTACTGAAACTGAAAGATATCGATTCCCAAGAATGACGATAAAGGTAGAGAAGGAAATAAGTATTTAAGACGAATTATCAAATCAATAGATTTAGGAGAGTTCCTCAGTTTAGCACATACTCAAATATACGAAGACCCATTCCACAAAACCTTAACCGTTATCATCCTACAGACTATTTTCTCGTCGTCCAATGAATCTAATTGTAAAATAGGAGGATATATTCATCAGCTAATATTTACCAATAACAGATCATTCATCTCCATAATGAAACATATACTATCCTTACCTACAAACAATGTTGCGCCATTATAATGCTTTCACCAATGAAACATACTTACTTGCAATTCAATGATGACTTGTAAGCTACCTGTTGTCGATCTGTTGAAATGAAATTTTCTATTGCATCTTGTGTCGCCAGTTCGACTAACTCGTATAAGTTTTCCCCAACTGAGCCCAAATAAGCCCGAGTGTTTGCAACCTGTGCTCTGATACCATATGTAACATACCCAATTTTCATAATGAGATTTTGAGTGAAAGTTTGGAAAAAGACAATTAAAATAATATACAAAGATCACACATGGACGACCATATGTGTAACACCGCAAAATAACTAGGCTAGTAAATGGGGAAAAACCCTTGAGGATTTCGTATTTTGTTTACCTTTTCCTTTCATACTTGATTATTTAAACTCCATAGACTTCACACAAATAAGATAGGAAATAGACTACTTTAACTTTCCACATTCACTTATTGCTTCTTAGGTTCCATAACTTATGTCAAATTTCGTCTATCGTATGTACCAAGGATTCAAAGATCCATTATCCTTGCATTAACCAAATGACCATTAGTATTTACTAAAAGGAAGTATTCAAACAATGCACAAATTTTTAAGGCAACCCATGCTTATCTTAACATTTGATATATCTTAATTAGTACAATGATGTAAAGGAACTTTGCATGTGTATGTTAAGCACTTCATCTTTCTCATCGAGATCACCTTCAACTATCGTTAAACTTCATGCATTTATTTAATTAATTGATATAAAATGAATTATTCATGATTGAGGAAATTAACATGAATGCATCTAAATCTAACAATACAACCATTACTCAAAGGAGAGAGACCAGAATATAACCGTGGTTCACCCACTATCCGGGCTACGTCCACAAAGAGAATAAGCCACATTATGTACTATTCATTCCGAATGGTGAGGGTTACAATCTGCAACTTCCTGTTGCTATTGCTCTCTTACATTGTGAGAGTTTTTCCACAGCATTCGGCGATGAACCTAATCTTGCATAATTATAGAGGAATTTCTCTATATGTACAATGCTGGCTTTTCTCCCTGCTGTGATAAAGAAAACATCCTTCAACAACCAGTAACTGCCTCAACTATGACAGGGATCTATAGAATCTCAACAGAGTTCTTTTAAGTATTCAACCCTAATATCAATATAATCATAGAGATTTGAATTAAACATAATTTGTTAAGTATGCATTCTTTAAAGATTCTTCTTCTTTTTTCACTAAAAATATCAACAGCTGCATTTGCACTTACCGATATCTTCCAAAGATCATGGCCACACAACCTATATGCAGAGGTAGGGGCAGCATAAAAATTATACACAGGGATCAATCTGAAAGCTATGGCAGTATATAAATACATATATATATTAAGGAGATCCCAACAGGGATAAAGCCAACTCTGTGGCAACGTAAACATAGATCATGACAGCAAAATATATATATAAACTTGAAAACCCGACAGAAATCTATTCCTGACAGTATAGTCAACTACATCAGCTGATATTTTCAGGTTTGACAGAGTTCCATCCTATAGCTTCTATAGTAATTTCGACAACATATATTCAAAGATTGACAGAGTTCAAACCTGTAGCCTCTGAAGTAAACTCCAACAACATATATATAAAAATTTGAGAGAGTTCAATCCTGTAGCTTACAACATATATTTAAAGATTTCATCAGGGTTCGATCCAACATAAATAATGTATAAGCAGAGGTCACTGCACTTTTAGATCTAGCATATCATGTATACATAGATCCACGTGATTTAAATCCAGGTTACAATATACTGCGATTTGGATATAATAAATAGTATAAAAACATATTTCTGCGATCTTTCATTACAACACACAATATCCCAGCAAAGTATCACTGCGATTCGATCTAGCATACAAATTCTACATAGATCTGCGATCTTTCAATACAACACACAAAATCCCAGCAGAGTATCACTGCGATTCGATCTAGCATACAAATTCTACATAGATCTGTGATCTTTCAATACAACACACAAAATCCCAGCAGAGTATCACTGCGATTCGATCTAGCATACAAATTCTACATAAATCTGCGATCTTTCAATACAACACATAAAATCCCAGCAGAGTATCACTGCGATTCGATCTAGCATACAATTCTACATAGATCTGTGATCTTTCAATACAACACACAAAATCCCAGCAGAGTATCACTGTGATTCGATCTAGCATACCAGTTTCAACGGAGAAGTTAACTCCAAGGCAAAAGCCCCTTCCTCCATCTACGCAGTATGTACGCATATATATCAAACTGAAAACTGTACTTTGGCTATCTCATCCACAACTGATGCTCTACGAATTGGCCAGTAATAAAACAATCTAGGAATCCACTAGTGAATAAATTACAATGTTTCAGACCTTCCAAGTGTTTACGGATCTAAGCCCCTCAATAGTTACAGGATCGACGCTTTCATAACCTCATTATAGAATATGCAACATTCTAATACGTGTGGGGATCTATCAGAGTAATCCTAAAAGCTTTAGATGACAATGTTGTCCAACAATTCCAATGAAACGAAATGGGTCAGACCACTATAATATTTACAGGACAATGTTGTCCATCACTTCCAAAGAAAAATATAGAGAAGGGAAAGTACCATAATCTCTACAGGACTTTACTGTTCAACACAACCATTTTAAACAATTTCTAATACAAACTTATATGAGCATTCCGTTGGTACTGTGATCGCCCTTCCAGCTAAGATTTGGCCATCCTCCATAATGAGAATTACCCTAGCCTCAAACGCAATGAACCCGTGAAAATTCTCCCCCCCTTCATGTCGAGAATCATCTTCATTTATATAAATCCCCTCACTCTCACGCAGAGATCTACATTTATTGAACTCCTAGTTGTCACTGCCCTCACGAAGAGATCTTCCTATATCATAGATCCCATTACTCCCACTAAAAGATTCCCCTTTTCGTCCAACTACCACCGTGTGTGTTCATTCTTCCCCTCTCCTTCCCTTTTTGTAGAGTCTGCCACTAAATTTAGGGACATTTTCCCTGCCAGCTCATGGAGACCAACTCCCGTAAGATAGGCACATAGGTGCCAAAGGGTGTCGATACCCACACTATCTCCCCTTCGGGATCTGTTTAACATTAAATAATAAGGAGGGATGCCTATCCCAAAGCCACGACTAACAGTTTGTGAGTAGTGTGAGGCTCAAGCTAGAAAATGATAATCTCGTGAGGTATACATATATAGTGGAAGGTATATGTATAGTGGGGCATGAAAGACTCAAATGCTAAATAGCTAGATGAACACGCATCCATCCTTGGCTTGGATAGGAAATGTCCAAAAGTCTTTCTAAGAAACAAAAACGCCATTTATTGTGTACTTTTACTTCATACTTACCATGATGAGGCTCTATTAGGGTTTACTCATCTCCAAGAGTCTTTTCCCTTCCTTAGATTCTTCTGTATGAAAGCATTTCGCTATTTTGAGTTGGAAGTTAGTCGCTTAGTTTTATTAGGACCATTAAATAGGTAATACTCATCTTCTTACTTAAGGATAAGTTCCATACTTAATAGTAGATGGTGCCGAGCATCCAACATCCTCAACTTATTACGACAGTACTCAGTAGTTTAAGGTCAACACGTAAACTTCCCCCTTTTAGACACACCCACGCACACACACACACATATAAATATATACATATCTATTTATACACGAATACTTACTGTATACCATGATTTATAAAGACCTAACTTATGAAGAAGTCCCTTCTTCTATCATTATTTTCCTTCTCATACAAAAATTACTTGGCATCAGTTTGCCAGACTAAGACACCAGGGTATCCCTAGGGATTTCCCAAATGGTCCATAGTAATAGTTAATCTACTGCTAACCATTAGATCTTAGGATTCCACTATGTTCTTTGACCGGTAAGGTATTTTAGTATCTTTTTAAGGTAAGCTCAAAATTTCTAAGTGATCTTCAGTGAAACCCAATGTATGTTCAAGTGCTCGTGGCAATAGAACTACATTAGTCATCAATTTATGGCCTACCTTTCTGTAAACCTCTCCCAAAATAGGTTCAGTTTCCCATTATTTAGTTGTGTCACCATTGTGTACGCTCCTAAGTACTACGATTTACAACTTAGGAAGAATAAGTAAATAACAAGGCTTACATAGTTTACAGGTGAGGCCTTTTCCTTGAGCTCCTCACCAGAATGACTACATAATTACATTCTCAATAAACAAAAAGAAAAGGGATAATAAGCAGGATGTCACACTAGTATTCCTTTGGGAGATGCATGGCTTCCAACATACTACGTACCATATCAATAATGGTTATGTTATTCCTCTCCGCGACACCATTCTGTTGCATTGTATACCGCGCAATGAATTGCCTGTGTATGCCATGATTTTTACAAAATGTTAAGAAATCATTTGAAACATACTGACCAGCTCTATCTATTCTTAAGACCTTGATGTTGTAACCACTTTGCTTCTCCACAAGTGCCTTGAACTAATGAAAACATCCAAACGCATCAGATTTGTCTCTTAGAAAATATGCCCAATTTTTTTTTTGTGAAATCATTAATAAATGTGACAAGGTAAGTCCAGCCTCCTATGGACGGTATTTTCATTAGTCCACCAATATCAGAGTGCACAATTTCAAGTGGTGTGCGAGCTCTGTATGACTTTCCAACTGGAAAAATATTTCTGTGTTGTTTTCCAAAAATAAAGCCTTCACAAATTCTTTCTCGCTTTTCAATTAATGGAAGTCCTTTTACCATGTCCTTCATGTGCAGTAGCTTCAACCCACCAAAATTTAGATGTCCAAATCTAAAGTGCCACAACCAGGATTCATCTCTTATTTTTGTGTAATATCCCAAATTTTGGACTGACTATTTTATGATGTTATATTGGGCCACGACCCCAGCACATGTGATTTTTTCTGATTATTGGGCATGAGCCCTAGTACATATGATTTATTCTTCTGTAAACTGACATATTGGGCATGGAGCCTGACTGAATTTCATTATTTGATTATATACTAGGAAAGGAAGCCCCAATGTTCTGATTATGTTTTGATGTGGGTACAAAACCCTAATATATTGAGATGACCTATCATTCTTGGTTATTATCATTCTCTTATGGTAGTCCAAGAAAACTATTTTGCTCAAAGAAGCTGAAGCAACCTTACCCAAAAATTCTCAGAACTAAACTAGAAGCGGATCTAGGGCTTCTACCTCTCATTGCATGTTGGAACCAAGCTCGGAGGGATCCAGATAGAACTAGAACGGTTCAAGGGTCAAGGTTGGGAGGAACGTGGTAGCCCCAAAGTCATCATAACAGGTCAGCTGAGCTCGGAGAGATTTACACTAATTGTTGTTTGAGTGTGCAGGATTATTTACGGAAGGAAGCAGGCCATAAGTAATCAGGTATGAATTGTGAACTTGTCAAGTTAAGTTATAATAGAGCTTAGATAAGTAATACAGGGTGCTACCCTAGCAACTTTGGCATTGTTTTCCTTTCATCCTATAAATTATTTAAATACCAACTTGCTGATGGGAACAATTAGATAGTATTGTTTTAGTCTAGTATCAGTCGAATGTGTAGCAGGTTCCTGTGCTAGACATCCTAGCAAACTCATAACCTAAAAGTCGGTTCTCAAGAATTTAAATAAATTCGGCTTTCTCCTTCAGGGTAGAACTATTGTATTTATATATATAGTTTTTCCATTTTCTGAAACAATGTTTAATTTTATTAAGTCTTCTTATAGGCTAAGATATGAATGTTGTATACATTAGTATTTATATTTCTTCTTTTTCTATTAAAACCCTTCCGTAGGTTTAAAACATCAAACACAACATAAATCTAGCTAAGAGTATTCTTAAAACTACTAATCCTGATAGGAAAACAATTACAGACATCGAATTAAAGTCCCAAGAAGCAAAGGTAGGTTAGAGCATTTCCTTTTTCAACGATGCAATCAACTACTACCACGATAGCACAGAGAACTTCGCTAATTGTCTTTTGTCAACCACAGTCAATGCATTACCAAGAATTGACGCATCAAGTAGATTCCAGGATTCACAATTTCCTATTTAAAATACAGAAGGGATGTACCAGGTCCATCAGACAATCCCTACACGACATTATAGAAAGAATTTAACAAACAATGGTACAAGGATCGAATCCCAATCCCATCTCATCCTACAGTAAACGACACACGATACTACAGAGAACTCAACAAAAGATTGATACAGGGATCCATTCCCACTATGCTCATTAAAGATCCTTTTGTCTTTCTATCAATTAAATAGAAAATGCAGAAGTAAGAACCCAGGACTCTTCAAACTTATAGATGAAACAAGTATAGGGTTATGTATTACCTCCATTCCATCATTCTTTTCCAACAAGCAGAACTCTACTCATTTACATTTAAAAAAAACACGAAGCCATCAAATCAAGCAGAGCATAGAGTGGAGAAACAATAGCTAATAAAAACGTAGAAATATATAAACATCCCTTTCATAGGGTTAAATACAAGTTCTTTTCCAAATAGAAAATGCAGACCATGTCAAGACTGTACAAAAACCCATATCCATATTAGAAATGTAGAGTTTTGGATAGGGTATCAAACCCTCATAAACATTACACAGTATGGCATCTCAGGACCCATACAAATACATTTTGAAACACATAAAACTGTAAATATAAACCCCAGTTCATCCTTGGGCATTACTGCCAAGTAACGAGAGTACAACCAAGTTTAAACACAGAATTGTATAGCCAAACCCCATACCAATATTCTCTAAGGTCTGCAAAGAGATAAATAGATACATTCATACCACAGTCCAGCCAAAAAGGAGACTTCCAGGGATTCGAAACTTGTCACATTGAACTCAAATAATTCACCAGTTCCCAATAAAAACATACATCAACAATAATCCCCATAGGGGCAAAAGAAGGAGCTAAGAGTTGGCAAGTTCTAGACTTACCATTCTCCATTGTTAGCACTCTTGTGTAATGATCATGCAGAAGAGAAACGCCCATCAAGCACCTGCATTCCAATCACGATATACAAGTTAGGACTCTAAATTTTATATCACAAAACATCTACTATGTAAGAGAAGGAATGTAGAACTTGAACTTGAGAGGTATTACCTTCAAAATTGCATTCGCCATCGTTATTTTCCCAATGGAATGTTGACCATGAGCCACTGCTCAGGTCCCTAGACAAACCCTCATCGCATCCACAACAGACAAGAAAAGCGAACCACGAAAATGTTCTTCGATGGTATAGAACCTTAGGGTAAAACCCCCTCATAGCTCGCTGCGTGGCCATGTGCATTCGCAGAGATGCATTCAATGCCACTACCAACTACCATTAATTCGAGAGTGACCCAATACTCTATAGTATAGGGACCATTCGATTTCAAAACACTATAGATCACAGTTAAACAGTACAATGACTCCAAATTCTTCATTATTGCATTAAATAATTACAAAGTCAAACAAGTAGTGATGTTACACAAGTATAGCAAACCCCGTTGAGGCTAGAATAAAAGTATCAACTTTAAAGCTATCTCACTTGCAAACTTAAAATAGTGGTTGGAAGGGTGGAATAGGAATTCTCGATAGATGGCTCATAAGTACACCTGCAAATCCGAAACAAGTAGATGCATTAGCAAATAATGCTAAGTAAGTCCGGAGTCTCCAATTCTTAACCCTACCTCTTGGCAGCCCTATTAGGGTACCTTGCCTTTTTAAAAGACCAAGTATCTCATTGTGAGCATCAACCGCCACCAATAAAGGATCCAAGTCACCTGAATTACCAATAAAACTTTAATACCTATGCATTCAAACCCTTATAGCCGTAAGAAGGAGATTCATTTTTATAGCATTCACAAATTGGTACACATGCGATGGTTTATACATCTAAACCATTTAAAAAATACTTCTGCAAAACTGTAGAACCATATAATTAGCAAACCATGAAACTTGATGCTGACACATTCCAAAGAGTGAGAATTAAATATCGATACAATAAGTACTTGACAGTTATGAAGTTAGTATTCATCATACCTCTTTATCAGTTTAAGCTAGTATCGGAAAAATTTTAAATTTTTTTGTTATTTTTAAGGGACATTACATTTTGTTTGAAACACAGCTTTCATTTCTTTGTTTCTGTGATTGTGTGCTTTTTTACTTTCTGCCTCAAATGTAACTTATGAGCTTTCATTTTGATTTCCATGAACAACTTGAGTTGTTTTTCCTTTTATGTTTGGTCTTATCCTCAAGGGAAACAAGCAATTGCTTGTCATCTACACTTTAGCTATTAAGCTATTTCTTGGGTATATATCCTTAATTAGACAAAGCTTTCTTGTCATATGAACTCTGTAACATTTTTCTAACATTTTTCCAATGCTCATCAAATTATGCTTTGGACCTTGAACATAATAAACATGAGACATAGTTTTCTGCTCCCCCTATTCGGTTAGAATATCGATAGTACCCTTAGCCACAATAGTGACTTGAATATTATTTCCAAGTGTGACATCTGTTTGAATTGATTTATCTAGACTAGATAATAGATTTAAATTACCAGTCATATGATTGCTACACCCAGAGTCTAAATACCAAATGTCACTTGGAATTTCTTGGACAACATTGCATTCAAGTGGAGATGCACATGCTAAAAAAATGGAGCTGGTCGGAGTGCTGGTGTTGTTTGACTTTGTTTGACCTTGCTTTCCTTGGCCAGACTGCTTCTTCCTGCATTCATATGCGAAGTGTCCAAACTTCTTATAGTGATGACATTGAATTTTTTATTTATCAAACCTTTTTCCAGTTGGCTGACTAAGGATCTAATTTTGACCTCTACCAGGGACATGTGTAGGGATGATGCTGCATCCTCCTCTGAAAGAACTTCTTCCTCTAACTCTAGAGTTTGATCTTCCCCTACCTCTTCCATGACTTATGGATGTATGTGCTGTAAATGGACATTCTAATGATGTATCCGATATGTTGATTCTATGTTCGTGATTTAGGAGTGAAGCTTGCAACTCATCGATGGTAAATTGGGACAAAGATTTGTTTTCCTCCAGGGTCACAACTAAAGATTCAAATTTCTTTGGAAGAACTCTAAGAAATTTTTCAACAACTCTTTGGTCACTTAGATTTTCTCCATGAGACTTTATTTGATTAATCATACCAATAACTCGAGTATAAAATGATTCTACTGAATCTGTATCTTTCATTGACATAGGTTTAAAGTCTCTTCTAATAATTTGTATTTTGAAAGTCCTTACCTTGTTCAAGCCTTGATAAGAAGTTTCCAGTGTGTCCCATGCTTCCTTAGCTGACATTGATGCTGCTATTCTTGGGAGTATGGAGTCATATGTTGCTTGATGTATGTAAAATAATGCATTTCCATCTTTCTTCCACTATTCCTTCAAGACATCCTTCTCAGCTTGTGTGAGATTGTTGTATGCTTCCAGATCTATTGGTTCTACATAGCATTTTGGACTATTTCCCATACATCTTGACCTCTAAAAAAAGATTTCATAGTTAGAGACCCATATTCATAATTTTCACTTGAAAAGATTGGAGTTTGCAAATTACCACAAGTGGAAGCCATTCTTAACTTTAATTACTTTTCTCTTTTTTTCTGTAAATAAAATTTTTACTTTCCGTAAAACAGGCTTTGATACCAGATCAAGGGAAAATCACACCGCAAAGTCAAGAAGATTGAACTACGTAGTAAATGAATATTTTGTTTTTATTCACTTTGGACTTTGCTTCTCTGAGCATTTACTTCGCGGAGTAAACTTCAAATATTTACGGAACACTTTACTTTGCAAAACATAACTTCGCAGAAATTAACTTTGCGGAAATTAACTTTGCATAAATTAACTTCGCATAAATTAACTTCGCATTTATGCGAAGTTATTAACTTCGTGAAAATCTTTACTTCACGAACTTCTTGACTTTGAAGATCCTTTTTACTCTGCGTAACTTCTTAAATTTATCAACACATTTTTACTTCGCAGAACTAGACATAAGAACCAAAATATAAAATGAAACTTATGCCAAAGTTACTCCTCGTTAAAATAGAACTATTTGGAAATCTTGATTTTGTTTTACAGACTGTAAATGTAAACAACATTTACAAAATAAAATATGGAGAAGATGTGTGACATGCAATATTCAACATTGTTGAGAATGAATACAAAAATCTATAGACTTATATATATTACCGCAGTAAAACTGAGCAACTTGTCGCATTACACAGAGATGAGATTTTACTTTGATCTTTCACTTCTTACATAGCTTGGGCTCTTAATACATTTCATGGCTATGAGATTCTTCTCCTTCCACTCTTTCTCTTCTCTTCTTCTCTTCTTCCCTCACACAGAGTCTCTCTATTTTTCAACTATATTTTTCTACATATACACCAACTTGAGATCACTTCACCTATAATCTACTGAGTTACATTAAAGACTGTAATTAATTTCTACCTAAGAATTCTTGACATGCGGAATACAAACACAGCTACATAAATACAAGGAGACGTGTGCTGGATTGGTTGCATAATTACTGACTAACTGTCTGACATTGCAAAATGAAAAAAAGACTGACTAAGTGACTGACAGAGCCGACCCAGACTAGATACACAATCATCTCGTAATTACATTTTTCCAACAAATCTTAATCTTCGGAATCCTGTTTTGGGAATAAGCGTGAGATTTGATCAATTTTTCATTTTTCAAAATTAAGTTAATAGAATCACACATTTGCAGAGTCGATGACATCATTTCCTTGCCAATTTTTTGGAAATCACATAGGAAATCCAGTAAAAAAATTGTGGTAAGTATAGTGCCTCAAGGAAAATTCCCAAATCGCACTTCCTTGTGGCATCAAGGTTTCATAGATTGCCAGGTAATAAATAAAGAAAGCATTAACAAATGCCTATGTGATAAATCCTTATTTCCATTAACACAAGTAATAAATAAAGAAATCATTTCCAATAACGCAGGTCATACTCTATCTATAATAAATAAATAAAGCATTTCCAATAACGCGGGTCATACTCTGTCTTCTTGATGACATATCAACTCCTCCACATCACTTAAGTTCTCAATTTATCATTCACACGAAGGATTTCTAATACAAATATCACTTTGTTCATTCATAATGGAATATTATCCACACAAAAATTCTTACAAGAAATTCCACCCATAGTAAAATATTCCATATGCACAGGATTTCTCAATTTCTCCTGGCTCAGAATTGTCTTAAATCCTTACACAAATTTCTCCTCAACATGGCAGGTTCATCAATAAACCTATCAATGGTTTCATACTTGACACCGATACTGAAACTCTACAGATTCTAAATCTCACACCTATTAGAATCAATCTCAATGATACAAATACACAAGACAATTGATACACATAATGAAATTCTATTCATAATTGTGCATGCACACCCATAATACTCTTTTTCTAGTTACACAATCTTTATGGCCTAATTTCTCCTTCAATTGGCCATCTGACTAAGAGAACCATCACTGAGTTCCTCACTAATGCCTCATCGACTTACATTAATACTTGGAAATCTTTCTTCCATCGCAAGAAACAGATTCCTATAATTTCTACAACAATCTCCTAAAAGTGGCAACTCAATCTTATCCTCCTTCATGACTCACTAACATAACCTTCCTAACTCCTTCAAGTTTTGCAACCAAATATGAATTTGGTTACATGAATCATTGCACAATTCAATAACTTATCTCTCCTATGAATAATCAGTCTCATATTCTAGACCTTTATCATATGCCACTAGGATCATTAGCTAGTCATGCTAGCTTTTCTTATTGAGTTTACAACATTCTTGCGTATTAAGACTAGTTATATGGTTGCATGTTGAAATATTTTACAGTTGAACAAATTGCATTTTCCTCTACTCTCTATGTTTTCAATTCATTGTTTGGACTATAGAGAATTTTTTTAACTACTAATGGTCATCTCATTTTATCAGTTTTAAGCTTTTGAATTATTTATGTGACACAGGTGCAGTGGGTCAATAGATTCTAGAGTGGAACTGATATTGCAAGGTGTTTACATGAAGGAATTATAGGTAGGGCTTAATCCATCCCGACTATTGGAATGAGCATTGAGGAATTTTGCGAAGAGAAGAGGAGTTGATATTAATAGCATTGAGTGTTTCTAAAGTTTATAAAGTCATCATGCAAGGTGTTGAATGTAAAGAGCATAGATAATCTAATGGGTATCCCATTCTCTCATATGTTGTTCCTACCATGCCATGGTGGAATGGGTATGGGTATCAGTTTACATAGCCTGCATGGTGTGCTCCTATGAATTCATTATTCATAGAACACCCAAGCAGAGTTCCCGATGCTATAAAAAAAGGGGCAAGTCAAACACGACAGCTAGAACAACCATCAGCTCAAGTTACCGTTCAATCTCATTTTCAAGGTCAAGCTGTGTTGTCAGGAACAACAAGATTTCAATCCATGTCTAACCAATCAGGTTCAAATTTCATTTCCTTAATTAGATTGCCTGTTGTATATGGCTATATCTGAGTGTGTGTGTTCAACTAATGTGCCTCTACAAAGTGAATATATTTAATTCTATCTAGACCGATGTCCAATTTAAATATTTTCCATGAAAAGTGGTGGTTGAGCGATAAATATGTGTTTTGATTGATAACATTATGTTTGTTTCTCATATGATGACTTGTTAAGTTAGATATAGTATAGCATAAACTCCACTTCCCATGGAGAGGAAAGCTAAAAGCATTGACCCTATTGTAAACAAAGTTTTCATGTTGATGTGAAAACACTGAAATACGTCAAGGAACTAGAAAGAATATCAATAACTAGAAATTGTAGCTATAACAAGGGATGTGCATGAAACAATACTAGGAAGTGGTATTAGAACTTGTAGCATACCCCAGTCCCAATTTGGAAGAACAAGGTGTTGATTTCTGCATCAATATCCCTTCTATATAGATCTCAAAAACATCAGTTTCTCCCCAAGATTATTACCCATAAATTATGTAGACGAAAACAAACCCACATGCATACTAATTTCCACTCACAAAATATCTTGCATGGTTGGAATTGAGTTTGAACATTCATTACATTAAATTTAAGAGGAAAACCTAAGATATAAAATAATTCACAAAACACTTATGAAGTAAACATGAATGTGGAGAGATAACTCTCTGCAAAGACCAAGCACCAAAAGAAGATCAATGGTTGAGGAAGAATATAATCAGGAAAAAATGCAAATCTAGAGACAAAAGTCGTAAAGTAATAGATAGTGGTAGCACAAAAAGTGTGGTATGTTTAAAAATGGATAAGAATTGAAATTAGGATGACAAATTGTAGGGTCCCTCATGTAGGTTCCTTCCTACTTAACCTAAAACTCAACCACTCGATACAAAAGAGATTAGAAAGTATAATTACTAGATAAATAAACTAAATAAATGAATAACTTAACAAATTAAAACAAACCATAACCTGTCTCTGATACCATCTTGTCCACTGTCATCTGCGTCTTCTGTAGGATCCCTCCAGCAAAGCTCGTTTAACCATAGGAGAAGCAACCATTAGCTTCACCACCCGACCATAGGATCATGCTTTTAGTCGCATGGCCTCCCCCGAGCTTTGGGTTGTAGAGCTCACACACAATAATCAAGAAACCTAGCTTGGGATCCCCCCCCCCACCAAAATTTCTATCCAAACCCATTTGTTTATATTAAATTCGATTCCCCAAATCGAATTCTGGGTTGGAACATATAAGCATGCAGCAACTATAGAATAAAAATCAACCCCAATTGACATGGATCAAGCTATATAGCTATCCCTTCCCACGCCTTTCAAGAAAGTGGAAACATTCTTCAATCACAAACAACAAGGAAAAATGTAAGGGAAGAATCTTAACCTACAAGAAAATGTGAAGACAAAGAAATTTAATCTATGGTTTCATAACCAGAGATCTTCGGATTTTAATCAACTCTTATGCATAAAGATACATCCCAAACGATGGCATTATAAAAACTCATCCAGCATCAATGCATAAACAAGGATCTATGGATTCTGATCCGCTCTCACGCATTTATAAAAATAATATCTATCAGAAACCAAATTCAAAATAGCTTAAGTGAGTATATCCAAAGAGATCCATCAAACACAATGGTAATGAGTAGATCTAGAGAGATCCATCAAACACAATGGTAATGTAAGATTTATCCAGCAATAGTACATCACAGGGATCTACAGTACCAATCTCATGCCTTCAAAAAATAAAGATCTATTCCCAAACAATGGCAGAAACTCTTTTTCCCAATCACAACACAGCAAGCAACAATTGATTCATAGAGGCAACACATAGATCGCTCTCCTTAGTCCCAGCAACAACCAGAATATAAAAAGGAAAGAGGGTCGTTTTACCTATTCGCAGGAAGCAATAAATATATAACAAACAGAGACTTCTTCGTATTTTAACAGGGATCACTTCCCACTTGCAAGCAAGATAAAAAGAAACACCTAGAAATTTATCCACAAATTACAGGGATCGCCTTCTATTTGCAAGCAAAGAAACATTCGAAAATGAGCGTGGAATTTTTATTTTTTTTTGTGCACCGACTTCACCCCTTGAGTGCAGAGATTTTTAAAATAAATAGAATGCCATCAACCAGGATTTAAAACTACACAGAGTTTATAAATCAAGAATGTGCTTCAGAATTTTGGATCTAAATGGAGCATTCATATTTGACTTAGCGAATACTAACTTCTTTAAGAAAAATAAATATACAGTGATTCAAGAGAGTATAGGATTCCCTCTACCCAGTAAATATAGATTTTCTTTCCCAGTAATTATCAATAATTATAATATTGTGATCATCATATAATATAACAGCAATTTAAGAAAAGTAACATGTCCGGAAGATTGATCCAACTGCCATCGAATATTTGATATGCCAATCGTTGCCGTTCATCTTCTACAATCGTCACAATTCACCGATGACCTCTCTGTAGAAATATGAGTTCGGTGCCCTCAAGCCTCGACCGGCTCTGACACCAAATGTGGGGTCCTTCCTGCTTAACCTGAAACTCAACCACTTGATACAAAAGAGATTAGAAAGTATAATGACTAGATAAATAAACTAAATAAATGAATAACTTAACAAACTAAAACAAACCATAACCTGTCTCTAATACCATCTTGTCCATTGCCGTCTGCGTCTTCCGTAGGATCCCTCCAGCAAAGCTCGTTTAACCATAGGAAAAGCAACCATTAGCTTCGCCACCCAACCATAGGCTCATGCTTTTAGTCACATGGCCTCCCCCGAGCTTTGGGTCGCAAAGCTCACACACAATCATTAAGAAACCCAGCTTGGGAACCCCCCCCCCCCACCAAGATTTCTATCCAAACCCTCAATAGCAGCAAGTCATGAGGTAACTCAAAATTATGACAGTCATCCAGGGTCCGGGTCCTTTACCCATTCCCAAAGCCTTCCTTTTAAAGGAACATTCCATGCGACACATGTCGCTTCATGCATAAATACATATTTTATTAAATTTCCAATTTAATAATACTCACCCATCCATGTGTCAGTTTTTCTAGGAGTTGCACCAACATTCCTAAGTTTGCTCATGTTTGTTCCCTAGATATTTTACGAACTCCTAGTTTTGAGGTGTAGGTGGAGTTGACTAGGTTTCCATGCTTAGGATTCTACTTTGCTCCTAAAATAAGGATTTATATTATTTTAAATGCTCATAATATTCTTTTATGCGCAAATGCCTAAATAACACTTAATATTATTTAAATGTCAATGTAATCATTTATGTGCAAATGCCTAAAGTACTCAAATGCATTTCTAAGTAATTTTCTAGGTGCAAACTTATATGTTTTTATGTAGTTAAGTTTAACAATCATCTTCACTAGGATCTCGGTGCCACGTCGTTGGGCCACCCCATTCCTTAATTTCATTTCCCTGACATTGCACCACTCCGTTGGGTCCAGTCATCCGTAGTTTCCATTCCTTGGCAAGGTACCACATTGTTGGGTCCTTACGTCCACTCTTTCCGTTCTTGGCAGGGTACCACTCTGTCGGGCCCTTCTACCATCATCCTTTTGGTTTGACTTGCGGGAACTTCATGTAGGTAGTTCAAGAGCCGTTACCTTTTATCCTCCATCTACATGCTATTAGGGACTAATGGCGCTGAGGAGTGAGTCCGTTCTCACTGCATGCCTCACAACTTGTATGTGACCAACTCCATCATGGGCCACCTCGTACGCCCTCATGCTTTCCTTATGAGCAAGTGGATCAGTGCTTATCTGCTCATGCGTGGTATTCCTTCGGAAGTCGACATCGTCATCGCTCTCCCCGTGTGTGATTTATCCGTACTCTACGACCCTTCAATTCCTTTGTGTGCCCATTGGTGAACCATTTCACCTACCACCACACACATTTCTCACAAACATATATTAGTACTACTTTCCTCAATTATTATAATATGATTCATAAATATGCTATTTCGTTAAGCATTTATTGGTTACTCATAACATTACTCATTCATCTAATCCGAAATGCATCTCGTCAATGCTTACTTTATTCATTCTAATCACATAATCAATCATACAGCTAGTCGTTAAGCATCATTCATATGTACCATTTTCATAATCAAAGTTAATCGTTAAACAAAATGTAATCATTCATTTACATCAACGATCTAGATACACGTATGTCATTATTTTATTGATTTACAATTAGTCGTAGTCATGAATATACTCAATATAACATCAAGGGGTCATTTTATTATTTTTTCAATCAGTCAGGTCACTCGATAGGTGCCCTCCAGGTCTGCAGTAGTCTAGGGGCACTACACAAATGTAATAAACCTAATTGGTTATTACAAATGTATTTATTATTATATTAGGATAAATAATTATTAATTGTTAAAGGACATGTTGATTTATCAATAGATATGTCTATTCCCGTTAAGCCATATTTAATATCAGCCATTCCTATTGTAAAAGCATCAATTCACTTATAAAAATATATATATTATCTATTAAGATAATCATGTAGGGATTGAATCGTTACAACAAAAGCAATGACAACCATAGGTTTCTAGTTTCCATGTGGGTAAAATTATTGGCACTCTAGATAGACCCTAGGTTCCTAAATAAGACAACAATAGAACCCAACAATATCGGCACTTTCAATACCCTATAAAGTGTAAGGTCTCACTTGAGATATTGAAAAAATTTATGGATATAGAAATGTATGTATATAACAGAAAGGGGAGAATATAAAATGATCATAAAGAATAAAGGGTACACAAGTAGTGATTAATCACTCATTTCATAACATACAACTTAAATAAAAGGGTGAACCAAATCATAGCCATTTCCATTAATTTCCATACGCATAGATAAGTGCATTCTCCTTATGTCTACTACAATATCCTAAAAAAGGCCCAATATTTTCTACCAACATATACTACTCCATCATGATCCATTCCAACATGTCACTTTGATTACATACTATTTATATCATATATGATTATAAAGAAGCTACAATCATTTCCAAATCTAGAAGCTTATGGGATAAATCTAGAGCTATCAAGTCCAATGTGTTGGCAAGACAAGCACCCTAAGCAATGGGGTGTACTGGGAAGTCTGGTGCATGACTCAAAAAATTTGCAAAATGGTGTCCCAACATGCCCTGACTACTAATTTTTCATCAACATTAGAAAATCAGGTTCACTACTAGAAAATGAATGCCAAAGAAATATCCTTTAAATACTAGTGAATTGTTCAAAGCTCTAAGTGACTTCCTTGTAGATATCATCAATTTTCTAGACATCTACCTGAAATTTCTTAACGTTTTCCAAAGTAAATGTATCCATGACTAGTGTATCATTCTGTGATCCTTTCACTGCCTCTTCTGCTAATTGTTGTACATCGCTAAAGTTGGTACATTACTTCTATTCTTCATCCTGATAATGTGCAACTAGTTTCTATTGATCGGACTAGGTAGTAATATTTTATTTGGTTGAAGCTTCGTTGTTGTTTTTGAATCTGTTCTTGCATAAATGTCTTGATTTCTTTGGATTTTCCTTTCTTGTGGATCCTTATGAATCCTATAGTTAATATGGCACTTTATATCTTGGTTGAAGTTTGAAAATTATAGTTCATAAATAATTACACTAAAATAGTAAGATATAATATTTTTACAAGTGAAATGTTGGCAAGTTAGAAACTCTATAAAAGCTCCTCATGTTGTAGGTTCCATCCACACTGATTTTGAAAGGGGATTTATTTGTGCAAAGGTAATTTTATAGCATTTGTTTTTGTTTCTATGCTAGTATCACATCATCATTAGTGTAGCAAATGTTTGGTTATCCCATTTGAAGGAGCTTCACAAGTTAAACTATACACATGATTGTATGATGCCACATTTTATTCAACATATTAAGTTTCCTTGTTATGGAAGAAGATATGTAGAAGAACACCCAACCTGGGAGCTTCCAATTTCACTACAACCATGGAGACAAGCATTTAACTAATTAGTATTGACGATTTTTCTATATGAGTCTAAGTTCATTTTGCTTGCTATAAGTTGATTTTATTGAGCATTATTAGAGACGATCTAGGGAAAACTTATAATATCTATAATTGTTACTATGGCTGAGGTCTAGGTAATTGGTATATAATGTGTGAGATTTTGCAATCAGCTTACACTTGAAATATGTTTTGATTGCATACACTTGTCCATGTATGAACTTCTAACTTGTTATGTGTTACTTGAATTTCTTCATGTTCATGTTGTTGATGTAATTGAATTGGTATATGTGTATTCCTGTTTACAATATATAATTGTGCAATTTGAATTCAATTCTTTGAATAGGATTCTTCCAAAAGAAAGTGTAAGGGTATTTGTTGTTTGGGTGTGTGCGGGTGTCTAAAGAATCTAGGCGCTATGGATTCATTCAGTTGTTCAACATTCAATACAAATGAATGGGAATTCATTCACAGGTAGTCTACACCCCTATAGTCTAGTATTTTGTTATTTGCATATTATGATTATTTGCTACAAGGAAATGAATAATTGATATTGTATATTATGATTTTTTGAAATAGGTCTTGATTGACTTATAATTTATTTTTAAGTTTTTCATATATTATATTTTTATTTCAAGGGGCCAAAACCCTATGCTTTCTCCATATTTGGACTTTCAATTTTTCAATATCATTCATTATAATCTCGGTATTTTTTATGGCATTGCTAACTTGTTGTTTATGTTCTTGCAAATTTATTTGATTCTTCAAAGGTGATCATTCATTATTTTTTTACATTTATTTGTTCTTTCAGGGAATGTGCCAAGATGATGCAAGTGCATTATCATCGATAGAAGGAAAGGGGAGACATGAGTATTTAGAATACTTTTCAACAAAATGACACCCAAATGGAGGTATGATCTAGAAAGTAAATTGTATAGCTAAAATAGTCTAGTTCTTTTATGGATTTTGTACACTAATAGATTTGTAGCTGTGATAAGAGCTATACTTACTATTAATTTCATGGTTAAGTTAAAAGTTTATTTAGATCTAAACTTTAGCTTATATGGAGGTTCAAGTAAGATTATGTCCCCAAATGCACCTCTGCTTGTGTGATATGTGAAAATCCTCATAGTGGATCCAAAGAGATGATGTAAACCTCACAATGAAAGAATTTAGGAAAATAGAAGAAGAATACTGCAGGAGAACATAGATCCAATGGAACTCAGATAGGAGTAGAATATTCACACGTGTTTCATTTATCAGAATAGAAAACAGTAATGATACAATGCACAGGATTCGAATACCAAGGGTGTAATTCGAATTGGCCTGCATGGAGAGATCAAAAGACCACTGGAGTGTCATCAAAGCACAACTAGAAGTCTATCTCATCATCAGTGGAGTCATCAATGCACAAGTAACTATCAACCATTAGTCAAACTAAATCTAATTGAGTGTGGTAGGTGTAACTAAGTGTAACTGGCACATGGAGGCACTAACTAAATGAAGGAGGTTCAGTGGAGGGCGCATGAGGAGCTAGCTAAAGTCAGAATGAGCAGTCTAGTCTCATTGGAGTTCCATCGGAGTGATACAGTCAGTTGAGAGTCAGTTTAGCCATAAATCAAGGAAAGAATTAATGATAAATCAATTAACTGAAGTACAACTAAATGGTAGGTGAGAGAGGGCAAGTGGCTTCCTTAATTCAAGGAAGAAGGGCGCTCCAAGCTCTAGGAGGGCTAAAAATGATCAATGAGAAGCTCCCTGGGCTAGCTAACTGGGGGCTAGGTGCTGGGACTGATGACTAGGATGGATGCAATTTCATGCATGCATGCAGAAATGCATGCAATACTGAAAGTGCAAATGATGAAAATGATGGTAGGACTAGGATGGAGTATAGGACTATCCTAACACCCCCCCTTAATCCATCCTGGGCCCTGGTAACTAGGACCAAAGGTCACCCAATACAATCAAATAAATAATAAAATAAGAACTGTCCATAAACCGAGGAAATGGGAAAAACCTCATGGGAAAAATACCCCCCCTCAAAAGAACAGTAAAATAACTCAAAGAACCATCATACTAAGTAGAAAAGAAAGAATCTTTCATCAGTGAAAACTTTTGCAAAAAACTTGGCAAGCTGATCCTCTGTAGGATGCCAAAGCAGGTGCTAGATCTGGATCTGGTCTTTTGATGTGCCTCCCATTGGGTAGAGGAGGTATTGGATGAAGCAAGTCTTTCAGGAATTCTTTCTGCAACTGGAACGAATGGAGATTAAAGGAGAAATAGTCTCAGATTAAAGCATTGCTAAAGGAAGCAGATGAGATAAAAAATGCTTTAGTCATTTTGATTCAAGAAAAAGATCAATCTTCTAATGAAGAGCTTTCCAAAGAAATTGAAAGGGTTTGTGGTCACCCAGAAGCTAAAAAAGATTCTCCAGAAGACTCTCCTGATCATTCCCCTGAAAGATCTCCTTCCCCACAATCTCAAAGTGTCAGTCTGTTAGGAGCAGTGTCTGGTCCCAAGTTATTCATTACCCTACAGTTTTGTCCAGAAGAGTTTAAAGCCTATCCAATTCAATGTCTGATAGATTCTGGATGACAATTTAACCTTGCAAGAGGTAATGCTATTCCTGAATTTTATGGGGAAAAGACCAAAGAATTTGGATCTGCAATCCAAGGTACCCCTGTATATTTAACCGGTAAAGTCGAAGATTTCCTCATTGCTTTGTCTTCTGTAAAGAGTTCTGTGTCTTTGTTTAGATTGGATGCAATCCGTGAGGATTGTGTTTTAGGTTCTGAATTTTTATTAAAAGTTAGTCCTTTCTCTATAGATACTCAAAAAATGTTGTTTGTTTGTACAATCAATGGTCAGATGCTTCATATATTACTATCAATGACCAGAACCCGAGTGAAAACTGGCAATTGCCTCAGATTCTCCCGAAAGATGTTTACAGACTACACTGGTGGAATTTGTATTCAGTCACCCAAATAAAAGTGTCAAGTATAGATGTAGCGTTCACAGATAATCAAGAACCCATCCATATAACTCTGCTTGACAAAGATCAGATAGATTGGGCTAAGAAAAGAAATTTCAAATATGCACATTTTGGTGCAGTAAAGCTTGGTCTCGGTACATTAGTACGCCCTCGTTTACCTGTGTCTTCTTTATGTTGTGTTGTTGATACTAGGCATAATAACTTTTCCGATGCTGTGATAGGAGGATTCACTGCTCCTTTACATGACGGACCAGCCTTCGGAACTATTTATCCCCAATTTTCTGTTAGCTTAGATGATCCACATATTTATAATATTTTGAAAGCATATATTCTCCCAAAAGGATTTGACATGCAAAGAGGCTCCCGTATCATCCAATTAAAAGGCGGTGTTTGTGTACGATTTGGCAATGACACCCTTCCCCAGTTGAGGTCCCATGTCCATCAGAGTTCTACAGACTGCAGCATGGTGGAACAGCCAAATGCGAAATCTAAAAATGCGACCCCAATAACCTTCAATTGGATTGGTATTCAATATCCACAATCTTGGGAAATGAAATACACTGAGTTAAGAAACCAAGAAAGAGTAGCAGCTCTTATGAAATCAAAACCTCTTGTCTATGATAAATCTACATGCTCTTTTAGGTCACCCCAAGATGAGCCTATTCCTAGATTTTGTCCTCCTTTGATCAGATCTTCTTCAATGTCATCCTATCAAAATGCTAAGCGCCAAGCTATGTCGGATCAATTGTCTAAAAAGTCGTTAGCTGAGTCTTCTTCTGCTGTACAAAATCCTGTTGCTGTAAATACTGAATCTTTTTCTGGTTTGTCTAAGTATGAACATAGAGGTCAACATGCAGACTGTCCTGCATGCAGAAAAATAAAAACAAAATTAATCCAAAAAGAAAAACAAAAATCTCATCATGAATTCCCAAGCCTTGGTATGTTTTCTGCCCTTCCCAGATCCGGTGCCTCAGCAGAAACCACAAACCCTCAAGGCCAAAAATATTTCTACCCTAGAAGAAATCTTCCTAAAGTTTCCTTCAGACAGTACTCCCAGGATGGCACAACCAGAAGAGAATTTTTTCCTTTCAAGTCTTCAGCTTCTGATCAGTCAGTATCAGATGAAGTAAAATTAGCCAACTGGAGCAACTTGCAGCAACTTCATACTACAAGAAATCTAGACGATATGGCTAATGATATCCTGATGCTTAAACGAAGCTGTGCTCTCCAAAGAGAACAATTAGATAAAGTCATCACAAAGTTAGAACTATTAGATCATCTGTTGCATGATACAACTGAAATAGAAAAAGCCATAACAGTAGCTTCTAATAAGCTACAAAGAAGAATGGAAGTTCTAGCAGACCTCACTACTAGAACACAAGAACTAAAGAAGAAAGAATATATAGTTCCTGATCATGTTTTAAAATTGGCTAGAAAAGGTCATACCAAAGCAGCCTCTCTTGGTATTTTCAGTAGTATTCCAGATGATGAAAAGCCTGAATGGGACTTTGGACAAAGTGATGCCCAGAGACAGGATATAGAAGAATGGATCGAAGCTTTCAAAGGTTATAGACCTATTTTGGATCCAAAATATATAGGAGACTTGGACATGATGGCGGCAGAATCTTCTAACCAGAGAAGATTACCTGGCCTAGGGAATAATGAAGAGTTTGATACCCACATGCCTGATGCACAAGCTGTTGCATCAAATCCTCCAAAAGTTTTTAATTTTGGTATCCTGAATATTCAATGTCAATCTCATGAAGAGATTAAAAATGCAATTCAGTTACTGACACACTGGATACTGTACAAGAAGCAGCAAGATCACAATCTTACAGGCTAAATGATTGGTGCTCAATTGGTTGCTGGCTTATCAGGTTTGGCATATGAATGGTGGTGATGGTTGCCACAAGAAACTAGAAATGAGTTGCTATCTGCAAAAGATTCTGATGAGAAAATTCTCTCAGCCTTAGGTAGAGAATTTTATGGTCCTGAAGATCAAGAAGACTATTATCACCTTGCCTCTCTGTTTATGTCTGCCCGTTTGTGTCATCTTAGTAAAGCAGAAGAGTATTTCTGCTATATGCAAAAGTTGTTAATTTCTTCAGGAAAGTCAGGTGACCCAGCATATCTAAAGCATTATTTAAGAAGTTACCCTTGCCATGTTCCAGATGTTGTGGAACAAGCTCTTAAAGATAAAAAGATAGCTCTCTGATCTCTTTCTCTAGCACAGTTGCACAATCACATTCTACAAACTTGGCAAGAGCACTGCCTAGATAAGAGAGTTAGTAAAGATTTTAAGCGACACCAACAAATGTTTTCAGCATCTTTCTACAAAGATGTTGCAGGTATGCCTGATTAGGGGTGTGGTGCGCATAATTGTGGTCACTTTGGCAAAGGAGGTTGCCATTGTGAAGGTAAGAAAAGGAAAAGGAAGTTTTACAGTTCTGAGAGTAGATATCACCTTGATCGCCCCTATAAGCACAAATCAAAATACAAAGACTACAGAGTAAAGAAACATCATAAGAAAAACAAATACTCTGCAAAAATATTTGTGAAAAGAAAAAAAGAAAAGGGTAAAGGTGATACTTGTTTTATTTGTGGGAAAACTGGTCACTAGGAAAGCAAGTGTCCAGAGAGAAAGTCTCGCCCTCGGCTAGCAGCTCTCTGTACATCCTTAGATCCAACTTGGTGGGATCTGTTTAAAGTTTATAAGTCTGCCCCTTCTCCCTTGGGAGAAATTATTTATTTACCAGATTCTGATTCCTCTTCTTCTTGTACAGAATCCGAAGAAGATAATCCTCAGTTAGCTAAATGTGATCAGTCCTCATCTTCGTCTTCCTCCTCAGATTCATACAGTGAGCCACATTTAGGGGGGTGTGAGTTACCTGAGTATGATTTCAATTTGTATATGTTTTCAAGATCCATTTCCCCATTTCAAATTGAAAAGCAAATAGCTTCTATTGATTTACAATTATCTTCCATTCCAGTTTATAGACACCATGAAAGAACAGAGCTAAGGGAAGAAAAGAAATCATTGCAAGCTCAGTTGAAAGCTTTGACAAGCGACAAAGAGAAAGTTACTGTAGCTTTCAATCCAGCAGAACTTTACCAAGATTACCCCAGTGGTCATGCAGATAGACAAGCTCATAGAGCTGACAGAGAAAAATTGTTAAGGATGAGATTAAAGGAGAAACAGTCTTAGATTAAAGCATTGCTAAAGGAAGCAGATGAGATAAAAAATGCTTTAGTCATTTTGATTCAAGAAAAATATCAATCTTCTGATGAAGAGCTTTCCAAAGAAATTGAAAGGGTTTGTGGTCACCCAGAAGCTAAAGAATATTCTCCAGAAGACTCTCCTGATCATTCCCCTGAAAGATCTCCTTCCCCACAATCTCAAAGTGTCAGTCTGTTAGGAGTAGTGTCTGGTCCCAAGTTATTCATTACCCTATATTTTTGTCCAGAAGAGTTTAAAGCCTATCCAATTCAATGTCTGATAGATTCTAGATGTTAGTTTAACCTTGCAAGAGGTAATGCTATTCCTGAATTTTATTGGGAAAAGACCAAAGAATTTGGATCTGCAATCCAAGGTACCCCTGTATATTTAACCGGTAAAGTCAAAGATTTCCCCATTACTTTGTCTTCTATAAAGAGTTCTGTGTCTTTGTTTAGATTGGATGCAGTCCGTGAGGATTGTGTTTTAGGTTCTAAATTTTTATTAAAAGTTAGTCCTTTCTCTATAGATACTAAAAAAATGTTGTTTGTTTGTACAATCAATGGTCAGTCTGTATCTTTGCCTTTGAGTCACAAATTTGTACAAAGATGTAAACCATTGAGTCAAATTCCTCCTGTACAGTCCAAGTCCAAAGTTTCGTTAAACAAGATGGAAAGATGTATCTCTTTTGCAGAGGTGCATAGTGAAAAGTTTCTTACAGGGATCTCTGAGAAAATCAAGAAAGATTGTTGTTCTGAAAGCCCAAATGCTTTCTGGAGAAGAGAGAAATATTTTGTTTCTCTACCCTTTGATCCGTTGCAGAAAATAAAACCCATGAAATCCTCAGCCAGACTAATGAGTCCCTCTGAAAGGGAATTCTGCTCCAAAGAAATTTAGGATTTGCTTAAGAAAGGTTTGATCGAGCCCTCGAAAAGCCCTTGGGCTTGTAGAGCACTTGTTGTTAATAAGCACTCCGAGCAGAAACGAGGAAAGCCAAGATTGGTAGTCAATTTCAAGCCCCTGAATGCAGTTCTTCAAAAGATCAGGTATCCATTGCCTGATAAAGCAAGCTTACTGCAAAAGATAACAGGTTGCACTATATTTAGTAAGTTTGATTTAAAATTAGGGTTCTACCAAATTGGGATAGAGGCAAAGGATAGATATAAAACAACATTTGTAGTTCCCCATGGTCAGTATCAATGGAAGGTCCTCCCGTTTGGCATCAATAATGCACCATCAGAATTTCAGAAGAGGATGGAGGATATATTTAGAGATATTCCATGGTTGGCAGTGTTCATTGATGATATCCTTATTTGTTCTAAAAATTTGCAGGAACACTTGAAACATTTGCAACTGTTTTATGATCTTGTTTATAAGCATGGTTTAGTTCTGTCAGAATCAAAAATGGAAATAGGCAGAACTGATATTGAATTTTTGGGTTTACATATAAAAGCCGGTCAGGTTGTTTTGCAGAAACATGTTTTGCAATCTTTTGAGCATTTTCCTGACAAAATATTAGAGAAAACCCAATTGCAGAGATTTTTAGGCTGTTTAAATTATATTAGACCATTCTATCGTGGACAAGCTGCAGATATCTATTGCTTGCAGCAAAGATTGAAGAAAAAGCCAATTCCATGGTCTGATGAAATGACTCTAGCAGTCCAGAAAATAAAAGATAGAGTCAAACAGCTACCAGCTCTCAGTCTTCCACAGGGAGTTGGAAAATTGATTATTGAGACAGATGCATCAAATACCACATGGGGTGGTGTTTTGTTAGAAGAAAGAGATGGTAAAGAATTCATCTGTGGTTATGCATCTGGTTCTTTTAAGAATGCAGAATTGAATTATCCTACCAGTCACAAGGAAATTTTAGCTGTGAAGAAAACTGTCAGTCATTTTATTTTGTATTTGAAACCTGTCAGGTTTACCATAAGAACTGATCTGAAAATCATGCCAGGCATTTTCAAGAATGAAAACCTCATGGCAGAGAACAGTAGCCGCATTTTGAAATGGTTTATATGGTTAAGCAATTTCGATTATGATATTGTTTATAAACCAGGCTATCTTAATTGTCTTGCTGATATGCTTACTCGTGAGAATGTGCAGAGTGAAGCACCAAGTTTGAATATGTTTTCAGCAGGATCTGGTTTAGGATCAGGTTCTAGAGATAAGGGTAAAGCCCCAATGACTGAAGAAGATTTGCCAAAAGATGCTTTATTCTTAAAGCCCTGGGATAAGAATATAACAGAGGAAGAGCGCAAAGAATTGCTAGATTATGCAGGTCGGCATGAAGCCAAAAAATATCTCAGCTTGACTTTGATCAAACAAATTGAAGCCAGCCCTTGCAAATTGCAGATACTGGAGCGCTGGGAAAAGAAAGCTTTCAACAGCTTTCAAAAAGCAGGAGAGAAGCTGAGAAAATGCAAAGAAATTTAGGTAGATTGCAACGATGAAAAAGAAGGACCTGTTTGGTATGTAGATCTAGGTGAAGGTAATTTAACCTAGACCACCTACAATTTAATCTTGCAATTCTGTAGAGAGCATACCTCCATAGTGATCTGCGTTGACCCAGGAAATATGAGAAACATGAAGTGGTCTGGGTGGACGGAAGTCTTCCTGGATAAGTTTTGTCCAAGGACAGATTGGCTAGAAAGAAGAGCCAATTTTATTTTACACCTTGAAGCTGACATGTAGGCCGCTGACCAGAATAATCAGTGGTTTAAATTCAGGTTGCGACACCTTGGTGGTCGCTATACTCCACTTGAGCATATTATGACCATTACCCAAAAGTTTATCAAGAGGGACAATCAGGGTAATAGGTTAGACACCAATATTCATCGCCAAACATTGCCGTTGAATTACAGAGTTGAGTCTCTGTTTGCTTCTGAATTCATCTTTGGCCCGAATGAAGCATTGAGAGGTTCAGATGTAGAATAGTGCTTTGGAGAACTGTTATATCCAGATATGGATGAAGAATTCCCAGAAAATGAATATTGGCATCATCTAGAATCTCAGCAGCCGTATAGCTGGGAAGGTGATTTGGCAAAGCGTGAGCTGGAAGAGAACCTGTATAATGAAGGCGTGCTTGACTGTGTGTGCAGTGGAGTTCCAACTGGAGATGGCAGTGATGTTCAGTGTCTATGCGGATGTTCAGTGTGTATGCGGGTCCGGTTATGGAACCGACTAAAGATATTTTGCACGAGAATGAAGCCAGTTGGTCCGGAATGCATGTGATAAAGAATCTTGTACACATTTGCTTTTGTAAGGAAGCCGTTGGTGGGCCTTCCAGTTGTATTATTCTGTTGGCCATGTTTTAGCCAAAAGTTTGTTTTGTATCTCGGGATGCTTTTCCCCGAAAGAATTTATAATAATGACTGATGTAATGGGCCAGAGTTGTCGGCCATTGGAATCTGCTTTAGTTAGTGGTTGTCTGTCAGTCAGAGTCGTAGTACCGGGTCCCCATATGGCCGATCCTCCAAGGGACGAGATAACATGGTGTGGTCCCACCATGCCCCGAGAATCTCTCTTTTGAACCGGTTGGTGTATGTTTTGGTTTACCGGTTTACCGTCTTAGAAGCTATAAATAAGAGGCTTGAGGTTCATTCCATTCATTCGAGTGAAGTCGCATGAGCAAGTAGTCCACTCTGCAAGTAGGAGTCGCATGAGCAAGTAGTCCGCTCTCCAAGTGTCTAAGAAGTGTGAGAGCCGAGGTAAGTATGCTCTGCGGGTTGCCCATTGTGGTAGAACATCGCATCAGAAAGCCGAGACTTGCCCTGTAAATTTGAGTCTATTGTAAGGGTGTGCTAGTGAGCATATCTTGGTGTTCCCAGGAGCTTGTGTGTAGCTTCATGCCTTCGGGAAGTTGCGAAAACTAAAAGGACCCAAGACATTGTGTTCAGGCACAATTGAGAGCATGTGGTGATGAACTTCGTAGTCCGAAGTCGATCCACTGTATTGTATTAGCAAAGTTTGTAATCTGAAAATTGAGTAATGAAAAGCTGAAGTGGAGATCCTGTCGTAGTTGGTATCAGAGCCAGTGGAATGCTTTTACACTCTCAAATCTTGTGCGATTGTTCTGGTAATGCTTAAAGCCTTATCTTATGCATGAATGTTAATCTGCTGCAACATCATTTCTATGTTATGTATGGTTGATCTATTTTATCAAACACTCTAAAGAACAAAAGTATCTAGTAGACGGTGGAAATGACCGTTGAGGAAATTGTAGGGTTCCATAAGGTGTTAGCGTAGTTCAGAAGTCAGTAGCAGTAAGGCCCGTTGAGGATAGGGGAGTAAGTCTACAAGTTGCCCGAAGCGTAGAAGTCAGCACTCTCCTTATTTTTTAATGGATCCCACAATGGATACTGTTTAGCTGACACATATAGAGTGTGAATCAGCCAATGATGTAGAAGTGTCGCTAGAAATAGATCAACCATACATAACATAGAAATGATGTTGCAGCAGATTAACATTCATGCATAAGATAAGGCTTTAAGCATTACCAGAACAATCGCACAAGATTTGAGAGTGTAAAAGCATTCCACTGGCTCTGATACCAACTACGCCAGGATCTCCACTTCAGCTTTTCATTACGCCATTTTCAGATTACAGCCTTTGCTAATACAATACAGTGGATCGACTTCAGACTGCGAAGTTTGTCACCACATGCTCTCAATTGTGCCTGAACACAATGTCTTGGGTCCTTTTAGTTTTCACAACTTCCCGAAGGCATGAAGCTACTCATAGGCT
This sequence comes from Larix kaempferi, assembly GCA_027924585.1. NCBI lineage: Eukaryota > Viridiplantae > Streptophyta > Pinopsida > Pinales > Pinaceae > Larix > Larix kaempferi. The sequence continues at coordinate 4,015,071 of BSBM01000435.1, forward strand.
CTTGGGAACACCAAGATATGCTCACTATCACACCCTTACAATAGACTCAAATTTATAGGGTGAGTCTCAGCTTTCTGATGCGATGTTCTACCACAATGGGAAACCCACAGAGCATACTTACCTCAGCTCTCACACTTCTTAGACACTTGCAGAGCAGACTACTTCCTCATGCGACTCCTACTTGTAGAGCGGACTACTTGCTCATGCGACTTCACTCGAATGAATGGAATGAACCTCAAGCCTCTTATTTATAGCTTCTAAGATGGTGAACCGGTAAACCAAAACATACACCAACCGGTTCAAAAGCTAGATTCCCGGGGCATGGTGGGACCACACCATGTTATCTCGTCCCTTGGAGGCTCGGCCATATGGGGACCCGGTACTACAACTCTGACTGATAGACAACCACTAACTAAAGCAGATTCCAATGGCCGACAACTCTGGCCCATTACATCAGTCATTATTATAAATTCTTTTGGGGAAAAGCATCCCGAGATACAAAACAAACTTTCGGCTAAAACATGGACGACAGAATAATACAACTGGAAGGCCCACCAATGGCTTCCTTACAAAAGCAAATGTGTACAAGATTCTTTATCACATGCATTCCGGACCAACTGGCTTCATTCTCGTGCAGAATATCTTTAGTCGATTCCGTAACAGGACCCGCATCACTGAACATCACACTGAACATCACTGTCATCTCCAACTGGAACTCCACTGCACACACAGTCAAGCACGCCTTCATTATACAGGTTCTCTTCCAGCTCACGCTTTGCCAAATCATCTTTCCAGTTATACGGCTGCTGAGATTCTGGATGATGCCAATATTCATTTTCTGGGAATTCTTCATCCATATTTGGATATAACGGTTCTCCAAAGCACTGTTCTACATCCGAACCTCTCAATGCTTCATTCGGGCCAAAGATGAATTCATAAGCAAACAGAGACTCAACTCTGTAATTCAACGGCAATGTTCGATGGTGAATCTTGGTGTCTAACCTATTACCCTGACTGTCCCTCTTGATAAACTTTTGGGTAATGGTCATAATATGCTCAAGTGGAGTATAGCGACCACCAAGGTGTCGCAACATGAATTTAAACAACTGATTATTCTGGTCAGCGGCCTGCATGTCAGCTTCAAGGTGTAAAATAAAATTGGCTCTTCTTTCTAGCCAATCTGTCCTTGGACAAAACTTATCCAGGAATAGCATTACCTCTTGCAAGGTTAAACTGACATCCAGAATCTATTAGACATTGAACTGGATAGGCTTTAAACTCTTCTGGACAAAATTGTAGGGTAATGAATAACTTGGGACCAGACACTGCTCCTAACAGACTGACACTTTGAGATTGTGGCGAAGGAGATCTTTGAGGGGAATGATCAGGAGAGTCTTCTGGAGAATCTTCTTTAGCTTCTGGGTGACCACAAACCCTTTCAATTTATTTGGAAAGCTCTTCATCAGAAGATTGATCTTTTTCTTGAATCAAAATGACTAGAGCATTTTTTATCTCATCTGCTTCGTTTAGCAATGCTTTAATCTGAGACTGTTTCTCCTTTAATCTCATCGTTAACAATTTTTCTCTATCAGCTCTGTGAGCTTGTCTATCTGCATGACCACTGGGGTAATCTTGGTAAAGTTCTGCTGGATTGAAAGCTATAGTAACTTTCTCTTTTCCTTTGTCGCTTGTCAAAGCTTTCAACTGAGCTTGCAATGCTTTCTTTTCTTCCCTTAGCTCTGTTCTTTCATGGTGTCTATAAACTGGAATGGAAGATAATTGTAAATCAATAGAAGTTATTTGCTTTTCAATCTAAAATGGGGAAATGGATCTTGAAAACATATACAAATTGAAATCATACTCAGGTAACTCACACCCCCCTAAATGTGGCTCACTGTCTGAATCTGAGGAGGAAGACGAAGATGAGGACTTATCACATTTAGCTAACTGAGGATTATCTTCTTCGGATTCTGTACAAGAAGAAGAGGAATCAAAATCTGGTAAATAAATAATTTCTCCTGAGGGAGAAGGAGCAGACTTATCAACTTTAAACAGATCCCACCAAGTTGGATCTAAGGATGTACAAAGAGCTGTTAACCGAGGGCGAGAATTTCTCTCTGGACACTTGCTTTCCCAGTGACCAGTTTTCCCACAAATAAAACAAGTATCACCTTTACCCTTTTCTTTTCTTCTTTTCACAAATCTTTTTGCAGAGTATTTTTTTTTCTTATGATGTTTCTTTACTCTATAGTCTTTGTATTTTGATTTGTGCTTATAGGGGCGATCAGGGTGATATCTACTCTCAGAAGTGTAAAACTTCTTTTTCCTTTTCTTACCTTCACAATGGCAACCTCCTTTGCCAAAGTGACCACGATTATGCGCACCACACCCCCAATCGGGCATACCTGCAACATCTTTGTAGAAAGATGCTGAAAACATTTGTTGGTGTCACTTAAAATCTTTACTAACTCTCTTATCTAGGCAGTGCTCTTGCCAAGTTTCTAGAATGTGATTGTGCAACTGTGCTAGAGAAAGAGATCGGAGAGCTATCTTTTTATCTTTAAGAGCTTATTCCACAGCATCTGGAACATGGCCAGGGTAACTTCTTAAATAATGCTTTAGATATGCTGGGTCACCTGACTTTCCTGAAGAAATTAACAACTTTTGCATATAGCAGAAATACTCTTCTGCTTTACTAAGATCACACAAACGGGCAAACATAAACAGAGAGGCAAGGTGATCATAGTCTTCTTGATCTTCAGGACCATAAAATTCTCTACCGAAGGCTGAGAGAATTTGCTCATCAGAATCCTTTGCAGATAGCAACTCATTTCTAGTTTCTTGTGGCAACCATCGCCACCATTCATATGCCAAACCTGATAAGCCAGCAAGCAATTGAGCACCAATCATTTGGCCTATAATATTGTGATCTTGCTGCTTCTTGTACAGTATCCAGTGTGTCAGTAACTGAATTGCATTTTTAATCTCTTCACGAGATTGACATTGAATATTTAGGACAGGATGTTCTGGCATTTGAGAAATCAAATTATTCATAGAGTTGATACCAAAATTAAAAACTTTTGGAGGATTTGATGCAACAGCTTGTGCATCAGGCATGTGGGTGTCAAACTCTTCATTATTCCCTAGGCCAGGTAATCTTCTCTGGTTAGAAGATTCTGCTACCATCATGTCCAAGTCTCCTATATATTTTGGATCCAAAACAGGTCTATAACCTTTGAAAGCTTCGATCCATTCTTCTATATCCTGTCTCTGGGCATCACTTTCTCCAAATTCTCATTCGGGCTTTTCATCATCTGGAATACTACTGAAAATACCAAGAGAGGCTGCTTTGGTATGACCTTTTCTAGCCAATTTTAAAACATGATCAGGAACTATATATTCTTTCTTCTTTAGTTCCTGTGTTCTAGTAGTGAGGTCTGCTAGAACTTCCATTCTTCTTTGTAGCTTATCAGAAGCTACTATTATGGCTTTTTATATTTCAGTTGTATCATGCAACAGATGATCTAATAGTTCTAACTTTGTGATGACTTTATCTAACTATTCTGTTTGGAGAGCACAGCTTTGTTTAAGCATCAATATATCATTAGCCATATCGTCTAGATTTCTTGCAATATGAACTTGTGGCAAGTTGCTCCAGTTGGCTAATTTTACTTCATCTGATACTGACTGATCAGAAGCTGAAGACTTGAAAGGAAAAAATTCTCTTTTGGTTGTGCCATCCTGGGAGTACTGTCTGAAGGAAACTTCAGGAAGATTTCTTCCAGGGTAGAAAGATTTTTGGCCTTAAGGGTTTGTGGTTTCTGCTGAGGCACCGGATCTGGGAAGGGCAGAAAACATACCAAGGCTTGGGAATTCATGATGAGATTTCTGTTTTTCTTTTTCGATTAATTTTGTTTTTATTTTTCTGCATGTAGGACAGTCTGCATGTTCACCTCTATGTTCATACTCAGACAAACCAGAAAAAGATTCAGTATTTACAGCAACAGGATTTTGTACAGCAGAAGACTCAGCTAAACACTTTTTAGACAATTGATCCGACATAGCTTGGCGCTTAGCATTTTGATAGGATGACATTGAAGAAGATCTGATCAAAGGAGGACCAAATCTAGGGATAGGCTCATCTTGGGGTGACCTAAAAGAGCATGTAGCTTTATCATAGACAAGAGGTTTTGATTTTATAAGAGCTGCTACTCTTTCTTGGATTCTTAACTCAGTGTTTTTCATTTCCCAAGATTGTGGATATTGAATACCAGTCCAATTGAAGGTTATTGGGGTCACATTTTTAGATTTTGCATTTGGCTGTTCCACCATGCTGCAGTCTGCAGAACTCTGATGGACATGGGACCTCAACTGGGGAAGGGTGTCATTGCCAAATCGTACACAAACACCACCTTTTAATTGGATGATACGGGAGCCTGTTTGCATGTCAAAGCCTTTTGGGAGAATATATGCTTTCAAAATATTATAAATATGTGGATCATCTAAGCTAACAGAAAATCGGGGATAAATAGTTCCGAAGGTTGGTCCATCATGTAAAGGAGCAGTGAATCCTCCTATCACAACATCGGAAAATTTATTATGCCTAGTATCAACAACACAACATAAAGAACACATAGGTAAACGAGGGCATACTAATGGACCGAGACCAAGCTTTACTGCACCAAAATGTGCATATTTGAAATTTCTTTTCTTAGCCCAATCTATCTGATCTTTGTCAAGCAGAGTTATATGGATGGGTTCTTGATTATCTGTGAATGCTACATCTATACTTGACACTTTTATTTGGGTGGCTGAATACAAATTCCACCAGTGTAGTCTGTAAACATCTTTCGGGAGAATCTGAGGCAATTGCTAGTTTTCACTCGGGTTCTGGTCATTGATAGTAATATATGAAGCATCTTCTCCAGAAGTGGAGGGTTTGAATGACTGACTTCTTTTTTCTGCAAGCGACACTTCTACATCATTGGCTGATTCACACTCTATATGTGTCAACTGAACAGTATCCATTGTGGGATCCATTAACAAATAAGGTGAGTGCTGACTTCTATGCTTCGGGCAACTTGTAGACTTACTCCCCTATCCTCAACGGGCCTTACTACTACTGACTTCCGAACTACGCTAACACCTTATGGAACCCTACAATTTCCTCAACGGTCATTTCCACCATCTACTAGATAGTTTTGTTCTTTAGAGTGTTTGATAAAATAGATCAACCATATATAACATAGAAATGATGTTGCAGCAGATTAACATTCATGCATAAGATAAGGCTTTGAGCATTACTAGAACAATCGCACAAGATTTGAGAGTGTAAAAGCATTCCTCTAGCTCTAATACCAACTACGCCAGGATCTCCACTTCAGCTTTTCATTACGCCATTTTCAGATTACAGACTTTGCTAATACAATACAGTGGATCGACTTCGGACTGCAAAGTTCGTCATCACATGCTCTCAATTGTGTTCCCAAGGGATGGAAGAGAGAATCCCATCATCATGCTGCATCTCTCATGGAGAGGAAGATGGCATAAGGAAAGGTTGTCATGATGCTGAAATATGGTAGTTCTGTGAGAAGATGAATCCTCAACTGTGTTCTCCGTAGCTGCAAGGACTATGTGAGCCCATGTTGGCCTTCTCTCTGGATTGAGAACATGTGTTGGTTCTAGATCTGAATGTGAATGTTCTTGAACTTGTATCTCAACATCAAGATCTTCATCTTCATCTTCATTAGAAGAAGAGTCACTTGAATCTTCATCAAATTCTAAATGAGTACGAAGAGAGAAGGGCATAAAATGAGAGAACTCATATGCCTTGGAGGCATGATTTGCAAACCCTTTCGCTATAGCCTTCCCAGTGGAGATCTCTGTAATCTCAACTGTGTCGGGACCAAAAGTCACCTTTGTTAAGATTTAATATGCTAAGACAGAAAATAGCAACATTACATTCCATTTTACAATAATAGCATATATAGGATCACTGAAGAAACAACAAGCACAGCATAAACACAAGAGACAGAGATTTATCCTGGGAAACCCTCATGGGGTAGAAAACCCAGCAAAGCTTCCTCAATATAGATGACCAGCAATATACAAAGATGAAACCCTGAGACATGATCTCCTCCTCCACAATAGCAGACCTCTCCTCCACAAGTGCGCTATCCTCGAGTGAGTGAGTCAAATGAGGAACACACCTCCTCTATTTATACACTACTCTGATATGTATTTTACACAAGTACATGTAGGCTCGTATTTAACCATTAGGTTAAATACCCCATTATAACTGATTGGGCCGACCCCCACATGGTGGGTCTAATAACCCTAGTTACCACACCCAACTCGGAGGAATAAACATCTCCGGATTTATAGTATAATCACATCGGAGGTATGGAACATCTCCGGAATAAATAATATACAAATATAATATTCTTTGAAGTTACAATATTTCAACACTCCCCCTTAACGAGAAGGATATTATAACAGTATTTGCACGAGCAAGGAGTCATCAACATCATACATGATACATCTATAAATCATTGGAAGCTTTCTCAACATCATCAGTAACTCAAGCAGTTACTGGAACATCTTCAATACTGGAACATCAACATCTTCAGTACTGAGTCTTTATCTTCTGCAGCACTCGAACAGCTACAACAACATCAACATCTGGATCCTCAGGATCATCAGTATCGTCATCTCACGATCATTAGCATCGTCATCACACGATCATCAGCATCGTCATCACACGACCATCAGCATCGTCATCACACGATCATCAGCATCGTCATCACACCATCATCAGCATCGTCATCTCACGATCATCAGCATCGTCATCACACGATCATCAGCATCGTCATCTCACGATCATCAGCATCGTCATCACACGATCATCAGCATCGTCATCACATGATCATCAGCATCGTCATCTCACGATCATCAGCATCTTCATCACACGATCATCAGCATCGTCATCTCACGATCATCAGCATCGTCATCACACGATCATCAGCATCGTCATCACACGATCATCAGCATCGTCATCGATACAGGTATCCATAACAATACAAGTATCCACATCATTAGTACACGTATTCATGCCAATACAAGTGTACATATCATCAATACAAGTATCCACACTGATACAAGTAACCATATCATCAATACAAGTATCCTACCGATACAAGTAACCACATCATCAATACAAGTATCCTACCGATACAAGTAACCACATCATCAATACAAGTATCCTACCGATACAAGTAACCACATCATCATTACAAGTATCCTACCGATACAAGTAACCACATCATCAATACAAGTATCCTACCGATACAAGTAACCACATCATCAATACAAGTATCCTACCGATACAAGTAACCACATCATCAATACAAGTATCCTACCGATACAAGTAACCACATCAAAAAATCACTTTCTCGGAGACCATACGTCTACGGATCAATTCAGGGACCGAAGTCCGGGGATGATACAATCCCCACTTCTCGGAGACCATACGTCTACGGATCAATTCAGGGACCGCAGTCCGGGGATGATTCAATCCCCACTTCTCGGAGACCTCACATCTACGGATCAATTCAGGGACCTAAGTCCGGGGATGATACAATCCCCACTTCTCGGAGACCTCACGTCTACGGATCAATTCAGGGACCGCAGTCCGGGGATGATACAATCCCCACTTCTCGGAGACCTCACGTCTACGGATCAATTCGGGGACCGTAGTCCGGGGATGATACAATCCCCACTTCTCGGAGACCTCACGTCTACGGATCAATTCAGGGACCTAAGTCCGGGGATGATACAATCCCCACTTCTCGGAGACCATACGTCTACGGATCAATTCAGGGACCTAAGTCCGGGGATGATACAATCCCCACTTCTCGGAGACCTCACGTCTACGGCTCCCTTTAGGACTGAAAGTCCAAGGATGATCCAATCCCCTCAACTGTCCACTAAGGACTTCATTCTCGGAGACCTCACGTCTACGGCTCTCTTTAGGACTGAAAGTCCAGGGATGATCCAATCCCCTCAACTGTCCACTAAGGACTTCATTCTCGGAAACCTCACGTCTACGGCTCTCTTTAGGACTGAAAGTCCAGGGATGATCCAATCCCCTCAACTGTCCACTAAGGACTTCATTCTTGGAGACCTCACGTCTACGGCTCTCTTTAGGACTGAAAGTCCAGGGATGATCCAATCCCCTCAAATGTCCACTAAGGACTTCATTCTTGGAGACCTCACATCTACGGCTCTCTTTAGGACTGAAAGTCCAGGGATGATCCAATCCCCTCAACTGTCCTCTAAGGACTTCATTCTCGGAGACCTCACGTCTACGGCTCTCTTTAGGACTGAAAGTCCAGGGATGATCCAATCCCCTCAACTGTCCACTAAGGACTTCATTCTCGGAGACCTCACGTCTAAGGCTCTCTTTAGGACTGAAAGTCCAGGGATGATCCAATCCCTATCTGTCCACTAAGGACTTCATTTTCGGAGACTATACGTCTATGGATCAATTGAGGAACTGAAGTCCAGGGATGATACAATCCCTCTTCTTTCTCGGAGACACCTGTCTACGGCTCACTTTAGAACAAGTGTTCAAGGATGATACAATCCTCACATGTATTCTCATCAATACAAGTACAAGTATCCTCAACCATACAAGTACATTAATCAATACATGTATCATCAAAAGTATGTATTCTTACCAATACATCTTATCATCAAAAGCATGTATTCTTACTAATACATATAACATCAAAAGCATGTATAAGTAAAACTAAGTATTTTAAGTATACGAGTCCTAAATCTAAATATTTCTAAGTATCTAGGTGTAGAGAACAGGTTACCTCATCATCGACCTTGTTGTTCGATGAGACAATCTCATCATCAGTGACTATACTACTCCCCCTTTCGAGGAGGGTCCTTTTGAGCTACACCAAGATTCTCTCGAAAGTATTCAAATTTCACTCGAGACAGAGGCTTGGTTAGTATGTTGGTAACTTCTTCACTTGAGGTAGAGGTTTGGTTAGTACATCGGTAACCTGTTACGAATTCAAACTTTATAGTTCCTTTCTGTGTCATATCTTGTTAGATCCCTATGATCTTTGACTTATCATGGAACACTGGATTCTATGTCATCTTGATACAACTCTATTTGTCACATAGGATCACAGTTGGTTCTATCTCTAAGTCAAACAATCCTGAAGCCAAACTTCTTCACAACTAGCAGAGCAAACAGCCATATATTCTGCTTGTGCTGAGAGCCACACTAGACTGCTTCCAGCTAAACCACGAGATCATGGCTAATCCCAGACAATAACATCCTCTTGATGTGTTCTTCTTGTTTGATACACTTTCTGCCCAATCAGCATCTAAGTAGCCATCTGAAGTTATGATCTCCAAGATAGCACAGATCAAAGTCTATCGTATCCTTTAGGTGCCTCATCACATGCTTTGCAACTATCAGGTGAAAACATCTAGTTTCCACTAGATACTGACTCAACGTATTCACAACAAAGCATATATCTAATCTAGTATATGTTAGATACATCAATGACCCAATAATTTGACTGTACAGAGTTATATCCACTAACTCTGATGAGTTATCCCCTAACAGCTTCAAGTTGGAATCCATAAGAGTGGCCATTCCAACACCTCAAGTCATATTTCTCATCATACTTTCCCTGGTTGAGAAATATTCCTTCTGAGCCTTGCCATACTTCCAGACCTAGGAAGTAAAGCGTCAATTTGAGATCTTTCATTTTCATTTCTGCATTGAATGATCTTCTGCATATCTATCTGTGCCATCTCTCGTTAGATGGGTCTACTGATATGAGCCTCAATATCATTCGAACTCTGTGGTGAGTTCCTTCTTGCATCCATGTCATATGTGTATAGAAATCATATTCAACCTTATAGCAAAGGTTGAGATCCACATCACCCATGGTGATCATTAAGCTTATCAATTTATTATCGATCCTGGGACCTGTGCAGAACCTGATTCACACTTCTTCTTTAATTACACCATACTTGGAGCAAACATCTTGTCGTGATTCTATTCCCCTTTCTAAGAGAATCTTCTAGCCATGAGCCTTCTATATTTTGTTTGATTTGTAAATCTTCTTGTTTGAACATCCACCACTTGTACGGTGTCCATCATTCTTCATGACCTTTCCTACAAATCAAAATTAAGTACATGATTAGTAATACTTCATAATCATCAAATCATATTGACATGATAACCTATTATGCATACAGATATCATTTACATAGTGATGCAACTATTTTAACCAATACTTTGGCACAACACTTTCCCATATCCTGTATGCATACAGTGGCTATCTAGATGCCTTCCATCTCTACCAGAACATACTATCGAGAGTGTGCACAACTCTCAGCATGTCAGCAAAGAGGTTTCATTCTAGACAAGCAACAATGGAATGTTTGTCCAACTTACCAAACATATGCACATTAGTTGTATACTGTTCAATGCTCTATGAATGTTTACACTCAGCATTATATATTCTAGGAATACAAATATGCATACAACCTATTACAGGCAATATCATTACTATTTCAAATAGCAACTCAAATACTTATCTTTTATGTTTGTGTGGCTGCCTCCCGCTTGATCTTCTGTATGTCTTTTGAACTTCTATTCATTCTGTACCACTGTGCATGCTCAAGAGTCATCCTCATGATCTCATACACAAACATACACTCATTAGTATATTCTAAATGCTATCAAAACATTATAGTACTAAATAATCTTGAAAATGTATAGTCATGATTATAGTTAATAAACATTAGTATTCAAGATTTCAGGGAAGTCTTCTTTTACTCATGCATATCATCAATCAAGATAAAAGATATAATATGCATAATCCCTTGATTACTAACTTTATGAATAAGCATAACCAATCATTCCAAGTATACTTATATAAGGGATCCTAAGGTAAGATTCATGGGAAACATACCTGGATTAGTGTACCTACTTGGTTATGTACAACATACCTCGTAAGTAGAACAGAGATTATGGATGAGTCTTTGTCTTCATGTTTTCATGGTCATGGAACCTGATTTGTCTTTTGTGATGTACCTGTATCTTGTTAGCAGACAACATCAACCTCACACAACATCATAATGCATTAGTACAATCATAAGTGTCAACACCCTAACCAATGAATATCTTCTATCATGCATTCATAATTTTGTTAAGGTGATACAACAAATCTAAAATCAAGATTGTACTAACCGTAATAACATGAAGACAAACATACCATAAACTTAATCATGAACAAATCTCAAAACATACCTCGATGAGTCATACCTGTCGAGATCGCTTGTAATCTCCTTATGTAAAGCCTTAGCCTCATCTCCCTCTGAAACAGGAACTCCTTCACTTATGCAGGTGACCAATCCATCTTCTTCTAGGATTAACCCTATCCACTTGATTTGCAAGAACTAGACCTGGAGCTGGATATGGGTTTGTTAGAGAAACCCCAAAAATTCAAACTTTGAATTTCAAACTTCTGAAAGGATAGAAATATGCGCCTTTATCAGCTGATCAAACTGATATATTCAGAATTTGAAAACTGCAAAGTTTCACTCCTCAATTTTGCCTTTGAAACTTCCGGATTCACTGGACGTGACCCTGAACTGGGGTTTGATGAATCCCACTCTTCTGCCCAATCAAAAAATCTGATCTTGGTCTCTAAATTTCTATTTTGATGAGTAGCATTCAGCCGTGGTCTCCGTTTACAAAAATTCCAACTTTCTTCAAAGCCCTAAATTCCGGAAGCCATGAATGAAGGTACTCAAAAATAATTCTGTTTTGACAGAAATATGTACCTGATTGTTTCTGGTGTAACTCCAAACTTTTCAATCCACAGGGTCTAAAAACGTTTTTTGAGATAGCCTGACCTGTTATCTTTCCATCCTGACAGGTCTGACCTCAATTGGATTCTCTGAGAGAGAATTATGTCAAATGTCGCAACGTGACCTGTTTTGGGATAAAACAGAAGAGCGAACTTGTACAGTGTGCCACGTGTCACTGTTTCAACTTAGGCCTCTAAAAAACTTTCCTGAGGTAGCTCGGCCTGTTATCTTTCCATCCTGATAGGTCTGACCTCAATTGGACTCTCTGAGAGAGATTTATGCCAAGTGTTGCAACATGACCTGTTTATGGGATAATACAGGAGAGCGAATTTGTACGGAGTGCCACGTGTCACTGGTTCAACTTCGGCCTCTGAAAAAGTTTTCTGAGATATTACAGACTGTGTACTACCTGTCACTTTTTACGAAATTTCATTTGGAGCTTCCTATCCCATGATATGACCTTTTTCCCAAGGTCACCTGATTTTGACTCAGATCTGGAAGAGGCAGAAACCCTATATTGTACACATCATAAATCACAAAGTACAACGAATTAGAGGTTGTCCTTTGGACATAAGGTACCTGGAGATTTAATATTCGTCCTGTAACAATTTCAAATCCGAAAACTTCGCCAAAATGGATTTATAGCGAAAGTGCTACGATGACTGGTTTTTGCTATGTAAAACCCCAACCTTCAAATTGTCGTAAGTAAAGCAAGTGTCTTTAGTGCCATACCTTGTCTTCCTTCAGGTTAGCTCTGATACCATGTTAAGATTTAATATGCTAAGACAGAAAATAGCAACATTACATTCCATTTCACAATAATAGCATATATAGGATCACTGAAGAAACAACAAGCACAGCATAAACACAAGAGACAGAGATTTATCCTGGGAAACCCTCATGGGGTAGAAAACCCAGCAAATCTTCCTCAATATAGATGACCAGCAATATACAAAGATGAAACCCTGAGACATGATCTCCTCCTCCACAATAGCATACCTCTCCTCCACAAGTGCGCTATCCTCGAGTGAGTGAGTCAAATGAGGAACACACCTCCTCTATTTATACACTACTCTGATATGTATTTTACACAAGTACATGTAGGCTCGTATTTAACCATTAGGTTAAATACCCCATTATAACTGATTGGGCCGACCCCCACATGGTGGGTCTAATAACCCTAGTTACCACACCCAACTCGGAGGAATAAACATCTCCGGATTTATAGTATAATCACATCGGAGGTATGGAACATCTCCGGAATAAATAATATACAAATATAATATTCTTTGAAGTTACAATATTTCAACAACCTTCTTAGGTGATCCGGTGTGAGTCATCTGATATACAGACAACAAATTTGTTCTCAAGGAGGGAACGAATAGAACATTCTTGAACTTGCCATGCTCCATATGTACTGTACCCAACCCTTTGGAATAGATCTGAGAGTTTTCTCCCATGTGAATAGTAGGCCCATCATTTAGATCTAAAGAGGAAAATGATTCTTCAGAGGCAACCATGTGGTTGGAGGCTCCAAAATCTATGAGGAGGGTCTTTGATTTTGAAAAACCAGCCATCAATGCATGGCAATCCTCATGACCATCAGATCCACTTCCAGAATCAGACATCTGTGCATCTTTTGGAATAGCAATTTTGTTCTGTTCAAGAAACTTGGTTAGTAGGTCTATTTTCTTGTGCATGCAAGCTTTCTCAGGATGGTATCCTCTCTTACAGTAGGGACATTCATATCTCTTATGTTTGTCCTTCTTGGAGCTGGAGGCTCCTTTTGATGGACTTGACTTATCATTCAACTTGGATTTAGATGGCTTCTTATCCTTATCTTTTTGTCTCCATTTTACATTCATCCTACTTGCTTCTCCAGCTAGAAGAGTTAGATCTTTTGAGGCCTTGATGGCACCCATTTGAATCAATTTGTCCTCTTCTTGAATGAGAGCTTCAGTAAAGACTTCTAATATTGGCATCTTCCATCGAGGGATTGACATTCGCCCAAAATGGAAGGTAGATACAAAGACATAAAATTGAGATCCATGTTTGCTCAAAATGGAGAGCACCAATTGATCATCACTTTTAGTGATGCCACAATGCTTGCATTGCAATACCAAGTTCTTAAATTTGGAGAAGAATTCTTGAATGGTCTCAAAATTGCTAGGTTGTAGGGAAACCAGGTCATTTTCGAGAGCATGGCCTTTCAACCCATCTTGTTTTCCAAAAAGACTCTCCAATTTTGTCCATAACTCACTTGGAGTCTCCATTCCTTCAACATGAAACAATATATCTTTAGACATATGAAGACATATGTGACCAAAGGCTTCATCCATTTTATTTAGATGCTTGGCTTTCTCCACAGCTGAATGTGGTTCGTTTTCTTTTCCACTTACCAACCTTAATAGCTGTCTAGTACACAAGAAGAATTTCATCTCAGTCCTCCAATCAAAATAATTGAAGGGAGTGAGGATCAGAGGAGAGGAAGAAGCATTCGAATTGATCATCTTGAATCATGGAGTGAATGTAAGGGTGAAACTGTTGCTACAATTGCTGGAACTTCGAAATACTTGCAAAAAACTCTCAAGAATGGAGGTAGAATATACTCTCAAATGGATCTAATACGATGTGAAAATCTTCACAATGGATCCAAAGAGATGATGTAAACTTCACAATGAAAGAATTTAGGAAAATAGAAGAAGAATAGTGTAGTAGAACATAGATCCACTGGAACTCAGATAGGAGCAGAATATTCACACATGTTTCATTTATCAGAATAGAAAACAGTAATGATACAATGCACAGGATTCGAATACCAACGGTGTAATTTGAATTAGCCTGCATGGAGAGATTAAAAGATCACTAGAGTGTCATCAAAGCACAACTAGAAGTCTATCTCATCATCAGTGGAGTCATCAATGGACAAGTAACTGTCAATCATCAGTCAAACAGAGTCTAACTGATTATGGTAGGTGTAACTGAGTGTAACTGGAACATGGAGGAACTAACTGAATGAAGGAGGCTCAATGGAGGGCACATGTGTAGTGACCCTAGACTACTACAGACCTTGAGGGCACCTATTAAGTGATCCGACTAATTGAAACATTAGTAAAATGACCCTTTGATTTTATTTTGAGTGTGTTCATGATTAGGATTGATTGTGAATCAATAAATAATGATATATGTGTATCTGGATAGTTGATGTAAAGGAATGATTACATGTTGTTTAATGATTAACTTTGATTATGGAAAATGTACATGTGAATGATGCTTAATGACTAGCTGTATGAGTGATTATGTGATGAGAACGAAGAAAGTAAATATTGACAAGATGCATTTCTAATAAGATGAATGAGTAATGTTATGAGTAAAATATAAATGCTTAACGAAGTAGCAGATTGATAAATCAAATTATGATAAATGAGGACAGTACTACTAATATATGTTTGTGAAAAATGTGTGTAGCGACAGGTGAAACGGTTCACCGACAGACACACAAAGGAATTGAAGGGTCGTAGAGTACGGATAAATCACACATGGGGAGAGTGACGACGATGTCGACTTCCGACGGAATACCACACATGAGCAGATAAGCATTGATCTACACGCTCAAGAGGAAAGCGTGAGGGAGTACGAGGTGGGCCATGACGGAGCTGGTCATGTACAAGTTGGGTGGCGCGCAGTGAGAATAGACTCACTCCTCAGCACCATTAGTCCGTAATAGTGTGTAGACGGAGGATGGAAGGTAACGGCTCCTAAAATCCTTACATGAAGTTCCTGCAAGTCAAAACGAAAGGATGATGGAAGAAGGGCCCGACGATGCGGTACCCTGTCGAGAACGAAAAGAGTGGATGCAAGGACCCAACGATGTGGTACCTTGCTGAGGAATGGAAACTACGGATTACTGGACCCGACGGAGTGGTGCCATGTCGAGGAAATGAAATTAAGGAATAGGGAATCCCAACGGTGCGGCACCGGGATCCTAGTGAAAATGATTATTAAACTTAACTACATAAAAACATATAAGTTTGCAACTAGAACATTACTTAGAAATGCATTTGAGTACTTTAGGCTTTTGTGCATCAATGATTTCTTTGGCATTTAAATAATATTAAGTGTTATTTAGTCATTTGCACATAAAAGAATATTTTGAGCATTTAAAATAATATAAATCTTTATTTTAGGAGCAAAGTAGAATCCTAAGCATGGACACCTAGTCAACTCCACCTACACCTCAAAACTAGGAGTTAAGTAAAATATCTAGGGGACAAACATGAGCAAACTTAGGAATGTTGGTGCAACTCCTAGAAAAAGTGACACATGGGTGGGTGAGTATTATTAAATTGGAAATTTAATAAAATATGTATTTATGCATGAAGCGACACGTGTTGCATGGAATTTTCCTTAAAAAGGAAGGCTTTGGGAATGGGTAAAGGACCCAAACCCTAGATGACTATTGTAATTTTGAGTTACCTCATGACTTGCTGCTATTGAGGGTTTGGCTAGAAACTTTGGGGGTGGGGAATCCCAAGCTGAGTTTCTTGATTATTGTGTGTGAACTTTACGACCCAAAGCTCGGGGGAGTCCATGTGACTGAAAGCATGAGCCTATGGTTGGGTGGCAAAGCTAACGGTTGATTCGCCAATGGTTAAACAAGCTTTGCTGGGTCGGGTTGACAGGTTAAGGTTTGGTTTCTTTTTGTTAATTTATGCACGCTTTCTATTTTATTTTTCCAGTAACTGTGATAGCTAATTTGTTTGTATGAAGTTGTTAAATTTTCAGGTTCATTTTAGGAGGACTCTAAAGGAGGGGCCCTACAGCATGAGGAGCTAACTAAAGTCAGAATGAGCAGTCCAGTCTCATCGGAGGTCCACCGGAGTGATATAGTCAATTGAGAGTCAGTCTAGCCTTAAATCAAGGAAAGAACTGATGATAACTCAACTAATTGAAGTACAACTGAATGGTAGGTGAGAGAGGGCGAGTGGCTTCCTTAATTCGAGGAAGAAGGGCGCACTAAGCTCTAGGAGAGCTAAAACTGATCAGTGAGAAGATCCCAGGGCTAGCTAACTGGGGCCTAGGTGTTGGGACTGATGACTAGGATGCATGCTACATGCATAAATGCATGCAAGACTGAAAGTGCAAATGATGAAAATGATGGTAGGACGAGGATGGAGTATAAGAATATCCTAACATGATAGAGTGATTTTTAGTCCGTTCTTTCTTTGTTCCAAAAGGAAAAGAAAACCTTATATTAACATATACAATATGACTTGTTTTCATGCGATTTGCTCTTGGATTTAGGTTCCATACTATAACATCCCCAAATTTCACAAAAATTTAAAATTTTCTAAGTAGCATTAAATGCTTACATTCGTTATGTGGAAGTATAATTAATGATGATTTGCTTATTTAAATGACGACCTGATTTTGTATTATGATGACACCTTCTTCAAAATGTCGTCAATGTTATAAACATGTTATGTCAATTACATGTTATATTTGTCTTAATGTCTCTACTGCTTGTGAATGATTAAATGCATGTATTTATGTTACCACATACTGTCAGATGTTTTAACGACCATGTTTTTTTTCTGAATAATTATGTTTATTTCTTTAAAAGTATAAACATCATCAATTAACTATGGTATTGTTTTATTTATAATTACTAATTGTTTGATTTTATTTTTTATGAAAGGGTCCTATGGGCACCCCGAGGCTTACTTAGCTATTAGCTAACACTCTTAAACTTCTATCGCAGATCACAGGTAAGAACAAGATTACTGACCAAAGTATTATCAATGTATTTTGCTTAAACTTCAATTAGCCCCCAATATTAAAATTTATAGAGAAATTAACTTGTTCAAGGGTAAGATCTACCTTAGCTTCGATCATCAATTTTAAAGGCTTATTTAATATAATGCCACCTATATTTTTATATAGTTTGAAAAGCATAATATATTTAATTCATTATCGTCTTGTATATTTACATATATTTTTCATAGCGTTTAAACTTCATAATCAAAATCATGCTTATGCCATCTTTGTTTTATTTGTATTAAGTCATGGCTTAATGTATTCAAACTTCAACTATAGCTTTTATACATGACCAAACCCTACACTAAAGGTTTTATACTATGTGATATAATATATGTGTTATAACTTTAAGCACCTATACTATTGCTAGATACTAAAAACTATATGCATAATACCTTACACTATAAGCATAGTGTGGCCCTCGAATTGCTCTACATAATACACTAAATGCTATGACTATAGTGCATAGACATACTTTATGTTATAAGCATAGTGAAGACCATAAATTAAATCTCGGTGGATATTTGCATTGGCAGTCATACATGCATTTGGTAGCTATAACTCTTAAATATTATTAATTGAGTTTGGGTGGAATGCCCATTGGCATCCCTCATGGTAGGGATCCACGTGAAGATTCTTGGTTGTTGTGTTAACCCTAGCCGAGTTTTGAACTACCTCGATGAGACATTATCTGGACATTAATTTTGCAATGAAGGTGGGAGGAGAGGCCGACAGGATCTCGAGTTTTTAGGGTTTGTAAAAAATGGTTGTAGGCAATCTCTCCCAGGGTTCGATACTGAGACTTGTAACTTGTATGTTTTCAATAGTAGGTTATATGGGCCAAGTATTTTATAGAGTTGTTAACCTTTACGAGTTCGATGGTGAATCTTTGCACCAGTGTTGATTTTGAAATCTTACCCAATGCAGACGTGCTCAAGCGTGCTACAGGAGTTTGCAAGTAAAGTCATAATCGTTCCTTTGAGTTTCGCCGAGTGTTTTAACATTAATATTGTTTAAATTATTAAGTATGCATTACTTCAAGGTTTAATCAGTCCTCCGGTTGATCGCCTTGTCATGTTACTTCCTTGGCAATGTTGTAAGGTTGGCCAGAAAGGGATAAGAGCTTAATGTGGCTCTCGTAAGCCTCGGTGACTCCCTATGGGCATCTATTTGCACTTGGATGATTATGGTGAAGCTTGGCACTGATGTCGGCCTTCGTTTGGTTATCCGAGATTTTCGGTTTAAATCATACTTTGGTTTTACAGTCGGTTGTAATTTTTAAGTCGTATGGCATTTGGTACAAGGAGGGTTGAACCCTTGACCATGATCTGCATTGGTTTCTCAACGTTTCCTTCATTACTGTATATGTATAAATTTTTTACGAATAATATATATATGGTTTTTCAAGATTACAGTAATGTTTGCAATAAAATTTCCAGAGAGTTTACTCTCGGCATTTTTGTTATTTTGTAATGAAAGGATTTTGATACTAGTTACTCATGTTTTAGGGCAAAGCCCATCTATGTTGGGAAAAGGCTGTGATGTTCATTTTTAAATGTTGTTTGTAAACATTGGTTGTAAGGCTGGTTTAAAAACCCTACCATAATTGCTCACCATGTTTAAGATTTGCTTGTGGAAAAAGTTAAGGGTTTCGAACCCCGAACCTGTTATGTATTTCAAATTTTTGTTGAAAGCTTATAGAAGTATTATGTGGCTTTAGGGTGAGTCGAGACTCGAACCCTGCACACCTCTACATTAGAAAATTTGCAAAGGTCATGTTTGTAAGTATGAAAGCATGGACTGTTTGGGTGAATCCATTACAGGTATCGAACCCTACTCTTGTATGATGTCCTCGTTTGGAAAAGAATGAAATGTTATTTACCCGTTATAAATTATGAACAAGGTTTTTAACCCTGGAATGGTTAAATTAAAATGGTAATTGAAAGTGCATTAAGATGCGGTATGTGTGCAGATCCCTGTTTAAATGTTTAAGTGATTAAATCTAGTTCAGTGAATTATTTCATAATACATAATGTGTGATAAAGAATAGATACATGTTTATATATCCATTCTGAAATGATACTTGTCAATTCAAAATGTTTATGCAATTATCCTGTATAATGATCTTTATCTTACTATTAGGGTTTTTTGATATATAAAACTATATTTCTGTATAATAATTAAAGATTTGGTTTTTAATTGAGAAGGTTTTTGAAATTAAATAAATCTTATTTGATTGATGGTATATAAGGTTTATGCTATAGTTTAACTTAGGTTTTAAGATAAGTAAGAGATGGATTAGCAGACTGTTACTTCTGTACTATGCCATGTGATGCTATGTAGTACTAATTGTATGAGAAGTTACTGAAAATTAACGCAGAACTGTTATACAGAAATGAAACAGATTTATTATATGCTATGCAATCATTTGAATCTATCTATAGTTTTGAATTCTTCTGTACTAGAGTACACCACATAAAGTGTCTGGAAAAATACAGAAAAAGTAATTTCTATTCTATCTTTTACCAATTAAATCTAGAAATTAGCTAACCATTCAACATTTTAAACTAGCAGATGAAAAGATGTTTAGACAGGTTGATAATCAATAAAACATTAAGACCAGTCAATGAATATCTAAGAATTCTGATAACATATCTACATTCATTTCTCTAGTAATGCAATTTGACAGAAAGTAAATAAGATAACACATTTAGAACCTGGTAATTGTAGAAGAGACAAACAGCCAAAGGAGCCCGTTCCACCCAACCTTTTTCTTGAAGAAATCCAAGTTACTTGCCTTAGGACCCCTGAGCCTATTCCCTGAACCACTAGGACGAAGATGCTATGTGGATAAAGGAATAAATTCCCTTGCAAATCAGCAATATTACTTTTGCCTTTAGCAATATTGAACTCAGCAATGTGGCTGCACTAGTTCACAATGCAGTCTTAACTTGCTCAATCACTTCTAACATTCCCCTCATCGAATCTCTTGTGCTCTCTTGTCTTTCTCTTTCAGAAATTTTCATAAGGTAATAACTCAATAGTCTCCTGCTGAATTCAATGGGTAGATAAAGCATGCCTAGGGCTTTGGTTAGTTTTCTTTAGTTAATTAGCGACCTTCTCAATTCCACTTTCTTGGAGAACATGACAATAAAAATAAGGAAGTTCCCCCCTGTAACAGCTAGAAGTGAGTTGAGGATGCTGCCAAGTGTATGTTTACTCTCCACCCCAGTCCATTCCTCCTAGTGGGTTAGTGAACACTCATTCAACAGTCTCCTTTGGATATTTGTCTCCTCTTTTATTTATAAATAACAAAATATTCAGAGTAATTAATTATAGTCATCCTTGACCCCACTTGGTTAATAAACATAAAACTTTCCAATAACATAAAACATAATGTTTTTCTGACAACATAAAATGTTCATAATTTGGGTATGTGACACATACTTAGTCAAATAGAGTGCTCCCTTTCCTTTGTTGTGACAATAGAACCTTGTGAATGAGACCATGCTTTTGTCTTAGATCAATAATGGAAAATTATATAATATATTATATTTAAGGGTGCTAGCTCAATAGAAGAGCACCTACGTTAAAGGTAGGAGGTTGGTGGTTCGATTTCTCCATGCCCTATAAATATTCTGAAACTACTAAAAAGAGATAAATGAACACTACAAAATAGAGATAAATGACCCAAAATATGTCCAAAATCCACATATAAACAACCACTCATGAAAAATTAGTGGTCATTGATCACGCGACCAAAAATGTGGTCATATTTAGTTTGGTCATTTATAGATTATCTTGTGGTCATATATTTGGTCTTTAATTATGACAATTAATGACCAAATATATGACCACAACACAAGCTATAAATGACCAAGTTAAATATGACCACATTTTTGGTCATGTGATCAATGAACCCTAATTTGCCACCAATGGTCGCCAAATCAAAAGTGGTCATTTATATGTGGATTTTGGTCGTTTTTTTGCTCATTTATCTCTCATTTTGTACTAGTGGTATGTCAGGGAGATGGAATGATTTGATGTGTGAGCACAATGGTGTCAGGAAAGTGATTTGATGTATGAGCACAACGGTGTTAGGAAAATGATTTGTTGTGTGAGCACAATAGTGTTAGGAAAATGTTTTGCTATGTGAGCACAATGGTGTTAGGAAAAAGTGAATTGAGGCTTCACAAAGGTTAACTAGTTTCTACCCTTGGGATGCATGATTTGGCTCGGGGGTGATTAGAATGTGTCAGGCGATAGCTCTAGATCTATGGTTGGGAGCAGCGTGATTGTTCCTACCTCATTTAGGCATCAAACTATTGTTAGGTTCCATGGTTAATTTATATTTCTTAGGATTCATAGAAGATAAATTAGAGTTGCAGATGGATCTATGTTTTATGTAAATTTTGAATGGACATGGTGTAAATGTTTCATAATTCCTCTAATAAGTAGGATCTGCCCAATATATTAGATATGCTTATAGTATTGAAGAGATGTAATTTTTCTGCATTGAAATATGTTTTTTAAGCTTGATATTTGCTCATTCCTTTAGATCTATTTAATAACATTGAAGAGATACATTTTTTCTCTGTATTTGAGTACAACATCAATTTTATATCTATTCATTGGACATTATATTTTAAAGACAAGAATACTTGATTACTTTTTAGAGTTTGTTTTGGGCAGGGCTTACCTTTGCGGCCTCTACTTATACCTTTAATTATGAATAGTGATCCTAGTGTATTTAGTTGATTGCAAACACATAGTTTCCCCGGCATTAAAATTGTAATTTGATCAAGAGAAAATACTTGAACCATTAAAAAGTAGAACATCATTCCATATGCTCTTTTTCCGCAATCAGAAAGACCTAGATCCACCTTTTCTGCAATCAAAAGGACCTAGATCCTCCTTTCCACAATCGGAAGTTCTAAAACCCACAATTTACAATGCCGAAGTCAGATTGTGGAAGAGCTAAAGTACTCTTTTTGTAAAAGGTGGACCCACAATCCGCAATATGCAATGTGGAAGTTAGATTGTCGAAGCACTAAAGTACTCATTTTGTAAAAGATGGATCTACAATACGCAATCCACAATGCGGGAGTCGGATTGTGGAAGCGCTACAGCACTCTTTTTGTAAAGGATGGATCCGCAATCCGCAATTCCGCAATGCGGAAGTAAAAAATGCGGACACGCTCAAGCATTCAATTTTGTATTTGAAGGACCTGCAACCCGCAATTCCCAATGCGGAATTTGGGATTGCGGAAGCATAAAAAAACTAACATATAACTATAGGTTCCCACAGCCCGCAACCCGCATGTGAAAGTCGGGATTGTGAAAGCTTCGAGACTGCAGAACCAATTAAATTGTGGAAGCTTTGAGACTGCGGAACCAATTAAATTACAAAATCTTTGAGACTACGGATCCATTTAAATTGCAGAAGCATTTAAGCTACAGAAGCATTTAAGCTGCAGAAGCCAGGTTGTCGAGTCTGTAAATTTCTTTTAACCATCAATTTTGTTGGGGTTCAGCAACTCAGTAAGTGCGGAATTGTAATGAACTTTGATGTTCTTTTTTCTGATTAGAGTCAATTGAAAGTTTAATGGACTGTATGATGTTAAATACTTCTTATATTAACTATGTATGATGAAGTAAAAGAATTTTATTGGGAAGCACTGTGTTGATGAGTTATTGTAGATCCTTAGTAATAAATGAATGGCATGAATGTATAACAATGAATGAACTTCGGGTGGAATTATGGTGTTTATGGGTTATTGTAGATCCTTAATGAGAAATGAATAACATGAATGAATATCAATGAAGTAAATTCATGAGGAAGCATTGTATTGATGAACTATTGAAGATACTTAGTGAAAAATTAACAGTATGAATGTTATATCAATGATTGAAATTCATGCAGAAGTATTGTGTTTGGATTTGAAATATCACTCTTGTAGTAGGAAGGCATAAAATTTTCATCCTTGTGACATGTGTTATGTTGAATTAGAATAAGAGTTAAGATCAACTTTAGAAGACTCATCATCACATTATGAGGCCTAAGATAGTGTCACGTCCCCATCTAGACCCTATCACTTTAACATTTTAAATGATGTAATATTGTTATGAAATCGTGGTGAGGAGCTCAAGGCCAAGGCCCCGCCATCGATTTATTGATGCATATGGTTCGCATGCTAGCCAGGCACATTGGAACTTCAATATCATGTAATATGCATTTTAATAAAAATACCCACAACTAGCTATGCAATGCAACAAAGAGATGGGGGCATGATTTCGCAAGGAATTGGGAGGGAAAACATTCAAACCCTTGAGCCAATAGAGTCAAGCCAAGTGTCAATGAGGGAACCCATCAAACCCTCAACTACCCATGTTGACTTTTGTACCCAATCATTGATTTCTCCCAAGAAGTGGTTTAGGTAGTTAATGCCTTGGGAATGGAGAGGTATGGCTGTCCAAATTCGAGTATGGGTAAGCCACCCTTCATGGAAAATCGTGTTTTGTCCCCTTGGGGAAGAAAAGAGCCACGAAATTGCTCTCAGGGGGATTATTCACCATGGCCTTGCTCTCTCACGCAGCTCTAGCTGCCTGGGCGTTTTTCTCCCTCGGTTTTCTTTGTTTCCCTTCATCTTTTAGCTGGGAAGGGGAATTTTTGTGTGGGTTACCAGTGGGGGAAGAGAGCAGAACATTTTGGGTCTTCCTGGAGGTCGTTTAGGCCATTGGAAAGGATCCTAACCAGTGGAGAGAAATTGGTTTTGCTCCCTGGGGTTGAAATCGAAATTCCACAGTTCGTTTGGGTGAACCACGAGTTGGGAGAACCAATGTGGACCCTGTTTTGTGAACACCTCTGCTGTAAATGTGTAACCCTGTCAATAATCGTTTGGTGGTGAGAAGAGAGAGTATGTTGGGGTATGGGTAATGGGTAATCCATTGTTCTAGCTTAAGCTTGAGAATGAGTATCCATTGTTCCATTGTAGCTTGATAAACCCAGTTGGACTGGCTTGGCTGAGATAAAATGGTTAATGGGCTGTGGGTGAGCTGGAATGTTCCCTTTCCCTTGTGAGAATCATGCCCAGCTCGGGGGTGGCCTTCGGACGGACTCAGTATAAGCTGTCGAAGAGCCTATGGCTGGGTGGAATGTTGCAGCGACATAGCTAGTTGCTTGGGCAGTTGCAAAAATGAAGATAAGTGTTTTGATGTCTATGTATTTACTTTTGCATTGTTTTAATTAATTGATGACTGATATTGATATACTGAGTGCATACGAAGATATGTGTGTGGATGAATTTGTTTCCACTGTGCATATTTGTTTGATTTACATCTGCACACTTTGTTTTTAACTATATGCCTCTAATGAATGGGATGAGCTTTATGAAAAGCCCCATAGATTGGTAGCATGTTCCCTGCCTTGCATTGGTTCCAAGGGTGGGTACATTACAGATAGTTGCATTTGTTTATAATTAATAGGTATGTTTAGTGAGAAGACTAGTGAAATTGTTTATTGGGTAATCAAGGAAAAAAAATGTATACCCCTTTTTCCTTAAATATTAACCTAGAATTATGGGAATCTAACATACCATGGTTTTCTTTACCATCTACCACTCAACGAAAATAAATTACAGATACATACTGACATGCGATTTGAATTTTAAATAAAAATTATGGAGACAAATTGACATGCGATCTGAAGTTTAAAAAAAAATTACGGACACAGATTGACATGCGATCAGAAGTTTAAACAGAAATTATGGAGATAGGTTGACATGCGATCTGAAGTTTAAACATAAAATACGGAGATAGATTGACATGCGATTTGAATTTTAAACATAAATTATGGAGAGAGATTGACATGCGATCTGAAGTTTAAACATAAATTATGGAGTTATATTGACTTGCGATTCGAAGATTAAACGAAAATTATGGAGTCAGATTGACATCCAATCTAAAGTTTAAATAGAGAAGGGAAAATATATGCTCAGTCCCCTTCCTGACTTTAATGATTGAACTTTAAGGGAACTGGGTGTTCGTGAGAATAATTATTAGGTATGGAAACATTTGTCGAAAGGTTTTTAGCACAGTCAGTGCACCTAGTGAAATTTTAAATGGATCGACTATGATATTTTAGGAATAGGATCACTCAACTGTAGCAGACCTCACTAAAACTCACTCAAGAAGTGCAGAAAGAAGAAGAGGAAATGGAGATTCAATAATCACTCATACCCCAAAAATGACAAAAATGGATGTATCATACATCAACTATAAGCTAGCACTCTTAATGGTGAATAATAGCTGAGTACAATCTAATGAATTCGAATTCCACTAAGGTCATTCGAATTCTCCTCAATGTGTGGCTTGGATAGCATTAGAGACATCATCAAAACCAGTGGCAGTAGTCACAATAGTCAAATAGTCACTCAAATGAGTCTAACTGAGTGTATGGGCACTAATATAGGGAAAGACACTCAAATGTGGGTGCATGAGCAGCTGCCAGTAGTCAGTATAGCTGATCTAGTATCTCTGGAGGTGTATCTAAGTGGTTCAGTCAGCTAAACTAGTAATCGAACCCCAAAACAAGGAACAGATCCACTAATCATGGAACTAAATGAAGAATCCCCTAAATAGGTGGAAGAGGGCGCACTTGTACTCCAGTGATGAAAACAAGGGCACATATGTGTCCAGGACGGCTAGAACTGAGCAGAAACCGGATCCTGGGGCTGAAAAATTGAGGACTAGGTATTGAGAGACTACCATACTGATGACTAGATGCATGCATGATGACTAGATGCATGTAGAATGCATGCATGCATGCAAAATACAGAAATGATGGTGAGAATATTCTAACACCCCCCCACAAGCAAAACTATGAGGAACAACTGAAATGGTAGGGCCCTGGTAACTGAGACCAAACGTCACCTTGTACAACAATCTAAATAAATAAAGTGAGGAAAGAGGAAAAATCGAGTGGGAAGAAACCCCCCCCTCAAGATAGACTGTGGTAGGATGATTAATCATGTACATCACTCACCCCAAATGGTAAGTGGACTTCTCCACCGAAGAAATATTTATCAGCAAGAAATGGATCAGTAATGTGAGAAGGATGAAACCTTCCATTCTGAAAAATCAGATCTGGTTCTCCTCGGATCAAGTGGATCTCCAACAAGATCTCCGACAGATCTAAGAGTAGTGGCTTCCCATCTAGGAAGAGGAGGATCTTCAAGTGCAAGATCATTAGGTTCTTGTGGATCTGGATCTTCCATTCACTGATCTTCACTAATAGGTGCTAGATCTTCAGGTTCTTGTGGATCTGGATCTAGCATTCTCTCTTCGTCATCTTCACTCTCATACTCTGAATCTGAACTATCATGTGATGAAGATTCGCTCTCTTGGAGCTCATCAAGCAGTGGAGGTGTGGTAGGAAATCTCTCTTGCTCAACAGGATGAGCATCATGTAGAGGCCATTCCTCAAACTGTACACTCCTATCAAGGAATTTCATCATAGTAGAAGGATCAAGAAGCTTGTAGGCATTTTCATTGAATGCATAACCCACCATAATGCACTCTCTTGTTTATGGATCTAGGGCTACATTTTCTTAGTCGGAATCCTTTACCATGCTTTGGATCCAAACACTCTAAGATGAGACACATCAGGTTTTTTGTTAGGAACCCAAGTCAACCCTTCTCTTTACTTTGTTAGTATATTGTTGTTGGATGCATATGCTCTGTAAGTCATCCCGTAGTATTTTTTGATCCATAGTTTGTTTTATCCCATGATATTGACGCATAGTATTGGATTCATATGCTTTGTAAGTCGTCTCGTAGTATTATATGTTCCATGGTATTGACCCATAGCATTGGGCATAGATTTAGTATATAAGTGTGTGTTGAGGCCAATGAAGGCACCGTGAAGTTATTTGTATTGAGCTTTCTCAAAGGAGGTTTCCCCCTTGAAGTGGCCGTAAATCAATAAAAATATTATGTGATCTCATATATTGTTCATTTTATCAATTGATTGTTGCAGGTTCCTCACATTTGGTATCAGAGCACTTTCTTAGGCTCGTTGGGTGGAATTTCTGCCAATTTTTTTTTTTTTGCATCTGTTGTAGGTTCGCATATGGGAATAATCCTTATCCACTTAAATGTGTGAAGTACTTGGGAATAAGCCCTAAAACTCATTGTGAGGAGTAGCATAGGAACCCCGAAGTAGCTGGCCCATTGAGAGGACCTTCCAACGAAAAGGTAAACGACCCCCACTTGATTGACTAGTTCCCATCCGTGAGGTAAATCAAGAGCTGTCGTTTGCAAAAAAGCAGTTATCAGTTTTACCTGAACCATGGAATGAGGGGTATTTCCCCAATACGCAAGCCGTTAGACAACATTAGTGGCTGAGTGAAACCCCTGGACCATAAGGAAGCCGAGCATAATTGGGGTCCATATCTATTTTTAGTTGAATTGTTGCCAATCACTTCCTCGTCGTTGCAGATCCATCTGTTGCTGATCACTTCCGCACTGTTATAGATCCAGCCGTTTCGATCCATTCTGAGTTGTTTCAGATCTAGTCATTTTTTGATACATTCTGAAAGCCATTTCAGATCCACCCATTTTCGATCCATTCCGATCTGTTTCAAATCCTGTCATTTCAGATCTATTCCGAGCTGTTTCAAATCCCTCTGTTTCAGATCCAATTCGAGTCGTTTCATATTCCTCTGTTTTAGATCCATTCTGAAAAAAAATAGAAAAATAAAAACAAAATTATGTTTTTTGGCCATATCTCCTTTGTTTTCACTCTATTTCCCTTGAAACTTCACTAACATCTTTGCCATTCCATTTTTAATATTTCATTCCTAGGGACCCGATCCCAAATTCCACTTCCCAAAGCCAGAAATATCACATTCGTTTATTTTGAGGGTTTTCCATAACTTCCTCGATTTTCACCCAATCGCCTTCAAATTTTGCCACCATGTTCATTCCCTATTTCTGCTTCTTTGTCCCTCTCTAACAATTTTTCCCTTTCTTTCACCCTTCTTCTGAAATCCTCACTTTCCGCTTCCCTTTCCATTCGAAAGTGTCCAAAATCTAGCCAAACCCCAATTGCCCATTAGAGTTTTTCCCAAATCCAAATTTCCCTTTACTAAATAAGCTTTTGTTTGTGTTTTTCTACCCATTGAAAAAAATAACTCTTGGTTATGGTTGTCACCCACGTAGGAGCACAAATCATGGAGGAAGAACTTATAGCCCTCAAAACCAAACTCCAAGATTTGGATGAAAAATTTATCATCCTCTATCTTCAGCATTCCTCCATGAACACTGGGTTCTCTTCTTCCATCAATTTTCATAGGCTGACGCTTGATTTTCCTCGCTTCAATGGTAATGATCCGACTGGATGGATATACCGAGCAAAAGATTATTTCAGTTTGCATAATACTTTTGATATCCAAGAAGTTCCACTTGAATCCTTTCATTTTAAATAGGAAGCCCTTCAATGGTACCGTTGGTACATCAAGGTTCATGGCAAGCCAAAATGGACAGATTTTTGCCAACTCCTTTTGCAAGGATTTGGTTCTAGTGATTTTGATGACTTCATAGGAGCACTCACTAAACTTCGCCAAATTGGCACTGTGAGAGAGTATCAGACAGAATTTGAGAAACTATCCAATCACATGGAAGGATTGTCTGATGCATTCTACAGGAATTGTTTTATCAGTGGTCGTAAAGATGAAATCTACTCATAGGTTAAAATGTTTTGTCCCAACACAATGATAGAAGTCCTAGCGTTGGCTAAGTTGGCAGAGGACAAGATCAACGCCCAACAATGCTCCAAATCCACTTTTGTTCCATTCAGAAATATGGTTTCCCAATTACCTCCTATCACGCCATCTCCTCACACAACTCCTATCAAGCATTTGTCTGAAGCAGAGACGCAGGCACGTCGAGAAAAAGGGCTTTGTTATAATTGTGATGAGAAATTCACTCAGGGACATAGATGTGTTGAGAAACAACTCTATCTCATAGATGTGGATTCTCCTCCTACCTATGAACTTGGTGCAAAAGCTCTAGATACATTAGATGATCAGATTGACATTCAGTAGCCTCCTATTGACTCTGCGTCTCCGGATGACCACCCAGAGATATATCTCCATGCTTTATCCAGAGTCACCACCCCACAAACAATACGGATCAGGGGTTACTTCAAAGAGATCCCTCTTACAATACTTTTTGATTCCGGTAGCACTCATAACTTCATTGACCCTTGGATCGCCAAATGGGATGATTGTTTTATCCATCCTTGCTCCAACTTTGAAGTCCTGATTTCCAATAGGGGCACCTTACCTTGCAAGGGGAAGTGTCGCAATGTGTGCATCTATATGGACGATTATAACCTGTGCTTTGACATGTTTTCCTTGTCCTTAGGCGGATGTGATGTGGTTTTGGGTGCTCAATGGTTACGCAGACTTGGCCCCATCTTATGGGATTTTGCTGAAATTTGGACGTTGTTTTCAGTGAATGGGAAACAACACACATTTACGGGCTTACAACCAGAGTCTCTCTGCATCATCAGTTCCCATCACCTGGAAAATATTTTAAAGAAGAATTCACATGGTTCCATTGCTCAGCTCCATTCCATTCAGATGCACCCATCAACGGTCTCCACAACTCCCTTAATTAGATATGCAAGTGTCCTTGCTAAACCAGTGGACTTGCCACCTTCACGAGACCTTTCCACTAAGAATTTAGCAGCATCTACATCTGAGAAGGAAATGATGGCAATTTTGCATGCAGTACAGAAGTCGCGGTGTTGATGTATATGTAACTTCGGAATGTATTTCATCTGTATATTATATATATATTTATTGTACCCTTATAAGAGATGTGTTATTCCTATATAAGGAAGTGTCGTCATGTGGATTGACAAGTGTCGCAAGTGTGTGTACTTGCCGATGGGTTATTAGACCACCTTATGGGGTCGGCCCTGATTAATATATAATATAATGTGGGTGTATCAAAGTAGACAAGTCGGCCCCAGTAGGTCACTGGGCAAAAAGGTGAGTATAAATAGAGATAGGAGATCTCTATTTTACTCACTCGGAAAAGTAACTATCTCTCTCTCTGAAAAGTGGCGCACTAGTGAGGAGGAGGAGGATCATCTGCTAGGAGACTATCTCTATATTATTTGGTTGTATTTTGGTTGAGCCATTGCTCTCTCTATCTCTGAGGAAGTTGTGGGGTTTTTTCACCTTAGGGTTTTCCCCACGGAAACTCTGTGTCTCTTATCTCTATGCTTTTGATTCTTGTGATGCTTGTGATGCTTGTCATATTATGATTGTCATGCATTGATATACTGTAGATGTTATTCTCTCAGCAAAGATCCTATAGTATTGTGATTTAATACTGAAAATTTAACATGGTATCAGAGCTTAACTGAGAAGAAGACATTTTGCAGTGACGGAAGCTTGTATTCTTTGTTTATTGGGTTTCTCTCCACATATTTTTGAAATTCAGTATAGTAGATTGGATCTACTCATCAAGGCGCATCTATCTGTCCAATCAGAATTCAGTTCCGAGCATTTTTAGATTTGGCCCTAAAAACTAGGGTTTCCACAAAAATAGGAATTTCTGGAAACTGAAGGTACAGCTGGAAGCTCCTTGCAAAAATCAAAGGTTTGAGCTTTGGATCGAGATTTTTGGCTGGGTAGATCTCCGGGAAACTCAAACCCTAATTCAGGGCTCTCCCCAGTGAACTCGGGAGGACAAAAAGGCAATTTCTAAGGGCAAGACCTTGCTGATCTCAAATTCTGAATGTACTAGGCTGATCAGCTCTCCAAGGCGCACCTTTCTATCCTTTCGGAATTTTGAAATTCACATTTTGAATTTTTAGGGTTTCTCTGACAAACCCTAATCCGGGACCAGTTCCAGTTTTCAGCACTTCAAGTGGTAAGTCCTAAATATTTTCTATTTCCATTTGAAGTACTCTTAAAGATGTCTCTCCACACCAAGCTTGAGGATAAGCTTGAAGGGGCTGATAACTTCCGAGCTTGGAAGTATAGGATTGGGCTAATCCTGGAAGAGAATGAGTTGGACTCATATGTGAAAGAAGACATCCCTATCCCAGAGGATGAAGAGGCCAAGGCATTACACAAGAAGAACTTGGCCAAGGCAAAGAGAATCATTGCTGATTCTATCAAAGACCATCTCATACCCCATGTGTCTTCTCTCAAGACACCCAAGGAGATGTTTGAATCCTTGACCAAGCTATTTGAAGGAAAGAACATAAATCGGAAGATGACCCTGCGGAACCAATTGAAAGAAGTAAAGTTTCAGAATGGAGAAACCATTCAATCCTATTTTTCAAGGGTCTCCCAGATCAAGGAACAACTAGAAGCAGTGGATGAAATGGTGGAGAATGGTGAAGTGGTGATGACCACTCTGAATGGCCTACCCAGGTCATGGGATTCCTTTATTCAAGGAATTTGTGCAAGAAAGAAGTTGATCTCCTTCAGTAGACTTCGGGAAGAATGCTCTCAAGAAGAAGCTAGACTTATAGCTCGTGAAGAAAAGATGGGAGGTGAAGATCAAGCTCTTGCAGCTCACACCAAAAGAGGTAAATCAAAGAAGGAATCATCTCATAACAGAAGATTCTCTCACCGCCATTATCATAAAGATAAGAAAGATCTCAAATGCTTCAGTTGCAATGAGAAGGGACACTTTGCTTCAGATTGTCCCAAGAAGAAGAAAGACAACAACAACAACTTCAACAAAAAGAAAAAGAATAACAAAAGAAGATATCATGCTCATGCTTCCGAAGATGATGAACCTCCAAAGAAGAAGGCTAGGGCAGAAAGTAGCAGTGATGATGACTCATCAAGTGAAGAAGAGTATGTTCTGATCTCCGCACTCACAGGTACCATCTCCCATGGTTGTAATGATTGGTTGATTGATAGTGGGGCCTCCAAACACATGACTGGGTTCAAGGAATCTTTTATGAACCTTTCTGAACATGAATCACCCCATAAGGTGAAACTTGGGGATGATTATCAATATCCAATCAAAGGAAGTGGTGAAGCCTCCTACAACCTAGATTCTGGAAAATCATTGAAGATGAAAGAAGTACTATATGTACCTGGACTCAAGAAGAACTTACTCTCCATCTCTGCATTGGATGCAAAAGGTATGAGGGTTGCATTTGTGGATGGCCAAGTCCTAATGTGGCCAAAGGGAAAGAACATAGATGATGCAGTAGTGATTGGAGAGCAAGAGGGAGGCTTGTATAAATTGAAGGGACAACCTGAACATGCCATGGTACATGAATCCATGGAGCCAAGTGAACTTTGGCATAGAAGACTTGCTCATATGCACTATAGGGCACTTCCAATTGCAAGCAAGGCAGTAGAGGGTCTTCCTGAAAT
Source organism: Larix kaempferi (assembly GCA_027924585.1). NCBI lineage: Eukaryota > Viridiplantae > Streptophyta > Pinopsida > Pinales > Pinaceae > Larix > Larix kaempferi. Next base: position 4,048,217 of record BSBM01000435.1, read on the forward strand.
CAAGACCAAACATGAAGGTGTTTGCAAAGGATGTGCAAAAGGAAAGAACACTAAGAAGGCTTTCCCAAGCAGTGAAAGCAAGGCAAAAGACATTCTGGAAATCATCCACTCAGATGTATGTGGCCCCATGTCATCCAGTTCCCTAAGTGGGTATGTTTACTATGTATCATTTATTGATGACTTCTCCAGGAAGACTTGGGTATACTTCTTGAAAGGCAAAGATGAGGTGCTTGACAAATTCAAGGAATTCAAAAACTTGATGGAGAATCAAACTGACAAGAAGATCAAAACATTCAGATCCGACAATGGTGGAGAATTCACCTCAAATGACTTCAAGAAACTTTGCAGTGATTCAGGGATTAAGAGGGAGTTGACTGCTCCTTATAATCCTCAACAGAATGGAGTTGCATAAAGGAAGAACAGAACTATCATGGAAGCAGCAAGGGCAATGTTGCATGATCAAGATCTTCCTATGTATCTATGGGCAGAAGCAGCCAGAACAGCTGTATACGTGCAGAACAGAACACCCCACAAGATATTGGACAACAAGACACCAGAAGAGGTCTTTTCTGGTAAGAGACCTGAAGTCAGCCATCTCAGAATATTTGGTTGTCCAGTATATACTCATGTCCCAAAAGAGAAGAGAACTAAAACTAGATCCTTCAGGAAAGAAGGGCATCTTTGTGGGTTATAGTGAAAGCTCGAAGGCTTACAGAATATACTTTCCAGGATTCAAGAAGATTGATGTCAGCAGGGATGTAACATTTGATGAAAACTCAGCATTCATCAAATCAAGGAAGGCACCTACCGAAGTTTATGAAGAACCTAAGGAAACAAGATTTCAGGACACTACCATGACTGAAGCAGTTCCAGAAGTTGTTCGTGAGTTTGAAGATCCACAAGAACCTGTAGATCCACCCCGTGAGGATAACTCTCACAAGAGGAAACCTGTATGGGCTAGAGAGCTCATTCATGATGCAGAAAGATTTGGCATTCCAGAAGAAGAACACAGAGCAAAGAAGAGAACCAGATCACACACCAGCTATGTTGCCTTACTCTGTGACATTATGAACAAAGAGCCTTCCAGTTATGAAGAGGCAGCAGAAAAGAAAGAATGGAAGGATGCTATGGTTGAGGAATACCAATCAATAATGAAGAATGATGTTTGGGATGTTGTCCCAAGACCTAAAGAGAAGTTTGTTGTGACTTCCAAGTGGATCTACAAAATCAAGCATGCTGCAGATGGCAGTATGGAAAAATACAAAGCAAGATTCGTAGCTCGTGGTTTCTCTCAAAAGGAAGGAATAGATTATGAAGAAACCTTTGCACCTGTAGCCAGGTATACTTCCATCAGAACAGTACTTGCCCTGGCTGCAGCAATGAAATGGAAAATACACCAGATGGATGTCAAGACTGCTTTCCTGAATGGTGTAGTAGAAGAGGAAGTATATGTGGAACAACCACTCGGCTTTGAAATACATGACAGGGAGTCATATGTGTGCAGATTGAAGAAAGCCTTGTATGGCTTGAAGCAAGCTCCCAGAACTTGGTATGGTAGGATGGACAGCTTTCTATCTAGCTTGGGATTTACCAAGAGTAAAGCAGATTCCAACCTTTACTATAAGGTTGAGGAAGGGAATCCAGTGATTTTACTTCTGTATGTCGATGACCTATTTGTGACAGTAGATGACAGACTGATTGCAGATACTAAGAGGAAGCTTGCAGCTAAATTCGATATGAAAGATTTGGGAATGATGCACTATTTTCTAGGTATGGAGGTGTGGCAGAATGCAGGTGGGATCTTCCTTGGTCAAGGGAAGTACACAGTAGATATCCTGAAGAGATTCGGGATGATGGATTGCAAGGCCATGGCCACACCGATGGCATCGAATTTGAAGCTTCTATGTGATACTTCATCTGAGCCAATTGATGTCTCTATGTATCGTCAGATGATTGGGTCCTTGATGTACCTGACGAACACGAGACCAGACATTTGCTTTGCTGTGAACACATTGAGCCAGTTCCTGACGGATCCGAGGAGTGTTCACCTGGTTGCTGTAAAGCATGTTCTGAGGTACCTGAAGGGTACAGTGGATTATGGGCTCAGATATGAGGCGAATCAAAATTTTAACCTACAGGGTTATGTTGATTCAGATTGGGCTGGCAGTGCTGCAGACAGGAAGAGCACATCTGGGTGTTGCTTCAGTATGGGATCAGGTGTGATCTCTTGGTTTAGCAGGAAGCAGTCCTGTGTAGCACTGAGTACAGCTGAGGCAGAGTATGTTGCAGCCTGATCAGCTAGTTGTGAGGCAGTATGGCTACGGAAGCTACTGTCTGAGTTACTTGATCTCCCGCTGGAAGCTACTGGTATCTTCTGTGATAACCAGAGTTGTGTGAAGCTGTCCGAGAACCCAGTGTTTCATGACAGGTCGAAACACATAGAGATCAAATATCACTATATCAGGGATATGGTGCAGAGAGGAGCTGTGAAGCTCCTGTATGTTGCGACGGACGAGCAGATTGCAGATGTGCTGACGAAGCCACTAGCCAGAGTGAAGTTCGAGTACTTCAGAGAGAGGCTTGGCGTTCTTCAGATCGAGGACACTTCGAGGAAGAAGTGATGGACACATTTGCTGAAGCCATTCCAAGCATGTTGGAAGGAGGATCCTTCACATGGCTGTGGATGTAAGCGCTGGATGATGAGCATCAGGATGATGTTCTGGATTCTGCTTGGATATGATCAGTTGGATCATTTTATGTATGTATGTACGCATCATGTGGATGCTGGATATGATCAGTTGGATCATTTTATGTATGTATGTACGCATCATGTGGATGCTGGATATGATCAGTTGGATCATTTTATGTATGTATGTATGCATCATGTTGGATGCTTGGACCATGTATTTGTATATGTATCAGGTGGATACATTGTATGATCAGGTGGATCATGTATGGTGATATGTATCATGTATTTGTATTTGTATCAGGTAGATGCATTGATGATCAGGAGGATCATGTATGATGATATGTATCAGGTAGATACGTGGTATGCATCAGGTAGATGCATTGATGATCAGGAGGATCATGTATGATGATATGTATCAGGTAGATACGTGGTATGCATCAGGTAGATGCATTGATGATCAGGAGGATCATGTATGATGATATGTATCATGTATTTGTATCAGGTGGATACATTGATGATCAGGAGGATCATGTATGATACTTGGTATGCATCAGGTAGATGCATTAATGATCAGGATGATCATAGATGACGAGCTTCAGGATGTTGCTCCAGATGACATGCAGCAGGATGTTGCAGTGATGATCAGGATGATCATAGATGACGAGCTTTAGGATGTTGCTCCAGATGACATGCAGCAGGATGTTGCAGTGATGATCAAGATGATCATAGATGACGAGCTTCAGGATGTTGGTCCGGATGACATGCAGCAAGATGTTGCAGTGATGATGATCAGGATGATCATGGATACATCAGGATGATGTATGGTGAGTATCAGTTGATACTCTGTCGCCGTGGATCAGGTTGTGCAGATAAGCATGTAATTTGTGCCCTGGGAGATTTGCAGATGGTCTTTCGAGGTTTTGCCTATGGCATGTAATTTGTGCCCTGGGACATCTGGCAAATGCTCTTTCGAGGTTTTGCTTGGGAGGACATATAATTTGTGCCCTGGGAGATCTGCAGATAGTCTTTCGAGGTTTTGCCTATGGCATATAATTTGTGCCCTGGGATATCTGGCAGATGCTCTTTCGAGGTTTTGTCCTATGGCATGTAATTTGTGCCCTGGGAGATCCGATAGGTTGAGCTGTGTGCTTGTAATCAGTCCTGGGATGCTCTTTCGAGGTTTTGCCATGACCACACGTAATTTGTGCCCTGGGAGATCCGATAGGTTGAGCTGTGTGCTCGTAATCAGTCCTGGGATGCTCTTTCGAGGTTTTGTGGTGACCACATGTAATTTGTGCCCTGGGAGATCCGATAGGTTGAGCCTTGTGCTCGTAATCAGTCCTGGGATTCTCTTTCGAGGTTTTGTGGTGAGGTCACATGTAATTTGTGCCCTGGGAGATCCTATAGGTAGAGCCGTGTGCTCGTAACAGCCTGGGATGCTCTTTCGAGGTTTTGTGACGCACGTAATAAGTCCTGAGGATTCCACAGTATGGCCAGTGATGATGAAGACCTGCAGGTGGTGGGCCTACATCCAGTATGAAAAAGGACTAGCTCTGTAGAACTTCCTATGACGAGTAGAGTCAGAGATTGGTTGAGATAGTAGCAGCAGTGACGATGATGATGACGATGATCCAGAGAAGAAGACTTGTCTAGCAGATCTGTGTCGAGAAATACCTTCCTAGTTAAGAGGGAGTGTTGATGTATATGTAACTTCGGAATGTATTTCATCTATATATTATATATATATTTATTGTACCCTTATAAGAGATGTGTTATTCCTATATAAGGAAGTGTCGTCATGTGGATTGAAAAGTGTCGCAAGTGTGTGTACTTTCCGATGGGTTATTAGACCACCTTATGGGGTCGGCCCTGATTAATATATAATATAATGTGGGTGTATCAAAGTAGACAAGTCGGCCCCAGTAGGTCACTGGGCAAAAAGGTGAGTATAAATAGAGATAGGAGATCTCTATTTTACTCACTCGGAAAAGTAACTATCTCTCTCTCTGAAAAGTGGCACACTAGTGAGGAGGATGAGGATCATCTGCTAGGAGACTATCTCTGTATTATTTGGTTGTATTTTGGTTGAGCCATTGCTCTCTCTATCTCTGAGGAAGTTGTGGGGTTTTTTTCACCTTAGGGTTTTCCCCACGGAAACTCTGTGTCTCTTGTCTCTATGCTTTTGATTCTTGTGATGCTTGTGATGCTTGTCATATTATGATTGTCATGCATTGATATACTGCAGATGTTATTCTCTCAGCAAAGATCCTATAGTATTGTGATTTAATACTGAAAATTTAACAGGTGGCCATACCTATTAGGGAATTATTTCTGCATCAAGATTGATCACCAAAGTATGAAAAATTGCCTGGAACAACAGGTCTCCTCTCGAGCACACGTGAAATGGGTTATCCAAGTCTATAACCTACCTAGAACTTGAAACATTTTATGTTGTTGAAAACATTATATTTAAAAGTTATTGTAAAGTTTTATGTTATTGACCAACGATGGTCAAGGATGACTGTACTTGAATATTATTATTATTTAATAAATTAAAATAGGAGACACGCATCTAAAGAGGACTGTTGAAGAGTGTTCACTGACCCACTAGGAGGAGTGAACTGGTGTAGAAGGAAATTGACAAGTGGCAGCATTTGCACTCACTTACTTGTTGCTGTAGGAAGCAACTTCCCTAAAAATGTGGTCATGTTCCCCAAGGAAGGTGGAACTGAGCAGGTGGCTCATTAAATGATTTAAATGGCCCAAATACCTAGGCAGACATATATCCATCAAATTGAGCAGGAGGCTCACCACTTTTACCTTGTGGATTGATGGAAACTGGAAAAGTTGAGCGCACAAGAGACTCGATGAGGGGAATGCTAGAATGAGTTGCAGTGTAGGACTGTAAGATTATTCTGCTAAGTTTGTAGAGAGTGTTTTTTATGCAAGTTTTCATGTTTGCTGAGATACAAAGAGATTTTCACATGCTTCTATACAGTATCTTTGTCCTCGTGGTTCAGTGAATGGGCTCGGGGGTCCTAAAGAAAGTAATCTTGGTTTCGTCTAGGTGCTGTTTGGGAGGAACAGTCTTCTTTGGTTGTTTGTCCACTCTTACAATTTTGAATAGGTTCTACATCGCTCTAGATTATTTAATTCTAAACTGCTGTTATATTTCTGAAGATTTTATTTATATGTTATATGGACTTTCTAATGCTTCTTAGATACTAACATAGCCATTAGATTGACTAGTAGACAGAACTAATATTTATTTTATGTTTAAAAGTTTGAATGATTAGATCAAGAAAATATAGAATCATGAAATTAAATCCTCCCTGTATTTTTCCTTTCATCGTAGTGATGTACTCTAGTACAGGGAGTTAGCTTAAGAAAATAGATTACAAATAATCTCGTATTAATAGATTGAATTCGAATTGTATTTATCAAATAGAGAAAAGAATCTTGTAAAAATTATAGTAATCAGTAATATAAATATATTTGATCAAATGGACAGTTCAAACATACAAGTTGGTAATAAAATGAATACCATTTTATCCACAGAGGTATAACATAAACATAGTCAAATGATATTTATAACACATATATTATATATATATTTGTAAATTATTAATACATCAGAGAATACAATACAAGGGATCACCCCTTTGTTACCATTTATACATAGGTAAACTATCTAATACATAAGCTGAACAACATGCAGTCGAAGGACTCGTAGCATCAACACAAATCGATTCACAAAGAATTGAAAATCATATAAACAAATTTATTATAGCATTGTTTGACATCCCTATCATGATGTACAGGATCAACATAGAGTTTATACAAATAAACAAGCATAAAATAATTTGCACAGAACTCATATCAATTTCAAAGGAATACGATATTGGACAAATATAAGTATAAAGTAAAACATCAATACTCTAACAGAGTGGGATCAAATCCCTTAATTTCCTAAATCGACAAACTCATATTTTCCGAACAACTCTAAGTCAAATGAAGACTCTGTACAATTGTACGCTTGAACAGATATGCTATAAGCATTCACACAAAACATCACAACCAAATTAATCGCATACTTTTAACTGAACTGAACTGAAAAAAAAAAAAGAAAAAAAAAAAAAAAAAAGTGAGAGAGCCGTAATGGCTTTGAGAAACCTATATTGAAATCGTGAAATCGTGTTCCCATCTTGAGCATTGCCCATATCTTCATATCATTCATGATTTCAAGAGGGTTTAGTCAAGGTTTAAGAAACTACCAGTAAGAGAGCCGTAATGGCTTTGAGAAACCTATATTGAAATCGTGTTCTGTACAATTGTACGCTTGAACAGATATGCTATAAGCATTCACACAAAACATCACAACCAAATTAATCGCATACTTTTAACTGAACTGAACTGGAAAAAAAAAAAAAAAAAAAAAAAGTAAGAGAGCCGTAATGGCTTTGAGAAACCTATATTGAAATCGTGAAATCGTGTTCCCATCTTGAGCATTGCCCATATCTTCATATCATTCATGATTTCAAGAGGGTTTAGTCAAGGTTTAAGAAACTACCAGTAAGAGAGCCTTAATGGCTTTGAGAAACCTGTATTGAAATCGTGTTCTGTACAATTGTACGCTTGAACAGACATGCTATAAGCATTCACACAAAACATCACAACCAAATTAATCGCATACTTTTAACTGAACTGAACTGAAAAAAAAAAAAAAAAAAAAAAAAAAAAAAAAAAAAAAAAAAAAAAAAAAAAAAAAAAAAAAAAAAAAAAAAAAAGAAAGAAGAAGAAAGAAGTAAGAGAGCCGTAATGGCTTTGAGAAACCTATATTGAAATCGTGAAATCATGTTCCCATCTTGAGCATTGCCCATATCTTCATATCATTCATGATTTCAAGAGGGTTTAGTCAAGGTTTAAGAAACTACCAGTAAGAGAGCCGTAATGGCTTTGAGAAACCTATATTGAAATCGTGTTCTGTACAATTGTATGCTTGAACAGATATGCTATAAGCATTCACACAAAACATCACAACCAAATTAATCGCATACTTTTAACTGAACTGAAAAAAAAAAAAAAAAAAAAAAAAAAAAAAAAAAGTAAGAGAGCCGTAATGGCTTTGAGAAACCTATATTGAAATCGTGAAATCGTTTTCCCATCTTGAGCATTGCCCATATCTTCATATCATTCATGATTTCAAGAGGGTTTAGTCAAGGTTTAAGAAACTACCAGTAAGAGAGCCGTAATGGCTTTGAGAAACCTATATTGAAATCGTGTTCCCATCTTGAGCATTGCCCATATCTTCATATCATTCATGATTTCGAGAGGGTTTAGTCAGGGTTTAAGAAACTACTACATAAATAACCTCCAGTGAGACTCTACCCATGAATAAAAATGCATTAATATTGCCAAATATAGTCATCACAATTATTTGGGTATAAACCCTTTTTCCACAAGACCATTTTGCAACCCTATCGAAAGATTGGATTCAGGGTTGAATCCTGTTGATAGTACAAATAATAAAAATCTACAATAGAGTAAGGGCCTAGGGTCACATTTAGGCAGAAATACAAACCAAACATTCATAAAATTCATATCAATATAGAGCCTTCAATGGCATACATTACCGAATCGAAATGGTGATATCTCTTATGGCTTCCCCAGTATTTTCATTTGGAATAAAATACAAAAGTATGAACACATTCAACACTAATGCACATGAATGGAGGAACATCAAAGTTGCATGAATATATTTATACTGTATAAAGATGTCGAATGGCCCATATCCATTTTACAATTGCCGAATGGTTGTTCTAACTCTGTAACAATTCGAATATAGACAAGTAAAATTACTAAAAACCATATCATTAACTCATTGGTCTAAAACCCCAGCATCCAACAAAGAAAACAATTACTTTCCAAGAATGCTGCCCAACTTTCCAAATGGAATTACAATAGAACAAACACTAGAGAGTACCGATACAGGTAGCAACACCAACTCTGTTGATAGAGGTATCATTTCGTGGAAAGGCCCGAAGCTTACCATGGTCATCCAAACCACATGAGATGCCATTGTTCATTAAGATATCACCAAGATATCATCATCATTGGTAGAGAACACCTGGAGGGCATGATGACCTCCTATCATTGCAACAAAAAATTAACTATTAAAATATGAATTATTTAAACCATAAAGAGATGTAACTAGATGAGAAGAAGAACTGAAAACATTACCTTTGTGAAACCACTACTTCCTCGACCTCGAGCTATAGAGTGTACATTGGCTAGGAGCTCCACAAAAAATACAAAGACTCCGCTTCCAACCTCTCTGTGGAAACCTCCCACAGCCTAGGTCAAAACAACAAATGAAATATCTGTGCAAAAATGTCCATAACATTGGCGATCGAGAGCTCCAAGGAGCAAGTGAGCAAAATGAAATTCGTGATAACCCATTCTCGAGGTAAGGGTTGAGGGTTCTACGATCGAGGATCCAAGTTGGGGAACGATCACATAGCCTCATTTAATTTCACAGCTTCCAACCATAAATCCGAAATTCATACCTCATTTCTAGTTTGAAAACACATTTTTTCTCTGGATTAATACCTTGTGTAAATGCTACTGGGAGAACCCCTTTTGCATAAGTGTTGGATCACATAAAACTTACACCATCGAGTTTGGTTAGGGATCTCCATCCCTATAGTATGGTAGGACAAAAAAATTACAATGTTATATAATTAATCATGTAGATAAGATGTAGCTAACCATGCTAATCACGGTTATAACACCTTTTCCAATGTGTGGACGTATGCCTTACCTGTAACCTGGCAAGGTAATAGGATGCATTAGATTATAAATCTAAGTAAGCATTCGGGGCAATCACAAGAACCCCTTCAATAAAAAGAAGAACACGTTCAGTAATATTTTTCGTAATAGTAAGCTATATACACTACATATATTATAAACGATGTAATTGGCAAGCAATTATAGATAATGATGCAAACACAAGTATTGTAGCATAAACTTCAACAAGGACAGTCATACATGAAGGACACATTGCCGTAACTATTATAAGATTCAATTTCCCGCTTAGAACATAAACAGTAAGATCAATCATAACAAGTATTTATTCCGCAGATTAGTGAGTAACAAAAACAAATACTAAGCGAAGTTCATCACAGCCTAATGCTAGTTTCGTCACTCACAAAAATTTTAAATTTTGATGGATTTTGGAGGTGTTACATGTGGTATCAGAGCGCAAGTTCAAACACTAGGCCTGAAAGTGGCTCAACTCGCGCATTTAAATTAAATAGAAAAACAAAATTACTGACTTCTTTCAAATTTGTTTCTGTACAGAAAACCATCTATTTATTTTGCAGGTAATGGAAGGAGCAGAGGCATCTGCCAAGGATGGATCCCATCATAATGAACAAAATAATAATGAATGGGAACATGTTAACAAAGAAAATATATACCTGGAATTAAATGATAATTCATCCGAACTACTTCAAACTGTTAAATATTTAAAAGATGAAATGAAAATTGTTAAGGAAGAAAATGAAAGAATTATGAAGGCACACAAAGAACTAAATCAAATATTGCTAGATAAATTTCATAATGGGGGAAGATATAAAAGAACAGAATCTAAATCTGAATCTGGAACCATGTCTTATCAACACAAAGGTAAGAAGTTAAAATTCTCTAAAAATGAAAGTAATTCCTCTTCTGAAACTAATGTTAAAACACATAGAAAGAAGCATTAGTATTCCAGTGACAGTAGTGATAGTGACTGCAGACCTAAAAAGAGGAAATACAAACCATATGAAGAAATCTTAGGAGAGTTGAAAAAGATAAAACCTCCAATGTTTAATGGACAGATAGAGAAAGGCGAAGAAGCCGAAACATGGCTATCGGGTATGAAGAAATTCTTCCAAATTTATAACTACTCCGATTGGCTGAAAGCTAAAATGGCTATTTACAATCTAACTTGGAAGGCTAATATATGGTGGCAAGATATAAAAAGAGTAAAAAGCATTAAAGAAAGGAATGTAACTTGGAGTACTTTTAAGAGATATTTTAAAAAGAAATTTCTATATGAACAATACTATGAAGAAAAGGCTAAAGAATTCTATGAATTGAAGTTAGGCTCTATGAACATGAAAGAGTTAAGGAGTAAATTCTTAAGTCTAATAATATTTGTACCATATATCATTGATAAGAAGCCTAAGATACACAGATTTCTGAGTTTCTTACCTTTCCACATCAGGGACAGAATTGATTATTATAACCCTAAGACCCTTGAGGAAGCTATGAGGAAGGCAAATTTCTGTTATGAACAAAACAAGAAAAAAGGGAAAGTGTACCTAGTTGGAAGGTTAATAGACCAAGTAATTTCGAACAAAGAAGGAAGAATTTTTAATTTAATAGGAATGTTGGAAATACAAATTCTCAAAATTTTCCTAACATAAATTTTCAGGGAAAATTTTTTAAAAGCAATGCACAGCAAAATTTCATAGCAGCAAGAAATAGGGATATACCTAATAATTACGTTAAAAATAATGAGCAAAAAGAACTTGTAAAATGATGGGAATGTCAAGGACCACATTATGCAACAAATTGTCCTAACCGAAAAAGAAACGTAAGCAACATCCATACAGTGCAGGAAGAGGAAACAGTTGGTGACCTAGCAAGGGAGATGCCTAGAATCAATGCAGTCTTGGAGAATCGATAGGTTGATCATCAAACCTCAATGGTCAAAATAGAAGGTATGCTAAAAAACAGACCCATCTCTATTTTAATTGACCCAGGTGCTAGTTTAAGTTATGTATCACCTGGTATAGTAGCAAGTTGTAAATTGAAATTGGAAAAGTTTGAAAAGTCTTTGTTGGTTCAGTTAGCCACATGAATCAATTTAAGACCCAAGTAAAACTGAATGTATTACCTTTAGGGTAGTATCATGTTTTAATAGGTATGGACTGGCTAGAAAAGCATAGAGTAGTTTTTAATTGTTTTGAAAAGACATTTACATGCTTGAATGAAAAAAGAGAAACTATTGTAGTAAAAGGTATTCCTAGAAAGGTTTCTGTTAGTTAGATTTCTGCTTTACAAATGAAAAAGGTTGTACATAAAGGATGTAAAGTATTTGATATACATTTAATAAATGATGAACACCCAGTAAAGAAGATAAATTAAAACTTGAAGATATACCAATCCTAAGGGACTTTTCATATGTATTCCCAGAATAAATTCTAGGTTTACCTCCGAAAAGAGAATTGGAATTTATCATTGAGTTGGTAGCTGGAGCTATACCAAACTCAAAAGCTCCTTACCGGATGAATATCCTAGAGCTTAATGAATTGAAACTAGAGTTAAAGGAGTTAATAGATAAAAATTACATAAGACCAAGTGTGTCTCCTTGGGGAGCACCAATCATTTTCGTTAGAAAGAAAGATGGTACCTTATGCCTATGCATCGATTATCGGCAGTTAAATAAAATGACAATTAAAAACAGATATCCATTGCCCCGCGTAGCTGACCTGTTTGATCAAGAAAGTGGAGAAACGATATTTTCAAAAATAGAATTGAGATATGGATATCATCAAGTTAGAATTAAAGACGTAGATATCTTTAAAACTGCTTTTAGAACCTGCTATGGGCATTATGAATTTGTAGTTATGCCTTTTGTGTTAACAAATGCTCCAGCTGTTTTTATGTGCTTAATGAATAATGTCTTACATAATTATTTGGATAAATTCGTAATTGTTTTTATTGATGCATACTAATCTATTCAAAGACCAAGGAAGAAAATCATGAACACTTACAAATAATATTACAAGTCTTAAGAGAACATCAACTGTACGCTAAATTTAGTAAGTGTGAAATCTTTAAGGATAAAATACAATATTTAGGTCATGTGATATCCAAAGATGGAATCTCAGTTGACCCGAATAAAATAAGAGCAATAAATGAATTACCTGTCCCTAAATATGTAACAAATGTGCGATCGTTCATGGGGATCATAGGTTACTACTGAAAAATTATAGAAGGATTCTCAAGAATCGCAAATCCAATAACATCTTTACAGAAAAAGGGAAATAAATTTGTTTGGGATAAAAAATGTGAAGAAAGTTTTAAAAATTTAAAAGAACTGTTAACTAATGCACCTATCTTAAAAATAACAGATCCAAACAAGACTTTGTTGTATGCACTGATACATACAATGAAGGATTGGGTGGTGTCTTAACACAAGAAGGTCATGTAATAGCATATGAATCAAGAAAGTTAAAAATTCATGAGAAGAATTATGCTACCTATGACTTTGTAGTGCCCCTAGACTACTGCAGACCTAGAGGGAACCTATTTGAGTGACCCAACTGAGTGAAACATTAATAAAACGACCCCTTGATGGTATATTGAGTATATTCATGACTACGACTCATTGTGAATCAATAAATAATGATATATGTGTATATGGATAGTTGATGTAAATGAATGATTACAGGTTGTTTAATGATTAACTTTGATTATGGAAAATGTACATATGAATGATGCTTAACGACTAGTTGTATGAGTGATTATGTGATGAGAATGAAGAAGGTAAATACTGACGAGATGCATTTCTGATTAGATGACGGAGTAATGTTATGAGTAAAATATAAATGCTTAACAAAGTAGCAAATTGATGAATCAAATTATGACAATTGAGGACAATACTACTAATATATGTTAGTGAGAAATGTGTGTAGCGACAGGTGAAACGGTTCATCGACGGACACACAAAGGAATTGAAGGGCCATAGAGTATGGATAACTCACACATGGGTAGAGTGAAAACGATATCGACTTCCGACGGAATACCACGCATGAGCACATAAGCAGTAATCCGCTTGCTCAAGGGGAAAGTGTGAGGGCGTACGAGGTGGGCCACGACAGAGCTGGTCATGTACGAGTTGGGGGGCATGCAGTGAGAACAGACTCACTCCGCAATGCCATTAGTCCCTAATAGCGTGTAGAGGGAGGATAGAAGGTAATGGCTCCTGAAATCCCTACATGAAGTTTCCGCAAGTCAAAATGAAAGGATGGCGGTAGAAGGGCCCGACGATGCGGTACCCTGCCGAGAACAGAAAGAGTGGACGCAAGGACCCGATGATGTGGTGCCTTGCCGAGAAATGAAAATGATTGATGACTGGACCCAATGGAGTGGTTCCATGTCAGGGAAATGAATTAAGGAATAGGGAGGCCCAACGGCATGGCACCGGGATCCTAGTCAAAACGATTGTTAACTTAATGACCTAAAAATGTATAAATTGCACCTAGAGCATTTACTTAGGAAAATGCATTTTTAGTACTTTTAACATTAGAAATTGTTATTTATGCGCTTGCACATAGAAGAATATTTTGGCATTTAAAATATTAGAAATGGTTATTTATGCATTTGCACATAAAATAATATTTTGGCACTTAAAATATTATAAGTGGTTATTTATGCATTTGCACATGAAATAATATTTTTGAGTATTTAAAAATATTAAAAATATTTATTTAGGAGCAAAATGGAATCCTAGGCATGGACACCTAGTCAACTCCACCTACACCACAAATCTAGGAGTTAAGTGAAATATCTTGGGGACAAACATGAGCAAACTTAGGAATGTTGGTGCATCTCCTAGAGAAACTGACACATGAATGGGTGATTATTATTAAATTAGAAATTTAATAAAATATGTATTTATGGATGAAGCGACATGTGTTGCATGGAATTTTCCTTTAAAAGGAAGGCATTGGGAATGTGTAAAGGACCCAGATCCTGGATGGATATCGTAAATGTGGAAAAGATAAAAGACTTGCTGCTATTGAGGGTTTGGCTGAAAATTTTTTTGGGGGGGAACCCAAGCTGAGTTTCTTAATTCGTGTGTGTGAGGTCTATGGCCCAAAGCTCGGGGGAGGCCATGTGACTGAAAGTATGAGCCTATGGTTGGGTGGCGAAGCTAACGGTTGCTTCGCCAATGGTTAAACGAGCTTCTTCTGGGGGGACACAACGCATGAAGAGGACGGCAAGGGGAAGCAGGATTGGATTGACGACTACCCCTCTAGCAACGGATTCGACCTGTTGTAACAGGTTTTGTGTTTTTGTTAGTTCTCAAATTTGATAAGTTTTATAAATGATTATGCATTTAAATGGCTATATTGTGTTTTTAAGTTTCTAATAATTTTCTAAGTAGGACCTCCAAGGGGGGGGTTACATTTGGTATCAGAGCTGGTTGAACCTTGAGCGCACCGGATCTCATTTCTAAATTCTATTGAACTGTGTGCTAACAGAGGTGTTCGTCGGTGGATTGTTAAAAATGAGGAGATCGGAACAAAGTGACATTGAATTTTTGCACTACTGTCGGCTGTAGAATTCTTCATCGAGACAGGTAATTCTCTTTATTTAATTCATTTCTCTGCTGAATGATCCAGTGATTGAATCTTGTGAAATTTGCATATTATTCATGAAGAATAGGTTCTGTATGTCTATTTATGTGGATACATGTTGGCTTTAGATCTAATTGTTGTATAGAACCGAAACTCAATTTACATCCCATTTGGGGAAATATTATTTGGTTCTCTGTATGAGTTTACCTGCCAAGATCTAAGTGCACGCAGATCTACATATCTGTGTGTATGTTGGCTATATGAGTGGGTATCTTAAACGTTTCCTCCAGTGGCTTAATTGTTAGTAAGAGAAGAAATTTAAGGAGGTATTTGTTTACTGAGGGCATGCATTTTATTTTTGCAGATAAATTATATAATTATTTCTACTGTTTGTATAAGATCATTGATTAGTTTCTGTAAATTATTTTTGCAGATAAATTATATAATTATTTCTTTTGTTTGTATAAGATCGTTGATTAGTTTCTGTAAATAATGTATCTCCTCATTACTCATTAAAAGTCTTCTGCACATATCTTTCACCAGAAATTAATACATGCTTAATGCTCTTTGCTTATATTTTTTTTTTCTTCTGAAGGTGTAAGCCCCTGATCAAGCTTTCCCTATGTTTGTTAAGAGTTGTAATCTCAATGGTCCTAAGTTGGTTAGTTAGTTGAGTCAATTGTCCTAAGTTAGTTGAATTAAGTCATTAATTGACTCATGGTTTACACTAGCCCATAGTATTAGCCAGTGGTTTTGGTCTTATGTTAAACTATATATATGTGTGCTTAATAATGAGAAGGCAATAAATATGCCCGTTTATATTTCTGCTCTATTCTATGTCTCTACAAATTTTATCATGGTATTAGAGCATATGGCATGATCCATACTTTTTGTTGTTGGGTAAGCCTTTTCACATAGTGGAAAGCACACACATGTAGATCAGCTTTGTATGAGAGCTGACGACCTGATCCTTGGATCTAGTTTTTGGGTAATCATTTTTAGAAATTGGAGACAACACACACATGGCTAGAAGTTGCAGCACGGGACGGAGACGGTACACTCGGATAACATCAAAAAAAAATATTCGGCCTTGAAGGGAGGATGTCGCACTGTACCCGAAGGAAAAGTGCGACGGTGTCGCACCTTGGCTGAGGACAACCTGCGACAACCATCGCAAGCTTTCTCAGTGGAAAAGTGCGATGATCAGCCTTGGAATTATAGGATTTTATCTGTCGCACCCCATCAACGCACTGTGTCAATTAGTAAAGTGCGATGATCAGTTTAACAACTATCATACTCCATGGCAAGCATGATCATGAAGCCAATCTCAGATTCAATGCTGAATGACCAGATCTAGTTTTTAAAGAGAAATATTGTTGACGCTGAGCCAAAATTTTGGACAACGTTCCAGCTTTGATTGCAGAAGATTGAGTCTTGTAGAGATCGATCCAAGCAGACCCTCTGTAGAAAAAGGGAAGAGCAGATCTGAAGACTGAAGGACCACTAATACTTGAAGAAAATCAAGAAGATCAAAGATGGTGGTAGAAGAGCTACCAAAAGAAATTGAAGAGGTAAGAAATCTGTTAACCTCAATAGGTTCACGGCAAACCTTTGATGGAGATAATTATGATTTATGGGCATTGAAAATTAGGCATCTGTTAAGGTCACAAGATCTGTGGAATTTTGTAGTTGAAGAGGATCCTAGTGATCTAGAATCATTTCAGAATTTGACAGAGTATCAAAAGGAAAGAATGCAAGTTGTTGCCTTAAGTATCATACAAAATGGTATAGACTATTCCATCTTTCATAGCATTTCAGACGCTTCTACTCCCAAAGAAGCTTAGGATATATTGAAATCAGAGTTCAGTGAAGAGGAACCTATAAAAGAAGATGAAGCAGAGTTCAGTGAAGAAGAACCTGATGTAGAAGAAGATGCAGCGGAGTTCAGTGAAGAAGAACTTGAAATAGAAGAAGATGAAGTAGAGTTCAATGAAGAGGAACCGGATGACTTTGCAATCCATGCAAAGCACCCAGAATCCCACAGTGAAGTGAAAGACAACCAATAAGACTGTGTTTATGATGCATCCAATGATAAAGTAAGCTCAACAAAGCTTGTTGATCTAGCTCTGTTTGCTAATGGCAGTGAAATAAAACCTGTCAATATTGAAGTCCCTAGTGACGTGAGTGATAATCTCTCAGAGAAAGAGACTATTGATAGAAGTAGTGAAAGTCTCTTAGAGAAAGAGACAACTGATAGCAGCATAGAAGATGCAGAATCCAATTCATCAAAGAACCAGAAAACCAGAAGTTTGAGGGAGCTATATGAGCAGAATCCCATTTTTTATGAGCAGTATGAGTATGCCCTGTTTCCCTGTCAGCCCATAGTTTCCGAGGAAGAAGTGAAGGATGCACATTGTGCACAAGATGCATCAGTTAATGATGATATAGCTGCCATTGAAACAACGGAAGAGGAAGATGAAGAAGAGGTGAAACTCAGTGAAAGAAGAGAAAAGCTGAAATATATGTATCTTTTTTCCGACAAATATTTTAAGTGTGCAGGTAAAATGGACAGCAACATACAATATGTTGAAACAGAAGAAGAAGAAGACTTGAACTATATTCCAGGACCAATGAAAGCAATAACACTGGTTATTATGCAGAAGACAAAGAAGATGTTGAAGAACACCTACTTAGCATCAAGTTCAAGAAGACAAAGAAGAAGCAGTCCAAGTACACATCAAGGAAGAAAGTAAAGCTTAAGTTTATTTGAATGAAATGTATGCCTAGCTGAGACATAGACTAGTAGGCACAACACTTAGTCATTGATAGTGCTAACCACACCATCCCACTTGAGATTAAGGGGGTGTGTTAAGAGTTGTAATCTCAATGGTCCTAAGTTGGTTAGTTATTTGAGTCAATGGTCCTAAGTTAGTTGAGTTAGGTCATTAGTTGATTCCTAGTTTACATTGGCCCATAGTATTAGCCAGTGGTTTTGGTCTTATGTTAAACTATATATATGTGTGCTTAATAATGAGAAGGCAATCAATATGCCCATCTATGTTTCTACTTTATTTTGTGTCTCTGCAAATTTTATCAATAGCCGTGCCCTGAACTCACTCTTGTATCGTTGTTTTGTAAGACCCCCAACTGGGGTCTCCTTTAACTTTTATATACAGTCAATTATTGTAGTTCTGTTCAAAATTTCTATTTTGTTTCTGTTGAGATTTCTGTTCATGTTTTGGTTAAGTCTCTACCCTCATTACTAGTTTGGGCTCTTAACAAAAAAATAATAAATAAGTGTTTACATTTACCAAAAATGGAACAACTATAATCTGTTATGTCCACCTCTAACCAGCTATTGTTGTGCAGGAGCAGCAAATATAACAACACAGCATATAAATTATTTTGCAATTTACATTTTTACATAATTTTACAAGGTAGAATGATAAAACATACCTGCTGAAAAATACCTGTAGATAGCTGCAGATCCCCTTTTTTTTGTTGCTGTCCTCGTTGCTGCTTCTCCTTGCTTTTCCCTGCAGTCACAAGCCTTCCCACAGTTCTGAAACTCAACCAACCGAACCAGTTTTGCCACCCTGCCAACTGGCGAGGTCTCGCCGACCACCCAGCTCCAAAGGTACCCCTTTGGACCCCCGAGCCCAAACCGAGTACAAGCCAACCCGTTATATCCCTTTAGAAAACCTCCAGCAAAAACCCCCTTTCAGCTCCTTTCAGCTCTGCTCTAAAATTTCTGTCTCTGCTCTCCCAAAAACTTCCTCCCAAAATAACTATGGTAGAAAAAAGGATCCCCTTCTCCTTCCCCCTTTCACCATCTTATACCAAATTTGCCGACTCTTCCCATTACTACCCTTATCCCTAAATTAAATTTCCTCCAACCCATTCAGCCCTCAACTTGGACTTGGACTTTTTAGATATTAATTTAATATTAAAAGTGTTGGTTGGGTCACTTCTCAACCGTAACCTTTAATTCAATTAAATTTAATCATTTATTTAATATAACAATTTTAACATATCCTTATTCATATTCAACATTTGACCATTTAATTAATAAATAATAAATGTTATATACATATTATATAGTTTAACTTGCATGCTTCCCCATTTAATTTAATCAACAGTAATTATCAAACCATTAATTATAATTACCTAATCATTTAATTAATGGTTTCTAATATTTTTAATATGTAAATTCTCTTTAATTATAAATTCACTAATTCAATTTATTAATTACCAATAATAATCCCGTTTTCTAATTAATCTTAAGCATGATCCTTATAAAACTAATGGTTTATAACTTAATTCTTATCCATACTTCTTAATTAATTATCTAACCTTGCAATTAATATTTACTTATCAAATTAATACTACTAAATTTTACATTACAATAATCATTTAACCATTTTAACCCTTAGTTTTACTAAACATCTCATTAGCATTCGATTAATCATTACTAACTAGGTTGCATTATTTTACTACATAATTTAACCGTAACCTGTTTATTACTCAGCAATAATTAATCATTAATGTACAATAATTAACATTAATCAACATTATTAACCTTAATTGACAGTAATTAACATTAATCTACATTGTTAGCCTTAATCATCATTACTAACTTTAATCGACATTATTAACATTGATCAACAATAGTTAATTATGAAACGACAATAATTAACATCATTATTCAACAATATTTTACACAATTTATAAATATGTAGGCGAGTTATGTAAGCGTAGCTACTGCTTACATACATCACGTAAGTACACTAACAATAATAATTCACGCACACCGATCATAATCACGAAACTTTATTATTTACTGACACATGTTTTAACATAGTTTGCAAGGTACAATCCTTTAACTAACTGAAGTCTTATTAGTTACGACGATTCATACATTTCTGAGTTACGACACATACTCAAACAAGGGTTTTACATACCTACAGTTAGATCTTGTTTTCACCCCTACTTCACACTACACCTATCTACCTACATCATTACTAACTTCCACATCCTATCCTGTCCTCTGCTGGACTACCCTGGAATGTCAAGTCATGACCGGTTCCAGCTAGAACCCGTAAGCGGAAGTGTCGACTACATCGACCAGCTTCCCCAGCAGGCAACCATCAGTCATCATCACACACCTTGGGGAGCGCGCCGTAGCACAGCCCTCCCATGACTCTGGGTTTCGGGGATAAACGGTGGGTAAAGCCTCCACCCCCCTAATGGAACAAGGGACTATGTCTACTCGACATAACAACAGCGTTGCACTTGTACTCGGTCTGTCATCGTATAACCGATCTGGGCGGTTGAGTTTCCTGAAACCCTACCCCACCCATGTCATAACATACATCGTAATAAACAGCATAATAACCATACGAAAGTAAATAATGCATCACTCGCATACCATTTTATCTTTCGAAGTCCGCGTCCCCGAGGCTCTCCCACCCCGTAGGATCCAGCTATCACTTAGCCGTTTCAACCTGTAAGTCAGTCCTCGACATACAATATAGAATATCGCGCATAAATCCTCGATATGTACACACATATATTTCATCATAACATAACGACAATAAACTCATTCATTCGCCATGCACCTGGCATAACATTCATTGATTTCAACATATAACTGTAACGGTATCCACGTACCCATCATTTAATAAATTTCCATATATTTGACATAATTAACACATGATACATATCTAAACATGACTATCGATCTTAACACTATCATCATACACACACATATATATATATCGGCAAAATAATAGAACCATGTCCACAGTGTCGTCAACTGACGAGGTCTCACAATCAAACAAATACAACATATAATAGTAGTTCAAGTAGAAATGTCAAAACGGGGTGTTACATACACCCACCCTTCAGGAAACTTCGTCCCGAAGTTATGATCAAAATAACGTGGGATAATCACGACGCATAGTCTCTGCGTCCTCCCAGGTAGCAGAACCTGGGCTATATCGGTCCCACTGGACCTTAACTTGGTCCACCAAACGGTGCCTCAACTGTTTAACTCTGCGGTCCAATATAAGTAATGGTTCGACCCTGATGGTTCCCTCGTCCGAAACCTGCAGTTCCTTCCAATTTATTTTATGTGACTCATCAGCTACATAATGTCGTAAAACACATACATGAAAAACATTATGAGTTTTGTGCAAATGGGGTGGCAGCGCAAGACGATACGCGACGGGTCCAACCTTTTCTAAAATTTCAAAGGGTCCTATAAATCGTGGTGACAACTTTGTCCCTTTCCCAAACCTGATGGTACTTTTGCTAGGCCTGATGCGGACGAACACTGCATCACCAACCTTATAGCTTCGGTCAACCCTATGCGCATCGGCATAACTCTTCTGTCTATCCTGTGCTTCCTTTAACCGCTGCCTGATCTGAACAACCTGTTCTTCCATCTCCTGAATCAACTCAGGTCCTATAATTACTCGATCCTCTAACCTTTCCCAACTCAATGGTGTCCTGCATGGCCTTCCATATAAAGCTTCATATGGAGGCATCCCAATTGAACTATGGTAACTGTTGTTGTAAGCAAACTCTACCAAAGGTAAGTGCTTTTCCCAATGAGTTTGTTGATCCATGACATACATTCTAAGCATGTCCTCCATCACCTGATTCACTCTTTCCGTTTGTCCATCTGTCTCTGGATGGTAAGCAGTGCTTAGGTTCAACTGAGTACCCAACGCTGACTGCAAACTCGTCCAAAACCTGGATGTAAACCTGGAATCTCTATCTGATATAATCTTCTTGGGAAACCCATGGAGACGAACTACTTCATTTATGAATACACGTGTTACATCTGTGACATCATAGGTCTCCTTAACTGGAATGAAGTGAGCAGTCTTGGTCAGTTTGTCAACGATGACCATAATGGCATCATGCCTATGAGAGGTAAGAGGTAATCCCACCACGAAGTCCATGGAGATAACCTCCCACTTCGACATAGGAATGTCATGTGGCTGCAACAGACCTGCCGGGTGGTGATGATCAGCTTTTACCTGCTGACACTCAAGGCACCTAGCGACGAATTTGACCACGTCGCTTTTCATCCCTGCCCAAAAGAAGAGTTGCTTCATGTCTGCATACATCTTCTTTACACCCGGGTGTGCACAATACACTGCTCTGTGGGCTTCTTTAAGGATAGTCTCTCTAATATCTCCCTCCTTAGGAATATACATCCTCCCTTGATACCGTAACAAACCATCAGCTTCCAACTCATAGCCTTCAAACTTTGGTCCCACCGGTTTCCCATTCTGGAGTGCTGCTGTGACCTTTAGGTACCAACTATCCCCGAGTAGCTGCCCTAAAATTCTTTCCCTCAAATCCACCTTCAAAGGTATAAGAGAGAAAAGTCTTGGTTTTCTGCTTAAGGCATCTGCTACCACATTCTCCTTCCCCTTGATGTAGGAAATCCCAAAATCATACTCGCTCATGAATTCACTCCATCGCCTTTGCCTAGCATTTAGGTCTCTCTGAGTGAAGATATACCTTAAGCTTTGGTGATCAGACTTGAGTTCGAAGCTTCGTCCAACAAGGTAATGTCTCCAAAGCTTCAAAGCTAACATCACTGCAGCTAACTCTAGGTCATGAGTAGGGTAATTCTCTTCATGTGTTTTTAGCTTTCTCGACGCATAAGCTATTACTCCACCTTCCTGCATCAACACTGCACCCAAACCTTGCCTTGAAGCATCGGTGCAAACTGTGAATTCCTTCTCCATATCTGGAACCCGTAGAATTGGTGCACTCGTCAATAGTCTTTTCAGCTCGGTGAATGCGGCATCACATTCATCTGTCCATTCGTACCTAGTGCCCTTTCGCTGTAGGGTAGTTATGGGTTTTGCGATTTTTGAGAAACCCTCAACAAACCTTCTATAATATCCGGCTAACCCCATGAAGCTCCTTACTTCATGCGCATTCTTTGGCACGGGCCAATCCATTATGGCCTTCACCTTTTCAGGGTCCACAGAAATTCCCTCACCGGAAATTATATGCCCTAGGTAATGGATCTCCTTCTGATAGAACGAACATTTGGACAACTTACCATACAACTGATGCTCCCTTAAGCATGACAACACTATTCGCAAGTGTTCCTCGTGCTCCTGCTCATTCTTGGAGTAGATGAGTATGTCGTCCAAGAAGACTTGCACAAATTGATCTAAGTATTTTCGGAACACACTATTCATGAGACTCATGAATACGGCTGGGGCGTTGGTCAAACCGAAGGGTACCACCACAAACTCATAGTGCCCAAACCTGGTTCGAAAAGCAGTCTTAGGTATATCACCTTCCTTAATCCGTAGCTGGTGGTAACCTGATCGTAAATCGATCTTTGAGAAGACTGTCGCCCCTTTCATTTGATCAAAGAGATCATCAATTCGAGGTATCGGGTACCTATTCTTCACGGTGGCCCTATTCAAATCTCGGTAATCAATGCAAAGACGCAAGGAACCATCCTTCTTCTTCACAAAGATTACTGGCGCACCCCACGGTGAAATACTTGGTCTGATGAACCCTAGATCTAGCAGTTCCTTCAACTGCATTTGCAACTCACAAAGTTCTGGGGCCGTCATCCTGTAAGGTGTCTTTGATGTTGGCTCTGAACCGGGTTTTACCTCAATGGTAAAATCAAGTTCCCTTTTAGGAGGTAACCCAGGTAATTCCTTTGGGAATACATCACTGAACTCAGCTAACACTGGATAGTCATCAAAGGAGGGTCCCTTCTCACTGTTTACCGCTTCAACAATGTACAATTGGCATCCTTGTCGCATACATCGCTTTACGTTCATCGTTGATATGAAACGTAGGGACACCTTCCGTTTGATACCCTGGATCTTGATGGCCTCTCCGTTGTCATTAATGCAAAGAACTTTCTTCCCATAACAGTCCAAGAAAGCTCGATGTTCCTCAAGCCAATTCATACCTATGATGAGATCATAAGTTCCGAGGGTGGTGACGTACACTTTGACTTGTGTAACACACACCCCGAGATCCACTACACACTTATCGACACTAGGTCCTACTGCTTGCTTTACCCCTGAAGCCATTTCGACTAAGCTGAAATCATCATGCTCGTAGGCTGCCAACCCACATTTGTCTAATGCATATGGAGAAATGAAACTATCAGTAGCACCAGGATCAAACAATATTCTAAGCTTGACATTATTGACCGTACCTGATGATTCGACCACAGTGGATTGGTGCTCTGCTTGATGGTTGTTTACTGCAGCCGAGATCTGATGCCTACTACCCCCACTCCCCATTGGAGCTTTTCCTTCTCGCTGCACTGTACCGGATCGTAATTCGGGACAGTTACGCTGGTAATGTGGACCTCCACATCCCCAACAAGAAACCTGTAATGGAGTGGGCGAGATAACCTGTTCAGACCTCTGAGAGGGGTTCCTCCCCCTAGGACCCCTTCCTCTACCGGCTGTTCCTCTGAAATTCCTCGCACCCTGGTGAGTCCCTGTGGCCGACTGGGGCACCGCCCTAGTTGCCACTGATCTGTCAACCGCTGCAACTCTTGGTGTGCTCCTGTTCCCGTAGGGAGGTGGCCTCGCATATCCTCCCCGAGGATAGCTTCGAGGGGCCTTCCCCACAAACCCTGACTGCTGAGAGTTGTAGGACCTGATGGGCTTTGCACCCAACATCTCCTCAGTGTAACGAGCACAATCTACTGCTTCGGCGACCGAAGTTGGTTTCCACATCCGTACCTGAGCCCTGATCTTGGCATTGAGCCCATACACGAAGCGCTCAACCTGGCGTTCGTCATTGTCCAAGTAAGGGACATACTTCACTAACTCCATGAACCTCTCTTCATACTCCTCCACTGATAGATGCCTTTGTACCAAGGCATGAAGAGCCCCTGCCTGTTCTTCCTGGTAGGATGCGGGTAGATACTTCCCCTTGAATTTTTCCACAAACAGTTCCCATGGAACCGTGTCTGGTGTAAGGTGTAGCTGCCTTTCTTGGTTTCCCCACCAGTTCAAAGCGGCCCCCTTTAGCTGAAATATGGCCAGTTTGGACTTGGACGTGGAGGTGTACTCCTGCAAGGTCAAGCACCTGGTCATCTCTTCCAACCACGACTCTGCTCGTATCCCCGATCGACCCCCTGAAAATTCTGGAAGCCTTATCTTCTGAAGCTCCCTTTTGATATCCTGATGCGGAGTTCTTGGTATCGTATTCGCTTCTACCACAGGAGCTTCCTCCCTTAGTGGAGGGGCCTCCACCTCTACCTCTGAGGCAGCACTACCTCTCTGTGCTAGTCCCCTGAGTGTTTCATTTATCGCTTCCAACGAGCGCAGTATAAGAATGGTCTCAGGCGATGGTGCCGGCACATTCGGTTCAGGTAATGCCGTCGCCTGACCTCGCCCCCGACCCGCTCGAGTTCTTACCATGATTATTCCTGCTCATGGAATAATAGGATAATTAGCACACAATGACATCATGACTAATTTACTATCAATCTCAACAATTAATTCAAAAGTGCGTCATGACTAATTTTACGAGTGTTTTACTTTAAGAGCTATAGTTCAGTACGTTTCGATCAGGCCATCTTGAGGCCACCCGGTACTAGACATACTGCAACAGTTCTACGTAGGTTTAGGTATTGGGTTCCACACAATCCTCATCAGGTCGCCATCAATTCCTCAAGATATTCAATTAAGGTTTAATGCCTCGGTCTCATTAATTAATTAATAATTTAATAATAACATAACCTACGTTTTAAGTTTAGAGTCGTGTTTATCAAACATTTTGGTCATGAGGTAATATCAGTGTCCTAGTGATCAGCTCGTCATGTTGATCTCCGTGGTGTCTCGTTTTCGAGATTTCATGTCCGTTTTGCCTCTTCGACTATACGTCGAAGTTTCGGCAATGAGCATTTGGAAGAATATGGAAGCTAACATTAGTTATATAATGTTTAACTATAGTAATAATTAACTATTACTAATGATAAACCCATGTTTTACTTAATTAATGCAATAATTACATTAACTTAAATACAATAATTAATAGTTAATAAAATTACTTATAAATAAGATAAATTTCAAATAATTAATAATATATATATATATATCTTTATTTATTTATCTATTTTTTTTTTTTTTTTTATATGAACTATTAACAAACTATTAATTAAAACAACTATTAATTAATTAAAATAAAATAAATTTTGAATTTATCAATAATTGCACATATATATATATATACCAACTATTACTTAATTAATTAAAACTATTAATACTTAACCTACTATTAATTTAATTAAGAATAAATTCAAATTCGAAATTATTTAATAATTAAATATATATAAAAAACAAATAATGATAAAAAATAAACCCTAGCGGCCTTAACCTAAGCCACGCGGCCTCCATAGCCATGCATAAAATATTAATAAACTCCTCTATAAAGGACCTCAAACCCTAGATGCCCGTCATTTTTCTCCACCATTTTCTTAGTGAGCTCGGCTCTGCACCTCCCATGGCGAGCGAGTTCTACAACACCCAGCTAGCTCTGCAACTCTGCAGTCGGTGGTCTCGACGGTCAAGGAAGGGCGAAGGCTCCAGGAGCTCTGCTCGGCACTCAACAAGGGAGGTATAGCTCTGCAAGTTTATTATTTTTCGTTTATACTTATATTTTTTTTTGTGCTTATGTTTTCTGTTTGTTTTGTTCTGCCCAAGCCGCACCCATGCCGCGACCTCTGGAGCTGCAAGCCGGGCTGCCATGGCCGTGGGCGATTTAAATTTTGTACGTTTTTCTCTTTTTTTCATGTTAAAAAATTTCGTTTTACACAGTTTAGCTGTTTTTTTTTTTTTTTTTTGGTGGCCTTTCTCTGGCCGTAGGCCACTGGGCCGGGCTGAGCTCAGGCCGCAGCTCGCTGCTTGGCCGGGCCGTGCCCTGGCCGCTGCGCCCTGTGGGCTGCAGGCCGGGCCGCCCAGGCCGCAGCTCGCTGCCGGCCGGGCCGTGCTATGGCCGCGCGCCCGTGGGCTGCGCCCGTGTGGGCTGCGCCCGTGGGCCGCGCCCTGTGGGCAGCGCCCTTGGGCCGCGCCCTGTGGGCAGCTCCCTTGGGCCGCGCCCTTCTGGGCTGCGCGCCCTGCGTGGGCTGCGCGCCCTGTGGGCAGCTCCCTTGGGCCGCGCCCTTCTGGGCTGCGCGCCCTGCGTGGGCTGCGCGCCCTGCGGGCTGCGCGCCCTGCGGGGTTGCGCGCCCTGCGGGCTGCGCGCCCTGCGGGGTTGCGCGCCCTGCGGGCTGCGCGCCCTGCCTGGGCTGCGCGCCCTGCGGGCCGCGCCCTCGGGGCTGCGCCCTCGGGCCGAGCCCTGTGGGCCGAGCCCTGGGCTGCGCCCTCGGGGCTGCAAGCCCCCCCGTCCCAAAAAATTTTTTTTTCAATCAATTTTTTTTTTTATTTTTATTTTTTTTTATTTTTTTTATATATATATATATATATATTTTTTAAATTATTTGTTTATGTTTATATATTTATACTTTAGACATTTATATATATATATATATTTTTTTTTGTTTAAATTTAAATTTAAGTTAAATTAAATTTCAATATATATATATATATTTTTGTTTTAAATTTTAAATTTAAATTGAATTTCAATATATATATATATATATATATTTTTTTTTGTAGTTCAATATAATAATCTTTTTTTTTTTTTTTTTCCTCTAATAATCCTTGGTTTTTTTTTTTTTTTTGTTTATATGCGTTTATATACAATAAAAAAAATAGATATATGCCCATTTTAATCGTACATATAAAAAAATGACTTACTTAGATTTCTTTATATATATGTATTTTCATAAATTGCAACGATTAGATAAATGAGATATGGCGTACATCAAATCTTTATGATAATTACCGCTACTTTCTAACTCCCTTCCTTTTGTTGTGCAGGTTATAGCTTCTGCCACAGTATATAACTATACTTGCAGTAATTTCTTAAGGTTTCTTTGTTTTTACACTGTTTTGTATTTCTGTTTTTATTTCATGTTCCATGCAGGTCTTAAACTTCTACAACAAGCTTTTACAGCTTCTGTAATGAGCCCTCTGGTTCCAGATTTGGAACCATGGCTCTGATACCATATGTAAGACCCCCAACTGGGGTCTCCTTTAACTTTTATATACAGTCAATTATTGTAGTTCTGTTCAAAATTTCTATTTTGTTTCTGTTGAGATTTCTGTTCATGTTTTGGTTAAGTCTCTACCCTCATTACTAGTTTGGGCTCTTAACAAAAAAATAATAAATAAGTGTTTACATTTACCAAAAATGGAACAACTATAATCTGTTATGTCCACCTCTAACCAGCTATTGTTGTGCAGGAGCAGCAAATATAACAACACAGCATATAAATTATTTTGCAATTTACATTTTTACATAATTTTACAAGGTAGAATGATAAAACATACCTGCTGAAAAATACCTGTAGATAGCTGCAGATCCCCTTTTTTTTGTTGCTGTCCTCGTTGCTGCTTCTCCTTGCTTTTCCCTGCAGTCACAAGCCTTCCCACAGTTCTGAAACTCAACCAACCGAACCAGTTTTGCCACCCTGCCAACTGGCGAGGTCTCGCCGACCACCCAGCTCCAAAGGTACCCCTTTGGACCCCCGAGCCCAAACCGAGTACAAGCCAACCCGTTATATCCCTTTAGAAAACCTCCAGCAAAAACCCCCTTTCAGCTCCTTTCAGCTCTGCTCTAAAATTTCTGTCTCTGCTCTCCCAAAAACTTCCTCCCAAAATAACTATGGTAGAAAAAAGGATCCCCTTCTCCTTCCCCCTTTCACCATCTTATACCAAATTTGCCGACTCTTCCCATTACTACCCTTATCCCTAAATTAAATTTCCTCCAACCCATTCAGCCCTCAACTTGGACTTGGACTTTTTAGATATTAATTTAATATTAAAAGTGTTGGTTGGGTCACTTCTCAACCGTAACCTTTAATTCAATTAAATTTAATCATTTATTTAATATAACAATTTTAACATATCCTTATTCATATTCAACATTTGACCATTTAATTAATAAATAATAAATGTTATATACATATTATATAGTTTAACTTGCATGCTTCCCCATTTAATTTAATCAACAGTAATTATCAAACCATTAATTATAATTACCTAATCATTTAATTAATGGTTTCTAATATTTTTAATATGTAAATTCTCTTTAATTATAAATTCACTAATTCAATTTATTAATTACCAATAATAATCCCGTTTTCTAATTAATCTTAAGCATGATCCTTATAAAACTAATGGTTTATAACTTAATTCTTATCCATACTTCTTAATTAATTATCTAACCTTGCAATTAATATTTACTTATCAAATTAATACTACTAAATTTTACATTACAATAATCATTTAACCATTTTAACCCTTAGTTTTACTAAACATCTCATTAGCATTCGATTAATCATTACTAACTAGGTTGCATTATTTTACTACATAATTTAACCGTAACCTGTTTATTACTCAGCAATAATTAATCATTAATGTACAATAATTAACATTAATCAACATTATTAACCTTAATTGACAGTAATTAACATTAATCTACATTGTTAGCCTTAATCATCATTACTAACTTTAATCGACATTATTAACATTGATCAACAATAGTTAATTATGAAACGACAATAATTAACATCATTATTCAACAATATTTTACACAATTTATAAATATGTAGGCGAGTTATGTAAGCGTAGCTACTGCTTACATACATCACGTAAGTACACTAACAATAATAATTCACGCACACCGATCATAATCACGAAACTTTATTATTTACTGACACATGTTTTAACATAGTTTGCAAGGTACAATCCTTTAACTAACTGAAGTCTTATTAGTTACGACGATTCATACATTTCTGAGTTACGACACATACTCAAACAAGGGTTTTACATACCTACAGTTAGATCTTGTTTTCACCCCTACTTCACACTACACCTATCTACCTACATCATTACTAACTTCCACATCCTATCCTGTCCTCTGCTGGACTACCCTGGAATGTCAAGTCATGACCGGTTCCAGCTAGAACCCGTAAGCGGAAGTGTCGACTACATCGACCAGCTTCCCCAGCAGGCAACCATCAGTCATTATCACACACCTTGGGGAGCGCGCCGTAGCACAGCCCTCCCATGACTCTGGGTTTCGGGGATAAACGGTGGGTAAAGCCTCCACCCCCCTAATGGAACAAGGGACTATGTCTACTCGACATAACAACAGCGTTGCACTTGTACTCGGTCTGTCATCGTATAACCGATCTGGGCGGTTGAGTTTCCTGAAACCCTACCCCACCCATGTCATAACATACATCGTAATAAACAGCATAATAACCATACGAAAGTAAATAATGCATCACTCGCATACCATTTTATCTTTCGAAGTCCGCGTCCCCGAGGCTCTCCCACCCCGTAGGATCCAGCTATCACTTAGCCGTTTCAACCTGTAAGTCAGTCCTCGACATACAATATAGAATATCGCGCATAAATCCTCGATATGTACACACATATATTTCATCATAACATAACGACAATAAACTCATTCATTCGCCATGCACCTGGCATAACATTCATTGATTTCAACATATAACTGTAACGGTATCCACGTACCCATCATTTAATAAATTTCCATATATTTGACATAATTAACACATGATACATATCTAAACATGACTATCGATCTTAACACTATCATCATACACACACATATATATATATCGGCAAAATAATAGAACCATGTCCACAGTGTCGTCAACTGACGAGGTCTCACAATCAAACAAATACAACATATAATAGTAGTTCAAGTAGAAATGTCAAAACGGGGTGTTACATGTTTACTGTGAGTGAGTGACTTGAACGAGCCGCATTGTGCGGCCTGTCCATTGTTAACATTCCTGTGATGAATTTCTTGTGTGTGTGCGACCTGATCAATTATTACTGGGTATTCAGTCCCTTAGATGTTGTCGATTTTATTTCTCCCTAAACGCTTGGATCGACCCTTGATCTACTAAGTTGTGGCTAATTATGATCGCACCATTGTGGTTGCACTCTGCTCACAATACCGACCTCTGTCAGGAATTCCCAGTTAAACCTCTGTTACGGATGTAAGCGTTTAACCCACTGTGTGGAATGCATGAATTCTTTGGGTTCGATACCTTCCTCTGCCCTGTCGTGAGACTAAATCTGGATGCGTAGTACCAATTCTGTAGTGGCCTGTGAAGGCCCACACACCCCCAGATTTCACGCTATGTAAAACTCTTCCACCCCAATTATCAGCGCTGGAACTGATGACTAGTAAATTCATTACTTGGTTACAGAGAGCTGATGCTTTCCTTGGACTCGGATTCTCCTGGTAACCGTAGGTCTAAACTCTGTTAATTTCTCCCTATTTCATGTTTTGATGACGCGCTGACGTGCCCTACAAGGGTATTGATATCGGTTAACATCTGAAGCCCTTGATGTTTTTGACTCCGCAATCTTAGCACTCCTTGAGACGGTGCTACATCCACTATTTGTTTCAGATACGCTTCAGTAACTCGAAACCTGTTCAATTCTTGATCAAGGTAGTTAACTTCAGATATTTGATCCTGTGCATAGCAAAGTATAGGAATTTAATGATTTCACTAACACCGAGCTCAGGTGTCGGTGTCACTTCTGTGTAAATATTTTCTTTTAATCTCTGCGATATCTGAAAGAAATAGACCCCCTCCACTTCGGTTGTCTAGTGGAAAAAGATTTGTTTTTCCTTTGTCGAGTAAAATAAGTAAACTTGGTGTAAACGACCAGTCTCTTCCGGAACCTGTCGTTGACTCTGTGTTATACTCTATGATTGCCATGTAGTTGTCGTTTAGATGCCTCTAATATTTTTTTTATAGTTATCACATACATTAATTATTTCTCAAAGTGGGAACCAATAGCCAATGCGATATCGCCAAGGCATGAGAATAATGGAGGCTTTACAGATCGGTGTAACAGGTTGCTCGACAGATCTTTAAGGAGTTGGGTCATCATACCATCACAGAAAGGAAGACGATTCTCATCCAATGCCCTGCACATATATTCAGCAACTGTAATAGCACAGACCTCGTATTCCTGAAATTTTGGAGACCCATCTCTAAATATCAGTAGAATTCTAGAAATAAATTAGTTATTCCACCAGCAGGAAATCGAATCTGTGCAGACATGTTGTTGCACCAGACGGTAATCGAAAATCGGCGGATGATTGGAAGTAATTGCTAGCACCACAACAGTACATATCCGCATAAACTATGGTCCGATTAACAAACTATTGGTGGGTATCGGATTGATGGACATGTGGATGTGTGCCTATTTGACTGGCCAGTTAAGTGATCTTATGATCGGAGAATCAAAATCTTCAACTGCCTCTCGATAACAATCAGGATCCCGAGTTAATCTGGAGTCACAAGGCGTTGTCAAGTACCATCGGAGATTGGAAGATCTATTATAGAGGAGATAATCTAGTTGGTTCATATCCTCCAGCAGAAGTTGAAGTTGCAGTTCCAGTTAGTGGAGATCATCAGCGGCAGAGATCGGCAGATTGTAGCCTTCCCATCTCCACTTAGACCTTCACTTCTTTAGGAAAATAACAGCACGAATACCTTTCGGAGCGAAGGGAGAAGTGACTTCATGCAGTCGAGTTAATATTGGCATGTTGTAGCATTAACCCTTCCTCTCCAAACTTTAATCCATCCATTTTTCCATGGGATCCATTACTTGCCACCGTGCCAGATCCTGCAGCGCACAAAGAAAAATACCAATGTTTCCATTCTTGACAGCTCTTCTTGAGATCGTGCCTTTAATTGCTCGTCACTGCACTCCTTTTTTCCTGTTGAATATTGGAGCCAGCATGCTCATCATACAACAATATGCCAGTTTAAAGGTTACCTTATTCTCACCTATCCCTTGAGCGTTACTTCTACAGAGAGTAAAAATAAAAAAATTACGGGATGTAGATTGCTCTTCTATATGAGTTGGAGGTTATTAACTTATTATATATTAAATTATCAATCTTGTGTATTTCGACATCTAAGAAAACAGATCGCTCTCTAATTATTAATTATAATTTTGATAGTTAATATATCATAATCGACTTCAGATCTCATCCGAGGAAATTATCTCTGAAATATTATGATTTTGGCAATAATACTTTTTAATCGATAAAACTTTGTTTATGGTAGTTTGGACTCTGCGTAATTATTTACACTTTGTATGTGAAGACAAATTAGATTCCTTTATTTTTATATTACATTTATATATATATATATATATAAGTGACATTTGCCAACAGTTATCCGTCATTTGTATTCATGCTTGAAGTTGGTGGAAGTTCTTAAGTTCCAAGTCAAAGGGTGTATGCGTGTAAGTTTATAAGTATATATATATTTTTATTTTTATTTTTTTAAAGAATTTTAAATGGATTTATAATGTTATATTAAAAAGGGTTTTGGAGTTGTTAAATTTATAGATTGAAATCACATGTATGTTATATATAAGAATATCTATATGAAATTTAAC
This sequence comes from Larix kaempferi, assembly GCA_027924585.1. Lineage (NCBI taxonomy): Eukaryota > Viridiplantae > Streptophyta > Pinopsida > Pinales > Pinaceae > Larix > Larix kaempferi. Next base: position 4,081,918 of record BSBM01000435.1, read on the forward strand.
ATTATATAGAAAGGTGAAAACCTATATGTTTTTATATAAGTATAATTCTATATTTGAAATTTAATAAAATAAAATAAAAGGGTTTAGGGTTAAATTGGGTGTTTTGTATTGCAATTGGTGTGATAAGATTGACATAAAGATAGATATCGGTAATTGATATAAGTATATTCTAAGTTTCTCTACTTTATTGTTATGTAGTTAATTTTTATTTTTATTTTTACAAAAATTAATAACATTGTCGGTAGTGAAATTGGTGAAGGAATATGTGACTAGTGTGGTTTGTGTCCGTAAATTTTGGATATATGCACTCCATATTTAAAATTCAATTCATATTTATCATATAATTGATTGGTTTTGCATAAGTAAAGCATGTTATGTTGTTACATTTATCATTGTATAGCCTTGGGATTTAGCAATTACGTATAATTATGTATGGAATCGAGCTCATAAAAGAGAGGTGGAATTGGGTATATTTAATTATTAAATTGTAAAAATATTCATCGACATGCCTTAGTCCGGGAAAAAGATAAATTTTGGGTAGAGTAGGTAGAATTGTATTACTACGCGAAAAAATCGCTTAATATTATGAAAGTGATATATTATTTTATGTTCTACCTAGTTTGAGTGACGGTGTGTCAACTCTCGATAGAAACTAGTATTCAAGCATCTTGTCTTGTGTGAAGGTTGTATCGACATTTGCTGTGCAATCTTACAATATATATATATAAGACACAAAAAATTCCCCGATGCGTGATAGTAGCAAAATCTACATTTTACTTAGCACTGTCATCATCCTAATTAATGCGAGAAATTTGTCTAAAATATTACTAAGTGTAGACTATCAAGGATATTACAAGAGGATGAGAAAGTATATTATGTTTAAGAAGTGGGAGGTATTTAAGAAATCCTAGGGATCTCATACCAATAAATTGTTATGGTCATGCTTATGTGGGGGAAATGGTATAAATCTTAAAGCAAAATGAACATTATAATGTGTCTATATGAAGTTGCAATGATAGGAACAACAACATAAAACCTTATTGTGTGCTAGAAACGGTAACCCAAAACCTTAAAATAGAAGGGGTATATGGGGAAAGGAACCACAGAGAAAATAGGTGAAAATCGGGATAATTAACGAAGGATGCATAATTTTTTTTTCTCTCTTTTCTTTTCAAACGGAATATGGATATGATTAGCATGATAAGATGAACACAATGAGGCTGACTATTTTACATGGTGATTCCCAGAAGGAAAGATGAATAGTCCTCAAGACTTGACTCAATGTAACTATGATGACACACACGACGTAAATTGGAAAGAGTGTCGAAGAGTCATATGATAACAAGAATGATGCACTGAGGCAACGACATGATGAGCTCCTTCACCTCGACGTGATGGTACTAACGAAATTACTAGGAGATAAAATTTAATATGTTCATCTAAGTCGTAACATCTAGACACTTTGGAATCATATCAAGTTGAGAATCAACCTTGCTAAAAATTATGGGCTAGAAATAGTTTTATGGGAATGATTGAGTGATTTATGCAATGATTTTGACCATGTGACAGTCACCCTTGATTTGGTAAATCATGATTGTAACTTACCATTATGTATTTTACTCATTATTGTAGGATTTTTATCCTTCTCGTCTTGGACAGAGGATAACCAAATATATTTGAATCCTTGCTTGGATTTGTTAAGTTGAATGATGATTTGATATTGGTTGGCTATTGACGCAATGCAAATTGTAGATCATTTGGACATCTTAGACCTTCGTAGATGACTAGGAGGTATAGAAAATCTAAGTTGGTACAAACAATTATGAAGGTATTATTGGATTTGCATTGCGCAAAATTACGATTGAGTTCCTGAGGATGTATTGAAACCTTACTAGAAGATCTACAAAACTAATGATTAGAAACCCTAGTGCTTATGGCCATGATTGTTTGAGAAAAATAGAAAAGAATAACATGAAGATGAGAATGGGAAATTAACAGTAAACCCTATCATCGAAAGTACTAAAACAAAATTAACTTCGGGACGAAGTTCGATATAATAGGGGGTGTATGTATTGCCCCTAAAATGACTATGGACCTTAAGGGCACTTGTCGAGTGACCCGGCTGAACAACTTCAATATAGTGATCTCTTGAGCCTTGTTATGTCTTAAATGATTGTGGAAAACTTGAAGTTGTGAATGACAACAATTATTGATAAATGAATTAAGGAATTAAATTATATGTGTGGAGTGGCATAATTAATTGATTACATCTTGCTCAATGATTATCCTCGATTAATCAAGTCAAATTGCAGTCGAATAGTGACAATCCTAGCTCTGTGGCTTGGGAGGACACAACTAAGATGCGTCATATCTTTTTGCATTTATTCTAAACTTCGGGATGAAGTTCTAAATAAGTAGGGGTGTATGTAGTGCCCCTAGACTATTGTAGACCCGGAGGGAACCTATTTGAGTGGCCCGACTAAGTGAAACATTAATAAAATGACCCCTTGATGTTATATTGAGTATATTCATGACTACGACTGATTGTGAATCAATAAATAATGATATATGTGTATCTGGATAGTTGATGCAAATGAATGATTACATGTTGTTTAACGATTAACTTTGATTATGGAAAATGTACATGTGAATGATGCTTAACGACTAGCTGTATGAGTGATTATGTGATGAGAACGAATAAAGTAAATACTGACGAGATGCATTTATGATTAGCTGAAGGAGTAATCTTATGAGTAAAATATAAATGCTTAACGAAGTAGCAGATTGATGAATCAAATTATGACAATTGAGGACAATACTACTAATATATGTTGGCAATAAATGTGTGCAGCGACAGGTGAAACAGTTCACCGACGGACACACAAAGGAATTGAAGGGCCGTAGAGTATGGATAACTCACACATGGGGAGAGCGACGACGATGTCAACTTCCGATGGAATACCACGCATGATCAGATAAGCACTGATCTGCTTGCTTAAGAGGAAAGCGTGAGGGTGTAGGAGGTGGGCCACGACAGAGTTGGTCACGTACGAGTTGGGGGGCACGTAGTGATAACAGACTCACTCATCGGTGCCATTAGTCCGTAATAGAGTGTAGACGAAGGATAGAAGGTAAGGGATCCTGAAATCCCTACATGAAGTTCCCGCAAGTCAAAATGAAATGATAGCGGTAAAAGGGCCCTACGATGTGGTACCCTGCCGAAAATGGAAAGAGTGGACGTAAGGACACAACGATTTGGTACCTTGCCGAGAAATAGAAATGATTAATGACTAGACCCAATGTAGTGGTGCCATGTTGGGGAAATCAATTAAGGAACAGGGACGCCCAACGGCATGGCACCGGGATCCTATTAACAACGATTGTTAACTTAATGGTCTAAAAACATATCAATTTCACCTACAGCATTTAGTTAGGAAAATGCATTTTTAGTACTTTTAACATTAGAAATTGTTTTTTATGCATTTGCACATAGAAGAATATTTTGGCAATTAAAATATTAGAAATGGTTATTTATGCATTTGCACATAAAAAAATATTTTGGCATTTAAAATATTAGAAATGATTATTTGTGCATTTGCACATGAAAGAATATTTTTGAGTATTTAAAAATATTAAAAATATTTATTTAGGAGAAAAATAGAATGCTAGGCATGGACACCTTGTCAACTCCACCTACACCGCAAATCTAGGAGTTAAGTGAAATATCTTGGGGACAAACATGAGCAAACTTAGGAATGTTGGTGCATCTCCTAGAGAAACTGACACATGGATGGGTGAGTATTATTAAATTAGAAATTTAATAAAATATGTATTTATGCATGAAGCAACATGTGTTGCATGGAATTTTCCTTTAAAAGGAAGGCAATGGGAATGGGTAAAGGACCCAAATCCTGGATGGATATCGCAATTGTGAAAAAGATAAAATACTTGTTGCTATTGAGGGTTTGGCTGGAAATTTTGGTGGGGGGAACCCAAGATGAGTTTCTTGATTATTGTATGTGAGCTCTACGCCCCAAAGCTCGGGGGAGGCCATGCGACTGAAAGCATGAGCCTATGGTTGGGTGGTGAAGCTAACGGTTGCTTCGCCAATAGTTAAATGAGCTTCTTCTCGAGGGGCACAATGCGTGAAGCGGAAGGCAAGGGCAAGTAGGATCGGATTGATGACGACGACTACCCCTCCAGTAACGGATTCGACCTGCAGTAACATGTTTTGTGTTTTTGTTAGTTCTCAAATTTGATAAGTTCTATAAATGATTATGCATGTAAGTAGCTATATTGTGTTTTTAAGTTTGTAATAATTTTCTAAGTAGGACCTCCAAGGGGGGGGGGGGGGTCCCTATAGATGTAGAGTTGGCTTCCGTAATACATGCTTTGAAGATGTGGTGCTATCATCTAACCGATAGAAGGTTTTTATTAATGACAGATAATAAAGGTCTAAAATATTTGCTTGATCAACAAAATCTGAACGCAAGGAAAGCTAGGTGCTTAGTTTTCCTTAGCGAATATGATTTCGAGATCAAACATATAAAAGTTAAAGAAAATAAGGTGTTGATGCCTTAAGCAAAAATGCAAAAATAAATTTTATGGCAGCAGTTAGTACATCTAAAATAGATTCAGAAAATCATTTGAAGAAGGGATAAAATTGGATGAAAAATATCAGAAATTACAAGAAGAAGTTACAAAAAATGAGGCTGAAAATATAAAAACAGAATTCAGCTTGAATGAAAAAGGCCAAATACTGTATAAAAACAGAATTTATGTACCAAAATGTACCAGTAATTAAATTGCCGATTTTAAATGAAGTACATAAAGTCCTTATTCAGGACATCCTGGTTAACAAAAGATGATAACAATGTTAATAAAAGATTAGTTTTGGCGAAACATGAAGAATGAGGTGGATGAATACATAGCTAGGTGTATTGAATGTCAGCAAGTTAAAGCTGAGCATCAACACCCAGCTGATTTATTACAACCATTACCAATTCCAGATTGGAAATGGGAAGTTATCAGCATTGATTTTATAACCGGACTGCCTAAAAATAAAAAAACAAAATGATTATGTGATGGTAGTAGTAGATAAGATTAGTAAGGAAGCCTGTTTTATACCTATCAAAACTACTTATAAGGCTGCTAATTGTTAGTTTTTCAGAATTTAATACATTCTGATCTAGGATCTTAAATAAAAGAACAACATGTACATCATATCAAGCATAAGGGACAAGAGACACAAAACATTTCACTGGGGAAAATCAAGAAGGTGAAAAGCTCCGCAACTTCCTCAGAGATAGAATAAGCATCAATACAATGATCACCATGATCAAACCCAAGAGATAGACATATTTAGCAGCATGCTCCTCCTCCACTTTTGTGCACTCCTCCTCTCTTTCACTAATACGAAGTGAGTGAACAATATAATGTGTAAAATGAGAGAGACACACTCTCTGTTTATACACTAACTTGACTTGACCTTTACTCAACTAGGTCAGCCTCAAATTAACCACTTAATATAATGTTGACTGGGCCGACCCCTCTCGGGTGGTCTAATAACCATTTGACCCACATGACTCATATAGGGACGACCCCATCAAGCTGGTCTAATAACCCATCAAGTATAAGTTACAACACTTACAATGTAACTTGCGACACATGTAAGTACACATGACAACACTTCCAATCGGAGGAATAATAGATCTTTGTTGGGGATACAATAAAGTAGAAATGTAATACATAGAAAAATATCTTCTGAAGTTACAAAAACATCAACACTCCCTCTTAACTAGGAAGGTATTCTCTAGACACGAGTCATCAAAACACATAGGCACAAGTCTTCAATTTTGGAACTGGATCATCGTCACTGGATCACGAAGCATCATCATCACTGTTGTTGTACTAGTCATCTCAATCATTGGTTCTATCTCTTAATTCTTCTCGTCATAGGAAGTTCTACAAAGCCAACCCTTTTTCATGCTAGATGTAGGCCCACCACCTGTAGGTCTTCATCAACACTGGCCATACTGTGGAATCCTCAGGACTTATTACGTGTGTCACAAAACCTCGAAAGAGCATCCTAGGACTAATTACGAGCTTAATGCTCAACCTATCAGATCTTCCAGGGCAATATTATATGTGAACACTACAAAACCTCGAAAGAGCATCGCAATAATGATTACGAGCACACAGCTCAACCTATCGGATCTCCCAGGATCTTTTACATGCAATTGCACAACCTGTCCATGGCCATAGAGTATCATTCTGATACTCATGATCATACTGATCATGTCATCTCATCGTCCATGAAGCACAAACCAGATGCACATCACATAGCACTTACATTCACTAGCATGGGAAGACACACTTCAACCATCCATGATAGGATCATCACTTATATCTATGTTATGGGAAGACACACTTCAACCATGTGAGAATGACACAACACTTATATCGCAACCATGGGAAGACACACTTCAACCATGCTCGAATGGAACAGCACTTATATCGCAGCCATGGGAAGACACACTTCAACCATGCTCGAATGGCACAGCACTTATATCGCAACCATCGGAAGACACACTTCAACCATGCTCGAATGGCACAACACTTATATCGCAGCCATGGGAAGACACACTTCAACCATGCTCTAATGGCACAGCTTTTACATCAACAACCATGGGAAGACACACGTCAACCATGTCAGAATGGCCCCAACCCTTATATCTACACCATGGGAGGACACACCTACCACCATGTGAGAATGGCTCATGTGCATCTGTGTCTCCGTACTCATCACTTCCCCTTGGAAGGAATCTCGATCTGAAGTACACCAAGCCTCTCTATAAAGTACTCAAACTTCACTTTGGCCAATGGCTTGGTCATCACATCGGCTATCTGCTCGTCTGTCGCAACATACAGGAGCTTCACTGCTCCTCTTTGCACCATATCCCTGATATAGTGATATTTGATCTTGATGTGCTTCGACCTGTCATGTAACACGGGTTTCTCAAACAGCTTGACACAACTCTGGTTGTCACAAAAGATATGAGTAGCATCCAACGGGAGATCAAATAACTCATACAATAGCTTCCTCAGCCATACTGCCTCACAACTAGCCCAACACACTGCAACATACTCTACTTCGGCTGTACTTAGTGCCACACAGGACTGCTTCCTGCTAAGCCAAGAGATCATACCGGATCCCATACTCAAGCAACAACCCGAAGTGCTCTTCCGATCAATGGCACTGCCTGCCCAATCCGAATCAACATAACCCTCCAAGTTAAACTTTTGATTTGCCTCATACTTTAGCCCATAGTAAACTGTACCCTTCAGGTACCTCAGAATATGCTTTGCAACTGTCAGGCGAACATGTCTCGGATCTGTCAAATACTCGCTCAAGGTGTTCACCGCAAAGCAGATGTCTGGTCATGTATTCGTCAAGTACATCAAGGACCCAATCATCTGACAATACATTGTGACATCAACCGGCTCAGATGAAACACCACACAGAAGCTTCAGTTTCGATGCCATAGGTGTGGCCATGGCCTTGCATTCCATCATCCCGAACCTCTTCAGGATCTCTATTGCATATTTCCCTTGTCCAAGGAAGATTCCATCTGCACTTTGCCACACCTCCATGCCTAGAAGTAGTGCATCATACCCAAGTCCTTCATCTCGAACTCAGAAGCAAGCTTCCTCTTCATATCAACAATCAATCTATCATCACCTGCAACAAACAGGTCATCCACATACAATAGCAGTATCACTGGATTGCCTTCCTCAACCTTGTAGTAAAGGTTGGAATCCACTTTACTCTTGGTAAAGGCCAAACTGGATAGGAAGCTATCTATCTTTCCATACAAGGTCCTGAGTTCCTGTTTCAGGCCATACAGGGCTTTCTTCAACCTACACACATATGACTCCCTATCATGTCTCTCAAAACCAAGTGGCTTCTCCACATACACTTCCTCTTTCTGGGAGAAGTCACGAGCTACAAACCTCGCTTTGTATTTCTCTATGCTACCATTTGCAGTATGCTTGATCTTATAGATCCACTTGGAAGTCACAACAGACTTCCCTTCAGGTCTTGGGACCACATCCCAAACATCATTCTTCATGATCGACTAGTATTCCTCGATCATGGCATTCTTCCATTACTGTATCCCAGATCCTGGGAACTTCAGGTTCTTCAATATCTTCAATAGATGCTTTTATTTTAAGTTCGTTGTTGGAACAAATGTTGTAGTCCTTCTTTTGTAGTTGATGGCACACGGTCTTTCCTACAAGTCAAATTCAATTGCATGATTAGAAACTTCTCATACTTTTTCAGAACAAAATCTTACACATAAGAATATATGTCATACAGTCATGCAATTATCTTAGCCAATGCTCTAATACAACATGTATCCATATCCCGTAACTTTCTAGATGCCTTCCACCTCTACCAGAACATTTTTAAGAGTGTGCACAACTCCCAACATGTCAGCAAAGAGGTTTCATTCTAGATAAATAGCAATGGAATGTTGTATAGTACCATAGGCCACCTACCCATTACTTGCATATTAGTAGTATCTTGTTCATTAATGCAACTTTTCTAATATGCATAATATACATCCTAAATATAGGAACATAAGTATGTACATGACTGAACAACATCATTTAAGTAATCATAAAGGACAATTCAAATACTTATCTTTGTTTATTTGTAGGGTGGACTCCCTCTCAATCTTTGCTTCCTTGAAGGAACTACTGGACTGTTCTCCCTCTTGATCTTTGCTTCTTGGATTACTTGTCCTTGAAATTATTTTCATCCTGGACCACTATGCATGCTTAAGTGTGCACTAGTGTCTTCCTCAAGATCTCATACATGATCATACATCCATTAGTATAATCTCAATACTATCAAAACATTATGATCCTAATTAAACTTAACATGTATGGTCATGATCATTTCATACATAGGTAATAAGCGTTAGCATTTTCAGGGAAAACTTATTTTACTCATACATAATCTTATTTGACCATAGGACTCTTCTGGTTAGTCATATCATCAATCAATGTAAGAAAAATAATATGCATAAACCATGGATTACTTAAACTTCTAACTTCAAGGATAATCATTATCATTCATACAACAGTATAAGATCCTAACACAAGGTAGGAATTTAACTTGATATAGGAAAAACATACCTGGTTATCATGTTTGCTAGTTATGTCTAACATACCTACATAATGTTTTCTTGTTCTCTTCAATGACTTGTGCTAGTAACTTGCATATCTCACAGGTTAAGCATTGTATAACCAAATTATACATACCTCGTAAGTAGAGCTTCATGAGTCTTTGTCTTCATGTCACTATGGTCATATGTTCTTGATCTAGAACTTGATTTGTCTTTCTTGATGTACCTTACATGTTAGCGAACAACATCAACCTCATACAACATTATGGTGCATTAGTACAATCATAAATGTCATAACCCTATACATGCATTCATACTTTTACTAGGGTGATAAGACAAGTCTAAAATTAATCAATATTGTACTAACCTCAATAATAAGACAAACATATCATAACCTTAATCATGAACATACTTCAAAACATACCTGTGTCTTCTCAAGTCATACCTGTCGAGATTACTTGTAGACTTCCTATGTAAGGACTTAGCCTCATCTCCCTCTGGAACTAGAACTTCTTCAGTTATGCAGGTGTCCAATTCATTCTCTTCCAGGATTAACCCAATCCACTTTGATTTCCTGAAATTGGATCTGGAGCTGGATTAGGGTTTGTCAGAGAAACCTTAAAATTTTAAATTTTAAATTTCAAACTTATGAATGGATGGAAAGATGTGCCTTGATGAGCTGATCAACTTGGTATACTTAGAATTTGAAAACTGTAAAGTTTCACCCCTCAAATTTGCTTTTCAATCTTCAGGATTCACTCGGGAGGACCCTGAATTAGGGTTTGAGTTTCCTAGAGCTTCACCCAACCAAATAGTTTAATCCAAAGCTCTAAACTTCAATTTTTCCAAGGAGCTTCCATCTATTGTCACAGATTTAAAAAATTCTCAGTTTTGCAGAAGCCCTAATCTTTCACCTTTCCGATCAAAGTCCCGAACTAGGGTTTGATCAAGCCCAGCCTTCTGCCCAACCAAAAAAATCGATCTTGGTCTCTAAATTTTGATTTTGTTGAGGATCATCCATCCGTGGTCTCCGATTAAAAAAATTCTAACTTTCACCGAAACCCTAAATTCCCGTAGCCATGAATGAAGGTGCTCAAAATCCAATTCTTTTTTGACAAAAATATGCTCCTGATTGTTTCTGGTGTAACTCAGAAATTTCAGATCTACAAGATATTAAACTTCTTCTTGTGGTAGCCTGACCTATTAACTTTCCAACCCCATAGGTTTGACCTCAAATGGATTCACTGAGAGAGAGTTATTCCAAGGGTCGCAACGTGACCTGTTTATGGGATAACATAAGATAGTGAACTTGTACAGAGTTCCACATGTCATTGGTTCAATTTCAGCCTCTGAAAATCAAACCTGTGAAATTACAATCTGTGCCCTATCTTTCACTTTTAACGAAATTTCATTTCGAGCTTCCTAGCCCAAGTTGTTACCTTTTTTCCTAGGTCACCTGTTTATGATTGAGATCTGTAAGAGGCAGAAACCCTATATTTTACAGATCATAAATTTGCAAGTACAATGAATTAGAGGCTCTCCTTCAGACACAAGGTACATGGGAATATTAACTTCAATCTATAAGATTTTATTATCCTGAAACTTCACCAAAAATAATTTATAGTGAAAGGGCTACGATGACTGGTTTTTTCCATATCAAGCCCTAGCTTCACAAGTGCAACAAGTGTCATAAATGCCATAACATGCCTTCATTCATGCTAGATCTAATACCATGTTAGTTTTTGAGAATTTAATGCATTCTGATCTAGGATCTTAACTGAAATAACAACATGTACAACATATCAAGCACAAGAGACAAGAGACAAGAGACACAAAACATTTCACCAAGGAAAACCAAGAAGGTGAAAAACCTCGCAACTTCCTCAGAGATAGAATAAGCATCAATACAATGATCACCATGATCAAACCCAAAAGATAGACATATTCAGCAACATGCTTCTCCTCCACTTGTGCACACTCCTCCTCTCTCTCACTGATATGAAGTGAGTGAACAATAGAATGTGTAAAATGAGAGAGACACACTCTCTATTTATACACTAACTTGACTTAACCTTTACTCAACTAGGTTGGCCTCAAATTAACCACTTAACATAATGTTGACTGGGCCAACCCCTCTAGGGTGGTCTAATAACCCTTTAAACCACATGACTTGCAGAGGGATGACCCCATCAAGGTGGTCTAATAACCCATCAAGTATAAGTTACAACACTTACAATATAACTTGTGACACATGTAAGTACACATGACAACACTTCCAATCGGAGGAATAATACATCTCCGTTGGGGATACAATAAAGTAGGAATGTAATCCATAGAATAATATCTTCCGAAGTTAGAAATACATCGACACTAATATTTTTGATACAGTTATGAAACAAGTTTTTCATTTGCATGGAATTCCTAAGGTAATAATTTATGATAGAGACTCCAAATTTACTGGTAACTTTTGGAAATCATTGTTTAAAGGTTTGGATACTAATTTAAATTTCAGCACATATTTTCATCCGTAGACAGATGGACAAAATGAACGAGTGAATCAAGTTTTAGAAGATATGTTAAGAATGTATGTTAGAGATCAGCCAAACAAGTGGGAATAATATCTGTTAGATTTTGAGCATTTATTCAATATACTCTAGCATATTTACTGAGAGAATAACATGTACAACATATCAAGTATAACAATGCATATCAATCACACCAAGCAATCACATGAGACAATAGACACACAAAGTTTCACTGGGGAAAACCATAGAAGTGAAAAACTGCACAACTTCCTCAGAGATAGAAAGAGCAATGATACAACCCAAGTACAAGAGATAGTCTTCTCCTAGCAGTTGGACCTCCTCCTCCACTATTGCACCACTTTCCGAGTAGTGTAGATGTGAATAATGAGATGATCAAATAGAGTGCCTCTCGCACTTTATTTATACATGACCTGCCCTGCCTAATAACCTAACAGGGACGACTTGTCTAACTCAGTCTAATAACCCATGGTTATACTAATCAAGGCCAACCCCATAGTCGGTGGTCTAATAACCCATCACAGCAAGTTACGACACTTGCGACACTTGTCAATACAAATGACGACACTTTCGTATAGAGGAATAATACCATCTCTATAGGAGTACAATATACATAGGTGAAATACATTCTGAAGTTACATATACATCAACACTCCCTCTTAACTAGGAAGGTATTTCTCGACACATATCTGCTAGAAAAAGTCTTATTCTCCGGATCATCATCACTGGATCAACGTCATCGTCACTACTGCTACTATCTCAATCAATCTCCAATATACTCATCATAGGAAGTTCTACAGAGCTAGCCATTTTTCATACTGGATGTACGCCCACCACCTGCAGGTCTTCATCATCTACAGAGCCAGCCCTTTTTCATGTTGGATGTAGGCCTAGCCTCCATGTAGGTCTTCAACATCTTCTGCGAGCAAGCCATTAAGTAGGTACACCTCAGGACTAATTACACTACCTCTACAAAACCTGCAAGATCTCCTAGGACTGATTACTCTGCCTTTGTAAAACCTATAAGAGCATCTCAGAACTGATCATATGCCTCTGCAAAACCTGTGTACCATACTGTCACATCATCGTCTTCAGATCGCCATCATCGTCCATGGAGCACAACCCAGATGCACCTCACACAACACTTACACCACCAACATGGGAGACCACATCTATCACCATTCGGAGAAGGCTCAGCACTTACATCACGACCATGAGAGGACTTTCCTACCACCATGTCTCCATGGGAGGACCTACCTACCATCATGTCGGAAAGGAACAACACTTATATCACAACCATGGGAGAACACATCTGTCACCTTATCGAAAAGGCTCACTCAGCCCTTACATCTCACCATGGGAGAACACATCTATCACCATGTGAGAATGGCCCCAGCCCTTACATTTCACCATGGGAGAACACATCTATCACCATGTTAAAATGGACCAACCCTTATATTTCAGCATAGGAGAACACATCTATCACTATCTGAAAATGGCTTCAGCCCTTACATCTCAACATAGGAGAACACATCTATCACTATGTAATAATGGCTCCAACACTTACATCTCACCATGGGAGAACACATCTATCACCATGTGAGAAGGGCTCATGTGCATCTATGTCTCTGGACTCATCACTTCCCCTTGGAAGGATTCTCGATCTGAAGTACACCAAGTCTCCCTCTGAAGTATTCAAACTTCACTCTGGTCAGCGGCTTGGTCAACACATCCGCTATCTGCTCGTCCCTCGCAACATACAAGAGCTTCACTTCTCCTCTCTGTACCATATCCCTGATATAGTGATACTTGATCTCAATGTGCTTCAACTTGCCATGGAACACTGGGTTCTCCGACAACTTCACATAACTCTTGTTGTCGCAATATATACAAGTAGCACTCAGCTGGAGATCAAACAAATCAGACAGTAGCTGCCTAAGCCATACTGCCTCACAACTAGCTGAACAAGCTGCAACATACTCTGCTTTGGCTATACTCAGTGCCACACAAGACTGCTTCTTGCTAAACCAAGAGATCATACTGGATCCCATACTGAAGTAGCACCCCGAAGTGCTCTTCTGATCAATGGCACTACTTTCCCAATCTGAATCGACATAACCCTCCAGGTTAATCTTTTGATTCGCCTCATACTTGAGCCCATAGTCAACTGTACCCTTCAGGTACCTCAGAATATGCTTTGCAACTATCATGTGAACATGTCTCGGATCTGTCAAGTACTAGATCAAGGTGTTCACCGCAAAGCAGATATCTGGTCTTGTATTCATCAGGTACATCAACGACACAATCATCTGACGATACATCGTAGCATCTACTGGCTCAGTTGAAGCATCACACAGAAGCTTCAGGTTCGATGCCATAGGTGTGGCCATGGCCTTGCAGTCCATCATCTCGAACCTCTTCAGGATCTCTACTGCATACTTCCCTTGTCCAAGGAAGATTCCATCTGCACTCTACCACACCTCCATACCAAGAAAGTAGTGCATCATACCCAAGTCCTTCATCTCGAACTCGGCAGCAAGATTCCTCTTCGTATCAGCAATCAATCTATCCTCACCTATTACAAACAGGTCATCCACATACAATAGTAGTATCACTGGATTGCCTTCCTCAACCTTGTAGTAAAGGTTTCCTTCCTCAACCTTTTCTCCCAGGTGCCTGTTTCAAACCATACAGGGATTTCTTCAGTTTGCACACATGAGACCCTCGGTCATGCGTCTCAAACCTGAGTGGCTACTCCACATACACTTCCTCTTAAACTACACCATTCAAGAAATTTGTCTTGACATCCATCTGGTGTACCTTCCATTTCATCACTGCAGCCAGAGCAAGTACTGATCTAATGGAAGTGTATCTAGCCACAAGAGAAAAATTTTCTTCAGAATCAATCCCTTATTTCTGGGATAAGCCACGAGCTACAAACCTTGCCTTATATTTTTCTATGCTACCATCTCCAGCATGCTTGATCTTATAGATCCACTTGGAAATCACCACAGACTTCCCATCTAGTCTTGGGACAACATTCCAAACATCATTCTTCATGATCGACTGGTATTCCTCGACCATGGCATCCTTCCATTCTTTCTCTTCCGCTGCTTCTTCATAACTGGAAGGTTCTTTGTTCATGATATCACATAGTAAGGAAACATAGCTGGTGTTGTGTGAGATCTTGTCATTTTCCTTTCTCTGTGTTCCTCTTCTGGAATGCCATACCTTTCTGCATCTTGGATGAGCTCTCTAGCACATCCTAGTTTCCTCTTGTGAGAGTTCTTCTCACGAGGTGGATCTACAAGTTGTTTTGGATCTTCAATCTTAGGATCTTCTTTAGGAATTGCTTCGTTCATTGTGGTGTCTTGTGTTCTGGATATTTTGGGTTCTTCATTGTCTTCAACAAGTGTCTTTCTTGATTTGATGTATGCTGAGCCTTCATCAAATGTTACATCCCTGTTGATGTCAATCTTCTTGAATACTGGAAAGTAGATTCTGTAAGCCTTCGAGCTTTCATTGTAACCCACGAATATGCCATTCTTTCCTGAAGGATCTAACTTTGTCCTCTTTTCTTTTGGGATGTGAGTGTATACTGGAAAACCAAATATTCTAAGATGGCCAACTTCTGGTTTCTTACCAGTGAACACTTCTTCTGGTGTTTTGTTGTCAAGTATCTTATGAGGTGTTCTGTTCTACACATATACAGTTGTCCTTGCTGCTTCATCCCATAAGTGCATAGGTAGATCTTGGTCTTGAAGCATTGCCCTAGCTGCTTCCATGATTGTTCTATTCTTCCTTTTGGCATCCCCATTCTGTTGTGGATTGTAAGGAGAAGTCAACTCCCTCTTAATACTTGAATCACTGCATTGCTTCTTGAAGTCACCTGAAGTGAATTCTACGCCATTGTCGGATCTGAAGATCTTGATCTTCATGTTAGTTTGGTTTTCTATCAAGGCTTTGAATTCCTTGAACTTGTCAAACACTTCATCTTTGTTCTTCAAGAAGTAAACCCGAGTCTTCCTAGTGAAATCATTAATGAAGGAAACATAGTATATGTACCCACTCAGTGAACTGGATGACATCGGACCGCATACATCAGAGTGGATGATTTCCAAGATTCCTTCTTCCTTGCTTTCACTGCTTGGAAATGTCTTATTTTTGTTTTTTCCCTTTTCACAACCTTTGCAAATGCCTTCATGCTTTGACTAGATTTCAGGAAGACCTTCCACTTCTTTGCTTGCAATTGGTAATGCCCTATAGTGCATGTGTGCAAGCCTTCTATGCCAAAGTTCACTTGGCTCTACTGAATCATGGACCATGGCTTGTGCTGGTTGGCCCTACAATTTGTATAATCCTCCCTCTTGCTCTCCAATCACCACTGCATCATCTATAGTCTTACTCTTTGGCCACATTAGGACTTGGACATATACTAATGCAACCCTCATGTCTTTTGCATCCAATGCCAGATAGGGAGAGTATATTCTTCTTGAGACCTGGAACATATAGTACATCTTCCATCTTCATAGACTTTCCAGAGTCTAGTTTATAGGAGGCTTCACCACTCCCTTTTATTGGATACTGGCAGTCATCCCCAAGTTTCACCTTGTGGGGTGAATCATGTTCAGATAGGTTCATAAAGGATTCCTTGAATCCTATCATATCTTTAGAAGCCCCACTATCTATAAGCCAATCATTACTTCCATGATTAATGGTTCCAGTTAGAGTAGAAATCAAGACATATTCTTCATCACTTGAAGAATCTTCACTTTCTTCCCTAGCCCTTTTCCTGGGAGGTTCATCATCCTCTGCAGCATGAGCATGATGTCTTCTTTTGATGTTCTCCTTCCTTTTGTGAGAGCCATCTTTATTGTTTCTGGGACAGTCCCTGGAACAGTGTCCCTTTTCATCATATGTAAAGCATTGAGCATTTGATATGTTTCTTTGAGATCTGAAGTTTCCCCTTTGATTCTGATGGTGATGCTTTTCTTTCTTATTGTGGTGATGTCCCTTCTTATCATCATGTCTTTTGGAGTGTGCTGTGAGAGCTTGGTCTTCATTCCCCATCTTTTCTTCTCGAGCAACAATTCGAGCTTCTTCCTGTGAGCATTCTTCCCATAGCCTACTGAATGAGAGAAGTTTCTTCCTAGCATAAATTCCTTGGATGAAGGAATCCCATGACCCAGGAAGGCCATTAAGAGTGGTCATTACGACTTCTCCATTTTCTATGTCTTCTCCCATAGCTTCAAGTTGTTATTTTATCTGGGAGACCGTTGAGAAATAAGACAGCATAGTCTCTACATTCTGGATCTTGACATTCTTCAATTGATTCCTCAAGGTCATCTTCTGATTTATGTTCTTCCCTTCGAATAGCTTGGTTAGGGAGTCAAACATCTCCTTAGGTGTCTTCAGAGATGACACATGTGGGATGAGATGGTCTTTGATAGAATTAGCAATGATCCTCTTAGCCGTGACCAAATTCCTTTTGTGTAAGGCCTTAGCCTCTTCTTCCTCTGGGATAGGGACCTCCTCACTTATGTAAGTGTCCAACTCATTTTCTTCCAAGATTAACCCAATCCTATACTTCCATGCTCGGAAGTTATCAGCCCCTTCAAGCTTATCCTCAAGCTTGGTGTGGTGAGACATCTTAAAGAGTACTTCAAATGGAAATAGAAGAGATTTAGGTCTTACCACTTGATTAGCTGAAAACTAGATCTAGTCGCGGATTAGGGTTTGTCAGAGAAACCGTAAAAATTTAAACTTTGAATTTAAAACTTATTAAAGGATAGAAAGATGCGCCTTGATGAGCTGATCATCCTGGTATACTCAGAATTTGAAAACTACAAAGTTTCACCCTTCAAAAATGACTTTTAGTCTTCCCTGATTCATTAGGAGGACCCTGAATTAGGGTTTGAGTTTCCCGGAGCTTCACCCAACCAAAAAGTTCGATCCAAATCTCTATACTTCGATTTTTTCAAGGAGCTTCCAGCTATGTCCTCAGATTTGAGAAATTCCTATTTTTGTGGAAACCCTACTTTTTAGGGCAAAAAATAAAAGTGCCCAGAATTGAATTCTAATTGGACAGAAAGATTCACCTTGCTGAGGAGAGTCAATATATCATGTTTCTTTTCCAAAATCTATGAAGAGAAACTCAATAAACAAGAAACCATAGTTTCTGCAACTGCACAGTGTCTTCTTCTCAGGTTAGCTCTGATACCATGTTAGATTTTGAGCATTAATTCAATATAATCTAGGATCTTTACTGAGAGAATAACATGCACAATATATCAAGTATAAAAATGCATATCAATCACACCAAGCAATCACATGAAACAATAGACACAGAGTTTCATTGGGGAAAGCCATAAAGGTGAAAAACCCCACAACTTCCTCAGAGATAGAAAGAGCAATGATACAACCCAAGTACAAGATATAGTCTTCTCCTAGCAGCTGAACCTCGTCCTCCACTAGTGCGCCACTTTTCGAGTAGTGTAGAAGTGAATAATTAGATGATCAAATAGAGTGGTTCCCGCACTCTATTTATACATGACCTGACCTGCCTAATAACCTAGCAGGGCCGACTTGTCTAACTCAGTCTAATAATCTGTAACATCTCCATGGTAACATACCCAATTGTGGGAGTTAGTAAAGCAGTGATTTTTAGAAAATTTGCATAAAATAATGAAACTTCAAAACATAATTCACTCCTGTAAGGACAAAGATTCTGAATACATTTCCTTGATAATAATTGGAGATTAGTTAAATTGAAATTATTCATCATGCATCATCCTTTTAACTTGAAACATACTCATGAAGTTCTTACCGTAGAGTAGTAAACTGTAATGTCCCTCAAAATTCGTGAAAATAAAAACAATTCAATTAATCTCCAAAGATAACTTTAAATGCACCGAATTGATACATTCAAGTACAACAACCCATTAACAGTATAACTATGCCTTCTTTACAAAATAGAACAAGTGTCTACCATGCATTCATTTATACGATCATCTTTTCTAAACTTCATTATGAGCACTAAAGATATTAGTCCAAAGGAAATAAAACTTAACCCATTTGAATATCTTACACGAAATAAACCTATGAAGGCATCAATTCCGCATAATATTAATGTATATCACATCAATTGCAAACATGAGATATGAATGTACAAGTTTCGTAATCACACCAATTGCAACACAAAGACACAAAATATAGGTGGTTCACCCAAAACCTTTGGGCTACGTCCACGGAAGCAGTTCGTCATGTATTATTTATCAAAAGAAGGGTACACCTTTCCACAAGATGTTTACAATTTACTTTCTCTTTCTCGAGCCTCTCACAAGAGAGCCTAAAAAAAATCTGCAACTAGCACTTGTTATAAGAAATAGTGAGTTACATGCTACAACACATACCCGCCTTCCATGAAAGGAATCATGCTCACTATCTGCAAGATAAAATATTAAAACCCCACCCTATGTATGCTTCGTATAATATTTCATAATATTTCCATATCGACATGAATTTAATTCACAAAGCAATTTAGGACGAATATAAACCATTATCATTTGACAAAAGAGCAAGTCATTCTAGACGAATACTTATCCCATTTAACTAGATACTAGGACTATACCTTTCCCCATATCAAATGAATTAGCGGAGATCTAATTATAATTTCGAACCCAGCATGAACATAACTACGATTACACTATTCAATTCCGCAATTACAGGGATATGCTTTTCCAATCAAACGACCGCATACAGAAACTAACACCCTTCTCCAAGCATGCACTATCTGAATCCATCGACAAGATACTGGATCTAGCATTTAACACAAGCATTCATGATCTCAATCTATTGGAAACATACAGAAACTAGTAGTTAAATAAAGCATTCACCATTTCAGTATATTGGCAGCATACAAAGACTAGTATTTAACCCATGCGTTCACCAATCACTCTAGACAGGGAATCGAAACTTACAGAAAGAAACTTACCAATCGTGGTTACAGATTGAAACCCCCTGATTGGGACTTACTGATTGAGACTCCCGATCGGGTTCTTACATATCCAGACTTACAGATCTTCATTCCAGATCGATTTTCCCCAGAAATACGATCCCAGAATTTCCATGGCCATAATATTTAAAACTCCACCGAGGCGATTATCCGGTTAAGATGAATGATTTATTTCAGTTGCAAATACTATGGGTCTACGCCTAGCAGATATACTGTGGTAAAAACGATGGTACCATCCATTAAATTAGCTAGTACCGACATAAACAAGGTCTGAGAGTATCTATTCGTTGGTTAACACAAACCTGAGAGATGTCAACATACCCAAACGGAGGCACCGTAAACCTTGTAGTAGAGTAGATACTAACAAGGATGGAGGCCCGTAACTTCTTTGCTGGAGTGTAATCCAATATGAAATTTGAAGAACTCAAACCCGTAACATAGTAAGATAATACATAAACATCAAAGACTCTGTAATATATGACAACGCCAAAAACAGTATGCAAAGATACATCGTTCCCTTATTAAATCGAGGGAGCAGGCATACTACAAAAGAAGAATTGAAATCTCTATGCTAATCCACCAAGAAATAGACAATACCCTAAACAAAATTTCATTCTCATCCGTGAACAAATCGAAAAAGCAACGCAGGGTTTTCATGAATGAGAAACTCGTAATAGCAACGCAGCGATGTATGAACCGGGGATCAAATACTTTCATAGTTTTCTAGAAGGGGTGTGTTTCTGATCTCGAGACCATAGCTACCCTCTAATAAGAAATAACCAAAATCGGAACAACATCGATTTCTTCAAGATTTTGAATTTAACCCTCTTAATAACTTGAGTAGACAACCAGCGGTTTAATGTAAAAATGCACCAGCTAGGATTTGCCTCACTACCACTATAAGTAAAGGCCAAAGGAAGATTTGACAGATCTCATGAACTCATGCATGCATCAATATACATGAGCCAAACAAAAGAAAGAAGGAAAACGATAGAGTTTCTACTTCACACACACAGCAATATACCGAAGGACAATCAACAAGATTCCTAACTTTATAGACACAGCGATAACCAAAAGGAATTCGACAGATCCCTAAAACTCACACACGCAGCAATATACAGACGGATAATCAACATGGCTCCTAACTTTTAGACACGGCGATAACCAAAAGGAATTCGACAGATCCCTAAAATTCACCCATGCAGCAATATAAGAAAAACAAATGGTCAGAGTTCTTATCTTCCTGCACGTAGCCATATCCAGAGTTTCTACACACCTCGCCAAGGGGCGGATCCACCGAGTTCTCAACCCATACACGCAGAAATGTAAGAAGGTAATCCGTCATCATCCGTATTCCCCAGATCCAGAGACCATAGTCGTTTCCTCAGAAGCTCCATTTTTTTCTTTTCTCTCATGGCTGCGACCGACATATAACCACAAAACAAAGCCCATACCTCATCGGGGAATCCGCCCCGAGAGTGACACATGGAAGCTGGTGACAAATGGAAAAAGTTTAAATGTTAGAATTTAAGCCATCAATCATCATAACCGGCGTTCCCCATCAAGTAAAATGCGAGACTATTAAAAGAGGAACGTGGCTATTTTACTAATTCCCAACAGCACGTCTCTTTAATTACTTCTTACTCGTTTCCATTACATCTCTTTAATCTATATAAATATATATATATTATATATACACATATATATATAACTCTACATGTAGCACCATGATGTAAATACTATGACACCTTAACATCGTAAGGTAAGTCTTAAATACTAATTTAATACTTCTAACATATGTATATCCATTTATTGTATAGATATAACCATATTTATGTCTCCTTTTACTTCAAATACTTTCTTTTATTTTAAAAAGGTTCTCAACCTATTTTCTTCTTAAGGTTATCGTATACTTGAGTGCCTTTCAAAGGTATTTTAGGGGGATTCCTTAATCTCTCTTAAGATCTCTTCATAATAAAAGTTGTCTATTATGTAGCCCCCAAACTTTTAGCTTCTTATCAAATCCGAATACTAAGAGCACTTTTTTTCGACACTCTTCGGCGCTCCATCTCCATGATGGAGACAACCTAATAAATAAGTTAATGTTTAATATCTAAACACAACCTTTTAAACACTAGTTTATAGGCTAATGTCGAACTAGTATTTATTGACTATTTAATAATTCTTATAAACATTCCCTTTAAAACATCACCATGTTTGTTAAAGAATTATTATTCTTCCCTATATATATACATGAAATCTATCACTTAGATCTATATATACTTATAATTTATTAATATATATATATAGGTAAAAAGGAGGGATATCACATCCTCCTCCCCTAAAAAAATTAACACCGTCCTCGGTGTTCAGGCATTTTAGAAATTCGTCCTTTTCTCTTGAGTATTATTTTTCTTGTATCATGAATTTGGGTTTTTGACCTCATTTGAACTCTCATGCTTTCTGGATGTCTTTATCGCAAATACACGTGGATTCTTATGCAATAAAATCAGGATTCGAAGAAACTTTGTTCAGTGAAAACTATCATCAATTCAAAAGAAACAATGTTTAGTAATAACCTGTCATCGACTTCATAATTAAACTCACGAACATAAATCATGAGTTCTTTATTGCATATATCACTTGCAACATATGGAATAAATCTAGTGTTCCCTGATTGTATACTGTTGACAAAATCAACAACAAACAACATTCATTTGATCCAGGAGATTCTTGCCTAACACCTTAGTGCTCACGCAGCAATCCTTTTTCTCATGCCTTGCCTAACACCTTAGTGCTCACGCAGCAAACATTTCATTCATGTCTTGCCTAACACATTAGTGCTCACGCAGCAATCCTTTTTCTCATGCCTTGCCTAACACCTTAGTGCTCACGCAGCAAACATTTCTTTCATGTATACTAAGAAGCGTCCTGCCTCCCACATATACATTTTCTTATAGCTTGCCTAGGTCTTACAGCTAGCCGATTCTCCGAGAATCCTAGTGGCTGTTCAATCCCTGATTTTAGGGAGTATTTCAATGCCATTATAACACTCTTTACACAATTCCCCTCAAGCCTTCTCGCTTGAGTCCCGGAATTTATTTTTCCCAAGACGCCTTGCTTGAGTCTAGGAAAATCTCATTCAAATTCATCAATTATTTCGTCATATTACATTTTGTAACCCCACAATTTCTCGGACCAATTTGTTCTAGTTCTTTATTCAACAATAATTAACAATAATAAAAGCTGCAATGTGGATCTTTCATCCTCAATATTAAGCTTTTGTCTTTCAACAAGTTCCACCGAGTTTTTGGCCATCTGCCAAATTCAATTGTTTGTAACAATTTATATAACAAAATCAAATATTGTAAATAAGAAAATCATTCATTCTTCAAACTACCATATCCATACTTGATCATATGAAGTAAACGTTTTCTCCTTCAAAAGCATAAATCACTTACTTAATAGGATTACATAATCCCTTAAAAAAAAAATATTATTCCTATGATGACTCGTGGACATTATGATTTCTTAACCTCGAATGTTATCCTTCACCATTCAAACACACTTCCTATTTTAGTTATACAACTTCTCTTTTGTATATACTAATATCACATAGGAATAACCCATTTTCTAAAACATACTTGCATACCTTATAATGATAACCATATACCTTTGCAAAGGTGACCGTATAGCTCACCTTCATCTTCCGAGGGTCCAGTTTACCTCGATTACTGTCTCCAGGATCACTTCCGATCTACCCTGCAATTCCATGTCAACAATGTTTTCCTTAACACATAATAGATAAAAACAGTCATTCCTTGTGGCAACATAAGGACGTCAGAAGATTACCGCATCCTACTAACCTGTATTTATTTCATGTTGGTTCTAGGTTTCCAATAATCTATCCGTTTTAACAAAATAATCAATTTGAGAAAACATATAACTGTACATGAATAGCAAGTCGGCATAATTATTGAGCAAAAATAAAAGTATCACTATTACTCATTGTTTCCCACGTCTATCTTAGTAGAAATTACTGAAGTAAGAGGTATATATAAAAGGTACTCATGCATTCTTTAACGGATTTTCAAGTATCCATACATATAACACAAAGCTTTGACCACATGAAGGCATAATTCCTTCTGTCAACCACTCCCAGTATCCCAACATTCATAGTAAGGATTCCTGAAAATAGAGTGTAAAAAGGAAATCATAACATTTTATCATAAGCATCTTTTTAACTACTTTGAATACACATGTATACTTCTTGAGTAATTATAACCATCATCCCTTCTAAAACTACAAGCAAGGGTGCAAGCGTGTTCCCATGTCACAGATTTATACTTCCTTATTCTATATAATCCCATGCCCCAAAGGAATAATAAGTACAACAATTTCATACAGTAGAATGTCTATTTAACCAAATAAAATTAATTCCTCTACCCTTCAACCTTTTACCCTGAGGATGACCCTTTACTAATCCTTCATACAACTCTTCTAACTATCTATTGTTTGTATAGTATTCCTCTTAGAGGTGAGGTCGTCAATAACTTTGAAGATCTATTGCGTATTCAATATTAACCATCTTATCTACTATATCATCTGTTTCGTACGTAAAATAAAATATAGAAGTAAGAACACATAACTAACATTCTATATTGGAGTCATTGCCTATAACCTCCAATATAGTGTACAAACATATTCCATACCTTCCACTTATCAAGGCTAATATCAATATAACTCCCTCAACAACATTTTGTCAGTTCTTCTATTAGTCTTTCGATCAATCCTCCACTGTAAGACGTCTATTATTCCAACTACGAGCTCGTTAACAAAAATGAACATTTTCTTTCTATACAACAGATAGCCTACATAGAGAAATTCAGGACTTACTCCCTTAGCACAATTTATGTATTTTCTAACATGATAAGGATCACCTCCACGCTAAAATCTCGTGTACATACTTAATACCATCATCCCAACATAAGTGCATGACATCAATAATTAGGTAATTCACGACAATCTTCCAATCCTTCTCATAATGACCTAAATGTACCTTACATACATAATCCTAATTATATTTATACCATCCTTATAACTCTTGGACATGCAAATGCTCCTATGATCCTAATTATTATCATTTTAATCATTTCAAAGAATACTTTCCTATCATTTAATGGAACTAATTGTAGGGCGTGAGGAGATATTCATCCTTTAGTACTTATTAATAGAAGATCAAACTTCGTAAGGAAACATATAAATGCTCACATATCGACAATGGTTTTCCTTTAGAGTGCTTCGACAAGTGGAGCATACTTACTTGCGATTAAAAGACATCTTGTCGATTACCTCTTGCTGATTCTTTGGGACGTAAATCCTTTGTTTGCGTTTTACCGATGGAGTTCCCTTGATCAGCTTATATTATTTCCTCAACTGAGCCCAACTATGCCCGAGTGTTTGCAACCTGTGCTCTGATACCATATGTAACATCTCCATGGTAACATACCCAATTGTGGGAGTTAGTAAAGCAGTGATTTTTAGAAAATTTGCATAAAATAATGAAACTTCAAAACATAATTCACTCCTGTAAGGACAAAGATTCTGAATACATTTCCTTGATAATAATTGGAGATTAGTTAAATTGAAATTATTCATCATGCATCATCCTTTTAACTTGAAACATACTCATGAAGTTCTTACCGTAGAGTAGTAAACTGTAATGTCCCTCAAAATTCGTGAAAATAAAAACAATTCAATTAATCTCCAAAGATAACTTTAAATGCACCGAATTGATACATTCAAGTACAACAACCCATTAACAGTATAACTATGCCTTCTTTACAAAATAGAACAAGTGTCTACCATGCATTCATTTATACGATCATCTTTTCTAAACTTCATTATGAGCACTAAAGATATTAGTCCAAAGGAAATAAAACTTAACCCATTTGAATATCTTACACGAAATAAACCTATGAAGGCATCAATTCCGCATAATATTAATGTATATCACATCAATTGCAAACATGAGATATGAATGTACAAGTTTCGTAATCACACCAATTGCAACACAAAGACACAAAATATAGGTGGTTCACCCAAAACCTTTGGGCTACGTCCACGGAAGCAGTTCGTCATGTATTATTTATCAAAAGAAGGGTACACCTTTCCACAAGATGTTTACAATTTACTTTCTCTTTCTCGAGCCTCTCACAAGAGAGCCTAAAAAAAATCTGCAACTAGCACTTGTTATAAGAAATAGTGAGTTACATGCTACAACACATACCCGCCTTCCATGAAAGGAATCATGCTCACTATCTGCAAGATAAAATATTAAAACCCCACCCTATGTATGCTTCGTATAATATTTCATAATATTTCCATATCGACATGAATTTAATTCACAAAGCAATTTAGGACGAATATAAACCATTATCATTTGACAAAAGAGCAAGTCATTCTAGACGAATACTTATCCCATTTAACTAGATACTAGGACTATACCTTTCCCCATATCAAATGAATTAGCGGAGATCTAATTATAATTTCGAACCCAGCATGAACATAACTACGATTACACTATTCAATTCCGCAATTACAGGGATATGCTTTTCCAATCAAACGACCGCATACAGAAACTAACACCCTTCTCCAAGCATGCACTATCTGAATCCATCGACAAGATACTGGATCTAGCATTTAACACAAGCATTCATGATCTCAATCTATTGGAAACATACAGAAACTAGTAGTTAAATAAAGCATTCACCATTTCAGTATATTGGCAGCATACAAAGACTAGTATTTAACCCATGCGTTCACCAATCACTCTAGACAGGGAATCGAAACTTACAGAAAGAAACTTACCAATCGTGGTTACAGATTGAAACCCCCTGATTGGGACTTACTGATTGAGACTCCCGATCGGGTTCTTACATATCCAGACTTACAGATCTTCATTCCAGATCGATTTTCCCCAGAAATACGATCCCAGAATTTCCATGGCCATAATATTTAAAACTCCACCGAGGCGATTATCCGGTTAAGATGAATGATTTATTTCAGTTGCAAATACTATGGGTCTACGCCTAGCAGATATACTGTGGTAAAAACGATGGTACCATCCATTAAATTAGCTAGTACCGACATAAACAAGGTCTGAGAGTATCTATTCGTTGGTTAACACAAACCTGAGAGATGTCAACATACCCAAACGGAGGCACCGTAAACCTTGTAGTAGAGTAGATACTAACAAGGATGGAGGCCCGTAACTTCTTTGCTGGAGTGTAATCCAATATGAAATTTGAAGAACTCAAACCCGTAACATAGTAAGATAATACATAAACATCAAAGACTCTGTAATATATGACAACGCCAAAAACAGTATGCAAAGATACATCGTTCCCTTATTAAATCGAGGGAGCAGGCATACTACAAAAGAAGAATTGAAATCTCTATGCTAATCCACCAAGAAATAGACAATACCCTAAACAAAATTTCATTCTCATCCGTGAACAAATCGAAAAAGCAACGCAGGGTTTTCATGAATGAGAAACTCGTAATAGCAACGCAGCGATGTATGAACCGGGGATCAAATACTTTCATAGTTTTCTAGAAGGGGTGTGTTTCTGATCTCGAGACCATAGCTACCCTCTAATAAGAAATAACCAAAATCGGAACAACATCGATTTCTTCAAGATTTTGAATTTAACCCTCTTAATAACTTGAGTAGACAACCAGCGGTTTAATGTAAAAATGCACCAGCTAGGATTTGCCTCACTACCACTATAAGTAAAGGCCAAAGGAAGATTTGACAGATCTCATGAACTCATGCATGCATCAATATACATGAGCCAAACAAAAGAAAGAAGGAAAACGATAGAGTTTCTACTTCACACACACAGCAATATACCGAAGGACAATCAACAAGATTCCTAACTTTATAGACACAGCGATAACCAAAAGGAATTCGACAGATCCCTAAAACTCACACACGCAGCAATATACAGACGGATAATCAACATGGCTCCTAACTTTTAGACACGGCGATAACCAAAAGGAATTCGACAGATCCCTAAAATTCACCCATGCAGCAATATAAGAAAAACAAATGGTCAGAGTTCTTATCTTCCTGCACGTAGCCATATCCAGAGTTTCTACACACCTCGCCAAGGGGCGGATCCACCGAGTTCTCAACCCATACACGCAGAAATGTAAGAAGGTAATCCGTCATCATCCGTATTCCCCAGATCCAGAGACCATAGTCGTTTCCTCAGAAGCTCCATTTTTTTCTTTTCTCTCATGGCTGCGACCGACATACAACCACAAAACAAACCCCATACCTCATCGGGGAATCCGCCCCGAGAGTGACACATGGAAGCTGGTGACAAATGGAAAAAGTTTAAATGTTAGAATTTAAGCCATCAATCATCATAACCGGCGTTCCCCATCAAGTAAAATGCGAGACTATTAAAAGAGGAACGTGGCTATTTTACTAATTCCCAACAGCACGTCTCTTTAATTACTTCTTACTCGTTTCCATTACATCTCTTTAATCTATATAAATATATATATATTATATATACACATATATATATAACTCTACATGTAGCACCATGATGTAAATACTATGACACCTTAACATCGTAAGGTAAGTCTTAAATACTAATTTAATACTTCTAACATATGTATATCCATTTATTGTATAGATATAACCATATTTATGTCTCCTTTTACTTCAAATACTTTCTTTTATTTTAAAAAGGTTCTCAACCTATTTTCTTCTTAAGGTTATCGTATACTTGAGTGCCTTTCAAAGGTATTTTAGGGGGATTCCTTAATCTCTCTTAAGATCTCTTCATAATAAAAGTTGTCTATTATGTAGCCCCCAAACTTTTAGCTTCTTATCAAATCCGAATACTAAGAGCACTTTTTTTCGACACTCTTCGGCGCTCCATCTCCATGATGGAGACAACCTAATAAATAAGTTAATGTTTAATATCTAAACACAACCTTTTAAACACTAGTTTATAGGCTAATGTCGAACTAGTATTTATTGACTATTTAATAATTCTTATAAACATTCCCTTTAAAACATCACCATGTTTGTTAAAGAATTATTATTCTTCCCTATATATATACATGAAATCTATCACTTAGATCTATATATACTTATAATTTATTAATATATATATATAGGTAAAAAGGAGGGATATCACATAATCCATGGTTATACTAATCAGGGCCGACCCCACACTTGGTGGTCTAATAAACCATCACAGCATGTTACGACACTTGAGACACTTGTCAATACAAATGATGACACTTTCGTATAGAGGAATAATACCATCTCTATAGGATTACGACATACATAGGTGAAATACATTCCGAAGTTACATATACATCAACAATATCTATACTTAGTTGAATTTGTTTATAACAATCATTATCAAGCTTCATCTAAACTTAGTCCTTTTGAAATATTATATGTTTGAAAGTGTAATACTCCCGTTTCATGGAGTAATCCAGTTGATAGATTGATGTTAGGACCTCAGTTATTGAAAGAAATGGAACTAATAGTGAAACAGGTACAAAGCAATCTGAAAATTGCACAAGATAGATAGAAGAGTCATGCAAACCTTAAAAGAAATCGAAAATAATTCCAAGTAGATGAGCATGTCTTTGTTAAGGTAAGACCCAGAAAAAAGATATTTTAAGATGGGGAGTTGTGCTAAATTAGCACCTAAGTATTGTGAACCATTTGAAATATTATCAAGAGTTGGACCGATGGCTTATTAGTTGGCTTTTCCACCTAATCTTAAAATACATAATGTATTTGATATTTCTATTTTGAAAAAGTATGTACATGATGCTACTCATGTAATCGATTGCAGTGATATACAGGTGGAACCAGAAGGAGATTTTCAAGTGGAACCGGATTGTATCCTCGATAGGAGAGAAATTTTACTCTAGGACCGCACCATTGGATAGGTAAAGGTGCAATGGAAGCACCTTAGTCCCGATGAAGCAACCTGGGAATTGGAGAGTCATATGCGGGCAGCATATCCAATTCTATTCCAGGAAGACTCAGATGATGCTTAAGCAACATCGAGGACAATGTTGAACTTAAGAGGGGGTGTTTGTGACCTACCTAGAACTTGAAACATTTTATGTTGTGCAAAAAATTACATTTAAAATTTATTGTAAATTTTTATGTTATTGAACAAGGATGGTCAAGGATGACTGTAATTGAAGATTGTTATTATTTAATAAATTAAAATAGGAGACACTCATCCAAAGAGGACTGTTGAAGAGTGTTCACCAACCCACTAGTAGGAATGAACTGGTGTAGAAGGAAATTGACAAGTGGCAACATCTACACTCACTTACTAGCTTTTGCAGAAGGCAACTTCCCTAAAAGTGTGGTGATGTTCCCCAAGGAAGGTGGAATTGAACAAGTGTCTCATTAAATTATTTAATTGGCCCAAAGACCTAGGAAGACATATATCCATCGAATTGAGCAGAAGGCTCACCACTTTTACCTTGTGGATTGCTGGAAACTGAAAAAGTTCACCACATAAGAGATTCGATGAAGGGAATGCTAGAATTAGTTGCAGTGTAGGACTATAAGATTATTTTGTTGAGCTTGTAGAGAGTGTTTTGTATGCAATTTTTCATGATTGATGAGATACAAAGAGATTGTTACATTCTTCTACAAAGTATCTTCATCCCGGTGGTTCAGAGAACAGGCTCGGGGGTCCTAAAGAAAGTAATCTTGACTGCTTCTAGGAGACAGTTGGGAGGAACGGTATTCTTTGGGTGTTTGTCCACTCTTACAATTTTGAACAGGTTCTACATTGTTCTAGTTTATTTAATTTTAAACTACTGTTATATTTCAGAATATTTTATTTATGTTATCTGGATTTTCTAATGCTTCTTAGATACTAACTTAGCCATTAAATTGACTATCATGTAGAACTAATAATTATTTTCTGTTTAAAAGTTTGAATGATTAGATCTGGAAAATGTAGAATGATGAAATTTAATCCTCCCTGTATTGTTCCTTTCACCGTAGTGATGTACTCTAGTACAGGGAGTTAGCTTAAGTAAATATATTACAAATGATCTCATATTAATATATTGAATCTTGATTGCATTTATCAAATATAGAAAAGAAACCTGGAAAAATTATAGTAATCAATAATATATATATATATATATATATATATATGATCAAATAGACACTTCAAACATACAAACTGGTAATAAAATAAATACCCATTTTAACCACAGAGGTATAACATAAACATAGTCAAATAAATTATAGATATAACACATATTATATATATATTTGTAAAATGTTAATACATCAGATAATACAATACAAGGGATCGCCCCTTTGTTACCATTTATACATAGGTAAACTATCTAATACATAGGCTTAACAACATACACTAGAAGGACTCTAGCATCAACACAAATCGATTCACAAAGAATTGATAATCATATATACAAATTCATTATAGCGTTGTTTGACATCCCTATCATGATGTACATGATCAAAATAGAGTTTATACAAATAAACAAGCATAAAATAATTTGCACAGAACTCATATCAATTTCAAAGGAATACGATATTGGACAAATAGAAGTATAAAGTAAAACATCAATACTCTAACAGAGTGGGATCAAATCCCTTAATTTCCTAAATCGACACACTCAGATTTTCCGAACAGCTCTGACTCAAATGAAGACTCTCTACAATTGTACGTCTGGACATAAATGCTATAAGCATTCACACAAACATCATGAACAAGTTAATCGCATACTTTTATCTGAAGAAAGAAAAGATTATCAGACAGTAAGAGAGCCGTAATGGCTTTGAGAAACTTATATCGAAATCGTGTTCCCATCTTGAGCACTGCACATATCTTGATATCATTCATGATTTCAAGAGGCTTTAGTCAGGGTTTAAGAAACTAGAGCATAAATAAACTCCAGTGAGACTCTGCCCACAAATAAAAATGCATTAATATTGCCAAACATAGTCATCGCAATTATTTGGGTACAAACCCTTTTTCCACAAGACGGTTTCACAACCCTATTGAAAGATTGGATTTAGGGTTGAATCTCGTCGATAGTACAAATAATAACAATCTACAACAGAGTATAAGACTAGGGTCACATTCAGGCGGAAATACAAGCCAAACATTCATAAAATTCATATTAATATAGAGCGTTCAATGACGTACATTACCAAATCGAAATGGTGATATCTCTTATGGCTTGCACAGTATTTTCATTTGGAATAAAATACAAAAGTATGAACACATTCAACACTACTGCAAACGAATGGAGGAACATCAAAGTCGCATGAATATATTTATACTGTATAAAGATGTCGAATGGCCCATATCCATTTTACAATTGTCGAATGGCTGTTCTAACTCTGTAACAATTCGAATACAGACAAGTAAAACTACTAAAAGACCTATCATTAACACGTGGGTCGAAAAACCCAACATCTAACCAAGCAAACAGTTACTTTCCAACTACAATGCCCAACTTTCCAAATGGAATTACAACAGAACAAACAATAGAGAGTACCAATACGGGTAGCAGCACCAACTCTGTTGATAGAGGTATCATTTCGTGGAAAGGCCTAAAGATTACCGTGGTCATCCAAAACATTGGAGATGCCATT
The DNA here is from genome assembly GCA_027924585.1 of Larix kaempferi. Taxonomy (NCBI): domain Eukaryota; kingdom Viridiplantae; phylum Streptophyta; class Pinopsida; order Pinales; family Pinaceae; genus Larix; species Larix kaempferi. Next base: position 4,114,375 of record BSBM01000435.1, read on the forward strand.
TTTCATCAAGGTATCGTCGAGATATCATCCTCGTTGGCAGAGAACATCTGAAGGGCGCGATGACCTCCTGTCATTGCAACAACAAATTAACTATTAAAATATGAATTATTTAAACCACAAAGAGATGTAACAATATGAGAAGAAGAATCGAAAACATCACCTTTGTGAAACCACTACTGCCTCGAACTCGAGCTATGTAGTGTACATCGGACACGAGCTCCACAACAAATACACGGACTCCTCTTCCAACCTCTGCGTAGAAACCTCCCACAGCCTAGGTCAAAACAACAAACGAAATCTCTGTGTAAAAATCTCCATAACATCGCTGGTCGAGAGCTCCAAGGAGCAAGTGAGCGAAATGAAATTCGCGATAAACCGCTCTCGAGGTTAGGGTTTATGGTTCTACGATCGAGGAGACAAGTTGGCGAGTGATCACATGGCCTCATTTAAATTCATAGCTGCCACCCATAAATCCGAAATTCATACTTCCTTGTTATAGTTTGAAAACACATTTTCGCTTTGGATTAATACCTTGTGTAAATGCGGCTAGGAGAACCCCTTTTGCATAAGTGTTGAATCACATAAAAATTACACCATCGAGTTTGGTTAGGGGGAGCGATCCCTATAGTATGGTGGGACAACAAAATTACAATGTTATATAATTAATCATGTAGATAAGATGTAGCTAACCATGCTAATCACGGTTATAACACCTTTTCCAATGTGTGGACGTATGTCTTACCTGTAATAACCTGGCAAGGTAATAGTATCCGTTAGCTTATAAAGCTAAGTAATCATTCATGAAAATCACAAGAACCCCTTCAACAAAAAGAAGAACACGTTCAATAATATTTTTCGTAATAGTAAGCTATATGTTGAGATATTGTAACTTCAAAGAATATTATATTTGTACTTTATTATTCCGGAGATGATTCATTCCTCCGTGAAGATCTTATTATATATCCGGAGATGTTTATTCCTCCGTCGGAATGTGGTAACTTGGGTTATTAGACTTCCCTAGTGGGGGTCGGCCCTGTATGTGTTATGTGGGTCAAAGGGTTATTAGACCACCCTAGAGGGGTCGGCCCAGTCAGTTGTAGTGGGGTATTTAACCCATTGGTTAAATACGAGCCTACATGATTTGTGTAAAAGACAAGTCGGAGTAGTGTATAAATAGATGAGGTGTGTTCCTCATTTTACACACACTCATTCACTTGAGAGTGGTGCACTTATGAGAGAGAGGTCTGCTATGGAGAAGGAGGAGCTTATGCTCAAGGTTACATCTTTTGTATTTGCTGGTCATCTATATTGAGGAAGCTTTGCTGGGTTTTCTACCCCATGAGGGTTTCCCAGGATAAATCTGTGTCTTTTGTGTTTATGCTTTGCTTGTTGTTTCTTCAGTGATCCTGTATATGCTATTATTGTGAAATGGAATGTAATGCTGCTATTTTTTGTCTTAGCATATTAAATATTAACATGGAATCAGAGCTAACCTAAAGGAAGGCAATGTATGGCGCTTATGACACTTGCTTCTCTTGTGACAATTTGAAGGTTAGGGTTTTACATAGCAAAAACCAATCATCGTGGAACTTTCACTATAAATACATTTTGGCGAAGGTTCAGGATCTGAAACCTTTACAGGTCATAGATTACATACCTAGGTACCTTGTGTCCAAAGGGCACCCTCAGATTTGTTGTACTTTGTGAGTTATGATCAGTACAAGTTAGGGTTTTTGCCTCTTCCAGATCTCAGTCAAAATCAGGTGACCTAGGCAAAAAGGTCATAACTTGGGCTAGGAAGCTCCAAATGAAATTTCGTAAAAACTGACAGGTAGTACATAGACTGTAATATCTCAAGAAACTTTTCCAGAGGCGAAGCTAAACCAGTGACACGTGGCACGCCGTACAAGTTCGCTCTCCTGTTTTATCCCATAAACAGGTCACGTTGCGACACTTGGAATAAATCTCTCACAGAAAATCGAATTGAGGTCAGACCTATTGGGATGGAAATATGACAAGTCGGGATACCACAGAAAACGTTTTGAGACCGTGTGGAGTGAAAAGTTCAGAGTTACAGTAGAAACAATCAGGTACATATTTCTGGCAAAACAGAATTATTTTTGGAGCACCTTCATTCATGGCTTCCAGAATTTAGGGCTTTGGAGAAAGTTAGAATTTTTGGAATCGGAATCCACGACTGAATGCTACTCAGGAAAATCAAAATTTAGAGACCAAGATCGAATTTTTTGGTTGGGTAGAAGACCGGGCTTGATCAAACCCCAGTTCGGGATTTTGATCGGAAAGATGGAAAATTAGGGCTTCAGCAAAAGTTGGAATTTTTGAAGTCTGTAACCACGGCTAGAAGCTCCTCAGAAAAATAAGATTTTAGAGCCTTGGATCGAACCTTTTGATTGGACAGAGTGGTGGGCTTCATCAAACCCTAGTTGGGGTTCCTATCCAGAAGATCCAGAAGTTTCGAAGGCAATTTTGAGGGGTCAAATTTTGAAGATTTCAAAATTGAAGTATGCTAGTTTGATCAGCTCAGCAAGACACATCCTTCCATCCATTTAAAAGTGTGAAAGTTAAAGATTGAATTTTTAGGGTTTCTCTAGCAAACCCTAATCAAGCTCCACATCAAGTTTCAGGGGGAGTTGAGGCTAAGGCCTTACATAAGAAGGCTACAAGAAGTCTCGACAGGTATGACTTAAGGAGGTTCAAGTATGTCTTGAAATCTGATTCTTGATTAAGTTCATAATGTGTTTGTCTTCATATTATTTATTAGTACAATCTTGATTAATGTTAGAATTGTCTCATCACCCTAGTAACAGTATGAATGCATGTGAATGATCGAAGTCATTCATTGATTAGGGCTATATCATTGTACTAATGTATTATGGTGTTGTGTGAGGTTGATGTTGTCTGCTAACAAGATACAGGTACATCACGAAAGACAAATCAAGTTCCATGACCATGACAACATAATCTTTGATCACATAGAAGTTCTACTTACGAGGTATGTATGACTTTGTTATATTATGCTTAACCTATGAGACATGCAGTTTCTAGCTCAGGATCTCTAAATCATTGAAGAGATTGTTTAGGTATGTTGTACATAACTAAGCAGGTATACTAATCCAGGGATGTTTTCCTATGTCATGTTAGAATCTTACCTTGTCTTAGGATCCCTTATATAAGTATACTTGGTATGATTGGTTATGCTTATTCATAAAGTTAGTAATCAAGGGTTTATGCATATTATGTCTCTTATCTTGATGATTTAATTAACCAGATGAGTACTATGATCAAACAACAATATGCATGAGTAAAAGAAGACTTCCTTGAAACCCTAAATACTAATGACTATACATATTCAAGATTATTTAGAATTAGAATGTTTTGATAATATAGTAATGAATGTATGTTTGTGTATGAGATCATGAGGATGACACTAGTGCAGAGTTGAGCATGCACAGTGGTACAGAATGAATAGAAGTTCAAAAGACATATAGAATATCAAACAGGAGGCAACCACACAAACATAAAAGATAAGTATTTGAGTTGTTATTTCAAATAGTAAATGATATTGCTTGTATGCATATTTGTATTCCTAGAATATATCATGCTGAGTGTAAACATTCATAGAGCATTGAACAATATACTACTAATATGCATATGATTGGTAAGTTGGACAAACATTCCATTGTTGCTTGTCTAGAATGAAACCTCTTTGTTGACATGCTGAGAGCTGTGCACACTCTCCATAGTATGTTCTGGTAGAGATGGAAGGCATCTAGATAGCGACTGTATGCATACAGGATATGGAAAAGTGTTGTGCCAAAGTATTGGTCAAGATAGTTGCATAACTATGTAAATGATATCTGTATGCATTATAGGTTATCATGTCAACATGATTTCATGATTATGAAGTATTGCTAATCATGTACTTAATTTTGATTTGTAGGAAAGATCATGATGAATGATGAAACACTGAACAAGTGATGGATGTTCAACAAGAAGATTTACAAATCAAACAAAATATAGAAGGCTCGTGGCTAGAAGATTCTCTTAGAAAGAAGAAGAGAATCATGACGGGATGTTTGCTCCAAGTGGCTAGATAAGAACATTCTCTTAATGGTGTAATTAAAGAAGAAGTGTGAATCAGGTTCTGTATGGGTACCCATGATCGATAGTTAATTAATGAGCTTAATGATCATCATGGGTGATGTGGATCACAACCTTTGCTACAAGGTTGAATATGGTTTCTATACACAGATGAACTGGATGCAAGAAGGAACTCACCACAAAGTTCAAATGATGTTGAGGCTTATATCAGTAGACCCATCTGACAAGAGATGGCACAGATAGATGGCTGCATAAATGAAAATGAAAGATCTCATATTGATGCATTACTTCCTAGGTCTGGAAGTATGGCAAGGATTAGAAGGACTATTTCTCAACTAGGGAAAGTATGCTGAGAAATATTAAAAGGACTTGAGGTGTTGGAATGGCCACTCTTATGGATTCCAACTTGAAGCTGTTAGGGGCTGACTCATCAGAGTTAGTGGATATAACTCTATACAGTCAAATTATTGGGTCATTGATGTATCTAACATATACTAGGTTAGATATATGCTTTGCTGTGAACACCTTGAGTCAGTATCCAGTGGAAACTAGATGTCTTCACCTGATAGTTGCAAAGCATGTGATGAGGCACCTAAAGGATATGATAGACTTTGATCTATGCTATCTTGGAGATCATGACTTCAGATGGCTACTCAGATGTTGATTGGGTAGAAAGTTTATTAGACACGAAGAACACATCTAGAGGATGATATTGTGTGGGAACAGCCATGATCTCATGGTTTAGCTGGAAGCAGTCTAGTGTGGCTCTCAGCACAAGCAGAATATATGGTTGCTTGCTCTGCTAGTTGTGAAGAAGTTTGGCTTCAGGATTGTTTGACTTAGAGATAGAACCAACCGTGATCCTATGTGACAAATAGAGTTGTATCAAGATGACAAAGAATCCAGTGTTCAATGATAAGTCAAAGAACATAGGGATCTAACAAGATATGATGCAGAAAGGAACTATAAAGTTTGAATTTTTAATAGGTTACCGATATACTAACCAAACCTCTACCTCAAGAAAAGTTTGAGTATTTCCGAGACAAGCTTGGAAGGACCCTCCTTGAAAGGGGGAGTGATGTGGTCACTGATGATGAGATTGCCTCATCGACAGCAAGGTCGATGATGTGGATACTTGTTTACTACACTTAGATACTTAGATCATTTAGACTTAGGACTCTTATACTTAGAATATTTTTTTTACTTGCTCTTACTTTGATGATATATGTATCGATGAGGATACATGTTTTGTTGATGTATCGATGAAGATACATGTGTTGTTGATGTATTGATGAGGATACATGTTTTGTTGATGTATCGATGAGGATACATGTTTTGTTCATGTATCGATAAGGATACATGTTTTGATGATATTTGTATTGATAAGGATACAGATGGGGATTGTATCATCCCCGGACCTTGGTCCTTGAACTGATGCGTAGACGTATGGTCTCCGAGAATAAAGTCCTTAGTGGACAGATGGGGATTGTATCATCCCTGGACCTTGGTCCTTGAACTGATCCGTAGACATATGGTCTCTGAGAATAAAGTCCTTAGTGGACAGATGGGGATTGTATCATCCCCGGACCTTGGTCCTTGAACTGATCCGTAAACGTATGGTCTACGAGAATAAAGTCCTTAGTGGACAGATGGGGATTGTATCATCCCCGGACCTTGGTCCTTGAATTGATCAGTAGACATATGGTCTCTGAGAATGAATTCCGTAGTGGACAGATGGGGATTGTATCATCCCCGGACCTTGGTCCTTGAATTGATCTGTAGACGTATGGTCTCCAAGAATAAAGTCCTTAGTGGACAAATGGGGATTGTATCATCCCTGGACGTTGGTCCCTGAATTGATCCGTAGATGTATGGTCTTCGAGAATGAAGTGATGGGGATTGCATCATCCTAGAACCACTAGTTCAAAATGTACATGATGGGGATTGCAACATCCCGGAACCACTAGTTCAAAATGTACGTGATGGGGATTGCATCATCCCGAAACCACTAGTTCAAAATGTACGTGATGGGGATTGTATCATCCCCAGACTTCGGTCCGTGAATTGATCCGTAGACAGATGTCTCCAAGAAGTGGTACCTAGTGAACAAGAGGGGATTGTATCATCCCCGAACTTCGGTCCCTGAATTGATCCATAGACAGATGTTTTCGAAAAGTGGTCCCTAGTGGACGAGAGGGGATTGTATCATCCTTGGACTTCGGTCCCTGAATTGATCCGTAGACAGATGTCTCCGAGAAGTTGTCCCTAGTGGATGAGAGGGGATTGTATCATCCCCAGACTTCGATCCTTGATTTGATCTGTAGACAGATGCCTCCGAGAAGTGGTCCCTAGTGGACGAGAGGGGATTGTATCATCCATGGACTTCAGTCCCTGAATTGATCCATAGACATATGTCTCTGAGAAGTTGTCCCTAGTGGACGAGAGGGGATTGTATCATCCCTGGACTTCGGTCCCTGAATTGATCTGTAGACATATGTCTCCGAGAAAGTGGTCCTTAGATTTTGTCTAAGTTGACGAGTGGACTGTATCGTCCCTAGACATGTTATGGTGTCTTAAATGAATCAGGTGGTTTGCAGAGTATGATGTTATTGTGGATACTTGTATTGATGATCTGTATACTTGTATTGGTGTGGATACTTGTATTGATGATGTGTACACTTGTATTGGTGTGGAGACTTGTATTGATGATATACTTGTATTGGTATGGATACTTGTATTGATGATCTGTATACTTGTATTGGTGTGGATACTTGTATTGATGATGTGTATACTTGTCTTGGTATGGATACTTTTATTGATGATCTGTATACTTTTATTGGTGTGGATACTTGTATTGATGATGTGTATACTTGTATTGGTATGGATATTTGTATTGATGATCTGTATACTTGTATTGGTGTGGATACTTGTATTGATGATGTGTATACTTGTATTGGTATGGATACTTGTATTGATGATTTGTATACTTGTATTGGTGTGGATACTTGTATTGATGATGTGTATACTTGTATTGGTGTGGATACTTGTATTGATGATATACTTGTATTAGTGCGGATACTTGTATTGATGATGTGTATACTTGTATTAGTATGGATACTTGTATTGACGATGCTATTGATCGTAATGGTCTAGATGACGATGTTGCTGATCGTGATGGTCTAGATGACGATGCTGCTGATCGTGATCGTCTAGATGACGATGTTGTTGATCGTGATGGTCTAGATGATGATGATATAGATCGAGATGATCCAGATGCTGCAGATCGAGATGATCCAGATGCTGTAGATCGAGATGATCCAGATGTTGTAGATCGAGATGATACAGATGTTGTAGATCGTGATGATCCAGATGTTGTAGATCGAAATGATCCCGATGTTGACGATCGTATGATGACGATGCTGATGATCGTGAGGATCCAGATGTTGATGTTGTTGTAGCTATTCAAGTGCTACAGAAGATAAAGACTCAGTACTGAAGATGTTGATGTTCCAGTATTGAAGATGTTCCAGTAATTGCTTGAGTTACCGATGATGTTGAGAAAGCTTCCAATGATTTATAGATGTATCATGTATGATGTTGATGACTCCCTGCTCGTGCAGATGCTGTTATAATATCCTTCTCATTAAGGGGGAGTATTGAGATATTGTAACTTCAAAGAATATTATATTTGTACTTTATTATTCTGGAGATGATTCATTCCTCCGTGAAGATCTTATTGTATATCTGGAGATGTTTATTCCTCCATCGGAATGTGGTAACTTGGGTTATTAGACTTCCCTAGTGGGGGTCAGCCCTGTATGTGTTATGTAGGTCAGAGGGTTATTAGACCACCCTGGAGGGGTCGGCCCAGTCAGTTGTAGTGGGGTATTTAACCCATTGGTTAAATACGACCCTACATGATTTGTGTAAAAGACAAGTCGGAGTAGTGTATAAATAGAGGAGGTGTATTCCTCATTTTACACACACTCACTCACTTGAGAGTGGTGCACTTATGAGAGAGAGGTCTGCTATGGAGAAGGAGGAGCTTATGCTCAGGGTTACATCTTTTGTATTTGCTGGTCATCTATATTGAGGAAGCTTTGCTGGGTTTTCTACCCCATGAGGATTTCCCAGGATAAATCTGTGTCTCTTGTGTTTATGCTGTGCTTGTTGTTTCTTCAGTGATCTTGTGTATGCTATTATTCTGAAATGGAATGTAATGCTGCTATTTTCTGTCTTAGCATATTAAATCTTAACACTATATACACTACATATATTATAAACGATGTAATTGGCAAGCAATTATAGATAATGATTCAAACACAAGTATCGCAACATAAACTTCAACAAGGACAATCATACATGAAGGACACATTGTCGTAACTATTGTAAGAGTCAATTTCCCACTTAAAACATAAACAATAAGAGAAATCATAACAATTATTTATTCCGCAGATTAGTGAGTAACAAAAACAAATACTAAGCGAAGTTCATCACAGCCTAATGCTATTTTCTTCACTTACACAAATTTTAAATTTTGATGGATTTTGGAGGTGTTACAAACTCATGGGTTATACCTATGTGATCACTTACAAGAAGGGTAAGGACAATCTGGTGGTAGATGCTCCTTCTCACACATTTGATGCCCTAGTTTCTCTTTCAACTATTTCTCTACTTGCTCCAAATTTGTTGCAATCTGTTCAATAGGGCTATGTCTTCTATGAGCTCCATGCTTCTCCATCGACAGGGCAGTCTGGGTTCCTCCAAACTTAAGATCGGGAACAATGTAACTTCTTTTGGAAGGGACTGACAATGAAAATTCAACAGATGGTGGCTGACTGTGATACTTTCCAGGTCAACAAGGGTGAAATGCCACTCCTTCCAGGACTGCTAGAACCCTTGCCCATACCTACACAGATTTGGATAGCTATTTATTTGGATTTCCTTGAAGCGCTCTAGTGGTACAATAACCCCTCTAAAATGACACCATATGAAGCAATCTATGGACATGGATCGCCAGTTCTTCTTCCATACACCCTCAACAGTTCACCAGTCCCGGAAATGATTCTTCTTCTCATTTTGTAGGACACTATTGACATGGCAAGAATTCGAATGAAACGACAAGCCAATCAGCACCGTTCTGAGTGCACTTTTCCAGTAGGTGATATGGTTCTTCTTTTTCTACATCTTTCTATGCAATCCTCCCTACAACTCAAAAGGCGCCAGCTTCTCTCTCAATCTATCACAGAGGTATTAATTCAATCGCATAGAATGCAACCCAAGGATGCTACAGGGGAACCACTCCTTCAGATTCCACATCAATTTCCACATCTAAAGCTTTGAGGAAAAAGATTTTTCTAAGGGAGAGTAGATGTTAGGAACCCAAGTCAACCCTTCTCTTTACTTTGTTAGTATATTATCGTTGGACGCATATGCTTTTTAAGTCGTCCCATAGTATTTGTTGATCCATGGTCTGTATTAGCCCATGGTATTGACCCATAGTATTGGATGGATATGCTTTGTAAGTCGTCTCATAGTATTATATGTTCCATGGTATTGACCCATAGTATTGGGAATAGACTTAGTATATATGTTTATGTTGAGGCCAATGAAGGCACCGTAATGTTATTTGTATTGAGCTTGCCGAAAGGAGTGTCCCCCCTTAAAGTGGCCTGTGATCAATAAAAGAATTTTGTGATCTCATATATTGTGCATTTTATCAATTAATTGTTCGAGGTTCCTCACATTTGTATCCCATCCATGCTTTGAAAGGAGTCATATCTTTGCATCCTTTGTGAGGATATCTATTCTAAAGATAGGTGGCACAGTTGATGGCTTCTGCCCAAAGACTAGGGTGCAACCCTTTCGAGTTATGCATGCAAGTGGCCATTTATTTCAATGTTCTGTTCTTCCTTTAAACAACACCATTCTGTTGTGGTGTATAGGGAACAATATGTTTCATATCAATGCCTTCTTTAGCACACAAGGTTTGAAAGCTAACCTTGATGTACTCACCTCCATTATCAGTGCGAATGGCCTTGATCTTTCTATCTGAAAAATTTTCTGTAGAAGACTTGAAAAACTTAAAGAATCCAAATACTTTTGACTTTAATCTGAGAACGTATACCTGTGTAAATATTGAATAATCAAGAAATAAAAGTAAGAATATACCTTTCCTTGTTCAAAGATAGATCTGGAAATGGCCCTGCAACATCACTATGAATCAGATCTAGAGGTTGAGAGGATCTCCTTTGCTTCCCCTTCTCAAATTTCTTTTCAGGATGCTTGCCAATCACACAACCATGACAGTTTCCCTTGGAATACTTGATCTGGGCAGCCCTTCAAGCATCTCTTTAGTATGCATGTCTTGCAAGTATTGATAGTTGAGATGCCCAAATCTTTCATGCCATAGCCTACTCTCTTCATTTGCATGAGTGTGAAGATCAGTCTATTTAGAGAGAGGTAGAAAATGGCAGAACTCATACAGTTTCAACTTATGATTTGCAACACCTTTTGCAATGGTAGAACCTGATACCATGTCTTGATTTTCGACCCCATTTGGAGAGAAGATCACCCTCTTTGGCTCTCCAATATGGGTCATCTGATATAATGAAAGTAGATTAGAAGTCTGAGTGGGGACATAGAGCACATCTAAGACGTACCCATGCTCAAGTTTGATTTTTCCAATCCCCTCATAGGAGACCTCAGAATCATTCCCCAACATAATTGATGGTCCAATAGTAGCTTCGAATCGAGTGAAGAGATCCTTGGAGGAAGACATATGTATTGATGCTCCGAAATCTATGATGAAGGATGATTGAATTGATGCACTTGCCATGAGGGCATGGCATCTCTCTTTGCTCTCAGATGTATATGGTTCACTCTCTTTCTTTCTAGCACATGCAGGTATTGGAAGATTATTTTTTCAATAAGTGAAGCAATGAGATCTATGATCTTATTCAAACATGAGCTCTTAGGGTGATATACTTGATTACAGTATGTGCACTTGGATTTTCCCTTTTGAGATGTCTTGTCCTTCTTAGGATTTGAGACTCCGTCTGACTGGTTTAGAGCCTCCTTTTTCTTTTGGTCATTCGACTCTCTATCAGAATTTTTTTTTTTCCTTTACCATTCGCTCTCCTTGACTTAGTAGCTACAAGAGCTAAATCCAATTTGGATTTCATCACTCCCATGTGCACTAGATTCTCCTCCTCAAGTGTGAGAGATTGGATAAAGTCTTCAAGCGAAGGGAATTTCCATTTTGGAATGGACAACTTTGCTGACTAGAAGGTCGAAACAAACATTAAATAATCAGGGCCTAGCTTCAACAGGATGGAAAGGATGAGTTTTTTTTCTTCGTTTTGTAAAATCTATGACAAAGTAGGATCTAGATACCATGGATTCCTCATAGCCTAAATATTTCACTCATTTAGAAAGAAACAAGTGCAAACATGTTACAGAATGAACAAATGATCAACTTTCCAGAAAACACAAATGATCAAATATTTTAGATATTATTAACTGTCCAACATTACAATGAGTTTGAATCATCCTTATATAAAAATAATAAGGAAAAATATTCACTTGGAGTGTCCACACTTAGCTAGCTTAGATTTAGCCTCAATCCCCCCTAGGTTTGACCAAATGGATCCAAAATATCCCAAACAGGTTCAAAATGTATATGTGAACACTAGATGAGCATGGGAGACCAAAACTGGGGTTCACACATGTCGATAAGGTGGTTGGTAGAATTTGGTTAGGCTTAAGCATGCCAAAAATGGCCTACGGAGTGGCAAATGTCCAGATACAATGCATGAGCGCACTTGGTCAAGGAAGATCCTTAAAACAGGGAAAGAGGGAGCCTTAGGCATGCTGGGGCAATAAATGCTTGGATAAGCTTTCCTAACAGCTAGTTTTACCACCTCTTCACCCAAACTTTTGCTCATACACTGTGAACTTGTTCACACTTATCCAGATAAGTCTAAACCACTTTATAATAACTAGTTTCACACCTAGGGATGTATTATTAATCATTTTAGCACTTAATAACTATTAATTAATTAATGATTAAGGTACTAAGGTATAATATTGCTCTAAAAGCCCCCCATAAGCTATACTTAGTGGAATATAAAAAATAAGGCCTTGGCAACTAAGGCTCAAGTCACCTTTTACAACATAAATTTATTTGTCCATGTACAACGAGGAAAGAGGAAAAACCACATGGGGAAAATCCTCTCTCAAGAATGCACATGACACAGAGATGAACAAAATGTCTTCATCAAGTCTTTTTCTTCACTTGAATGAGTTGAATGAACAACTTCTTGGTGAAAGACTTGGTGAAGATGTTGTTGATGACATGATCATGCACCAATGCATCAATGTTGTGTAGACAAAAAAAATATTGGGAGGCTCCTTGAAACTCATCATTTGATGATGGAGGAGCATCATAAGAATGATTCTTGTTGCATACATACTCTGATCTGAATACATAATCAAGAATGGAAAAGATATCTCTACAAAATCCTTCCCAAAGAACATCAAAAGACTCAAAAAAATCAGCTTCTTGAGCAGCTGCCATATGGTGAGTCAAACCATGTATCTTTCTTCCAAACTGATTTAGCACATTCGCAAGTCTGCAATAGAGCTCATGACGCTCTGAAATAAATGAATAGAAGTCATATGGAGCAGCAAACAATAGAGGTATAATGTCTCCATGAGCGAGCGAATTTTCAATAAGAAGAGAGTGTGCAACTTGATCACACTAACAGTTCAACGAACTTGAAAGGTCTGGACACTTGAGTTTTGAACCATAGGTGCTAAGATCAGGTCCATAAATATGGAACAATAGTCCCATGATAGCCAATGACATTTCTGTCCAACCAAGGAATGATATGCAAGACATAAACCAACATAGATAAGTGACACAGTTTTGGAAACAATAAAATTGTGAGATTTTCCAACTAGAGAACTTGGGGGTTGTGTGGTATTTTGGGAATCCAGTGGTTGGGAAAATGGTTTGATGGATATCATAACCTGTATATCAGCCTACATATTACCTTCCATATCAGAATATGAAGGATCTGATTGAAGTGGGAAAGATCTTTAAGAAGGCATGTCAAAAACTAGTGAAAAATGACTAGTATTGGGAGAAAGCTTTGGTGAACTAGATGGAGATTCTTTCAAGGAAGGGATAAAATTTCTGAATCTGATATATCAGAATGTGAATCATAAATAGAGACATCAGAAAGAGATTTAACTCTAGCATTCAAAGCATACAACTTATTACTTTTGCAGGTAGCATAGAGGCAATTATCTTGTTCCAAAGAGAGCTTGGCTTCTTCTTTTCTTGCAAAATCTGGAACATGAATGTTATGTTCTTCAAGTAGCTTGGTTAGAATGTCTATCTTCTTTCTGAAACAAGATTTTTCATTGTGAGAACCTCTACAATAACTGCACTTGGGCCTCTCTTTCTTGCTCTTCATCTTCTTGACTTTTGAATCTTCATCACTTGAACTTGAGCTTTCATCACTTGACTGCTTCTTCTCCTTCATCTTCTTCTCTTGTGGTTTTGATTTGGGATTTTGTTTGCCTCTAGATTGCTTCAAATATCTAGCTACAAGTACTTGATCTTTTTGCTTAATGGAACCCATCAAGACCAACTTGTCTTTCTCTTGAGTTAGCATCTCCATGAAATCAGGCAAAGATGGAATCTTTGAATTTCTAACTGTAAGCTTTGTGGAGTGAAATGTAGAAACAAAAACTGAATACTCAGGACATGAAATAATGGACAAGATCAACTATTCTTCCTTCTTGTCAATTCCATACTGTTTGATTTGCAAGGCCAAGCTCTTGAACTTGGTGAAGAAATCCTGGTTGGATTCAAATTTTATTTGCTTGGACTCGGTGAGATCAACTCATTCTCAAGTTGGTGCCCTCTCACCTTATCAGTATTCCCAAATAGACTCAAGCTTGAGCCAAAATTCATTGGGTGTAGCTAGAATTTCCACATGAAACAGGAGATCTCTTGAAATACTGAGACAAAGGAGGCAGAATGCCTCATCCATTCTGTTAAAAAACTTTGATTTCTCCACAGCAGAGTTTGGCTTAACCTCTGTGCCCATTGTGATCCTGAAAAGACCCTTCGATCTCAACAAAATCACCATTTCAACCTTCCAATCGAAGTAGTTAAAAGGAGTGAGAAGATTTGGGTGAGATGGCTCCATATTCTTCTGTTGCTTGCGTACTAGGTGAAAATGGTGCTCTTGAAAACCTGCAAATGAAAACTCTCAACACTTAGGAGGGATCTACACTAATAATAGCTCCAAGAGCTCTGATACCATGTAAAATCTATGACACAGTAGGATCTAGCTACCATGGATTCCTAAGAGCTGAAATATTTCACTCATATAGCAAGACACAAGTGCAAACATGTTACATAATGAACAAATGATCAAAATACAGAACAAATGATTAACTTTCCATAAAACAAAAATTATCAAATATTTTAGATATTCTTAATTGTCCAACATTACAATGAGTTTGGATCATCCTTATATAAAAATAGTAAGGAAAAATATCCACTTGGAGTGTCCACACTTAGCTAGCTTAGATTTAGCCTCAATCCCCCCTAGGTTTGACCAAATGGATCCAAAATATCCCAAATAGGTTCAAAATGTGTATGTGAACACTAGATGAGAATGGGAGACCAAAACTGGTGTTCACACATGTGGAGAAGGTGGTTGGTAGAAGTTGGTTAGGCTTAACCATGCCAAAAATAGCCTAGGGAGTGGCAAATGTCTAGATATAATGCATGAGCATACTTGGTCAAGGAAGCTCCTTAAAACATGGAAAGAGGGTGCCTTAGGCATGCTGGGGCAATAAATGCTTGGATAAGCATGCCTAACAGCTAGTTTTACCACCTCTTCACCCAAACTTTTGCTCATACACTGTGACCTTGTTCACACTTATCCGGATAAGTCCAAATGACTTCATAATAACCAATTTCACACCTAGGGATGTACTATTAACTATTTTAGCACCTAATAATGATTAATTAATTAATGATTAAGGTACTAAGGTATAATATTGCTCTAACACCTTCTCAATCCCATACCTCTTCAATTGTGAACTCAAGTTCTTGAATTTATTGAGAAACTCAGTTATAGTTTTGAAACTACTTGGGCTCAAGGAGATGAGCTCATTTTCTAGTTTTTGACCCTTCAATTCATCCTTATGACCAAGAAGAGATTCGAGCTTGTCCCAAAACTCCTTTGGAGTCTTCAAATCGATAACATGAAAGTGTTGGTCTTCAGAAATGCTAAGTAGTAGCAGTCCTACTACTTCATCAAGCTTGTCTAAGTACTTGGATTTCTCTACTACACCAGTGGGGTCAACTGCAGATCCATTCACCACTCTGGAAAGGCTCTTCGACTTCAATAAGATGTCCATTTTTTCCTTCCATTCAAAGTAGTAGAATGAGTTCAACTTGATATCCATGATACTTAAGAATTCGAAGTTGAAGAGAGGATAGTCCTTCAAAACAAAAGAGAATTATAAAATGGAGATATACTGCAATTCGAATTGATCATTTCCTTAGGACACTAAGAACATGTGCCTGGGTCCTTCACACCTGGCTATACCTCACTCGATTTCTCCAGTGAATTCAAGGAAATAACACTAGGATTTGTTGTGGAAACCTAGAGGCTTCTGGTGCTCAATGAAAGACAGCTACTTAAGGAATTGCTTCAACTGTTGTTGCTGCAATTCGAATAGCTACTGTCAGCTCTCATACCATGTTATATTTTAGGAATAAGATCACTCAGTTGTACCAGACCTCACTAAAACTCACTCAACAAGTACAGAAAGAAGAAGAAGAAATGGAGATTCAATAATAACTCATAGACAAGAAATGACAAAAACTGATCTATCATTCATGAACTGTAAGCTGGCACTCTGAATGGAGAATAATAACTGAATACAATCAAATGAATTTGAATGACACTATGGTCATTCGAATTCTCCTCAATGTGTGGCTTGGATAGCATTGGAGACATCATCCGAACCAGTGGCAGTAGTCAGAATAGTCAAATAGTCAAATAGTTAGTCAATGAGTCTAATTGAGTCTAACTAAGTGCATGGGCAGTAATATAGGGAAGGAGACTCCAATGTGGGCACATGAGGAGATGTCGGTAGTCGGTATAGCTGATCTAGTCTCTCTAGAGGTCTATCTAAGTCGTTCCACCAGTTAAAATAGTGATCAATCTCCAAAACAAGGAACAGATCCACTAATAATGGAGCTAACTGAAGAATCTCCTAAATAGGTGAAAGAGGGCGCACTTGTACTCCAGTGATGCAAAAAAGGGCGCATATGTGGCTAGGAGGGATAGAACTTACTAGAAACAAGCTCCTGGGGCTGAAAAATTGATGACTAGATGGAAAGGATGAGTTGTTTTTCTTCCTTTTGTAAAATCTATGACACATTAGGATCTAGCTACCAAGGATTCCTCACAGCAGAAATATTTCACTCATTTAGAAAGAAACAAGTGCAAACATGTTACAAAATGAACAAATGATCAAAATACAGAACAAATGATCAACTTTCCAGAAAACACAAATGATCAAATATTTTAGATATTATTAACTGTCCAACATTACAATGAGTTTGGATCATCCTTATATAAAAATAGTAAGGAAAAGTATTCACTTAGAGTGTCCACACTTATCTAGCTTAGATTTAGCCTCAATCCCCCCTAGGTTTGAACAAATAGATCCAAAATATCCCAAACAGGTTCAAAATGTGTATGTGAACACTGGATGAGCATGGGATACCAAAAATGGGGTTCACACATGTGGATAAGGTGGTTGGTAGAAGTTCGTTCGGCTTAAGCATGCCAAAAATGGCCTAGGGGTGGCAAATGTCCAGATACAATGCATGAGTGCACTTGGTCAAGGAAGCTCCTTAAAACAGGGAAAGAGGGAGCCTTAGGCATGTTGGGGCAATAAATACTTGGATAAGCATTCCTAACAGCTAGTTTTACCACCTCTTCACCCAAAGTTTTGCTCATACACTGTGTACTTGTTCACACTTATCTAGATAAGTCCAAACCACTTCATAATGACCAGTTTCACACCTAGGGATGTATTATTAACCAATTTAGCACCTAATAACCATTAATTAATTAATGATTAAGGTACTAAGGTATAATATTGCTCTAACACCCTCCCATAAGCTATACTTAGTGGAATATCAAAAATAAGGCCTTGGAAACTAAGGCTCAAGTCAACTTTTACAACATAAATTTATTTTTCCATGTACAACGAGGAAAGAGGAAAAACCACATGGGGAAAATCCTCTCTCAAGAATGGACATGACATAGAGATGAACAAAATGTCTTCAATGAGTCTTGTTCTTCACTTGAATGAGTTGAATGAACAACTTCTTGGTGAAAGACTTGGTGAAGATGTTGTTGATGCCATGATCATGCACCAATGAATCAATGTTGTGTAGACAAAAAAAATATTGGGAGGCTCCTTGAAACTCATCATTTGATGATGGAGGAGCATCATAAGAATGACTCTTGTTGCATACATACTCTGATCTGAATACATAATCAAGAATGGAAAAGATATCTCTACAAAATCCTTCCCAAAGAACATCAAAAGACTCAACAAAATCAGCTTCTTGAGCAGCTGCCATATGGTGAATCAAACCGTGTATCTTTCTTCCAAATTGATTTAGCACCTTCCCAAGTCTGCAATAGATCTCATGACGCTCTGAAATATCAGAATAGAATTCATATGGAGCAGCAAACAATAGAGGTATAATGTCTCCATGAGCGAGTGGATTTTCAATAAGAAGAGAGTGTGCAACTTGAACATGCTAACAGTTGAGTGAACTTGAAAGGTCTAGAGACTTGAGTTTTGAACCATAGGTGCTAAGATCAGGTCTAGAAATGTGGAACAACAGTCCCATGATAGCCAATGACATTTCTGTCCAACCAAGGAATGATATGCAAGACATAAAACCAACATAGATAAGTGACACAGTTTTGGAAACAATAAAATTGTGAGATTTTCCAACTGGGGAACTTGGGGGTTGTGTGGTATTTTGGGAATCCAATGGTTGGGAAAATGGTTTAATAGATATCATAACCTGTATATCAGCGTGCATATTACCTTCCATATCAGAATATGAAGGATCTGATTGAAGTGGGAAAGAGCTTTAAGAAGGCATGTCAAAAACTAGTGAAAAATGACTAGTATTGGGAGAAAGCTTTGGTGAACTAGATGGAGATTCTTTCAAGGAAGGGATAGAAATTTCTGAATCTGATATATCAAAATGTGAATCATAAATAGAGACATCAGAAAGATATTTAACTCTAGTGTTCAAAACATACAACTTATTACTTTTGCAGGTAGCATAGAGGCAATTATCTTGTTCCAAAGAGAGCTTGGCTTCTTCTTTTCTTGCAAAATATGGAACATGAATGTTATGTTCTTCAAGTAGCTTGGTTAGAATGTCTATCTTATTTCTGAACCAAGATTTTTCATGGTGAGAAGCTCTACAATAACCACACTTGGGCCTCTCTTTCTTGCTCTTCATCTTCTTGACTTTTGAATCTTCATCACTTGAACTTGAGCTTTCATCACTTGACTGCTTCTTCTCCTTCATCTTCTTCTCTTGTGGTTTCGATTTGGGATTTTTTTTGCCTCTAGATTGCTTCAAATATCCAGCTACAAGTACTTGATCTTTTTACTTAATGGAACCCATCAAGACCAACTTGTCTTTCTCTTGAGTTAGCATCTCCATGAAATCAGGCAAAGATGGAATATTCCAATTTCTAACTATAAGCTTTGTGGAGTGAAATGTAGAAACAAAAACTAAATACTCAGGACCCAGTTTTGAAATAATGGACAAGAGCAACTATTCTTCCTTCTTGTCAATGCCACACTGTTTGGTTTGCAAGACCAAGCTCCTGAACTTGGTGAAGAAATCCTGGTTGGATTCGAATTTTATTTGCTTGGACTCATGGAGATCAACTCATTCTCAAGTTGGTGCCCTCTCATCTTATCAGTCTTCCCAAATAGACTCAAGCTTGAGCCAAACTTCATTGGGTGTAGCTAGAATTTCCACATGAAATAGGAGGCCTCTCGAAATACTGAGACAAAGGAGGCCAAATGCCTCATCCATTCTATTAAGAAACTTTGATTTCTCCACAGCAGAGTTTGGCTCAACCCCTGTGCCCATTGTGATCCTGAAAAGACCCTTCGATCTCAACAAAATCACCATTTCAACCTTCCAATTGAAGTAGTTGAAAGGAGTGAGCAAATTTGGGTGAGATGGCTCCATCTTCTTCTACTGCTTGTGCACTGGGTGACAATGGTACTCTTGAAAACCTACAAATGAAAACTCTGAACACTTAGGAGGGATCTACACTAACAATAGCTCCAAGAGCTCTAATACCATGTAAAATCTATGACATAGTAGGATATAGCTACCATGGATTCCTCACAGCTGAAATATTTCACTCATTTAGTAGGAAACAAGTGAAAACATGTTACTGAATGAACAAGTGATCAAAATACAGAACAAATGATCAACTTTCCAGAAAAAAAAAAAAAAAAAATGATCAAATATTTTAGATATTCTTAACTTTCCAACATTACAATGAGTTTGGATCATCCTTATATAGAAATAGTAAGGAAAAACATCCACTTGGAGTGTCCACACTTAGATAGCTTAGATTTAGCCTCAATCCCCCCTAGGTTTGACCAAATGGATCCCAAATATCCCAAATAGGTTCAAAATGTGTATCTGAACACTGGATGAGAATAGGAGACCAAAACTGGGGTTCACACATGTGGAGAAGGTGGTTGGTAGAAGTTGGTTAGGCTTAGGCATGCCAAAAATGGCCTAGGGAGTGGCAAATATCTAGATACAATGCATGAGCACACTTGGTCAAGGAAGCTCCTTAAAACATGGAAAGAGGGTGCCTTAGGCATGTTGGGGCAATAAATGCTTGGATAAGCATGCCTAATAGCTAGTTTTACCACCTCTTCGCCCAAACTTTTGCTCATACACTGTGAACTTGTTCACACTTATCCAGATAAGTCCAAACCACTTCATAATAACCAGTTTCACACCTAGGGATATATTATTAACTAGTTTAGCACCTAATAATGAATAATTAATTAATGATTAAGTTACTAAGATATAATATTGCTCTAACACCTTCTCAATCCCATACCTCTTCAATTGTGAAATCAAGTTCTTGAATTTGTTGAGAAACTCAGTTATTGTTTTGAAACTACTTGAGCTCAAGGGGATGAGCTCATTTTCTAGTTTATGACCCTTCAATTCATACTTATGACCAAGAAGAGATTCGAGCTTGTCCCAAAACTCCTTTGGACTCTTCAGATCGATAACATGAAAGTGTTGGTCTTCATAAATGCTAAGTAGTAGCAGTCCCACTGCTTCATCAAGCTTGTCTAAGTACTTGGATTTCTCTACTACACCAATGGGGTCAACTACAGATCCATTCACCACTCAGGAAAGGCTCTTCGACTTCAATAAGATGTCCATTTTTTCCTTCCATTCAAAGTAGTAGAATGAGTTCAACTTGAGATCCATGCTACTTAAGAATTCAAAGTTGAAGAGAGGATAGTCTTGCAAAACAAAAGAGAATTATAAAATGGAGATCTGTTGCAATTCGAATTGATCATTTCCTTAGGACACTTAGAACATGTGACTAGGTCCTTCACACCTGGCTATACCTCACTGGATTTCTGCAGTGAATTCAAGGAAATAACACTAGGATTTGCTGTGGAAACCTAGAGGCTTCTGGTGCTCAATGAAAGACAACTACTCAAGGAATTGCTTCAACTGTTGTTGCTGCAATTCGAATAGCTGCTGTCAGCTCTCATACCATGTGATATTTTAGGAATAAGATCACTCAGTTGTACCAGACCTCGCTAAAACTCACTCGACAAGTGCAGAAAGAAGAAGAAGAAATGGAGATTCAATAATAACTCATACACAAGAAATGACAAAAACTGATGTATCATTCATGAACTGCAAGCTGGCACTCTGAATGGTGAATAATAACTGAATACAATCAAATGAATTTCAATGCCAATATGGTCATTCAAATTCTCCTCAATGTGTGGCTTGGATAGCATTAGAGACATCATCCAAACCAATGGCAGTAGTCACAATAGTCAAATAGTCAAATAGTTAGTTAATGAGTCTAATTGAGTCTAACTGAGTGCATGGGCACTAATATAGGGAAGGAGACTCCAATGTGGGTGCATGAGGAGATGTCGGTAGTCGGTATAGCTGATCTAGTCTCTCTGGAGGTCTATCTAAGTGGTTCAGCCAGTTAAAATAGTGATCAATCCCCAAAACAAGGAACGGATCCACTAATAACGGAACTAACTGAAGAATCTCCTAAATAAGTTTATGAGGGCGCACTTGTACTCCAGTGATGCAAAAAAGGGTGCATATGTGGCTAGGAGGGATAGAATTGAGTAGAAACAGGCTCCTGGGGCTGAAAAACTGATGACTAGATGTTGGGAGACTACGATACTGATGACTGGATGCATGCAAATGCATGCATGATGACTCGATGGATGCAGAATGCATGCAAGCATGCAAAATACAAAAATGATGGTGAGAATATTGCAACATTGACTACCCATTCTATTAAAAGAAAAAAAGACTACGAGTATTTACCCTTGGCGTGAGATCACTGAGGGATACAACATACCGATCTTGGAAATCCGAATTAGAGGATAAAGATAACTCATCAGATCTGGATTTGATATCCATCGAGGTGATTGCTAGTTTCAATAAATTGTTTCTTTGCTATGCTGATATATACAATAGCTAGATCCCCAGGGAAAAATCCATTTTACTAAGTGCAAAACCTCTTGCATTGATGTGACATCCCCCAAACAACAATAAGACATTATGTTTTTGTTTTGTTATCATGTGAAATTCTTTCCAATAAGGGGCTAGATGAAAAAATCTGCCGAATAAGTCCTAGGAGGACTGCTGTAAGAGACAAACCACTTATACTATGAAACGAGAACTCGACACAGTTCTCGTTTTTCTCTCTCCTAATTTTAGTAGGTATTTTTAGCTCCGTTTCAAAAAGGGGTGATGCCAGTATCACACATTTTCATTTCGAGGCATTTTTTGGGACCTTTGAATTATCTTTATCGTAAAAAAAAATTAGTTTCCATTTTCAGGTACATTTTTAGAAATTTAGCAAAATAGCATACATTTTTAAGCAATTTATAATGAAAAACATATACATTTTGCAATTTTTTCTATAAAATAAGACATTTTTATGGACAAAATAAGACACTTTTATTGACAACATTGTAAAAAATTCCAGACAATATAGACATTTAAAACCATTTTCAATCAATTTTCAGATATGTTTTGTGTAAAAATGATACTATTTCATATTATTTTCCGAAAAGTGTTGATTCACATAAATTCAAGAAAAACTATACAAATTATTTGTAAAAAACATATTTCAAACATTATATATAGAAATTTTATTTCTAAAATTAAGTCTGAAAGTCAAAACATTACTAATATATCTTATCAAAATATTATCAAACTTAGCATTTTTTTCAAAACATGAAACTAATCAACAATATCATGGAGGCCAAATTCATGTCCTCTTCTGCTGCATGTTTCCCCCCTCTAACATTATAATAAAATAAATTAAAAAACAAATTAAACTAACCCCTAACAACATTATAATAAAAAATTCCTAACAACATTATAATAAAAAATTTAAAGAAAAATTAAAAACAAATCAAACTAACCCCGTCGATGCCCGACATCGAGGGGGCTGTGAGGGCCACCCTTTGGCGCCCAAGCGAGTGACCTCCCTTGCTTGGGCGCCAAAGGGTGGCCCTCACGGCCCCCTCGATGCCGGGCATCGACGGGGGCCCTGAGGGCCGCCCTTTGGTGCCCAAGTGAGCGACCTTTAAACAAAATTTAAAAATACATTAAAAAAAAATACTAAGTATCTATATACTAACCAAATTTACATTATAACATTTTTTAAAAAAACTATACAAAAACTTAAAAAACAATTAAAACAAAAATTTAAAAACAATAAAAAAAATCAAACTATACAAAATTTTAAAATAAATTAAAAAACAAAATAATTAAAAAAAAAAATTAAACTATAAAAAATTAAACAAAATTTAAACAAAATTTATAAAAAATTAAACAAACTTTAAAAAAAAATTAAACAAAATTTAAAAAAACATAAACTATACAAAAATTCAACAAAATTAAAAAAAAATAAAACAAAATTTAAAAAATAAAACAAAATAAATAAAAAACTATACAAAAATTAAACAAAATTTAAAAAAAAAAAACAAAATTTAAAAAATTAAAAAAAACTATACAAAAATTAAACAGAATTAAAAAAAAAATAAACAAAATTTAAAAAACCTCAAAAAAATGCAATGGCTGGCCCTTGAGGCCGGCCATCGATGCCCGGCATCGAGGGCCGGCCTCGAGGGCCGCCCGTTGGCGCCCGAGCGGCGGACGTCCGCCCGCCCGCTCAGGCGCCAACGGGCGGCCCTCGAGGCCGGCCCTCGATGCCGGGCATCGACGGCCGGCCTCGAGGGCCGCCCGTTGGCGCCCGAGCGGCGGACGTCCGCCCGCTCGGGCGCCAACGGGCGGCCCTCGAGGCCGGCCGTCGATGCCCGGCATCGAGGGCCGGCCTCGGGGGCCGCCCGTTGGCGCCCGAGCGGCGGACGTCCGCCCGCTCGGGCGCCAACGGGCGGCCCTTCAGGCCGGCCCTCGATGCCGGGCATCGACGGCCGGCCTCGAGGGCCGCCCGTTGGCGCCCGAGCGGGCGGACGTCCGCCCGCTCGGGCGCCAACGGGCGTCCCTCGAGGCCGGCCGTCGATGCCCGGCATCGAGGGCCGGCCTCGAGGGCCGCCCGTTGGCGCCCGAGCGGGCTTTAATTTTGTTTTATTTTTTAAATTTTGGTTTTTTTTTTTAAATTTTGTTTAATTTTTTATAGTTTTTTTTAATTTTTGTATAGTTTATGTTTTTTATAAATTTTATTTAATTTTTTATAAATTTTATTTTGTTTAATTTTTTATAAATTTTGTTTAATTTTGTATAGTTTATTTTTTTTTTAATTATTTTGTTTTTTAATTTATTTTAAAATTTTGCATAGTTTGATTTTTTATTGTTTTTAAATTTTTGTTTTAATTGCTTTTAAGTTTTTGTATAGTTTTTTTTTAAATTTTTTATAATGTTAGTTTGGTTAGTATATAGATACATAGTATTTTTTCTTAATGTATTTTTAAATTTTTAATTATAATGTTATCTTAGTTTAGTATAGATATATAGTATTTTTTTTTAATGTATTTTTAAAATTTTAATTATAATGTTATTTTAGTTTAGTTTGTTTTTATTTTTTTTTTAATTTTTAATTATAACATTAGTTTAATGTTAGTTTAATTTGTTTTTTAAAACTCAAAGCTAATATTCATGGAATAGGGAGCATTCGTGCAAGATGGGAGTGTATTAAACCAAGTCGTAGATCCCGAAGGAATATGACATCTGAAATGATGGGTATAGATGTAGACTCAGATTGTGCGCCCATTGATAATAGAGAAGAGTATGGGTCATCTACATCTTCATCAAGTCCTTCATCTGCAGAAAATGTAGATTCTGATGGGGTGTCAGAATCCATGGATGAATTTGAAGAAACAGTGTAGATACTTTTTATTAGTATGATTTTTGTAATTGAAACTCTAGAGGAGTTTTTGATGATGGGGTGTCAGAATCCATGGATGAATTTGAAGAAGCAGTTTAGATGCTTTTTACTAGTATGATTTTTGTAATTGAAACTCTAGAGGAGTTTTTGAATATTTATATGAACCATTTGTTCTTGTATGGTCTAATATATTATCTCATTATGAATCGCATCATAATTCCTTTGTTTTTATATGGTTATAATGGTGAAATTATTAGAGAAATTTGTTTTTTTGTTTAATATGCAATTTTCCTGAAAGTTGTAATTTATCTCTTCAAGAAAAAAAAAATTCCAATTTAAGGTTGATTTTAAAGTTTTGTTAAACAACAATATGGGATGTTTAGGCCATGGCTCTATTTTTTACCCTAAAAAAAAATACGTGTATACTGGCATCAACACTTTTCTATTTGGGGGGTGTTTTTGGTGTTTTTTTTGCAAAAATCATCGTTTTTATGAGTAGAGTTCTCGTTCATAGTATATAGTTCTCGTTTCATAGTATAAGTGGTTGACATCTTTGAATTTTAATATTGATTAATAATAATAAAAAATGAAACAGGAACAGCCAAGTTAAAAGAGGAGATCATGCATGAAAAAGTGGGGGACAAGTGAGAGTTAACCTTGGGAAGACCAGAACAGGTGTCAGAAGTGTAGTTAAGACACTAGACAATCCCTAAAAATCAGGGATTTACTTAGCTGCGAA